>OX387426.1:43464803-44189265 GCA_947563755.1 Lochmaea crataegi | reverse complement strand
TGTATTTCTATTCGAGGAGCAGTCTTCTAAATTACAGCTTCCAGTCTGATTCTTTACAAAGTAATTTTGTAAATCAAAATTATCATTTTCTGACAAGGAAAAAGAGACATCTTCTTGTAAACTTATTATAGGAAGATTTTCTAAATCCAATATATTATTATCTAGGGGTAAAAGAGGTGACCTAGCATTAAATTTTTCGGTTTTAATCTTCTCTACTTCTTCTAATTTCCTCTTCATGGTTCACAAGATTTTGAGTTCGTGTCAAAGATAAGATGTGTAATGTTCTTTTAGACATTCTAGATACTTCCAAGCAACACAGATCCGTTATCTAAAAAGAGAAACCACATGAAAAAATGCTTGAAGAATGAATTTGAAGGAAAAAACTTATGTAGGTGTAACTTTGTATAAACACAAGTCTCAAAACAAGACAAATATTTTAATCATGTCTTAGGACATCCTGTATACTATGGATACTTACAAATTTATAAAACTAGGTAATTATATTCATGAAATTACCAAAGACTACTAAAAAACTTACAATTTTTTTGACATACTCTGTATATGTGAAATTTTTAATATCCTGTACGTTAAGAACCTTTCAACGATATGCATGTATCCGCACTCTAAATTTTTGATATAGTCTGTATATGCTAGACTTGCGTTGTCATCCTAAAGACAGCCCCATTTCAGTTACTTTTAACCAAGCGGGTATATTCGCGTTTGGCATCGAACACAACCTCCGAATGCTCCCGGATTATTTTTTTATACCTCTCTTTGAATCTTATTAACTCCAAAAAAATAGACAATTTTGACATTAACCTTAGCCTTAACCTTAGCTTTTTGTTGTGAGTTAATAAAGTCTGAATACAAATTTTGAAATTATAATTCAAAATTTGTATTTAGACTTTGTCAGATTATAAACCACTGTTTTATGAACTTTTTGTCAAAAAAAAAATAAAATAAATAATGGTACTTCATTCTTCGAGCATTTCCATGTCTTCATAATTTATCAACATCCTGTACCCACATATAACCAGAACTCTTTATTAAAAAAGGATTTGTTTGTGAAATCAATAATAACTATTTTAGATTTTAGCTCTTAAAGCAGCAGCAGCACCCTCAAGTGCATCTGCAATCCCATTTTTTACTGTTATGTTCCTTTCAATTAGAGCTAACTTTTCTTTGAAATACCATCTTTTCAGTTCTAGTTTTTCTGTCATTTTTTCGGTTTGGATAATATGAGTTAGCCTTTTTATTCAATTTGGTACTATTTTCTTTAAATTTGTTATTCTTGCTTCTTGAGTGACATTTGGTTTTACTTCGCCTGTATTTGGCGTACCTGGTTCGTTTACCATAGCTTCCATCTCATCAAAATTAAATGTTATTGTCTCAACAACGGGCAAACCTTCAATTTGTACTGGATTCAGAATGTCCAGTACTTGAAGTTCTTCAGGGTCCAATACATGAATAGGTGAAATGTAACCCCCCAGTTTTATTCTGGCTTCTTTTGTTTGCATCTGCTTTATTTTTGGTGGAATTTTTCAAATCATGCCAAATCTAGAAATAAATTTCAAATTTAAATGCCTAACTATGATATCATTCTAAAACTATGATATCATTTTAAAGACTAGCACATTTTAAATTTAATTTCAAAGAGTAATTTTAAGTAAAAAAATGTATTATGATATTTACTTTTCTCCATTTATCCTATTCCTTGTTGCATGGCATTTAATAAATTTGCCAAATCCATCCACATTTCCTTAGCTTTTTTAAATGTAAATTCATTTGTGAATTTACCAGAATGTAATTGAGGGTGCTCACTCATAAATTGCACTAAAACTTTTCTCTGGTCCTTGCTCATAGTTTTCTTAAGTGCACGATCCATGGTTAAACATATATTAGGTCTGATTGAGTATAAAATAAAGAAAAAAATTAAATAAAATTCATATCGTCTTCGGCTGCGAAATAAACTTCGGTATATTTTGTAAGCAGGCTCTTCTTTTTTAACACATTTTACATTTGTTCCGACACACGTACAAAAAAGAAGAAAATATGCTGAGAAAATTTCCCGCCGGGATATTACAAAAAAAAGAAGATGGAAAAAGAAGAAAAGAGAAGTTCTCAAACTGTTTATTCGAATAAAACATCCGTATACGGAAATTTTTCCGCATACCATTCAAGAATTAAGATTGACGTTTGTATTCCAATCTTTCGTTCGAATTTAATTCGTATGCTTCTGAAATCTCTATAAGTTTAAGAATAGTGCCCCTTATTTTATTTGATATACGCGCGTAATTGTGAATATCGTTTTACGGTTCTATCACGCGCTCTTATCTTATAATAGGTTAACCTCGCGCATGTATATGTTAGACTCATGTGCCGAATTCGCCCATTCGCCGAAATAAATACTCAGCTCGCGAGATGATCAAAGCCAAATGATGGATTGCCGAAATTAGACTTTATTTCGGAATCTGTTTAAACTGATTTACACAATTCGCGAACTGAGCTATCCGTAGTCGCTCAAATGCCGAATATGAATGTATTTCGGCGAATGATCATTTTTAGTTTAGCATTTCGCCGTTTGTGCAATTTAGAAATGCTCAGACGTCGATTACAATATTTGGGTTTTAAAAAAATGCTATTTATCAAGGGGAATTTATTTTTCAGAAACATCTCATTACTCAAATAGATACTTATTAATAATATTTTCTACTTATTGCAACAAGAAGAACTACCATGACACTTGCTGTTACATCTGAACTTGCTTGCAACACATTTACATTTTTTATTTTGGCATTGTTTTTTGCAATCACATCTTATAAATCCTTGCTTGGACCTAGTTTCCTTAGCAGCAATTTGTCTCATTGGGAGTGACGTCGATGGAACAACTTCTGCAGTTAAAAATTCACTTTGGGACAACTGTAAGAGAGGTTTTTGCTTAAATATAGCAGAATACAATAAATATATTCCTACATACCTAATGTATAAAAACTATTTTCTTCAGAAATGACCGTAGCCATAATATTTCTAGGTGCCGCGCGTCCTCTGTCTTCCTCAGGAATTTTTATGATCACATTCTGCCCAACAGTTACCAACGGAAACTTTTTTGCAATGTAGCTTAACATTGTGTCAGCCTGTCTTATTAACCCAAGTGCACTGGCAGTTCTATTTTTCTCGATTAATGCTGTCTGGGCATTAAGTTTTCTGAAGCAAAATTAACGTAAAGTACTTAAATGACAAAAAACACTTAAAATTTGTATGTATATTTGTTTTAGAACGCAAGAAAGTAGGACTATTTGATTAATGGCACCGACCGGCTGTTTTGAGGAGGCCTCAACGATAAGTATTCTTTAAACATTTCCCTATGAAAAAATGCAATTTTAAAGAATACTTATCGTTGCAATTTGCCATCAACAAACAACCTAATCTAACCTAACTTTAGCAAACCCTTGCATACCATTGTGTAGTCAGTTCAATATAGTAATGTTTTATTAACGTTTAAAGGAAAAAGAGCTGGACTAGATAAACTTACCCGACATCGTCGTTGTCGACCTCTTCGGTGTAACTTAAATTATTTTCAAAATCCCCTATTTCGCGTTGCAGCTCGGCGCTCACGTGTTCAGTAAATCCATCACGGTTATCATCTCTTGTATCCCCTGTTTGATTTTGCTCAGTTGGAACTTCGATCGTATCTTCGGTAGTGACAATTGTTTCTCGATTGGCTTCGTTTTCAGGTTCTATGTTGAAAGATTTACTGTTACAATATTTTCCATATATTCGTTCGATGATAATAATTTCTCTAGATCTTCCTCTCCATGCAATTTTTCAACAATTTGTAATGGCAAGTCAGAGTCCTTAAGGCCATTTATCATGGAAACCCCAAATAAGGCCTCATAAGGAGTTCTTTGAATACCCTTGTGGTACGACCTATTTTTTTTTCATCTGCACAAATCGTAAACCCTCAGACCATTTAGTCGAATTGTTTTCATTCATCCATGCAACTAATATATCATGAACGTCTTGATTCGCCCTCTCCACAGACCCTTGACTTTGGGAATGGCGTGGTTTGCCGTGAACAATTTTTGCCTCAAAGATATCTGCTAACGTAGTAATTACACTATTAACGAATTCCCTGTCATTATCACTATGGAGTAGACATGGCGCACCAATTATACAAAATATATCCATCAAGTTATAAGCCACTTCTTCGGCCCTCTTTGTTTTCAAATACAAATACAAATTTGGTAAGGTGATCTTGATAATTTAATATAAATTTTAATTCACCGTCTTTTTCAGATTGCATATCTATCAAATCAACTTGACCTCTTTTATTAAACTGATTTGATAGTAATGGCTTTGTAACCAGTCCCTTTTTCATAAGTTTTTTTTTAGTTGGCATTGTAAGCATAATTTCAGATATTCTTCAATAATACTTCTACTAATGTTACAATACCTTTTATTTATCTACTTTTCCATTCCGAGTGTTTGTGTCCAGTGTCTTGATGTGCCTTTTCAAGAATATTATATAATTCTGACACCGTAACGTAATATTTTATATTATCTGTTTCATCATTTCTCCTCTGTACTAGTTTTTCAATTCCCCCAATGCTAAGGATCTGAAATCTGTTTAATCCTCGATAATCCATTGGAATTAATTTTTCATTATTAATTTTCTTCGAAAGACTTTCCTTCACTTCTCGCATAATTTCTTTATATTTTTCTTCGGATAAAGCCGGAGTCCCATGCATCCGTTTTCCGATCGCACGATTCCGAAAAAAAGCTATATTTCGTACGATAATATTTAGCATGTCCTATGCATACGACCGATTGGATCCGAACGTACGAAAATAGGGCGAGATCATAAACTCTTTCCTCTTCTTTTTTGGGATCTTGGGAGATAGAAACCACGGAACACGAATTGTTTTTATGTTCCGTTATAGAAACCTTTATATACGACGTCACAACCTCAAAATTTCTATTTGTTATTGAACCTGTGGCAGTGCATGATGGATACTTTGGATTTGGATAACACTGAAACTTTTAATGAATCGGAGGTAAGTGCCAGAGACCCAATCAACTGTAACTTATATTTACTGTTTCAACCCCTTACTTTGTGGAATTTATGCATGTTATGTTATACATGAAACAATTGTTTCCAAATAATTACACCTTATAATAAAAAAATTTTATATGCAAACAATTGCCAATTTTTTTTAGAATTTTCTTAGAAGGTGGAATTATCTAGAAAGAGTAGTTTCATTTATAACATAACTGTAACTTGCTAAGCTTTGCAATAAAGCAATAAACATTTTAAAAAAAATCTATTGAATATAAAATTTCTTTTCATTTATTCGTAGGTTCTTGATGACATCCAGGAAATACCTGTAGAAAATGAAACCGTAACAACGGTCGAAGAACTGCTGATAAGTCTTGTCATGGCAAGGCCACCCTTATGGGATTCGAGATTGCCTTTAAAGGAGAGGTCAAAGACCATAAGGGATAATGCATGGTTGGAAATTTATGAAGAATTTGGTAATAATCCTCAGTTCTCAGTTGAATTTTTGATAAAAAAGTGGAGAAATCTGAGAGACTCATATGTGAGGTTAAAAGGGGAGTATACCCCGAGTGGGTCTGGTGCAAAGAAGAAGAAAAAGTGGGAGTTTTTTGACATGACATTTTTAAATGATTCAATCTGCTACAGACCAACAACGTCAAATATTAAACCTCCCAAGAAAAGCATAGTCTCTTCTCCGCTGGCATCTCCTGCAAATTCCTTGCTTGAAGGATCAGAGGAACAAACGCCAGTTTCCAGAAATGAACAAACTCCAGTTTCCAGAAAAAAAACAATCTGAGATCCACCTACAGAAAATGGAGTCTGCGATTGTTGACACGTTAAAGAAAATTAATGCGCCTCCTACAGAAGCCTTAGCTCCCCCAACGAACCCCATTTGCATCAGGATATCTGAAATGTTGAGCCAGATGCCTCAAAATGCTCGATTTGTTTTGGAAATAAAACTTCTACAGGTGGCATATGAAGGTGCAAAAGATTTTTTGTAGATATTAATAAATATATTGTAAATAGTTAATATACTGTTTTAATTTCCAAGATAAGTACAAACATAAATCATTTGCTGAGATACTTAACCAATAAGTACATCTTCTGTCAAAACAAAAAAAAAGCCTACATAAAGTGAAGGTGTTAATTATTTTACGAATTATTTTAATACAATGTAAAAACAAAGTCAAAGTGGTACTTATTTTTATTTATTCCACTGAAACGTGACCAAACCTTCATTCATGAAGTAGTTGCTTAAATAATGTCTCATTGTTTCTGCATTCCTTCCATACATATTTGTACTTGTTCTTGCAACTGGAACAAGGTTGCTAATATCTTCATTTCTCCAGTCACCTCCTATCACTTCTCCCTCTTCAGTCTCTCGATCAATAGTAGTTGGTTTCAAGTAATGAGTCTCTCCTGAGTTCATTACAAAGTTATGGAGACAAACTGTGGCTTTCACTATAGCTACTACAGTAGATTCGCAGGCTATGATAGGCTTCCTAAATATGCGCCACCTTGAAACTAAAATTCCAAAGGTGTTTTCTATTACTCTACGTGCTCTGGATAATCTGAAAAGTATATCAATATTGTATATACTCATATTTAAGTTAAATTTGTGTACTGGCATGATTAACAAACAAAAAGTATTTTTTATACCTACCTGTAATTGAAAATACGTTTAGTCTGTGGTAAAAATCGACCTGCATAAGGACGCATTATACTTGTAGAAAGAGGAAATGCCTCATCTGCGCAAATGAAGTAATTGATAGGCTCCTTGAGTTCACCTAATTCACGTGGAACAGGAAAATTTAAATCATTTGAAGTCAAACGTTTTCCAATAGGACTGTTTTTAAATATGCCTCCATCACTATGTCGACCTTCAGCACCAATATCTACCAGAGTAAATTTGTAGTTACCATCACATAATGCTAATAAAACAATACTATGTGTACCTTTATAGTTATAATATGTTGAACCTGCTTTTGGGGGAGCCTGAAAAAATTTGTTGTGTTACTAATGAAATTAATTAAATGTTAAAGTTAAAAAAAGTAATTATAAGCAGAATAAGTTATTCACAATACCTGTATTATTATGTGCTTTCCATCAATAGCTCCAACACAATGTGGAAACTGCCATTTTTCTTGAAAATCTCGAGCAATATGTAACCAAGCTTTCTCACTTGGTTCAAGTAGGACAGAACTGTTTAGGCATTCCAAAATTACATCACAAGTCTCTTTAATTATTTTTGATACTGTATTATGAGCAATACGAAATGCATAACTGATAGAAATCATACTGTCTCCGCTAGCAAGGTACCTAAAGAAAGACATTTTTTAGATAAAGTACTCATAGTAATAATTAACTGTCCAATTTGCTTTTACTGTTTGGACCCTTACTTTGTGGAATCTACTCATATTACTTTTTTAAATGAAACTATTTAATGAAAAAATTATGAAAACTTCAAGATATTGATAATCATTTCGATATTGAGATATCATCGTCAGAATTACAGAAGTTACATTTTATGTGATGCCTACTACTTGATGTTTAATATTTTGGATAGACCAAATAGTGAGTGACCTATCTTGTGATTGACTTAATATATATGAATAAAATGTAACTTCTGTCATTCTGACGATGATATATCAATATCTTAGTTTTCATAATTTTTTCATTAAATAGTGGAATTAGTTAGAAACACTTAGTTTCATTTAAAAAAGTAATAACTGTACAAAGTTACCTTAATGTTACAGCAAGTCGTTCTCCAGAAGATATTGGCTCACGAACACAGTACATCTTTGTTAGTTTTGGTCCAACCAAGTTCAATAATTTTTTAAAGGTATCACTCGACATTCTTAAATAATTAAAATATGTCTCCTGATCCGTGAGCCTCATCTCATTGAGTAAAGTGTGGTAAGCTCCTTGATGCTTCCGATTTTCAAAAATACTTCTAATCCAAAATCTGCTTGGTCTTTGGGGTCTCTGTCTCCTATATTTTTGTAAGATTAAGAGAAGAGATAAAAGTAATGTGTTATTTACATTCCGCAAATAATGCCGACGAATTTGTTGTCGAGGATTATCCATTATTCAGTTATTCCAATAAAAAATAAACAAACACAATAAAAATCTCAAAAATATAATAACAATAAAGTTAGGAGAAAGTAAGTTGTCTATGTTAAAAACCGTACGATATCGGACAAAAGTTAAACTAAATTCAACTTATCCGACGTCGTACAACTTCTTAAAATTATTCGGATGAAACTTGGCGCCAAAAAATTCGGCCAATAGCAAATCCGTCGGATCATCGTATCGTCGGAAAACGGATGCATGGGACTCCGGCTTAAAGGCGAAGTGAAATTATTGTTCGGCTTATTGATATACAATGACACTTTGTCATAGAATTCAGATTTATTCACGGATGATTTCACTGCTTCGATCATGTTCGTTAATTAAATTTACACTTGAGACACAAATTTCAATACAAAACGAATGGGCACTAGCTCACTGTTAAGCACATGCAAAACACACATAAGCACACCACTTGCTTCTTTCGTTTAACTTGCAGAGACGGCGAACACGTGCAACATATCGGGAATTGCTCATTTCTAAATTGCACAATCGGCGAAATGTTAAACTGAAAATGATCATTCGCCGAAATACATTCATATTCGGCATTTGAGCAACTAAGGATAGCTCAGTTCGCGAATTGTGTAAATCAGTTTAAACAGATTCCAAAATAAGGTCTAATTTCGGCAATCCATCATTTGGCTTTGATCATTTCGCGAACTGAGTATTTATTTCGGCGAATGGGCGAATTCGGCATATGAGTCTAACATATACAATAAACACAGTTTCAGAGTAACTTCGCGATTTATGTTAAAACTCTAAAATTTATATTTACGCATATACCTCCTCGTATAAATAATAAACACAGAAATAAAGCATAAATTTGTTTGTTTACAGCCTTCAATGAAATTATCAATTAAATACAATTTAATCCTATTTTCGACACCTTAGTTTGTTTGAAAAATAAAGATGCTGGACGGGAATTATCCGATGTGACCCCTTAAGGTTAAGATTTAAGTATTTACTTTTTTCTTTCCTTCGGGAATTTCTCAATAACTTAGTGAGAGTAAGACTCCTAAACTAAGAATAATATAATTGTATTTGAATTTACTGTTTGGACCCTTACTTTATGGAATCTACTCATATTAATGTTATAAATGAAACTAACTGTTTCTAATTAATACCACTATTTAATTAAAAAAATGTATGAAAATTATTAAAGGATATTGATAATTATTTCGATATTGACATATCATCTTCAGAATGACAGAAGTTACATTTTATGTGATACCTACTTGATGTTTAATATTTTGGCTAGACCAAATAATAAGTGGCCTATCTTGTGATTGACTTAATATATATGAATAGAAAAAAGAAGAAGATATGATTTTACAAATATTAAAGCTTAGGTATTATTAGCCCTATGGGGATATCCTGGATATCTTTTTCCCATTTAAGATCAGTATAACTGTGCAATGATATAGGAAACCAAGGAAAACTATATCTGCTGATCTTTACAATTGTTACTTAAGAAGACAATTTATTAGTGGAGAGCTCCCTAGATTTATCTGTTCATTGACAACTTCATATTGTGGATCTCTTAAGTGTCTTCTTATTTCTAGTTCTTCAAAGAAATATAGTTCTTGTTTCTTATCACAAATATGCAGTACTTCTAGTTCTGTGTTAGGTGTTAATGAATGTTTTGTGTCAAGAAGGTGTTTTGCGTAATGTGATTTATCTGGCTGTTTTAATCTGTATGCTCGTGAGTGTTCATTGTATCTTATTTCAAAATTTCGAATTGTTTGACCAATATAGACAGCATTACATTCTGGACATTTAAGTTTATATATTCCAGACTTTTTTAATGGGGGTATTTTTGTTTTTAAATCTAACAATTTTTCACTCAATGATACATAGAGCAGTTTCAGTTCCTATGAACAAATATAATTTTGATAGAGAAATTAATATAATTAAACAAATAGCCACATCCAACGGTTATCCATTACATATAATAAATTAATTAATTAATAAAAAAGAGGAAAAAGTGGCATTACAATTAATATTTCCTGAAAAAACTAGGGAAATACAAAATTACAAAACCATCACATATGCTGGTAATATTTCTAATAATATTTCAAAGATAATATCTTGTTGGTCGGGTACTTAAGTAGTTCTTGGCGATAAATCGAGAATATAACCTTGAAATTACCACAATTTTTTTATGTTTGTGGTTTGTGTGCAACTTGCAATATTTTGTTGGGTGGTATATTATCAGTGACTTGTTAATAATGGATTTGAGAATAAACGATATTTTTGAGGACGATTTAGATATTTTAGATATAATTGAGCATGGATTTCCTAGATTAAGATATACACGGTCAGATTATTTTCACGAAATGGACGAATTTAATTTTTATAAACGGCTTAGGTTAACAAAACAAACAGTTGATAACGATGTGTAAGTTCATGTAAATATCTGTTAAATATTGATAAACATAACAGTGTGGTTACATTATTTTTAGAAACAATAGTGTGTCTCCTATGAACCAGCTGCTAGTGAGTCTAGTGACACTGCGTTTCTATGCTTCATCTGGTCATCTTGTATCTATTGCCGACTTTGGAGGGATGCACACATCAACGGTTTCAAGGATTATTGTCAGAGAATCTGCTGCGCTTGCAGGATTGAGCCCTCAACACATAAAAATGTCCGAAACCCTTGAGGAGATGCAGCAAGTGCAAAACGATTTTTTTGCTGTTGCTTCGTTCCCTAGAGTTATAGGAGCAATCGATTGTACACATGTTAAAATACAATCAGCTGGTGGAGACAATGCTGAAGTTTTCAGGAACCGTAAAGGCTACTTTTCCTTGAATGTTCAAGTCATATCAGATGTGAGCCTGCACATTTTGGATCTTGTGTCCAGATGGCCTGGTTCAGCTCATGATGCTACAATTTTTAATAGTAGTAGAATACGAGCTCGAGTAGAGGATGGTGAATTTCAAAATTCATTCTTATTAGGTAATTTTTTACAATTACAATTTAATTACCAAAAATACGAGTGTATTTTTTTTAGGTGATAGTGGCTACCCACAAACACCGTATCTCTTAACTCCATTACCCAATACTGTTACACGAGCTGAAAATTTATACAATGCATCCCATATAAGAACTCGAAATACCGTTGAACGTCTATTTGGTAATTGGAAACGGAGATTTCCTGTGTTGGCATATGGAATGCGTCTGAAAATGAGTACCATCATGTCTGTAATATGTGCAACTGGCGTTCTTCAAAATATTGCAAGAAAAATGAATGAAATGCAACCTCCATTACCAGATGACATAAATGTAAATGAGCTTGAAGCTTTAATTGGGCAGGGAAATATTATGTTGGTTCAGAATGAAAATGATAATAACGTAATAGTTAGAGATGTTTTAATAAATGATTATTTTAATAATTTATAGATCAAATATATGGGCTATTGGGATACTTCATATTTCACTACTCACTTGTGAAATCACCATTATCTACTTGAATATATCTAGCGACATTCTATTTTGCCACATATATTTGAGTATATAGGGTAGATATTCGAATAGCTTAGATAGTGAAATTCAATTTCATAACCAAAGTTAATATGAAAATACTGCATGTGCACTTTCATCTGAAAATGTTTATTTTCTTAACAAAAAGCATAACATTTGGACGTCACTAGCAGATATTTTCAATTGTACTTTAATAATTTCACTGACTAACCACTTATCTATTTTCTTTGATTGTAGCCTCATTTTAATCTTGATACCAATTTGACATTTAAAATTTTCATTTCAACTTGGGTGCCTCGTTAAAAAGCTTGCTTTATAATAGCAATTGTCTCAGCCTGGGTATATAGTATACTATTATTTCCATTTATTACATGGTTTTTATTTGCATATTTTACATTAATTAAAACAGTATTGATTATTCACTTATTTACTATTTACATAATATATACAAAATGAATTGATACTAAAAACATAATAAACAACTAAAATTATTAACTGTAATCTATTTAATAAAAATAATTTTATTGCTGCTCTCTACACATTTCTTTCAATTTTTCCTTTTTTATTTCTATGTCTAATAGTAGTGACTGTCGCATCAAATCTTGTTGCTTTTTCTGTCACTCTAATTGGTTTTCCCAATGCTGCCTTTCCATCTCTGCTATTGCAGCACGACGTGCAAGGAGGTCATCGTACTTTTCTGAAAGAACAGAAGACGTCAAGGAGCGGACAATTGTAGGTTGTCTTCTACTTGAGGACATCTTCTAAAAATGTTACAAACAATTATTTATTTTTTTATGTGTAAAAAAACAACTACCTGAGGAGTAGGAGTCTCAGAATTTTGAAGGCCTTTGCTCAAAGGCGTTTCTAACTGACTAGCTTTAGTGTGACTCCAATTTATCTCTTCGTCCTGTTCCTAAAAATTATAAGTATCGATTGAATCCTATAAAAACCTATGTAGCTACCACATACATAATGATATTCGGAAAAATAATCATGTTCATTTAGTTTTCGTATTTTGGCTGAACTCAATCCACTTGGTCCTGGTTGCTCCTGTTAATGAAAAGTATTTTTAAAGAACTAATATACATTATTGCAATAACTACATTAGTGTGATTGTATTTTAATGAAACATTTTTGAAAAATTATACAAAAAGGAGTTACATTAAAAATTTGAACAAATATACTCACACTATCATGTAATGTAACGTTTTGATTTTCATCGTCAACCACCTGTAAAAAAATACAATTGTTTTTCATATAACAATACTATGTAGTAGTTACTCACAGTGATTTCAACATTATTGATTGGTACCTGCTGCCTGTCTGAATCATATGGATTTTCCAATCCATACACGGTTTTCTCATTCATAATCGACAGGAGTAGATCTTTATCAGGACAGTCGATAATTTTTGGTATTCCTCCGCCTGCAAAATATTGTTGCACTATCATTTTTATACTTACAATACAAGTTATAACTCAAATTATGCAAATGTTTTAAATGTACCTGTTGAAAAATTTTCTTTTCTTTCCTCTGCCACAGCCTTTCGGACTTCCATTTTTTGTTATTGTATAATTTTTTTAATGTTTGCACGTTCCTGTGTCTACTTTCCGGACAGGCAGAGTTAAAATTCACTGGTAACTCTATTCCAGCAAGCATATTTTTCCTCATCGGAACAAGAGTCCGTCTTCTTGTTCTCAAGAACATGCTTATATTTCTCCACCAAACTAAAAAGAAGTTGCTTCTCTGTGGCAGAGAAATTCGCAGTTCTGGTTTTCTTGGTAATCTATAATTGATAAAATAGTATGTATAACCTAGATAATGCATAAGAGTACTATTTTACACGTTTCAATGTAATACGTATCCATTTAGCTGATAGATAAATTGCTCGGCAAGATATTAGGTACAATATAATCGTTTAAAACAAAAATAAAACAACACAACACAAACGAATCAAACAACGGAAGTATGCAGATAAAAGTGGATAAAAGCATAGATAACACATATTATAAAAGCAGCGAGATGACAATCAGCCGTGCCAAAAGTCTATGTGACCAGTGAGTGACAGTAAAAGTTCCTAAAAATTTGCGACGTTGCCGGGTCTCCCGATCTTGAGATGTTCTTTGTAGAGCATTGTCTTAAATCGGGTGGTGAAACACACGTAATACTTAAGCAATCCTTATTTCTAAGAATTTCTTAGTAAAGTATTACTTAAATCTAAATCGGTGCAAACGGACATAAGTAACATAATGTTTAAAATGAGAAAAATGAGTTTCAAATATTTTCCTCTAGGATTAAAAATATGGTAATATATTTTCAAAACATTACTCTTGCATTTCATTCTGTTGGGTCTAAATGAAAAGTTAACACACAAAAAAGAATAATTATTTATTGAAAAATATATTTTTTTTTATAAAAAAAATAACTTACAACTTTGTTACTTTCACAAAAAAAATATGTTTACAAAATATGCATCATACAACCTTGGAATACTAATAAAATCTTTTATATATTAAAAAAAATAAGAATAGTATATTCTTCAACGAGTCTAGAATAATGGCTATTATTCACGCGGATGAAGATGAGTGCAGCGAGTGAGTTTTGGAATCATCCAAGTGAATAATACCCATTCTACACAAGTAAAAGACTATACTTTCTCCACGACTATGCATTAAAAAAAATAAATTCAAATGGGAATCGAACCCTGCTCGCCGGCGTAGGAGTCAAGTATCTGTACCACTGAGCTATCAACCACATTTACTTATTAAAATGTAAAGAACATAAATACAGGTTACTCATATTTTTAATATAATATATTGTATTTACATTTTTAAATGAAATTACAACATTATTAGGAATAATAATAGAGATAACATAAATACAGGTAATAGATGTCGAAGAATAAAAATATATTATTCTAACGCTTTGACAAAGTTTTGAAAAATAATTTTTCCAAAAACAGTGACCGTTCAACGAAGAAGAAACAACTACTTCCCGGGCTACATGCCCCGACAGACATTGAATTACACTTCTAAGTCAAACGTTTGACTTAGAAGTGTAATTCAATGTCTGTCGGGGCATGTAGCCCGGGAAGTAGTTGTTTCTTCTTCGTTGAACGGTCACTGTTTTTGGAAAAATTATTTTTCAAAACTTTGTCAAAGCGTTAGAATAATATATTTTTATTCTTCGACATCTATTGTTAAAACGCTTTACTAAATACGACAATTTTACAGGAAACTGTAATAATTCATAAATACAGGTACTTAATTTAGATTCATTCTTTTGCAAAATTCATGGTAAAGTTATTACAATTGCTTATTTTGTGTAGTTAGACATTTGACGTTTTGGAAGAGTCGATTTGATTGGTTAATTTTAGCGTGAATTCTGATAATCAGAGAATGTGATTGGCTAACGAGAGTGAATTCTTTTTCATTCTTCACTGGTGTGAAGAATTTACATCATTATTCAGCTAAATATGTAAAAAAGTGTGTATATTTATATAGTCGTGGAGAAATATTATTCTTAAACTGAAGCTTTAATCCTGAAAAAAGAAAATGTATTTTCAACTTAACGGAAAACATGAAATACGAGAAGGTTGTAATTTTTATTCTATTCTATTTTCGGATTTATTATTCCGTTTCTTCTCCTTATTCGGATTTTGCGGAAGTATGATTCCGTAATATTCTATATCAACTTCGGGCATCCATTTAAACATTGAACGTAAGGCTTTAACCTTATTCTGAGGTAAAAAAACATTTGGAGAACTCTAAACATGCTATCTTTGAAAAAGGAACTTCTTTATAGTTTATTTTCATTGAATATGACTGGAAGTCGATGAAGTCATTGGATGGATTTCGACTATGTATTTTTACCAAAAGTCTCAATAGAGAAACTGGTGAGAAGTATTCTGACTTGCTTAAAGATCGTTCTATGACACTATGAACGGCATCTACTTCCTGGATGCAGGAGTGTCCTGGCACAGAAAACTTCATGGTGAGCTTTTTAATCCGATTTTGATAAATTTATAAACTTCTGAACTTCTAATTCATCCGCGTGTTGTTGTTGTAAGTGTCTATCAAAATTATCTACCAGTAAATCGCAATAAATACAGGTGTGTTTTTTTCGAAGGTTTTTAGGGTTTCGTGATAATTTACGATCATTCAGGATTTGTTCAGTCAACTGGTCATTATTCTGAAAGTCTTTAACAAAGTTTGTATCAGAGCTAACTTCCATTTCGCATGTGTGTGAAAGATTATTTTGGATTTCGTGCAGTAAGCTTGTTTCAAAATAACCAGGACCACACTGGTGGTACTTGAACCTAAAACGAAAATAATTTATTCATATGTTCTTGGTCATTTGATAACTTCCTTACTAGTGTTAGAAATATCATGTTTATAATCTGGTCCACTTTCATTATGCAAATCGGGAACACGTGTTTATTGTCGCTTCAATTTTTTGGTGCAAGATGAACCGTTAAAGTGATTTTTATATACAGCGCCGAGTTAGCCTGTGCAATGAAATTCTTTATACAGCGTATATAGAATAACGATGGAAGCGCCACGTATTCGAAAGCTAGTGAACTATTATTGATACAGATTTCGGAATTTGGTCCCACCCAACGTCCATCAAATGATTGTTGTAACAGAAAGATGGCAGAAAAAGTAATGAGTAGCCCAAGTTTCAGAGGTTGGTCACCAAGCGTCCGTATATCGGACTCCCAGTGACTTCGGACGCGACGTAGACCGGTAATTTTACATAGGAGACGCCTGGTGCTACCCTAAATGAATATATATGCAGCGTGTCCACTCACTAGATTAACACATTATTTTCGAACGTAGTGCAAAAATTCATACGGTTTTCATAAAACTGGCTACAAAATGAGACGAGTTTTGGAAAACTTGAATTATATTTCATTTTATGGGGTTTCAGAACAAGAAAATATTTTTATCAAGAATGACATTTTTCACTAAAACTAATATTTAAAGATTTTTCACCTATAGGATACCCCATCCGTGGACTCGCTATATAAACATACACATAAGTAATAGTAAGTAGATATTTAATTTTAGAATATTTTATTGAACAAAAGTTTCATTTCATTTACATCAAAAGCTCGATCAAAAGTACAATTATTAAATGTGCATTGCGGAATGTCATGTTCCTTGAACTATTTGGTGCAACAGTCGAATATTCTTTAGTTGATATTATATTTTCTTCTGTGATGGCCACAACTGCAGTTGATGTTCCTGGTCGGAAATCAGGTGTTATTTCAGCACTGCCACACGTTATAAACACTTTGTTGGCTATTTTTGTCCTGTGTGCGATTCATCAACATACCCTTCAGCGACCATTGATGACCTCCAACCGCCATGTTTCTTTAGAGTCATCAAGTCTCCTCCAGATTCGACTAAAAGTGTAGCAGACGATCTTCGAAATGAATGACCTGTATATGAGGTAGCATTTTCCAGTTGAAGAAAATTAGCTACTGTTTCAGGTATCTTAAAAAACTTTTTACCCACGTCCTGATTGTTACATTTTCCATTGTGATATACATAAAACAGGCGGCGATCCTTTACTGCTGCTGGGCGAAGGGATATGTACATGCGGTAAAATTTAATATATTCTTCAGTAACTACAAATCTCCCTCAATTCTATCCATTCTATCAAACAAAATTTAAAGTTTATAAGGTTAGGACTGTTTCACCGTTAGGAGTATAACCCAGTAACCTTGACTTGACTGATGCGAACAGTGCGTCACTCAATCAGAATCCATCAGTAATTGCTTCAATCACAAATTTGTGTCAAGATTAAAAACACTACAATTGCACCAAACGTCTCTCCCATACCGAATTGGAAAAATCCATCAAAGATGCTAGGATTCCAGTTTATAATCTCCTCTCCAAGAGTCAGGTAGCATGGTTTCCAAAAATCGAACATTATCCACAAAATCTCGTGAAATCTCCCAAAAATACTATCATCAACAGCTTCCCGAATAAAATAGGACGGTATTAATAATCTCCCCCTACTGGGATGGTTTCGAATACCATATATAAAAATAAATACCGTGTCACTGACTGGCAATCACCTATACATCTTCAAAACCAAATTGAAAAATTTTTAAAAGTCACGTTGACATTCTTCCTGTCCCCAAAGTTCATTTTACCTCTCAGACTCGAGTAAGTCTCCAACCAATAGAAATACAGCAGTAATGGATTCGTCTTAACCGCGGATCATAGAACTACAATCCACATAAGACATTGAACAGAAGTCGAATAAACCCAACAATGTTACCAATAAATGTCTACATACCATCTACAAACATAACAGAGAGGAAATCTGTACGTAAGCATAATTTCTATGACTCGTAAAGTCATAGCGCAAGTGCTATACAGAGACCTCGTCCGCTCCCAGTGCGAACCGACAAACGGACGCTCTTATTGAAGGCATATATGTCATCGAGCAATTGTCAATTTCAACTTTCACAACATAAACAAAGTGCTTACCTATTAGAAATTATTTAGGGTCCGGTAAGGTTTGCGACCCTCGGAATTTTGCAACGATCTTTTTCTTATTAGAAAGCCCTATTTCTATAGAACATTTTAGGAGAAAAAAATTCTTGGATCATGTATTTTTGAAAGAGATAATCGCAATTGAAAGTACTAAAAATCCGCCATTTTTTTTTAAATTTTGACAATTTTTGACAATTATGTCTAGATATCATATGGTGGATTGAACAATGTTGCCAGTTCTCATTTCCGTAACTCGTTACGGCTTGGAAATGCTTTACACAAGGTTTTTTACTAAAAAATTTGTGGAAGATTCAGAATTTATAGAGAAAAATCCAAAAAACAATATTTTTTCACCATGACCACTATTTGGACAAATATTTTATTTGAAAAATAGTTAAATACTTTATATTCAACATGAGTTTTTTCTAAATTCATGTGAAATACAAATTATATGTAATCTTTTCGAGAAGGGGAAGCTAATAAATATGTATGTACCTATATAGATTAAGCTTTTGATTATGGCTATTGTAATCTTAACGATAGTAGAAAGTATGACGTGTTGAGACCTAATCTAACCAAACCTAACCTAACCAAACTAAATCTAACCAAACCTAACCAAACCTAACCAAACCTAACCAAACAAAACCTAACCAAACCAAACCAAACCAAACCTAACCAAACCTAACCAAACCTAACCAAACCCAACCAAACCTAACCAAACCTAACCAAACCTAACCTAACCTACATAATTGAATATTGTATAAATTAATTTAATATATTATTCACTATATTGCTATAAAACTGTATTAGGTACAGCAGTAAGTTTGTTATAAGCTCTTACATTTAATGTAAGAAATAAAGCAAATCTAAGATAAACATTATATTCTAAGGATGCTTAATATTTCAATTTTTATGATTATAAATGCAAATCATTTTATATTTTTATATATTCCTGTAATCTATTACAATGCAAAATTAATTCAACTAAAAGAAAATAAACACCATTTGACAACGCCGCTTAGCTATCACCTGATCACAGGACAATCATGATTTGTGATCGTGAGGTATCTTAGACATAAGATTTGAGTGTGTTGGTTTATAACCTAAAAGTGTCGAGTGAAAATAATATACTTCGAAATATTTCTGAAAATTGGCAAAATTAAAGTATTTTCTTCCGGTTTTTTTTGTGAAACAGACTTAAATTCAGTTGAAGATAATAACCTTTACAGTTTAAAGTGAAAATATTAATCGTAAATAGCATTAAATAGTGTTGAAAAAGTATTATTTTTTGAACTAAATTCGTGATTTTTAAAGTAATTTCTGAATGATCCAACGAAATTTTTGTTCTAATCTACTTTATTTAAGGGTAGCTATCAAACAAATTTAAAATTAACATAAAATTCCGAGGGTCGCAAAGTCTACCAGAACCATTATTTAAATGGATTTAAACAATAATAGTACCATAGCACTCCCGCAGAGGCACGAAGCCAAAATACCTGGAATTATCGCACAAACCAGATGGAATCTAAACAGTTACCATATTATGGGTAAATGTTTACAATATGGAACGACATCCCTGTCCTAACCTGACGTTATCTAATATGGAAATATCCACTGAAGCCTACGGGGTCAACAACTGAAGGTTAAACATACCCTTATCCTGAATGAAAAGTATGTGTAAATTAATCAACTAATTTATTTTAACCCAATACTAGTAACATGTTTTAGACTGCAAGTCAAGGAGTCGGTTATACTAGAACCCTAATAAGGTATAGCACTACAGCTATACTAGCTACTACAGTAAAAACCAAAATAGGAAAGGAAAGACCCCTTACTACCCCAAGAATGTAAGTTAAGAAAAATAAGAATAACTAGCATTAGTCTATTTTCAGCGGCGCTCGTTTTGTATCAGAAGATACATCTTGCCCAGCAATTCATAGTGATTGATGATATAAAATTACTGTCAAGATGTTATTATATGTCGGCTACAGCCTGAAAATATTTATAGAAGCATAATGTATTAGTTACGAAGTTATATTATATTGTTAATAGTTATCAACTAAAGAAGCTAATCTGATCATTTATTATTTAAAAAAAATCAGTTGGCAGTCTTAGTGTCAAAACAAACCCGTTACAACACAACACAAGTCTGGACTTTGTTAAATATAAATTTGAATGTGAAAAACAAAAAACGTCAGAAAGAGATGCGAAGAAACATGAAGAGTGGCTTGAGAAAAAGCTTTAAAGGAAAGAGAAATTCAAGCGACTGAACATTTAGCAGCTGCTATAGCAGGCACATAAAGTAAAAGAGGCTAGAATGTTTTATTAGTTTTTTCCGAGTAGGGGAGACCGGTACAAAAGTAACACTTTGTACTTTTACCTTGATTTCTGGCTGGGTGTTATTATTATCATTAAATTATTATAACCATATATAAATTCACTAGACGTAGACAGGCCGAATGTAACAAGACAAAGGGGCTGGTAATGAATACAATATTATACATGTTAAATCAACAAATTATTTATTTGAAGACTTTGTATTAATAACACAAATAAAAATTATATATTTTAAGAAAACAAATGAATAAAAATTATTCTTAGTTCAAGTAATGAGATAAATTCAGTATTATTCTCCTTCTCAGACTTGCAATTATGGCACACATAATTCTTATCATCATCCACGCATTCCACATGGGACCACATTCTACATTCCATACATCTTGTATCCATTGCTCATTTGGTCGACTATTGCTAAAAGTTTCTAAACAGATGAGACAGAAGCAATCGTCGTAGTCGTCAGATTTATTTTCCTTGTCTTTTGGTGCTTTCTTTGTTTTTTTCCTTTTCTCTTTCCTTTTGTAGATATCAATTTTCTCTTACCTTCTCCAGTATTGGTTTGTAGTACCATTTTCATGGCTTTATTTTTTCGATGGTATTCTTGTTCAATTAAGTTTTTTTCGGGCGTGTCCGTCAGTATTGCAGTCTTACGTTTTTTACGACCTTTATTTGTTTCAGTCCTCGGACCCGCTTGTGGTAAAGGTCTAATATCTTTAGGTGTGAAATTAAACGGATGGGTAGAATTTGCTAGTTGCAGCCCGCTAGGTCCTGGCACTGGTGATTTGGATCTTTGATCAAAAATTGAGTTAGCTAACAGAGAATCAGTCTCAGCAGAGATCGAGTCCGGTAAATTTTGAACAGCCGGTGGTTGGTCATTATTGTTTGATTTGTTTGACAAATCATTGCTATCTGTACGGTGATCAGTTGGAAGATCACCAACTGGAATATTTGGATCAACTTGAATGGAGGACGTTGCGTCAGTACTGGTCAACTTATCATTTGGTGGAATTTGTCTGTTAACTTGTAACGGCCGGTCAGTCACAGATGATGGCGCGTAGTCAATAGCAGTGAATATATTCCTATTAAATGCACTTATGCCGGTACAGGTAAATCCAACAATTGCATTTCTATCAGTTACAGAAAGAGGAAATGCTTATCTAACAATTCCAGGAATGTAATGAATAGTCATCGTTCGACCAGGATGATTTCGCGTTTATCATTTTCTTGATTGGCCTCTATCCAGAGGCTGAAGTTTGTGTGTGCAATGGGGTGGAAACTATAGCAGCACTATTCCATTAATGGGAATACGAAAAAAGGAGGTATGTGTCCACCTTGAGCATTAATGGCAACAGCAACAGTTACTAATCTTCCTCGTTCTGCTGAGGTTACTGCACCTACTTGTTTAATTCCTTTTTGAGCTATAATTTTACTAGGTTTCTGGACAGTGGTCACCCTTGTCACATCTATATTCCAGATATATTTTGGCTCAAATTTATTCCTATCCATTACCTCAGAAAGGTTATCAAAAAATTTACTCACATTATGTTCATTGAAACTCGAAGCCCGCGACAGACTTGTAGCTTGAGGACATCTCAAAGAGAGGCTCGGGTGTCGTTTTAAAAAACCCGTCAACCATTCCTTACTCGCCATTCGACTATCGTGCCAGTTTTCATGAAATGTTTTTCCATTTTTAATCGCTAACTCGTATGCCAGTTTACGTACTTCAGATAGAGATAACCCAAAATAAACTGCAGAGCACTGGATTAAATAGTCGCGTAGATTACTTTTCTCGTTAATAGTAAAAACTCGGTTGACGCAACGGTAGCCCACAAGTGCGCTAGTGTTTCCAGCTTTTAATTTTTTTATAAATCCATATAATGTTACATGGCAAGCACTATATTTTTTTGCCAGGGCTCTAATTTTTGCACCATCTTCAAAATGCTCTTCAGCCGCTTTTCGATACACTTCCGTGTCGGTAGTTGCTCGTGCATTTTGTTGAAGTAAAGACACACATAAAAATATTATATAGATAATTAAATCATTACGGGGACAAAGGTAACATGTTTGTACCCATAGGGCTATGTTACTTTTGTACCCTTCCTCATTTTTGTTAAAAGTGTTATATAACCTTAAAACTGAACGTGCTAGATAAAAACGAATTTAAACAATGTACAATCAATCTAATCAATAATGGATATGCGAACATTCAGATTACTATCATCCTTTTAAGACTACACAAACATATAATAAGAAAAGGTCGAAAAACTTACTTTTGATTCGTGAAAACACGTAGCGTTCTGTCACACACACAGCGCGAGGCGCAAGCAGCGACTGAATGCAAGTGAGGGGGGCGCTCACGGCTATCACCTGACAGCGGCGAAGCGGTGTTCGCCCATTGGATAAATCTAGAGAGCATTTGTTACTTTCGACCCGCCGTTACTTTTGTACCCGGTCTCCCCTACCTATTATGTATAAACATTGTTTAAACTCTGTTAATATGTTTTCGCTAGAAATAAAAGTAATAAGTTTATATATGTAATAGATTTAATTCAATACTCCAACCACATTAAATTTTTAGTTACCTATATGTCGGGTGTTACACCACAGAAGTGTAAAAAAGACAGATGCGACAGAAATGGCGTCACCTTTGATTTTCGGTGGACTAATATTTATGGAGAAAGGAGGGTTATACATAAACACCAAGAGTCCGCGATGGTGTTTCAATATGGCGTCATCAGGTTCCGGTTTGTCAGTGGCGTATCAATTTTAATTTATGATAGATCCGTTATCATAAAATGTTATAGTAATTTCAAAATCTTTATAAGAAAATATAAATATTGATCTAGGAAAGTTTTAAAACTTGATAGCTATGTGAACCATTATTTCTAAATACACAACATCTATTATTATGTACATGAATATGACATAGCTGTGCATTTGCCGTGAAGCACTTGCGTCCGGTATGCTCCTAAAGTTATAAATAAAACTACAAAACAAATATATATTTCAATTTGTCTATTGACCTTTGAACGAAACAATTTTGTTATAATAATTTCTTATTTTATCCTCTTATGTTATATTTTTACAAATAAAATGTATTCGGTTTGTTACATAACAATGAATTATATACTTTATAAGTAAGAGTTTGTGATTCTTGAGAGGATTGTCATGGTTTTCCATGAAATCAAATAACGAATTGCTTAGTAACCATTCCCAAATAAATATTATTTTTGCAAACTTTGTTAGTTTTTAATTGTTCTCGTCTGATCACCTTTTCTGTATGAAGGCAAAGGGAAATAACATCATCATATGGGTAACTATCAGGCCACCTTTTCAAGAAAGCTAAAAATGTACATCTATGTACGTATGTAAGTACCTACATAAATAATAGTTGTTCTAAATTCAACTGCTAGATCATATAATAAAATTGTGAAGAGAGTTTTCTTTTAAAAAAATAGAAAACAAGTTTATCTGTGTCTGTATTTTTATTGAACTATATAATTTAAATAAATTGCTTATGTACGCCTCTGAATTATTAACCTATCCTAACTTTCAATTATGCACTAAAAAATGTCAAATAAAAGGTGTTTCAACAGCTGTGGCTAAACTTCAGTTCATTTTTCTACCGACTAACGCGCACTTGCACCGTTACGGTTGACAGTTTAACGTTAAACTTGATTACCTTAAAATTGATTATACCCTTGCACCATGTGTTAACCAGACTTTAATTATATTTTAGCTCTAGTCTAATTAAACTGTCAATGTTTGCGAGTTAAGAGCCGGTTTGTACAAAATAACCTCCAATTCCAAATTATATTGAAAGTTTTCGATTTCAATAAAGTATAGAATATATAAATATGAGCTTTTCAGAATCTGACTCATCAGAAGATGATATATTTGACGATGATTTAGACATAATGGAAATAATATATTTTGGGCTCCCTAGAAAAGTATACAATAGAAATCGTCATTTTGAATTAGATGAATTGTCCTTCTTCAGGCGATTTCGTCGAAAGAAAAATATCGTTCTTCATATTTTAGACATGATAGAGGGATAATTGGGGTATCCAAATGATATGTAGGTAAATGGAATTTAAGCAACAATAAATTGACATTCACTTCACATATTCACCAATGCCCATTCTCCCATTGCGACCTACATTTTATGATTTTTAGGAATAATAGTGTACCCCCCATTGAACAGTTATTGGCGACATTAAGGTTTTATGCAAGTGCCGGCCATCTGTTAACTGTAGCAGATTTTATTTCAATGGACATTTCTACAGCTTCCCGCATCATTTTCCGGGTCTCATTACAAATTGCTCGCTTGTATCAAAGATTCATTACATTTCCTGAGGCTCCTAATGTACCAAAAATACTGACGGAGTTTCACAAGATTTCTGCTTTCCCAAGAGTTCTAGGAAGCATCGATGGAATACATGTACGCATACAATCTCCAGGTAGATACAATACCAATTTTTATCAATTTTGATACCTTTTTAGGGGTTCCCGACTCAGAAATATATAGGAATAGAAAAGGTTTTTTTTTATAAATGTACAAGTTGTATGTGATGCTGACTTGAAGCTGCTTGATGTAGTGGCAAGGTGGCCAGGTTCCACACATGATGCCACAATATTTTACAATAGCAGAGTGAAAGCTAGATTTGAAGCAGGAGAATTTCCAGAATATCTGCTGTTAGATTGGTATTGTATTGTAGGGAGCAGGGTGTAAATACTGTTGATAAAATGATAAAGATGAAATATATGTTACCACACATTTATATTTCCTCCAAAAAATGAGCTCCACATCTTGTTAAAACTTGTTCAACACTAATTTCAAAAAATTTTATGCAGGAGACAGTGGGTATCCCTTTAAAAATTAATTACTTGTTGACCTCATTAGCTAATCCAATCACTAGAAGAGAGCAATTGTACAATGAAGCCCAGATTCGAACCAGAAACTGTGTGGGAAGATGCATTGGAGTTGGAAACGTCGTTTTCCTATAGTGGCATATGGCATGAGATTGAAGGAACAAACTATTTTGAGAGTAATAATTTCTACAGCAGTATCACACAATCTGGCAAGAGACATGCATTAAGAGGAGTCTGGATTACCAGAGGATTTGGAGGAAGACCAACTGAACTATTTGATAGAGGTTGGAAATATTCCAGATCTTCCTCCTGAAAATGAGGGTGCTCCTGTTAACAAATATAGAAATACGCTAATTCATTATTTCTTTGCAAATATGTAGGTATTTGTGGATATTGTTAAATTAAACAATTAATAACAAAATATAATGTTTATTTATTTACTTTGTACTCATTCACAGCCTCAGCTTATCTAAAGTTAAACATGTTCAACAAAACCAAAACTTACTTTGTACAACAAAAGCAATACTTAATGAATATTTAACATTAAACTTCTCATTTAAAGAATATACATAACATACTTGACATGACTACATGACATTTGTGACTATTTGTCTGAGTCTTTCTCGTTCAGTCTTGACTTGCAACTGTAGTAATTCCATTTTTAATTTATGTTCTTCATTTAGATGAGCTTTTTTTTCAAGTAACTGGGACTTGAAGTCACAAATAGAAAGTCTTTTTTCAAGCAGTAAATAATATTTTTCAGCAACTACTGAGGATGCTAAAGCTTTCACTGTGGTTGCTGGGCGCCTTCGTGAAGTAGGTAATATTTTTCTTCGTTGAGTGGGAATTGGATTGTCTAAAAACAAATGAGATCACTTTCTGACATGAGGAATAGGTCATCTTCAGGCACCACCTACCAAAAATATCATCAGTTTTTCTTTTTAATGTGGTTGACACAGGCTACTGCAAACTTTTTGGTGTGTACTTTCTCCAATCATGTCTTGCACTAATGGATGTACTATCCATTGAATTTCTAGGCTCAAATTGAATTCATCAAAAAATATCAATTAGTACAAATTGCTTTAAACTGGAAGAGTAGATTTAAATATAAGGTCCAAAGAACCAAAAATAGAAAATTAAATCAAGTTATACCACTGTTTAAGAGTAGGTAGAAACACAAAAAAGCAGGTTTCTGGCTTACTGGTATATGGCAGCTGCAAAACCAAAGTTGATAAGCACCGACCACCAGAAAGAAGGAAACCAACTTCCTTTGTGTTGCTAACTATACACCAGTCAGTGATAACTGATTTTATAAAACAACTATCATCTGCCATAATTACCAAGTCTTTCTCACTGCTGCAATTGCTAAGTTCACCATTGGAGGCAGTATAACTTGGAATGTGAATGTCATCGTTCAAGTTTTCCAAAAAACGGTTCATCTCCTAAAAATTGCAATGCTTATACTTACTGATATACATGCATCAAGATTGGTAATATCTACCTGATTTTGTGTTTCTGACTGCAAGGTGTATATGACTTCGGAAGTCTCGCTAGGAATAAAAATAATTGAATCACCATAAACCTAAACTTAAAGCCAGCTAGCAGGAAAAGAAACGATACACGATAAAACGAACGACAACGGACAAAGGTTATGTAATCTCGCAGCGAGAGAAAACATGGAAATAAGCAGCACCAAATTCCGACACAGTAAAAATCGTAAAATGACTTGGATATCACCAGCCCAAAATGTGTATTCCCAAATAGACCACATACTGGTCAACAAAAGAAAACAGACATCGATAAAAGATATCAGAACATACAGAGGAGCGTGTGCAGACACCGATCATTTCTTGGTAATGGCTAAAATTAAGCAAAAAATAAGAAAAGCAACTGATACAAAATACAAAAACAAGAAATGGAACGTGGATAAGCTTAAAAATGAAAAAATGAGAGAAGAATATACAATACAATTAGAGAACCTTTTATCACAAGACGAAAGTCAACAAGAAACAGTAAAGTCGGAATGGAGTAATATAAAGAAATGTTTGGAAACACCAGCGGAAACACAGTTAGGTGTGAAGAAAAAGGGGAAAATACAAGAGTGGTTTGACACGACATGCAATAGTGCGGTGGAGAAGAAAGCCAAAGCAAGATTAAAATGGATAAAAACTAATAATCTAGAAGACAGACAAGAATAAGAAAAGAAAAGAAAAGAAAGGAAAGCAATAAAATAATTAGAAAGAGAAAGCAAGAGTGGATAGATAATAATATCAGGGAAATTGAAACAGAAAAGTAGAGGGGAAACACGAAAGGTTACTATAAAAAAATTATCGAAAACAACAAAACATATAAGGGCAAAACAAAAGGGACAAAAAACAAGGAAGGAAGGCTGACAGAAGAACACCAGTATAAACAAATATGGGTAGAGCACTTTAAGGAACTATTAACTGAACCATATTACCTGGATGAAAATGAAGAACTAATAGAAGATAATAACCAAGAGACATTAATAGAAGAACCAACAATTGAGTAAGTTAAGGAAATAATAAATAAAAACCGAAATGGAAAAGCCCCTGGAAAGGATGGAATAAGCATAGACCTAATTAAATATGGAGGGAATACTCTACATGAAAGAATATATCATCTGATTAAAAAAATATGGAACGAGGAAAGGATGCCGGAAGAATGGGAAATAGGACAAATTGTCACCATACACGAATGTAAAAACTACAGAGGAATCACATTATTAAACGTAGCATATGAAATACTATAAACATTAATTAACAGAAGACTTGTAAGAAGTACAAAGAAGGTGATAGGGCAGTACCTATGCGGCTTCACAAAGGGCAGATCAACAACTGATGCTATACGCACATTAAAACAAATAATGGAAAAAACCCATGAATACAAATTAAACATAGAAATGCTCTTCATCGATTTTCAACAAGCCTTCGACTCAATCAAAAGAAGTGAACTCATGACAGCATTAAAAGAACAAGGAGGTTAAGAAGGTTAATCAAAATGACAATGAATCATACAAGGGTTAGTATAATAACACAAAAAGGAGAAACAAATGAATTCAATATTAATAAAGGGAAAAAACAAGGCGAGTCATTGTCCACAACGCTATTTAATCTATCATTAGAATACACTATGAGAAAAATACACAAGGGTAGCTTAAGATCAGGTGGCAGCCAAATAATAGCCTATGCGGACGATATCGTGCTTGTAACCAAAAGAAGAAGTATCATGGAAAATATGCTGAAGGAGATAGTCACAGAAGGAAGGAAAATGGGGCTAAAAATTAATGAAAGTAAAACAAAGCTAATGAGACTGGGGAATCTAAGCCAAAAAGAAAAATCAACGCTTATGAATTTGAAGAAGTTGAGAAATATAAATATTTGGGGGTCATGATTAGCAACACAGGAGATAGAAGCACTGAAATTGAAGAAAAGATAATAGCTACAAATAGAGCCTAGAGCGCTAATAAGAAACTACTTAAAAGCAAAATGTTAACAAAACAAACAAAATTAAATATATATAAAACGATAATAAGGCCAATAATGATGTACTCAGCAGAAACAATGACGTTAACGAAGAAGGAAGAGGAAAAATTAAGAATAACTGAGAGGAAGATCATGAGTACAATATTGGGGCCTGTAAAAATGGATGAGAATGAATATAGAATTAGGACGAATCGTGAAATTTTGGATGAACAGAAAGGAGAAGACATTGTAAAAAGAATAAAAGTGCAATGAGTTAAATGGCTAGGACACGTATGGAGAGAAGGAGATAAATCAGTAACCTACAATATCTTGCAGTGGAACCCAGAAGGAAGGAGGAGACGCGGTAGGCCCAGGTCAAAGTGGCAAAATGAGGTAGAGGCGGACCTCAATAGAGCAGGAGTAGCAAACTGGAAAGAAAAAGCAAAAAATAGGAAATTATGGAGGGACATAAGTGAAAGAATTTAAATGTACAACGGGGACTGATCCACCCCAACTAAGCGGATCTAGAAAGCGTACGCGGCGTAACCCCTCATGGGGTGTCAAGCCATTGTATATATATCTAAACCTTCTGTTTCCAAACTATCTATGGATTTCTTGTTTATCATGGAGTGTATTATTTCTTGATGTGGCTCCTTTGCAAAGACGGTTGCAATTCCTCCACCTGTTTTGTACAGCTCCAATTTTTGTTGGGCAGCATGCTTACGTAATTCTTTTTTTTTGTGGTCATACCATCCACGGAGGCACTTGGAATCACGAAAAAATGATGAAGATGAGGTAGCATTAAATTCTTCTTCAATTTTCAACCAAGTACAATTTTTTTCATCTGTAGAGGTCTGGTTAGTTTTCTTGTTTTCGACAATGTATTTGTATTTTTCTACTATACTGCTGAGCAACAACGTTTCATCGGCAGTAAAATAGGTCCCCGGGACTTTTTTGATGTCATTGGAAGTGTGAAACTACGTTGACTAATAAATAGTACTTATTATTTAAAGTTTTTTATCAATTTTCTTACGAATTCTTGAACTTTATAATACAAAAAGAAACATCAACAATGTCAAACTAATCAACATATGACAGCAGTCAACTGAATTACCGAGGTTGTCAGATCAATTTCGAATGTAATCTAAGGTTAGTTAACTCTAAAAATGACCAGGATGTTTGTTTGCCATCAAAACAAAATGTATTTCTTATTAAATTATTCCTTGTAAGTAGGTATAAAGGCACTCCAGGCAGACAGATAGACGGCTCTTATCAGCTCTTATCAGCACTTCCGCTCCACCAGCGCAGTGACGCCTCTTATCAGCCAGCCTTATCAGCGATGCTCAGCGGCGCTTTACAATAGGAATGTGACAAAAGACACTAGAGAAAATCTCGCAAAATGCCGGTCAGAAAAAATCTTCAACAATGTGGTAAATTATCTCGGTTTTACAATTTCATAGGAATGTGACAAATAAATGATCCCCAGAGAAAATCTCTTGCGCCGGCCACAGAAAATCGCCAACAATGCGATTATCAGTTTCGGTTTCAAAATACACAGCGATTTTATCGATGTTTGTGCTTGTAGGGCCGTATGCATTTTTCTGCGTTGTGAGCCCGAATTGTTTCAGACAAAATGCCACGCCCTGTATATGCTTTACAATTTCATAGGAATGTGACAAGTATATAAATGATAATCACTAACCGCGGGGACATCCGGGAACCATATCGTCTGGCCTAAACAATAGTTTTAACGTATTTTAAGATATTCGTCGTTTCGAACAACACACGGTATTTCGGCACACAAGAGCTGTTTAAAACTAGTGAAAAATGTGTGTGTTTGTACATCAAAGAATTTAAGCATTAAAGAATAATCAATGTCGTTGCACGGTATTTTTAAAAACAGTGCTGTTTAAACTAGTGACAAAATGTGAGTTTGTACATGTTTGTATGCTGGTATAAACGGAAAATAAGGTAAGCTGCTTTTTATAATGTCTAGATATCTAAGCATTTGTTTCTGCTTGGACAATTTCAATGCTTTTGGTGTAAGTTTAAGGTAAAAATTACGAACAATGTGGTAGAGAGTCGATGTCAACATGTCTAGATACTTAAGCATTGCTATTCTAAGGCAATGCTAACACTTTTTGTTAATTCGGTGTAAGATTAAGGTATAAAATTACGAAAAAACATGGTAGAAGGATTTGCGCACAACCACCAAGTATCCTTTGACACGGAGCACCCTTGACCTCTTCTTTTGGTAGTAAAGTTCAAAAATATCATTTTGTTGTTTATGAGAGTTATTTTAAAGAAAGGTTTTACAGCGAATACCAATGGCAGTACTCAAAAAAGCAGCGACGATTCGGTTGGTGTATGATAGGAAACCAAAGCATCGATGTCTATGGTAGAAGTAGAAGTTTATAGGAAACGCAATGGTGAGTTTATAGTTTTTTACCCCTTTTAGATTCGTTAAGACTGAATATAAGATATGCAGACCCAATCTCGTGTGGTAATGTGGGTAATAGCTGTAACACCTGTAAATTTATCTGCCAACATTTCAGTCACGCGCAGCTATTTTAAATCGTACACATACGAGGCAACCGTCATTTTCTGTTTTTTGTTGGGAAACCTATTTTTAATCAGATAAAACTTAATGTTCAGAACTACTGCCGAATAGTCAACGATAAAATTAAAAAAGGAAAATCCGACGTTAAGCATAGATAAGAAAATATAGCAAATAATATTTAAATTAACGAAGCAAATTCTCGAAAACATATTATAGCCACAAGCCGAAGTCGCTGATAAAAGTGTACTTCTATGTATCAATTTATTCACGTATTACACAACAAAGAATTATGCCAGAAATTACTTTGAAATTGACCACGGAATTTCTCGTAAAATTTTCTGAAAATCCGGGAATCTTCCAAACATTTTCGGAGTAATTCATACGATACGCATGCGCAGTCGGGTTATTAAAGCTGATGCAAACATTAAGACAGGCCTACAACATTATTCAGATGTTTACACTACGTTGCTATCACAACAGCTGATTCATAAAACTTAAATTACAAGAATTAGTCGTATATGAAAAAAGCACCTTCAGAATGGAGAAGTATCAGGAATTTTAGGTTTTTATACAGAGTGGACACGATTTAACGGTTAATTAATAAAACCAGGCGGTCTTCAAGTAGGCCGGGCAGTACCCTACATTACCGACTGGAACGATCCAATAACGGCCAACAAGGATTTTCGAAGAATAGAGTCACGGCCCAAATGTTTTAGATTTACTAGGTATTTTTGGTGTATTTATACAAGGTGGTTACTGACTATGCAAAAGTATCTTATGAAAAAACTTATCAGCGTAGGCGCAGATAGTAGAAATTGTTAACACACGTAATCAGGCAAAACAGCGACTTGGGGCTTGCGGTATTTACTAGGAAGTCCGTTTCCACATCACCCTGGAGGTAGGACTTTCAATGCGTTGTATTTAATATTTAAAGTGGTAAATACGTCCCCAGGAGGCCTACGAACCACTTGATGATAATAAAGAAAATAAACATTCAAACATATTGCCTATTTTTACAAATGGGTCTTTTATTTTTACCAGCAGCTGGAACACTAGTCTCTAAGTTAATAAAGACGGTTCATTATTTTAGCTGGCTATTGCCTCTTTTTACCAGCAGCACGAACAGTAGTCTCTAAATTAATAAAGACGGCTCATTATTTTAGCTGGTTATTGCCTCTTTTAATAAACATTTTACAGCCTCTTTTTACAAATGGATCTTTTGTATTCTAATATTAACTCTTTTAAACAAACAGTAATTTATATCTGAATATAATTATCTTCTTAATTAACATTTTTAAAGAACGGCATAGCCATGGAAACGGCTGATTTTTACAAACTATGTGTGGTTTCAAAAGATATTTTCTCCCGCATTAGACAGACAAGCTTGAAGGTAATTTGACCAGATATTTTATACTAAACATATTTGAAAAACTATTCACGCTGTCTTTTATAACCGTAAGGAACAGAGTCATAGTCACCAATGCGCCTTCGTTTAGTGAAGTTTGCGCGGAAAACCTTTGTAACGTTTTCAGTAACAACTGTGTGGTCAGTGTTTCTTAAAATATTTCGAGTTGTTATGTACTCATCGGGGGATTCATTTAAGACCATGTCTCTTAGTTTGTCAAAGTTCACGCGGTTGTGGGTATTATAATTCAATGTTATACCCTTAACTTTAATTATATCTAAAGTTTTATTTTTTAATGTCGAATAAACACGATAAGCATATAGTTTTGGGCCACCAGAGACAAAGTCTGTAATATAACTCCCCTTCCCGTACTCAGTTAGTTCATCGGTCATGTCGCCGAGAAAACTGCCTAAGGGTACTTCATAGTTGTCCCCAGGGCGAGAGACATAAATAACAGAGTCGGTGTCGTGGTACATTACTCTATCGCCGAGCTTTTCCAGATATGAATATAGCTTAAGCCTGGCATGGGTAGTGGTGTAGGCGGAGAGTGCTACGTTCACAGTTGGTAAAGAAGCGTATGCTTCATCTTTAAAGGACCAGTTGACGACGAGAGTGTTCTCGTTAACCGGAAAAATATGGTTAACTCCTTTGTGAGGTTGTGACAGGAGGTCTAATAGTTCTGCTGGGTCGTTAACAATAGAGGACTTGCTCTGGTTTTCACATTGGCCTAGTTTGCCCCAGAATGACGTAATCATACTTTTACCAACCTGTCGTCGTCCAGGATTATATTCGATTTCGTCAGGACATAGCTCTATCCCTTCTTTTTCCAAATATTCTTTTATATATTTCTCCTTATCTTCTTCGGTTTTACAATCTGGCGGCCAACCACTTGCTTGCTGCTTTGTTTTGAGAAATTTGGATATATATTCTGAAAACAAACCACCAGACATTGTAGAAGGATCATACTGTGCAACTTGGTATTTCCAAATTTCAAAAATTTTCAAAATTTTATATCCTTTTTCCAAAGCTTTCAACGTTTCGTCTATTACCCACGTACCGGTAAGACTTCGTTTTTCGTCCGTATGACAACACTCGCCGTTAGACATATTTTCACAACAAGTGTGGCAAAGAGGGAACATAAGTTTTTAATTAGATTTATATGGTAGAACGGGGTGGTAGAGATTTGTTGGCGGCAGTACTTGGCATTTTATTAATCCATCTGTTCGTTTTAAATCTAGAGAATAACATTCTTCTCCGACAAAAACTTCGGGGTGTCCAATGGGGTACTTTCCATACTCATTCGCCCAAGGATACAATGAACAAACGTCTGCATAATTGATTTTCTCCCCTTCTTTACACGAATAATATAATTTTGTGGCGTCTGTTCGCCCTCCGTAAAAAGCGTCGCGAGGATTTAGAGGCAATTGTGCGAGGAGAGGATGTTTTTTAGTGAGAGCGGTAATTCCGGGATTCATCTCGCGGCGAAAATCACACTCCCACTTCACAATTACGTCGTACCCGAGCGCTCTTAATTGTTCATTTTTTGCTAGCGTTGCTTCATAACGTTGTTCATATGTAAGGGATGGGTCCTCATAGGTAGGTGTGTCACGTTTGTATTTAATGCATTTTGGACAACCATGAAAGTAACAACCCTCAAACTCGAATACCTGTCGAGTATTCTCACAGTATCCATCCAATTTAAGGCCATTAATCACGGCTTCTCTACAGCAGGCAGCGTGTTGTATTTTTATACCTCTTTGACATTCTTCATAGATTAACCATTGAGTAGCAATCTTGGACTGGTTGTCTCGACACCTATACCCATTTTTAGGTATGAGGCCGATGGTATTTGGTTTCAAAAAATTTCGTCGGAATATTTTATTACAAGCGCCTGGCAAAGTAATGGCTTCTGTAAATGGGTCAACCCCTCCGTCGTTTAAAATTAGCTCTCTGAACTTTAGACAGGAGCGGGCGAGAATACCAACGTCGTCGATACAGTACGATACAATTTCTTTTTTAAAGTCAAACATATACCCCTGGTCGGAGAGTTCTTTATGCCAATCAGTTAATTTTTTTCTGGCATCGTCTTTTTCGTCGAGTGAGGGCGAATATTTCAAACTGTCCGGGTCATAGTATTCGAGAGCTGGTAATGGGCCTACGTAGTTCCAGTTTTCTTTTTTATTAAATAAATGTGGAAAGTACCCATTTTTTATATCTTTTAGTCCGAAAACTTTGGGTAATTTTGCTAGAGGCATTGGGAAGTAGTTTAGAGAGTCGATAAAACTTACGTTGCCCACTTTCATTTGTATTAGTTTTGTACCTCTACTAATTAGTTCTGGGGTCAAATCCGTCTTTGTTTTAAGGTGGTTTAGCATAAACTGGTTATCATATAGACCTCCAGCATGACCTACTACGATTATTTTCTTAAACAGAGTACGCTGGTTCAATACGTACTCCATAAAACGTGCCACAGGGTCAATTGTTAAAACTTGGTATCTAACGCCACAATCGCACCATCTTTTGTCTGTACCTATACATAATGTACAATGTTGCTCAAACACACACAAGTTGGCTTTGTGAAGTAGAGAGCCGTCTGCCATAGTTTTCTCTTGAGTAGACTCGAGGTCATAAAATATAAATAGTACACCATGCATTGAAGGCTTATGTGTGTCTACGGGCATAAAACAAAGGTGAGGGGAAGGTTTATATTCTCTGCATACTTTACAGAACACCTCGCCACAGGTATGTTTTCTGCTTTTTAGAACGGTTTTAAGACATAGTTTACACGCCATCACCTGTTCACACAGCCTAGTTTCTATGTGGTAATCGTAGCAAATCTGCCATCTAAAATACCTGTTACAGCTGTCACACACAATTTTCTTATTTGATTGACAAGGCGGAGATTGTTTGCACGCAGGACAACTTCTTTCGCAGCGATGAGAGTTTTTGCTATAGAAGGGAGAGTGACAATTTTCACAAAAATAACTACAACAAAATGCAGAAGTTAATGATATTATTACATTATAGTGGTTTTTGTGATACAACAGATTAATTTTCTTAACACCCCCCACTCCTTCGTACAAGACATCATGCCCCTTCGACCCGTAGATGTAAACTGTTATTGTATAATCTACCATGTCTTGAAACTTTTTTAATTCTGTTATACCACCACCCTCTTTGGGTATCTCGATTCCACTAGCCCCCAATAGTTCTAAGGTTTTTTGGGTCTGAATCCCCTCTGTTTTTCGGACTTTCTGTTTGTCAGGATCGTTATCAACATATGTTTTGGCTACAACCAAAGCTCTAGCCAGACATAGGTGATCGTTATTTCGTATAGTTATAATACCATCGCGCCGAGCACACTCTTCGTCGAATGTGTTATATTTAGGACCCCTACCCTGTCCCTTAGGCATTTTTACGATCGTTGCTGCGAGACAAAATATTTCGGTGTCAAAGGCTGACGAATTAGACTGATACACTTTCGAAATCATATCCCATATGTCTTCAAACTTTATTTCTGAAGCCGTTCGAAAAGACACTCAACCATCACCACGACTAAACTCTTTCGAGCAAAAAGTAAAACCGATCTGGTCGCTTGGCTCTGTTCCTTCCGTTATTTTAGCGACAACTCCTTTAAGACCTTCTTTGATCCATTTTAATGGATCCCTGTCTTCAGGGACGGAGCGAATCTTAAATTCTATATTTCTACCAGTTAAATTAAATTTACGCACGTTCCTTATAGTATATTTAGTAATCAAAAACTTTTTCATTGTTCAAAAAGCGAATCTAGAAACTATAGAATCAGAGTTTTAAATTCGGTTCTACAAAATTAAAAATACGAAAAAATGCAAGAAAAGCTAAAATTCGAAAAACTGAACGAAATTTTAAATTTGAAAAAATAAGCTTACCACAAGAACACGGGAGAGAAAATGAGCCTGCTGCTCTAAAACGGTTCTTTATATAGAGATAACTTGTGGGCGTGGCCTAATAATCTCGCGAGATTTTTCAGTAAATAGAAGAGTTTATTCAAACAGATGTTTATTTTAGTCAATATTCTACCACGGAATCGCCATGATGAATCATTTATAAAGATATAGGTGTTGTGAGTTTACAATGAGTTCGACAGTATGTGATTAGATAACCTCACTTTTACTCGGCTTCTTTAGAGATTTGTGGGCGTGGCCTAATGTTTTAAATCGCCATGATGAAACATTTGTTGTGGCTACTTTTACGCGATAAGCAACGCCTGTTTATCAACGTCTGATAAGGGAACTCCTCACCGAAAATTTAGTTTTTCATAAAAGCGTCAAACTTCTCATGACTTGCGGAAATAGATAAGAAAAATGGGGGCCAAAGGGAAATGTGAATAAGCTCGATTTTGAAAATATGTGTTATCGCATGAGGTGTGGAAAAATATCTTTGAAGTACTGTAAATTTATATTATCGTCTTTCATCAATATTTGCCTTTCGAATAAAAATTTGCGACGTTGTCAGACCGGCTTAGTATGCAAAACCCCAAAATTTTTGAAATATATTTTATTAGATAATTTTTACAAAATTACTGACTATTATGCTTTATTACAAGTGCTATTAGAAGTTTTTACTGAAGTAATCTTCAAGCAAAAAGTGTTCGTGCTAAAACCTGTCGATTGCTTTGAATAATTTTATTTAAACGAAGTTGTTCTCGTAAGTTAGGTGTTATATGAGGAACATTCCAAGATAATTTATTAATTTGAATTTTCGGCTTTTCGCTATTATCGTTCGCGATAACCGCATCTATATCATCTTTATCGCGAATTAACACCAACTCCTGTCTCATATTAAGTACAATTTTGCGAAAATCCTCGAATAATCCACACCATACTTTCAACGGTATGCAAACATTAAAGTTTCCATTGCCATCAAGAAGAATCTTACCATCTTTGGGAAACCATCCTCCGTTTTGCAGTAATTTACTCTCATTGTCAGTGAGCGACAAATAATTTTTTATTGTGGAAACCAAACCTACATTTCTAACAGAATCTATTACAACACCATTCAATTCATATCGTAGTTCTCGAAACAAATAAGCAATACCGTTGTTGATAAGTTGAAATTTTGTGGGTACTTTGTCTTGATCAGTCAAGATTTTACCTTCTAAATAAAGATAACTATTACATGGTAGTGGGTATGCATCCAAATCTTGAATAGGAATTCTGATTTCATCATTATAATTTAAATTACTAGAAGCATAAGGTTGGTAGGTATGGAACTGATAATCTTCAATGGTATTATCAATAAATGGTTCACCCGAAACGTGTAACATTTCCATTATACTAAAACTTGAAATCCAACAGACTGTAAAAATTTACGATTTTCTGATGTTAACCGATCAGTCACCAGTGTTGCACTGTTTTTTCGACGTTCGAATTGCCTTTTATATGGATGATATGGATGTTCCGAAAACCGCCAAAACATTATTCTATTCTTCGCAGATGTAGTCGAACCGTTATAGTTTCTTTGCGAAAATTGATCAAAGTTCCAACCTGATTGAGAATTCTCACAGTAATGTTGTTGATAGTTTTGATGTTTACTGGATAATAGAGTATTGTTAGTGGCTGTTCCACTATTTTATACCCATTTGGAACTTGTGGGAAAAATTGATGAATAATGTGAACTGGTTTTCCATTGAGGAAAGAACCAACCGCAATGTTACAGTCAATACAAATGGTATTCACTTGTAAAATGTTGACACTTTTAGAAGTATGAATTACATTTGGACTTAGTTTTCGGCTGGGAAATCCCAAAAGATGACCTATAGAATTATCAATGTCAAAATTAATCTAAACACTACTTTTAATTGTAAGTGTTGATGTTCGTGGATCTGCTCTAATACGAATACTAACTCCAGTCTGAATCAGTTCCCGTTCAATAATTTGTATTATATCATTAATTTCGTATGCTCCAACAGGAATTTCAAATTTATATTCATCATGATCACCCCACACCAACACATTATTTTGCTCATGTACGTTACTAATACTATTAAAACTATCAAAATTTGATAAACCTATTTCATAGTCAGCATTTTCGTCTAAATAAATAGGGGGATTGAAATCATCACTTAAAACTGATGATTCTCCACTCAAAGTAAATGTGTATGACATAATGATCCAACTGAGTGACTAAATAAAAACCGTAGACAATATTGACCGCACTGATGTGAATTAAATGATTGTAACACATCATAATTATAGTTTATATCAACCAACCCATCACTCTTAAAATATCTAACTAATTCTAATGGAGGGCGTAAATTACCATAACTATCAAAATAAATCACATGCTTGTCATGTGTAGTGTAAGCAGTCCAGTGAGTTCCACTTCCACTTGTACCATCAAGATTGACTATACCTGACTCATATTTTTTTATTTTACTAGGTAACGTATCCCGCATGAAAACACCACGAAAATTAGGGATATATTTTGCATACTCTTCTAGCTCAATATTTGTCATCGCATGACGTGGTAAGCTCAGCGAAATTTTTTTGGATTCCAAACTTTTTTTTTTTCAAACCATATCCTTTATAGGGTCGTAGATAGAAACCTTGACCTACTTTTACCGCTTGCTCCATTGCTGCGTTATGTCTTTGTTGTTCAGTTAGTTGTTCACGATTGGCTTTAGCATCATTCACTGCTTTTGCAATTCCAGCTGCACCGCCCCCAATAGCTCCTAATGCTCCTAGTAATGGTAACAGTAATGGTAAGAAACCACCCTTTTTTGGAGTTCGAATGGTACGTTTTTTCCCAACTCTCTTTTTTTTCATTCCCATTCCAATTTTACGCTTAGCTTTCATAGCTGTAGTAACAAACCAAGCAGCCGCTTTTTCACCTGTTTTAGCGTTTTTCGCCTTTACTCTTTCCCAAGCTTTGTTTTCTAAAATCTTATCTGCCAGATGTCGCTTACTCAAATCTTTATTTTGAGAATAAGCAATGTCGTGCTTTTTGCACGCTTGATCCAAAGGATTAATTCCCAAGTCTCCTTGTCGTAGTCTCTCCTCTAACCGAGTACCAGGACCACAAAATTCGTACCCAGGTAGATGCAGTTCAACAGGAAGCTTGTTGATGAGAGTATTAATGAAACCTCTTCCTACTTTTCTGGTTCGTTTCATTCTAAGTTCTTATATATAGTGACATGTGCTTATATGCCCTCAGTCAACATGAAGATTCATAAACAACAACTTTCACTACCCATTAAAAATTATGATGATGGAGTGGTGAAACAAATTGGAAAACATGGTGCAATGTTTGGAGGAGATTCGAAAAGAGGGCTAATTATTGGTCCTAGTGGATGTGGAAAAACAAATGTTATGTTATCGTTAATTGATCATCCTAATGGTTTGAGATTTGAAAATGTGTATGTTTACTCGAAAAGTCTACAGCAACCAAAATATACTTATCTAAGAAATCTAATTCAACCCATAAAAGAGATTGGCTATGAAGAATATGATAATGCAGAAGATGTTATTTCTCCAGACTTAATTAAAGATAATTCTATAATAATTTTTGACGATGTTCTGCTCATAATAACGAAATAGTTTCGATTATAGAAGAATTACGTGAAGGAAAAATAATCCTATAAATGGAGCATTTACTCCGCAACTGCTCAGTTTACATCATGCATATCAACAAGTTTAATCAACATTTTCTTACTATCGACGAAAGTAAACCTCAAGATGTTCCATTTTACATATGTCAACCATCTAAGTATCATAGTAAATGTATACTTTACATTCATGGAATAAACAACCCAAATTTAAGTAAAACTAATTATGTATTAGATGATTTAACCACTGTGTACACTTTTCCGATAACCGGAAAGGTTGAAAGTATTCAATGCTATCCATCACCTTTATTTGTTTCATATAAAAATCATAACAACCCCATTAATCAGTTACTAGAAAATCAAATTGTAACTAAAGGAGATAGAATAGAGTTTGAACTTCATTCCCAAGGGTCGATGAGAAGTGATTGTTATGTTCAATTTGTTATTCAAGTTCCTCTAGAAAAAAGTGTATAAATACACATTTATTCAGTGTTAGTTTTATTTCAAACATGCCTCTCAACAAGTTCAATGAACATTATTTGAGTCCGGCTGAACTAACTGCTCCATTTTATATTTGCGACTCATTTGATTATCATGTTAAATGTCTAGTTCGTTTGCGAGGTGAGAAGAAACAAAGTTTGAATAAAGAGTACTATGTACTAGATGGGGGTATTGCTTTCAAATTTAAGTTTGCTTGCATAATTGAAAGTGTATCACATTATACAGCAGACGGAGTGGTGCTAATAAATGATATTGAATCTAAATTCAATCAACTAGCTACCAAAAATATTATAAAAGGAGATATAATTAAGTTTAAATTAGGAACGCCAGCTGCTATCTGCATTGAACTATTGTTAAAGTGTCCGTTAGTAAAAAATGTCTAAAGCACAAGTAATACAAGAATTACATGCTCCAGCTTGAATAAATTATAGAAGACGACATGTTATTGTGAAGGGTCTACACGATTTGATCCAGGCAGACTTGGCCATTATGTCACCACATGCCAAAGAAAACAAGGGATATAATTATATTTTAGTTGTAATCAATGCATTTAGTAAATATGTTTGGGTGGAACCTGTCAAGAGGAAAACAGGAAAAGAAATTACAAATGCTATGAGAATTATACTGAGTAAAATGAAGACCACACCTGCTAATCTACAAACCGATAATGGAACTGAATTTTACAACAAAGAATTTCAACGATTAATGCAAACATACAATATCAATCACTACAGTACATTTTCAAATCTCAAGGCTAGTATTGCAGAAAGAGTAATTCGAACGTTGAAAACACTATTATGGAAGCGATTTAGTATGGAAGGTTCTTATAAATGGTTAAATATTCTTCCAGAAATTGCTGCAAAATATAACAATACCAGACACTCTACAACGGGTGAAATACCCAGTAAAATTAATGATAAAAATGCCAAATATATTGTTGTATTCAACAACATCAAAACCATTGATCCCAAACCAGCAAAATTTAGAAGAGGTGATTATGTTCGTATCAGCAAATATCGACACGTGTTTAAAAAAGGATACACTCCCAACTGGACTACTGAGGTTTTCAAGATTGAATCTGTTAAACTCACCAATCCCACTACTTACATTTTGGAAGATGAGAAAAAAGAAGAAATTCGAGGGGCATTCTATTCAGAAGAGCTACAAAAAGTGAAATATCCGGATGTTTTTCTAATTGAAAAAGTGTTGAGAAAAAAAGGTGATCGGTTATTAGTTAAGTGGCTTGGAATGAACTCTCAATCATGGATAAATAAAAATAGTATTGTATAAATTGTAATAATTTTGAATAAAAAACGTATACGTTATACTTTTGTTTCATTGAAAAAAAAAACACAAAGAGTTAATTTAAATTATTTATTCGTCGATATACTTTATTTCTGTGACTTACATCTAATATAGGATTAATAATAATAGCAGCTTCCTGTATTCGACGTTGAAATCTCAAGTCATCGTGATATCTCAATTCGCATTTTCGGGTGCTTTTGTAAGCGAAAGCCCAGGTGATCAATAAGTGAATGTGAACATTTTCATTGAATCTTACTTTCTTCATTCTTCAACATATGAGGATATTTATAAATCACTTCCAGAGCCAAGCTGTATGTTACACAATTTATATATTTCACAGAGTCCATTATGTTGAGAGCTGAGTTTACAATGTTCTCACTATCCACACCAAGTTTTAAAATTTTAAAACAACTATAAAATTGTTGATTCTTCAGTAGCTCCAAATTATACGTTATTAATGGATGTAATTTCCATAATTCCATTATACAATCAGATTCCAAATAAATACTGGAATGATCTGTCACTATTTTCCATTCAAAATTTGTTCCATATATGGTATAGTCATTTGTTACAGCTTGAATTGAAGATAGAAGTTCATACCATTCCACTTCAGTCAATTCAATAGTATTATCCTTTCCGAATATTCTAACACATGGTTCAAAGTTCAATTCATGAGATATGCTAACCACTATGAAGATGTTATTAGTCAAATGAATTATTTTCCCACCTAAATACATTTTCTGTGGACATGTAACCATACTGAATGTGTTTTGAATACTAACGAGAAAAAAAAAACACTGAAATATATTTATAAATTTTATTGATATATACACTAAAATATATTTATAAAGTTTATTGATACATACACTAAAATATATTTATAAAGTTTATTTATACATACACTGAAATATATTTATAGTTTATTTATACATACACTGAAATATATTTATAAAGTTTATTGATACATACAAATACATATAACTACTTTAAACTATAATGACCCCAAGGTAAAGTATTGATTGAATCATGTAATATACAACGCTTATCGTCTAATCCATTCAAACCCACTTTTGTTTGCTCTATGCTGTAAACATTATGAGCATATGAACGAATTGTACGTTGCGAAATAATTTTATCTTTGTTTTCCCTTAAACAGTTGATGTAGTCATCGAATGTAATCTTATTTTCAATGATGCTTGATTTAACACCCTTTGATTTTTTAACCAATTTTGAATCCTGTATCTTATAACTATACATTTTCGATCTTAATCCTACAAAATGAGTAATAATTCTACCATTTGCCTCATCTTTCATCAAACCGGGGACTTTTTTATTACAAAGTAGCATATTGTACGGATTATTAACACCATATTCGCTAGTATCAAATCTGTTAATGTTAGGTTTTATCACTTCCTCGAAAATATCATTACATTGAATTTCATAAATAAAACTGTCGGTATCAGTATATAAAATTTTACAATAATCCTTTAATTGAGGTAACATGAAATCATAGTGAAACTCATACATACAAGTTTTTGAAATATCTAAAATAGACATTCCTATGTACAAGGGTTTGTTGAAATAAAGTTCTGCTTTCTTCAATTCGATTGCCATTAACTGACTTTCTTCATCGAATACAGTTCTTCCAGTAAACTTTGGACTAGCTATCAAGTTTTTTGCTCCATACCTTCCCTCCCATTGACTAACCAATTTAACAATCCGATGTTTTCTAATATTTTCCATTGTTTTTCCATATATTGAATTTACGTTGAGTTTAAAGTAACCTTTTTCGAATTCATTTTTAGCTTTTTTCCTAAAGCTTGTATTTAAATCTACATAAGGTTTCAACCACGTTGATTGTGAGAATTTAAGTACCCTATGAATTTTTGTCAACACCAACCCATGTGCTAGAGCTTGTTTTAAAGCCCGAAAATGAATGATATATTTGTTTTTGTTATACAGAGTGGTCAACAGTTTCGGTAATTTGGAGCCTTTGGGTACTCGATGTTCAGAACAAAAAGGAAAATCTCTATGAATATCATGCAGATCCTCCGGATAATCCAAATCCACTTCCAAAATGTATCCTTCGGGACTGTCCTCAGGTATGTCACTAACATTAATGTTTGTGTCAACCCACTCAAAATTTCCATATGGCAGTGGTTGACACATTGCCCATCTGTACAGTGCATTGATATCCAGATAAAGTATAAACTTGTCCGGCTTCGAATTATCATATTCCCTCATATATTTATTGTTAGCTTCGGAATATCGACAGCAGCATTGACTTATTCCTCCCCGGATTGCATTTTCAACAAACAGTATCATATCAACATCCTGTAATAGTTCTAATTCGCACTTAGTATATTTTAACATACAGTCCCGTGAATATCCAGGAATGGTATAGTACCAAGCTGGATCAAGCCGCTAGTGGAATACCCAATATTTCGAAAATTCTCAAATACATCTGATAGAAGCATTATATCAGTTTTAAGGTACAAATCAGAGTATTGACCTAAATTTTGAATATTAAACAATTGCCATACATTCTGAGCATGTTTATATCGCTCCTCAGTGATTTCTTCATCGCAGAGTTTATTATAAAATTCATTTGGCTCGGGTAATTCAGTTTCTTCAAGTTTTTCCAATTTATCTATATAGTCATAGCAAAATACTCCTTTTTTTGTTAAAAGTTTGAACTGTTCATCACTGCAGTCTCGGAATTCATGTTTTGTATTGTTCAAGTTTTTCTCATCTAAATTTTTCACCAAACTATCAAGTGAGGAATTCAGAAAGAGAATTGAATCTATAAACCTGAATTTAATATTATTCGACATATGATTAGTAAACGAAATATATTTTTCTTTATTGATTGGTAACAATGAAATTCTACCTAGTTTAGCAAGATCTCTTATAAGGAAATGTGAATCGTAGCCACTCAAATTATGAAAAATAGTGGGGACACAAAATTTTTTTCTAAAATTTACGTTGCACATTTCATGTGCAAAACCTCTAAACTCGCCTGTGAAATGATTATGATCGCGAACAATAATATCAACATTTGTAAATTCAGTTTCACAAATATGACATATTTTAGCATTTACTGTTGTCCTATTTTCATCCATAGGAATTATATTTTTAAATTTAGTTTAAATTATTTCAGCACATATTTCCATTTCATGCGCAAACCATTGCATACAATCTATTCCACGATAACTGTTAAAGTATGAAAGAGAATTATCATATTCACATTTAACGTAATATCCGCAGCTATACGCAATATGTTGTAACATGTCTATCGACCTGTTTCGATTTTACAGAATAAATCCTTTTAATTAGCGCTCGTCGTCACTAGCCACATCCAATTATAGTTCTGTGATCCCAAACTCTTCTACCCCGAACGTAAGACAATTGACGCCTGCCAACGGACGCTTCCATATTTTTTTGCACACCGCCACGTTAAACACCCCTTTTTGTCAACAACCACCGAAGGGCACATATCGTCTTTCGCTATCTTTCATATCTTAAGTATCTATCTTAGGAATTTTGCTGTGGTAAGCACAGCCCCTAGGCGAGAATATAAGCCAAGAACATAACCCTAGACTGGGATAGAACCCGAGAATATAACCCTAGGCTAGAATATAACGCCGAGGATATAAACCGAAGAATATAACCCCAAGGATATAGCCAAGGATACAGCCCTAGCTCAAAATACCGTCCTAGAACAGAACTCATCAGTTCGGATCAAGACCTGACTTCTTCTCCAGGAAACCACTTCATCTAAGCTAAGTACCTATAAAAGTACAAATTACTCTATTAAATTCCGTTGTTCATTTCCTGTGGCAGAATAAATTGTAAATTTGTTTTTAATTCTTTTTTTATTAGAAATCCTCAACTATAAAAGTTGAGGGAGATACCGCCCGGGGTAATTTTTAGTGACTTTTTTTAATTATTAACTTTTATTTAAATTTTACAAGGCGTTTCTACCTTTTCCGCCTTAGTTTTCTTAGTATTTTTATCGTTAAAAAGGTAGTGGCGCCCTCAATTTTTACAACCCTTCTGTTATCCTTGTGCAGCATAAACTTGGGGTCGAATCACCCTTGAGAGGAGTCTCTAGCCGGAGCCCTTCGAGCTGGTGCCCTGTGGGGTACAACTTTTACAGTTACAAATTGGCACCTTTACCGTTACAATGTTTTTGATATTTAGTTGTTTTCTGGAAATTATGTTCAACAGGTTGTTACATACATTCAAAATCAGCATAAATAACAAAAGGTGTTCGTTGTTTATTTGAAAAATTTTTAAACTTTACAATTTTCTCTTTTGGAATGTTTATTTTGGAATCATTGATTTTTTCACATAAATTTGAATGATTAGTTAACACTTCCTGATTAGAAAAATAATTTAAACATCTTTCACATATAAACTTTTTATGACCATCTTTATTTAATTGTACATTTAATAACCTAGATAAATTTTTAATCCAGCAATAATGGTATTTTATTTCAATACGTTCATCGTCTAATGGATCAGGAGCATCATAATCGTTTAGTTTAGGAAAGTATATATTTTGAATTAATAATAAATTAATATGATTTGTTTTTTTGTCTTTTGTTAAACGTAATGGAATTACGTTATACTTTTTCCCGATCAATTCCAAACCGTAAACATTAACAGATAGTTTATTAATCTTTTCAAAAAGATGAATTTTATTAAATTGCATTGGAATTTCAAGTCCTTCTAATTTCAATACTTGACTATAATGCGGATATGATGTTAAACGATTTGAATTTTTATTTCCAACAGGATACAGAGCACTTACAATACTCCAATAAAAACAAGCTTCGTCATTATAATTATGTACGTTTATACAAGCCTTTTTATTTGCTATAAAATGTGGTAATGAAATGAAAGATGAACCGTTTCCTATTTCTAATTTATTAATATTGACTGATAGTGATACAACTCTTTTTAAAGCCCATCCTGAATCTTTTTCTTGAAATTCTGACAATTTAATTCCGATAAAGACTACTACACGATCCATGAACCATTCATATATATTAGTTGAATTATCTATCACACTATTCTCAGTATGGAAGTATTTTATATCTGTTATGTTTTTATTCAAATTTTGCTTCATAAACTCTGCACAGAATGTTGTATTTACTTTAATTAAGTTATAGTTTTGTAAAGCATCAACTATTTTTCTATAAAATATTTTAAAAGAATCTATCAAAAATTCGTCCGCATCTAAATGTTTTAGGTTTATTATTACTCCAGTTGTTACTCTATTAATATATATTGAAATTAAATCTTCCCACTTGACTGTATCTGTGCTTTCCTTACCTATTATCTCTAATTTTATATATATATATAGATTTCAAATGACCTAATTTGGTTAACCATTTCTTTTTTTTACCAATAGATATACTAGAACGGATTTTTTCAGAGCATAAGTCAATAGCAATATTTACATGATGCAACCATACTTTACTTTCCTGTACTGTAAAATCAGGATATTTTTTAGAAAATTTTTCAATTAATTTACTTACATCACTAAATATTTTATCTGACATAATTATAGGTTACTATTTACAAATTTAAACAATTCCGCTGGATTTCCTTTACCGGTATCCTTTTGCCCAATGTACACTAGGGAATATTTCCCGTTTCCCAACTCTACCAAAAAATCTTTCAAAAATTTCGTTGATCGTGCCGGTAAAAAAACTGCGTTGTCATTCAACTCTACTAAAACTACTTCTCCATATTTTGAGTTCACTATTCTAGCGGTGGTAATTTTATAAGGAGTATCCTTAGCTAATGTATTCAGTTTCACAATCGATTTATCTTCTACTTCTAAAAGAATATGTTTATTTATAGCTTGCATATCCATTTTTCACTGAAAATACATATTGTTTACGGAATTGATATCATTGAAATAACAGTATATTTACCTTTTGATTTGTTGTCACTTTCTCACTTTGATACTACTTGTAAGCACTGTGAATACTACTGATACCTTCTGTTATTTCAACCGGGTTTTTATATAACTCCAATATGATCACGTGATCTTAAGACTGCAGTTTCAACTTATTATCCTCAACCTTCACTTGATTACTTGTTTTCAATATTAACAGACTTAAACATTGCTACCACTTATGTGGCAGCGAAAAGCACCAATGACCATAAAGGTCAGTTAACTTTTGTCTCGTTACCGTGCAATTAGTAACAACAAAAAACTTGTTTCACCTCATATTTTTTCCTGAGTATCTTTTGAAAGTATATACTTGTTTTTTTATGTCTACAGAGATTGTTGCCCTTCACTTTAACTTGATTACTTGTTATTCAGAGTTACAGATTAAATCGTTACCACTTATTTAATTGGTAGCGAAAAAGTACCAATGACTAAAGGTCAGTCAATTTTTGTATTGTTACCAATTGTATAATAAGTAACAACAAAAAACTTGTTTCACCTCATATTTTTTCCTGAGTATCTTTTGAAAGTATATACTTGTTTTTTTATGTCTACAAAGATTGTTGCCCTTCACTTTAACTTGATTACTTGTTATTCAGAGTTACAGATTAAATCGTTACCACTTATTTAATTGGTAGCGAAAAAGTACCAATGACTAAAGGTCAGTCAATTTTTGTCTTGTTACCAATTGTATAATAAGTAACAACAAAAAACTTGTTTCACCTCATATTTTCCCCGAGTAACCTTTGAAAGTATATACTTGTTTTTTTATGTCTACAGAGATTGTATTTAAGCCGACGCACTTCAATTTTCAACACATTCTCAAACACAGTGTTCTTCGAAACAAGATAATATTTTTAACATGGTTTCAAAACGCGTCAACGTACATTCTAACGTGTTAGTTACACCTAAGAAGCAAAAAGTTTTGCCGAATTTGCAGCCGTTGGAGCAAATGTCGAAAGAAAATCAAGTAAGTATTTCCAACTATAATCATTTTTTTTATTTACATATGTATTTTTTTTATAGCCTATCATCGATTTGAGTTCTTCAGACATTGAAGCTTTTTTTTCGTCTGATCCTGTTGGTCCGTCCTCCTCGTCCTCGTCCCCCTTCTCCCCCTCCTCCACCTCCCCCTCCTCATTGAAGCAGATTCCTCCACATCTAAAAGATATAAAGGAAAAAAATTATAGGAGTCTCGAATTTTTTACTAAGAATGATGTGGAGTTAACTGCACTTGACGATCAATTAACTTTAATCGTTAATGAGTGCAGTAATCGGGAACAACTCATTAAACGATTAAACGATTGATGAACAGGTTGCATATATGCAAAAACAGCTAGCAAATATGAGAAAAGAGAAGAAGAAATTAGAGGAGTTAAATCGCTTAGCTTTGGAGCAACAATTACATATTTTTGAAACTGGCAACCAAATACAAAATTCAATAAACAATCATAAAACATCATGCTAATTTTTTGTTTTTTTCATTCCGTTCTTATCAATTTATTCCAAATATTCAAGAAAACGGGAAAAGGAAGTGAAATAGTACACGTTCACGCCAAGAAAATTCTGTAAAAATATTCATTTAACAAAGTCGTGACAACATTTCAGTGTTTAAAAATGCTCATGTTTATACCTGGCCTATGAAAATATTTTAAATTGATTCAAGACATTAGCGCCTCCGGCCGGAATGTCGGTTTCGAGATAATAAGATCTTATAAACATGAAATAGAGAGAGGAGATTTTATTATGGTTTAAAATACACGCGATAAGTTATAATTCACTCACTAATAAGAAATTTTGAGATGACATTTTAAATATACAAACTTTAATACTAAAGAATATGAAAAAAATCATTCTATTAACGATGTTACTGATATTTTTGCTAAAGTATGAGGTATGGAAATATATTATAATACAATTTTAACAGATATATTTCCAGAAGTTTGAGAATATTTCTAACTCTAGTCTGAGTTTGATGTAAAAATATTTCTATTTCTCTCTCAACAATAATTATTCCGGTACTATGCATGAACTGTAATTTATGTAAAGACTCGCTATTCTACTACTGTTGTAAAATTCCAATTTATTTTTAAACTAACTTTCGAAGGGTTTAGAATTAAAAAAACAGATATATTCTTAGAATTTTGTTAATATTTACGACTCTAGGATGAATTTGATGCATTACAGAAATAATTCTAATGCAACATGCAATTTTTTAAACTTGACGTAAAATATTAAATCAATATATAGTTGAGGGTATGTAAGGTGGCGTTAGTCATCATAAATGTATCATTGACTACCTTACCACGGTAAATCTCCTCAACTATACTATTATATTTACCTAATTTTTCCCTTCTCTGGCTGGCTGGCTGGCTATTTCATTCAGCCGTTTTCGTTCAGACAACCTCCATTTTTTCTTCGCAGATTTTGATAGCTTTGGCGGAACCTGTCTTATCACATTCCTTGCTTCAACATTTGGAATGTACGTCGGAGAATCAGGTTCGTCATCCCAATTTTCCTGTTCTATTTCTTCTATCTTCCCTTCACAATTCATTTTTAAATTTTTACTAAAACTGGAACTACACTGAAATGATTTTCTGTGTCTATATATATATATACAGAATTTTCAACAACTTTCTCTTAAAAGGGACTTACCTTCACCAACAAAAACTGGAAGCTACATCGCCCTGACATTGAAAACGTTTATGCACTTATTCAGTCTGGGAATTTTATGTCTGACCTTATTGTGGTGGTTTTGTATCAAAATATTTTTGTATTTAAACCAACGCAATTTCTTCCAATCTTCAGTTTATTTTTTAAATATGACTGTTAATGTTTTTGATCTTTCTAAAGTGTTAACCAAGCTTTCCTATGTAAAAAATGTTGAATGAAACTCCAATAAGTATGTGTTTTATATGCAAAATTTTAATCCTCATTAAAGTATAACCTCGGATTTTTTTTACTGTCTGAATATATTTTTTAAAATTACAGAGTGGTTATTGAAAATACTTCTAATTTATGATAACTATTTATCTTTCTCTCGTATGGATAGTGTTATAAATTCTTGGCGATAACATTTAATTGTTTTCTAGACAATCTATATGTTTATGCAAAATAGTTTTTCGTTATAAATATTTAATAAATGTATAGTAGGTAATAGGTCTGCCCTCATGTAAAAAGGTATCTACAAATACTGGGGTATAACTATTTTCATGTAATTTTTTTAATAATATCCATTTTTTACCTTGCATCTTTGATATAAATATTGTGTTGGTAGTAACGGCCTTTTCTGTTATAATGTGTATCGGAAATTCTGTTTTTATGTAACGAGCTACCCTTGCATCTTTGTTATAAATATCTAATAAAATATTATGATTGTTCTTAAGTGAAAAGGTATACAAATATACAAGGTATCCAAAAATATAGGGGTACCCCTATTTTAAGGTTAATTTGTTTCTCGTTGCCGATTATGTAATAGGTAGCGACAAAGTTTAATAACGTTAGACATACATCAATTGAAGGTTAACTTACGTACTTGTCATTCGGAGGTGTATTCAAACTAGAGGTTCAACTAATTTGTATCTGGTTACCGGTTATGTTATAGAAAAAGTTTAATAACGCTAGACATGCATCAATTGGAGGTTAACTTACGTACTTGGTATCCAGTAGTAGTGTACATGCAAACTAGAGGTTCAACTAATTTGTATCTGGTTACCAGTTATGTAATAGGTAGCGACAAAGTTTAATAACGCTATACATACATCAATTGAAGGTTAACTTACGTACTTGGTATCCAGTAGTAGTGTATTCAAACTAGAGGTTCAACTAATTTGTATCTGGTTACCGGTTATGTTATAGAAAAAGTTTAATAACGCTAGACATACATCAATTGGAGGTTAACTTACGTACTTGGTATCCAGTAGTAGTGTACATGCAAACTAGAGGTTCAACTAATTTGTATCTGGTTACCAGTTATGTAATAGACATACATCAATTGACATCAATTGAAGGTTAACTTACGTACTTGACATTCGGAGGTGTATTCAAACTAGAGGTTCAACTAATTTGTATCTGGTTACCGGTTATGTTATAGAAAAAGTTTAATAACGCTAGACATACATCAATTGGAGGTTAACTTACGTACTTGGTATCCAGTAGTAGTGTACATGCAAACTAGAGGTTCAACTAATTTGTATCTGGTTACCAGTTATGTAATAGGTAGCGACAAAGTTTAATAACGCTATACATACATCAATTGAAGGTTAACTTACGTACTTGGTATCCAGTAGTAGTGTATTCAAACTAGAGGTTCAACTAATTTGTATCTGGTTACCGGTTATGTTATAGAAAAAGTTTAATAACGCTAGACATACATCAATTGGAGGTTCAACTAATTTGTATCTGGTTACCAGTTATGTAATAGGTAGCGACAAAGTTTAATAACGCTCTACATACATCAATTGGAGGTTAACTTACGTATTTGGAAGGATATCCTAGTTGTCAGATGGAGTCGGATAGGCTTAAAGCTCTCCAGCACTAGAATATTGTGTATGACAGTTTTTATTTATTTTTCCAGAATGCCAAGGCCCCGTGAACGTCAAAATGTACGGGGTGTATGGGAACAAGTAAATATGACCCAGGCAATTGCTGCTGTACAAAACAGTATGTCTGTTAACTTAGCAAGCCATACATATGGGGTCCCTAGGCGAACTTTGAGGCGGTATTTAGCAAAAGGTCAGACCATGAAGTCTTCTTTGGGTCGTAAAACTGTACTGACTGGGGATCAAGAAGCTGAGTTAAGTCAACGAATTATAAGACTTGCTGAAATAGGATATCCTATTACTAGTAGAGTATTAAGACGATGTGTATATCGTTTCACATTGCTTAATAATCTTAAAACCCCATTTAACGAAACCAACAAAATGGCTGGACGGTTTTGGCTGAAGGGGTTTATGGATCGACACCCCGAAGTTAGTCAGAGAAAGGCACAAAATTTAAATCCAACCAGAGCACAAAAGTTGAATAAAATAGTTGTAGACGACTACTTCTCAAAACTGAAATCGATTATGGAGACATTGAATATTCAGGATAAGCCTGAAAAAATTTATAATATTGACGAAAAAGGCTGTAGGTTGTCTTTACACCACCAGCAAAAAGTTTTAGCTAAGAAAGGTGCTAGACGCGTACACGTAGTCACTAATGAACATGGTCAAAATGTGTTTATTGTATCATGTGGTAGTGCAATTGGAACCGCAATACCACCCATGATACTCTTTAAAGGGAAACGACTCAAATCTAAATGGGGTGATTCACTGCCTGCAGGAAGTACCATACAAATGACAGAAAAAGGTAGTATGACTCAAGAAACATTTGTAATGTAGCTTGAGCATTTTTCAAGGTTTAAAGTACCTGGTGAATGTCTTCTTATATTTGACGGAGCAAAGTGCCATTCAGACTACACGATTGCAGAGACAGCAGAAAGATTAAATATTACCTTGCTATGTCTACCCAGTAATACAACCCATGAATTACAACCACTTGACAAAGCAGTATTCAGAGCCTATGAATATTACTGGGATGATGAAGTTAGCCAGTATTTCTCGAGTAATCCAGCTGAACGGTCTATAACTAAATTACGTTTTGGAAGAATTTTTTTCAAGGTCTGGGATAAAACAATGACACCTGCTAATATTAAAGCAGGCTTTAAAGCTACGGGTATATACCCCTTCGATCCTAAAGCAATTCCTGACATAGCATTTGATCCTAGTACTGTTACCAATCGAGACTTTGTAGAACCAGAGCAAAACGTAATGATGAAGAACATAATAGTGTTACAAATGAGTTAAAAAATGAAGCGACAAATGGAAATACAAGCATAAATAAGCATACGTCTCAAAGACTATTTTTTCGGTAACCAATTACAACACTTTGTTTCTACTTTTGGCTTTGAGGGAAGTGCTGCCAAATGAAGGTTCTAAAATTTGCCTAGGATTCTATTGTGGGTTAAAAGGAGAGAGCATGAGAATTTGTCCGTTACAATAACTAGTGTCTGGGCGAGGGTTGTTGTGAGGTAATCTGCGTTTTTCCTTTACCTTCCCCTTCTGGCGGGGTAAGTCGTTGGCTGCGCTTTAGGAACTCCGCGGGTTCTGTCGCCTGGGTGGGGGGGGGGGGTTAAGAGAGACTGTTTATTTAGTCTGCTGAGGGTGCGAACTAATAATTCTGATAGGACTCGAATGGATTTAACTGTTAATTGTAGAAGTTGAGACTTTATCTTCCAGTGGCGGCGTTGCTATTGGGGTCAGTTTTTGCTTGAGTAAAAGATATTGATTCTTTTTATTTCTTTGAATTAGAATGTGATTCTAATATCAGTTTAATAGACGTACTATTTAAACACAAATTATGAAGGCTTTGAAATATGCGATCAATTTAAAAATTATTTTAGCAGTCCACAAGATTCTGTCACATGGCAGGAAAAGCAGGTTGCGAGAACAGAATCATATAACTAGCTTTAAATGTTGTAATATTATTTATTTAATATATAGTTTTATATACTTACCGCTTCTTCCTACCTCATTAGATATTTCTTTCCATATATTTTCCTTCATCATTTGATCTTTATATTCCATATGGCTAGCATCGTACAATGCCGGATGCCTAGCCACAATCTCAACCAGCTTTTCATCTTCTTCAGGCGAACATTGAAATCGTGCACTCATTATTCATCGAAATCAGCCAATATACTTAACGACCAGACGCAAATGTATGCGTCTATACTGCTTCTAGACCGGTACGAACGCAGCCGCTTCCGTGGGACGGGAACGCATGCGTCAAACCACGCTTTTAGGAAAAAAAACGTATTTATTCGCTTGTTTACCAGTGTTTGTTTATGCGTCTGACGCTCATAGGAAATTCCACCTTTAGGTTGTGAATTTTCGGTAAACCGATTTCACATGTGTACAAACTGAAGACGTATGTCGGCGATAAATATAATTCCAGCAAATCAGAAAAGAGCGATTTTAGTTGGCACTGCACAGCTGTCTTCATTTCTTGACAGTTTCTCTTCAAACATGTAAATTATAAAATAATAAGTGCTATTACTTGAATCTCGGGCAAAATGAACAACGCTACGCAGAAAGAATACAGAAGCTACGCATTACTAATGGTAACTTGCAGTGGCAAAAAAGTTTATAGAAATTAATACCCAAGGTAACTGAAGGTAATATGGCCATGCTAAGGTTTGATTGAGCCTGTGTTATAACTTAATGATCTTTTTTAAGCTTTGGTAGCACAAACAATACCCTGGACATTATATTTTCATATGCTCTCCAAAAAAAATTAAAATTTTAAAATCATTTGCAGTTTGAAAACACTTAAAAAAATTTCAAATTGGCCATAATATCCACACGGTAAGGGTAATATGGCCAACGTCTAGTTCAAGTGAATGTGCCGTAAAGGTAATATGGCCCTAATGAAAAAGATGCAAAAACATGTTTTAAACGGAGAGTAACAATAAATAAAATAGTTTTTGATATAATTAAGTACTTATTGTAATCAAATAAGAAATTTTACAAAAGTTAAAATATTAGATCAAAAATCACTAACACTATTCACTTTAATAATAATTAACTTAAATTTCGCACAATGGGCAAATAAGAATGTCAAGTTTATCTTTTTTAGTAAGTCCAACACATGCTTCATGTACATATTCTTTGCAGGTATTGCAGAGCCTCATATCTTCCTGTCGATCTTCACTGCATATTTTACAGTACCAAGATTCCTTTAGTTTTTTTTTTGCGGTTTCTTTAGTTTTTCAGTATTATCAACTTGTTTGTTGTCTTCACTAAGCAGACTTTTCTTAATTACCTGAGCTTTGCAATTAATTGCTGGCTTCCTTGGGGTTCTAAATTTAGAATTGACTATGTCAGGAGTTTTAAATATTTCTTTAAAGGAAACGCTTATATCGTCTTCATCGCTATTTTTGGAATCAGATTCGTCGTGAATTCTAATACTAGCTTCTTCTTCACTACTTGAGTCTGAATGTAGGTATTCTTTTACTTGGCGACATTTTCCAGTTAATGTAGAAATTTCAAATTTATTCGTACCAGTTTTTTTAAATTGTTTCTGCTTTATACCGGAAGTGGATGGTTGAGGTTCTTTTTGAACAGGAGGCAGTCTTTGAGACGTATGCTTATTTATGCTTGTATTTCTATTTGTCGCTTCATTTTTTAACTCATTTGTAACACTATTCTGTTCTCCATCATTACTTTTTGCTCTGGTTCTACAAAGTCTCGATTGGTAACAGTACTAGGATCAAATGCTATGTCAGGAATTGCTTTAGGATCGAAGGGGTATATACCCGTAGCTTTAAAGCCTGCTTTAATATTAGCAGGTGTCATTGTTTTATCCCAGACCTTGAAAAAAATTCTTCCAAAACGTAATTTAGTTACAGACCGTTCAGCTGGATTACTCGAGAAATACTGGCTAACTTCATCATCCCAGTGATATTCATAGGCTCTGAATACTGCTTTGTCAAGTGGTTGTAATTCATGGGTTGTATTACTGGGTAGACATAGCAAGGTAATATTTAATCTTTCTGCTGTCTCTGCAATCGTGTAGTCTGAATGGCACTTTGCTCCGTCAAATATAAGAAGGCATTCACCAGGTACTTTAAACCTTGAAAAATGCTCAAGCTACATTACAAATGTTTCTTGAGTCATACTACCTTTTTCTGTCATTTGTATGGTACTTCCTGCAGGCAGTGAATCACCCCATTTAGATTTGAGTCGTTTCCCTTTAAAGAGTATCATGGGTGGTATTGCGGTTCCAATTGCACTACCACATGATACAATAAACACATTTTGACCATGTTCATTAGTGACTATGTGTACGCGTCTAGCACCTTTCTTAGCTAAAACTTTTTGCTGGTGGTGTAAAGACAACCTACAGCCTTTTTCGTCAATATTATAAATTTTTTCAGGCTTATCCTGAATATTCAATGTCTCCATAATCGATTTCAGTTTTGAGAAGTAGTCGTCTACAATTATTTTATTCAACTTTTGTGCTCTGGTTGGATTTAAATTTTGTGCCTTTCTCTGACTAACTTCGGGGTGTCGATCCATAAACCCCTTTAGCCAAAACCGTCCAGCCATTTTGTTGGTTTCGTTAAATGGGGTTTTAAGATTATTAAGCAATGTGAAACGATATACACATCGTCTTAATACTCTACTAGTAATAGGATATCCTATTTCAGCAAGTCTTATAATTCGTTGACTTAACTCAGCTTCTTGATCCTCAGTCAGTACAGTTTTACGACCCAAAGAAGACTTCATGGTCTGACCTTTTGCTAAATACCGCCTCAAAGTTCGCCTAGGGACCCCATATGTATGGCTTGCTAAGTTAACAGACATACTGTTTTGTACAGCAGCAATTGCCTGGGTCATATTTACTTGTTCCCATACACCCCGTACATTTTGACGTTCACGGGGCCTTGGCATTCTGGAAAAATAAATAAAAACTGTCATACACAATATTCTACAACAGCTTTTTCTAATAATGCACGACTAGAGTAATATGGCATGCCCACATTGCTCTACATTACTACTGGCCATAATACTCGACACTGATATGGTTTGACATTGAGGGCACTTTTTACAAGACCATCTAAAATTTATGAAAAAGATTGCCATACATCTTAAATTTAATGTATTTGTGCTACACAATAACACATAATAAAAATCTTACCTTCTTCCCGGCTTTATAATTTTTCTTCCGAACAAAAGTTATAATACGCACTTTCACTCACACCACCTAGCTGATTTCTAGAAGACTGAATGCTAGGTGCACGTTCGGTACTCGTTTGCTGTTTTCCCACTCTCGAATGCGACTGTATTATGAACCGTAAGCTTCACTTACATTCAAAATATATATTCTCGGAAATATAAGGTCCTGGCCTTATTGCCGGCTTGGCCATATTACCTTCAGTTACCTTAGTAAAATAATATAATATAATGGTATACAAAACGATATGCTAATATGGATTTACTTTTGTTTCTTCAGGTAGCGCTATAGTTCTTGACGGGGCATTTACCACGCCTTGACATGAAGCGATGTAACGCAGCGAAAAATGATTCCGTACTCAAATCGCTGGTAACCTCTAGATGTATTGATTTCGTCGACAGGCAAACAAACAGACAAATATATCCCTTGGTTTTATTAAATTTTCGATCTCTTAATTTAAATGGACCGCAATAATCTAAGCCACAGTTTAAAAATGATCTACTTGGAGTTACTCGAATATTTGGTAAATTACCCACTAAATAATTTATTACTTTGGGTTTTACCCGAAAACACGTGTCACAATTGAGAATAGTTTTTTTAATTAAATTGCGCGCCAATATTATCCAATATCGTTCTCGTAAAGATGCTAAAACTTGTTGAGGACCAGCATGCAATAGACGGATATGTTCGTATTGTATGATTAATATTGATAGAGTATGTTTACCAGAAAGTAATATCGGAAATTGCTTATTAAAGTTAAAATTTGATTTGGTTAATCTTCCACCAACTCTGAGAACATCTTTGCTGACTAAGAATGGATTTAATTGTAACAAGTTATTCTTTTTATTTACTGTATTGGTTTGTCGTAGATTGGATATTTCAGTACAAAACGATTGATTTTGAGAGATTTTAATTAATGTATTTAACGAATTTTCTAATTCTTTACAAGTTAAAGGACCGTAATCCTTATGTTCCGTCATTTTTAATGTTTTGTTTCGGAATCTCAATATGTACGCTACTACACGTTGCAATTTAGTCAATTTCCAATATGTATTATATAAATTTAAACTGTCGATTGCTACTGAAGCCGTTGAAGGTTTGGTTTGCAATTCTACTTTGATTTCTTGTGAATAATTCAAGTTCACGTCATTTGTTATGTCAGTAGGTCAATTATGTTCTGGTAATCGTAGCCACTCAGGTCCTGACCACCATAATTGTGAATTTTCTAAATTTTTAGGATATACACCTCTGGATATTATATCCGCGGGAGTCGACGAAGTATTTATATATCTCCAATTGGTTTTATTAGTCAAAGTTTGTTTTTCAGTTACCTGGTTGGCAACGAATATCTTCCATGTACTTGGTATAGACCTTATCCAATGGAGTGTGATCGTAGAATCACTCCACAAAAATGTTATATTGATTGACAATCGTAATGACAATTTAACTTTATTAACAAGTCTTACGAGCAGAAGAAATGCGCATAAGTCCAATCGCGGTATTGTAACGAGTTTTAACGGAGCTACTTTCGATTTTGCGCAAAGTAAACTGATTTGACAATTTCCAAAATTATCCGTAGAACGCAAATATAGGCAAGCACCATAAGAAGTGTTGGATGCGTCAGCAAAGCCATGTAATTGTATTAGCACTACGTTGTCGCATAATACATGACGAGGAACATGAATGTTTCGTAGGTGATGTAATTGATTATAAAATGTTTGCCACTCATTCAAAATATCTGTGGGTAATTCACTATCCCAATCAATTTTGTAGCCATAATTTTTGAAGTAAAATTTTTGCAATTACAATTACTGGACCAAGTAGTCCTAAAGGGTCATATATTTGAGCTATTACCGACATCATTGTGCGCTTATTGATTAACTTTGTGTTAATAAATTCCCGTATTGTGTAACTTAAAGTGTCCGAGCTAGAATGCCATAGTAATCCCAAAGTGTGTGTTTCGTTTTCCTTACCAATATTTGGGATAACACCTGACTGTGAATTGTAAATATTCGCCAATAATTTATTACTATTTGAAACCCACTTATTCAATGAAAATTGACCTGACTTTAATATTAAACTTATCTCGTGATAAAAATTGTGTAATTCTTCTAAGTTATCTGAACCTGTCGTCGACATAAAAATCAAGTAAAATTATTTTGCTCTATATGTTGATAAGCTAATTCGCGAAGACAACGAACAGCCAAAAAAGGCGCGGACGTTGTGCCACACGTTACTGTGTTCAATTCATACTGTTCGATCGGTTTTGTTGTATCTGAACGCCAACAAATTTTTTGTAATTTTCTGTTGTTGTAAACTCACACAAATAGTAGGTGTTAGAATAAAAAGGCAGTAGTTCAATAGTCCGTCAGTTTATTGTAAATTTGGAACTTAATACATTCTAATCTTGGGTACAATGTTACCGCTTTCAGGTCTTGTTAGAGAATGCTCTCTTTTTCAATCCAGGAGGTATATCTAAAGTTGCATTTATTAAAAGAAATAAGTATAGAATAAAAGTCTACAATTATTGTGTGTTTTCACAATAATACTAAATGCACTTTTAAAACTTAAATCAAAACTTGTTTCTATAAAATACATACTGAAACTGCATTCTGCGAATTAAATAGTATGTGACAAAAAGGAGACTTAATATATTATTACAAGTAATATTAAAATTCAAATCGTGACTTAAAAAGCTTTTATAAAATGATAAGGGAAGGTTTTATGTTTCTATAGTGTACTTTCCTTTGTTAAGATTTAATACCAAGAATTGAAAAAGATAAATGAAACGAAAACTAAATAATACAGTAATAATAATATTGTAATTATGAAATAAATCGATAGTAATATTGTTTAAATCTACCAGGTTACAACACCTCTCCTCTAAAAAGAAAAGATTGAGCATCTATTACGAAGATGTGAAATCTTTTATACTTCTTCTCCCAATAATAGATCCCGCTGTAACATTTTCATTTGGAGGGTTGTCTAAATATTCAATTGAAGCAAATTCTGGGTTTCTAAAATGAATGATAGGTTCAGACACTCTGGGAACCTCAGTATTATTATTAATTCTTATACATATACCGGGAATTGCTCCACAACATTTTCTTCCTAACCTACATCTTTTAAAACAACAAAAACACACTATAAAAATTACAAAAATAATTAACATAATGGATAAAATACTATAACTAGATGTCAACGAGCTGGGTAGCCATAACATATGGTCCAGATTTTCATCGATTTCGTCCAATTTGTGACTGGCTAAGTTTAAATCATCCAAATGCATACTAACTGTTTTGAAATTTGGGTTTAAATGCAAATTGCTAAAATTTATTTTATTACCATTTTCATCTTCTTCACAACGATCTATTTGTAAATTAACTGTAGGAATTAAATTATTATTCTGATCTAAAATACTAGAATGAATTTTATGTGGAATTAATAAAGTATTTTGGGTAAACGCTTTACAATTTTCTTGTAATTCTAAAATACCTGTACCATCTAAAGTTTCAGAGTAGATTTTATGGTCGCAATTTATTGTTACCTTTTCGGTATTAACTAAAACATAAATCCATCTATTTCCACTTGAAAGTTGATGCCAAATATTTTGACTTAAAATAATTAATCTCTTATCACAATTTTCTGGAACCGAACTCGTTGCATGAAATAATCTAACCTCACAACTTTCATGTTGGTGAGTTAGAAATAATGGCGTTTGTTGTTTACAAATAAAATTACGTTTTACAAATTCAATACATGCTGAAAACTGTAAATCTGATAATAAGTAATACTTCTGTTTAACATTGTAAATAGCCAAATATTTACTTACAGGTTGAATAAAAATATATTTATTTTCTGAAACGCGAACTGGTAAGGGAGTGAGTTTATACTTATACATTTCATAAAGTTGACTATCTGTCATTGGAATTAACAGTATATATACTAAACGTCCATTTTTATAAAATACGTTGAGTTTTATAAAGCTTAAAAATACGTGTGCATTCTCTAAAGTTGGCATTACAGGAAAATGCAAATAATTATGGGCTGAAATATTTTGTAATGTTAAAACTAATTTTTCTGGAGTTAAAATAAATGGGTGTAATTGTCCAGTTTTGGCAGACAGAATTGCATTTATTAAAGATTGTGTTTCCAATAATTGATACTGTACGTAAATAACAACAAAATTTGAAAAATGCTCATCTTTATTTATTTGCTATGATATGGCTTTAATCGATTTTTGTGTACTTTTATCAATTTTTTATTATATTTAAGGGTACAATTAACATCGGAATCAACCGAAATTATTTTATAAGGACCGGTGTATCGTGGATACAGTTTTTTACTTCTACTTGACTTTAAAGATTCATCCGTCAATAATACCTTATCGCCTATTTTATACTTAATGTCTTTCGCGTTTTTATCATAACACATCTTACTATATTCTTTCTTTCTTTGTAAATTTTCGCGTGCATGCTGCCTACTTATTTGTAAATTAAATTTCAAATCGGTGATAAAATCATCATAAGCATATGAAAATGAAGGTGGTTGCAAAATAGTACTAGGCAATCGCGCTTCTTTTCCGTAAACTAGTTCAAAAGGGGTGAAATTTGTACTACTATGTGGGGTAGTATTATAAGTGAAAACAGTAAAAGGTAACCAACTACACCAATCTGTTTTATTGTTATTGATGAAACTTCGCAAATATTCTGCTATTGTTCGATGACTTCTTTCAATTGAATTGGATTCAGGATGATATGCAGTACAATTTAGTTTTTTGATTTTTAATAATTTGCAACATTCTGTAAAAGTTTCTGACATAAAATTTTTTCCTTGATCGGTAACTATTGATTCCATAATTCCATGCTTACATATTACTTCCGTAACTAACTTTAATGCAACTGTTTTAGCTTCCATATCTGAAATTGGAATAGCTGCTAAAAATTTTGTTAAAGCGTCTTGACACGTAAGAATATATCTATTTCCGTTTTCGCTAATAGATAGTGGACCTACTATATCTAAATATACTTTTTCGAAAGCAAACTGAGGAGTATCTGTTATTTGTAAGGGTGTCTTTGTCTTTTTATTTGAGACTTTATTTCTTTGACAAAGGTCGCATTTTTTCACGAATTCTTGAATATCTGTTTTTAAATTTTTCCAATTATAATTTTTTCTTATTCTTTTATACATTCTGTTTACACCTGGGTGTCCTCCAGTAGGTATTTCATGATACTCTCGCAAAATTTTAGATTTTTGGTCAGCTGAAATATTTTCGTCGCACATTACAACATTATGGTACACACAAAACTTAATTTTAGTGTCTCTAAACAAATATCTAATCATCATCCTAACCTTTTCCCATCTTATATGTTTTCCTCCTAACTTTGGGATAGAAACGAGTGGTACTTGATATTTAAGTAATTGCATTTTAAAATCAACTAAGGTATTATATATATTTTCATAACTTTCTCGATCATCGTCTTTTTCTGTAAATACTAATAAAAATAGAAATCTGTCTTTTAACTTAATACATGACACTTTTTCATGACTAACAATGCTTTCCAGAATTTGATTTTCACATTGTAAGTTATTTACTAAAATTGAATTGTTGTTAACTAACGATACTTCTGTACTAACTGAAATTGCTAATGAACTTTCTGTTTGCGCTTTTAAAATATTATCATTAAATTCTGAAATGGTTATATTGGGAAATACATGTGATTTTGCTAACTCACAGAAATCAGTAAACGATAGTTCGTTGTTTTGTACATTGAATATTACTCTACTTAACGCATCAGCGTTGGAATTTAATTTTCCAGGTTTAAAAATAGGTTCGTATTCATATTCAGCTAATTTAAGTTTAAATTTCATTAATCTAGAACTTGGATCTTTATGATTTTTTAAATATAACAATGCTTTGTGATCAGTAACTACATAAAATTTTTTATTAAACAAGTATGGTCTCCAGTGCTGACAAAGCCATTGAACTGCTAATAACTCTTTTTCGGTTGTGGAATAGTTCTTTTCTGCTGAATTTAAAGCTCTAGATGCAAAAGCGATAGGTCTGTCGGACCCTATTTTACCTTGGGACAACGTGCCGCCAATAGCAAATCCTGATGCATCTGACGTCACTATGAAAGGTTCTTCAAAATTTGGATATTGCAATATAGGTGGACTTATAAGTTTTAATTTCAATTCTTCAAAAGCTAACTGACATTCGGGTGTCCAGTTAAAAACTTGATCTTTTTTTAATAAAGTTGTTAAAGGTTTAGAAATTTTAGCAAAATTTTCTATAAAACGTCTGTAATAAGAAGCTAATCCTAAAAATGATTTAAGTGCTTTTTGATCTTTAGGAATGGGAAAATGTTTCACACAATCAATTTTTGATTCGTCTGGTAGTATTCCTTGATTTGTTATTTTATGACCTAAATAATTCACTTCTTTTTTTAAAAACTCACATTTAAGAGGACTCAACTTTAAATTATACTGACGAAGCCTTTCAAATAATTCAGATAGTTTTTCACAATGTTCTCTTAATGTACTAGAATAAACACAAATGTCATCTAAATACGCAAATGCCTTCACGTTTTGCATGCCTGACATAACTGTATTAATTAATTTCTGAAAAGTAGCTGGGGCTGTTTTCAGACCAAATGGCATACGTTTGAATTCAAAATGTTTCGAATTTGTACTAAAAGCTGTTATATGTTGATCACAAGGTTCCATTTCTATCTGATGGTAACCACTAGATAAATCTAAGACGCTAAAATATCGAGAACGACCTAACTGATCATGTATGTCAGTTATATTCGGTAATGGAAATGAATTTCCAATGGTGTTTTCATTTACTTTCCTATAGTCAACGACAACTCTCCATCTAGTGTTTCCACTAGCATCGGGTTTCTTTTTCACGATTAATAACGGTGAATTGTAAGGACTTTCGCTGTCAACAATAATTCCATCTTTTAACATTTGTTCCGTTTGTTTTTCAATTTCCTCGCGTTGGCTAAAAGGCAAACGATATTGTTTCGAATTAACAGGCTCGGAATTAACTTTAAGGGGTATTTTATGCTTAACCGCACTCGTGCTTGTTAAAAATTCTCCTTCTAAATGAAAAATATCGGAATATTTATGAATTATCTCTAGCAGATAGGATTTTTCTTCACTATTTAAATGATCTATTCTTAACAAATCTATTAATCTGTCAATCCTGTCGTTGCTTATACTTACATTATAAATTAAATTTGGTTGAATATTTGTTTCTAAACTAAAAGCTTCTAATTCTAATGTTGGAGGTTCTAACTCGATTGAATTTTCTGATATATTCATAAAACTTACAAGACATTTATTATCACTAACTTGAGTTAAACAATGGCTCAAATAAACTCCTTCTGTGAACTTTTTTCCTTCACAGATATAAGTATCACTAGGTTTGTCCACCGAACAACTTACTAATGCTATTTGCTCAGATCTCGCAGGGATCAAAATTTTACTTACAATATTTTCCGAAGTTACTTTATTGCTAGATTGACTAAGGTAATTCACATCATTTGTCTCAACATTATTTGCTAAATTCACGAAATTGGAATTTTCTAAGGATCTGCTAACTAAATTTATATTATCGGACTCAATTTTATTTTTAACTAATGTTCTGCCCACTAAATTAGGTTTATCTAAGTTTCTGTTTGCTAAATTATGATTATCTAAGGTTCTGTTTGCTAAGTTATGATTATCTAAGGTTCTGTTTGCCAAGTTATGATTATCTAAGGTTCTGTTTGCTAAGTTATGGTTATCTAAGGTTCTGTTTGCTAAGTTATGGTTATCTAAGGTTCTGTTTTGCTGAATTTCTAAGTTTCTATTTTCTACAATATTATTATTTTGGTTGTTTTCAAATCCAATTACTAAATTAGGATCCACGAATTTGATTTCTCTATTTGTCCATATTAGACTCTGATTTTCGTAATTTATTATTGCGCGATTCAGCTCAAAAAATTCATTTCCTAAAATACCTTCCGAGTTACAAGGAAAAACAAAATCATCACCAACTAAATGAAAGTAATTATAAAGATCGTCGTTTCCAACCTTATCGAAAACAATACCTAAAGTTTTAACCTTTTGTTCGCAAAAACCAGAAATTTCTGTTACAAAATTTTTATATATTGCTTGATTTGGTTTTACGGCTGAAATTTTTAAAATATTTATTGATGCTCCAGTATCTACCAAAAACTTAATTTTTCTATTACTCGTAATATTTAAGCTAAGGTAAATATATTTTAATTCTATAGGTTCAAATGTTAGCTTAGAATTATCGATTTGAGTACTATTTGATGGTGCATTCAAATTAGTTGAGGGGGTGGTCTCAATTGAAGTTAAGCCCTTTGAGTCGAAGGACCACTTGTCGACGGGCGCTGATCGTTTCCCGAAGTATTTGCAAAATTGTTATTTTTTCGCTTTGACTCGTTATACATTCTTTTCCTACATTCAGCTATTCTATGACCGGGTTTTTTGCAATATAAACAAGAATTATCTGACGTAATATTGAATGATCTAGGTAGTTTGTTGTAATTACTTCTCGAATTAGGAACAAAATTTGGTTTCCTTTTCAGGAAGCAGTCTCTTTCAAAATGACCCGACTTTTTACAGTTGTTACAAATTACTGTTGATTTTTCAAATCTATTTTTGTTTTGATTAGTAACTAACTCTCTTTCTTCTTCTCTAGCTAATTCTATCGCGTCCTCTAATGTTATGGGATTTCTAGCTTTTAAGTGTAATTTTAATGGTTCTACAAGACCCTGAATAAAAACGTTTAACGCTTGTTTGCGTAATAAATTAGATATTTCTGTTGCAATCACTGCGGTCTTGCCGACGGTGGATGCATCGACTAAATTTGACAAACATTTTTCAATTTTATTGGAATAATTCGCTATATCCTCGCCTTTGCTTTGCCTACATTGATTCAATTCCAACTGCCAAAAACTAACCGATCTTTTTTCCGAAAACACATCTTCTAGGTAAATTTTTAAATCATCCCAATTGTTGAATTCCCTGTATTTTGTTAGTGCTCGTGCTCTACCAACTAATTTTGTTTTAATTAAGTTAAATAAAATTATTCTTGATCTAGGATTGATTGAGCTTAAGGCTGTTTCACAATTATCTATAAAGTCATGAACTTTATCACTTGTTGTTGTACCGTCATAGTCTCTAATTAATTTAATTGCGGTATCAATTGAAACGTAAAATTGTTCAGGTTGAATTTGATTTGTATCGGCTAATGACATTTTGCTTATTTCGACTATTTTTATTTTCAAGAAGTGGCTATTAACAATAAACAAAAATAAACTTACAATAAAAATAGAAGTCATCTTGTATCCATGTGTAATCCAAATAATAAAACTGTCACTCAAAAACACTATCACTTTCAATCGCTTTTCACTGCACTACAAAGTCTATTAGGAGTAGACCAAAATCCAAACAGGAACACAGGAACTCGGGATTCTGCAACTTTTCTTAGGAACTCACGAACTAATTGATTATATTTCTTGTTGGTTAATTTGCAAAACTAATGTTGTCTTCTAAACTTGTGGACTTGACTACTGGTTTCCTCAAAAACGATTCCCTTAGACAAATTATCCTAACACCAGATTCGACAAATTTCGTGAAATTTGAAAAAAATCCGCCACCGCTGCCACCAAAAATTTGTGTTGTAAACTCACACAAATAGTAGGTGTTAGAATAAAAAGGCAGTAGTTCAATAGTCCGTCAGTTTATTGTAAATTTGGAACTTAATACATTCTAATCTTGGGTACAATGTTACCGCTTTCAGGTCTTGTTAGAGAATGCTCTCTTTTTCAATCCAGGAGGTATATCTAAAGTTGCATTTATTAAAAGAAATAAGTATAGAATAAAAGTCTACAATTATTGTGTGTTTTCACAATAATACTAAATGCACTTTTAAAACTTAAATCAAAACTTGTTTCTATAAAATACATACTGAAACTGCATTCTGCGAATTAAATAGTATGTGACAAAAAGGAGACTTAATATATTATTACAAGTAATATTAAAATTCAAATCGTGACTTAAAAAGCTTTTATAAAATGATAAGGGAAGGTTTTATGTTTCTATAGTGTACTTTCCTTTGTTAAGATTTAATACCAAGAATTGAAAAAGATAAATGAAACGAAAACTAAATAATACAGTAATAATAATATTGTAATTATGAAATAAATCGATAGTAATATTGTTTAAATCTACCAGGTTACAACACTGTCAACCGGCACTATATGCAATATGCTTTTGATATTTCTTAGTTTGAATATGAAGCGGTGTTTTATCGGTAAACTGTTCTAGCATGCACAGTCATGCATATACTACAAAAGGTGTTGTCTGTTTATATACGTAATTTTTAAAACCAACAAATTCATATTTTGGGAGAGACATTTAGTGATTATTTAAGTAACAGCACAATTTTATGTGTTCATTTAATTTACTTTCACTACTAAAATAATTTATACATCGATCAAAAATGTATTTTTTTTTGGTTTTTTTTATTCAAATGATTACTAATCAAACGAGATAAATCTTTGATCCAACAATAGTGATATTCAATTTCTAAATTGTTATCATCATCATTCTCTACAGGAGGTGCCTCATAATAAATTAGCTTAGGAAAATACTGACTTTGAACTAAAAGAATATTTACATGTTTTTCATATACTGCTTTAGTAAGCCTTGCCGGGTATACTGTGTAAAATGACTTTTCTTTATTTTGTATCAATTCCACGGCATAGACATTTTTACTGAAATATTATTGGATTTTTCAAATTTTGAAATTTTATGCAAAGGCATTGGAGAGTCCAAGTCCTGCGTTTTCAATACAGTACTGTACCATGGGTATGAGGAAGTGAGTGCTTGATGAAATTCAGCCGGAAAAAGTGCTGAGACAATTGACCAATAAAAACACGTTTGATCAGAATTTTTTATACAGGGTGTCCAGAAACTCTCCTGCCAAACGGAAACTACAGTTACTAGAGGTGATGTTAAGTCGATTTAGCTCAAATTACCTTAATCCGAAAATGCTTCCTGAGGGAGCTACGGCCCTTTGAAGAAGACGTCCTCATATGAGTTTTCTTCAAATTATTCAAAAATACCGTTACTTAAAATATTCAAACTTGGTATAATCAATAAACAGTTACAAACCAGTCGTTCGCTGTAAATAAATTTTTTTCAGATCCATCACAAGCGTGTCAGTCGGGGGGACCAACAGGTATTTTTATTAAAAAAAATTTATTTTCAAGTTTTTTGTGTATCCGACACCCAATTTGGAAAATTCATGATAATTTTCATAAAAAATGTTCGCATTTTCGGATTAAGGTAATTTGAGCTAAATCGACTTAACATCACCTCTAGTAACTGTAGTTTCCGTTTGGCAGGAGAGTTTCTGGACACCCTGTATTAATACAAGCCCGCTTTTTTTAATAGATTCTGGAAGTTTGATATATGATGACCCATTTCCAATTTCATATTTATTGATATTTACTTCTAAAGAAATAATTTTATTTAATGCAAAACCAGAGTCTATCTCCTGAAATTCCGATAATTTATTATTAATTTTATCATTTTCAAAAAACCAACGCTCTATATCAGTCGATATGTCGATAACTGCATTTTTTGTGAGTAAGAATTTAATTTTCACCAGATTTTTTAATAAACTCTTCACAAAAGCAAACATTAACTTTAACAACTGGATGTTTTTTTTCAAAATTTCAGTAATTTTATTTTTTTAAATAATTTGACAATCATTTAAAAACTGTGCCAAGTCCTTGTGATATGAATTCATTATAGCACTAGTCCTGATTCTTCCCGAAAACCCAGAAACTATATTTTCCCATTTAACCCTACTTTTTAGTTTACTACCCACCCCCATACCTATATGTCTATTTAAAATGAGTCGTTTAAAATGCTTAAAATCTCCTACACAAGTTTGCAATTTCCTAATTGTACCTATATGCATGAATCCTTTTTCTATTGTTCCTTTTTTTATTGCATTATTGTAAGCTTTAATTTGTGTTTGCAACCTGTTTAACCAAACTTTTGAATCTCTAGCTGTGAATTTGTCAAACACTATTTTTCTGACTCTATTGATAAGTAGCAGTAATTTTTCAGATTTTTCAACAATATCCATGGTACTTACCTCTCTCTCTCCGTGTATTTTTACAATTTTTCTATTTTAAATGATATCAGTGGATGATGTTTTCACACTTCTCTCAGACCCTTGAACGTCACGGAGTATATTCCAACCGAAAATTCCTGTAGGTGCGGCCGATAAACTTCTGTCACGCGCTTTGGCAAAAACACCACTTGTTCTTTCAAATCCAGCAACACCGATTCCCCAAACTATTTTTTGAGGTACATTGAGTGGCAAATATTGCAATTTTCTAACTGGTTTTCTCTCTGCAAGGGACGTCATATTAATTCTGGAAAGATCCATCTGTAAAAGAGAGAGAGAATCGTTGTCACACTATTTTGGGGGGGGGGGGGAGCACAGAATGGAAAAAAATACTTCACTGTCACTTCGCGATATTTTGCATTGTAAGATAAGATTGTGAGCAGTGGCTCCCAACCTTTTTTCCAGTATTTATTTGATTTAATGTAATAGTATATTGCAAATGTGACGACTGTGTTTCGTAGTTTTTAAAATGAGGTTGAGAACCACTGGCTTTAGAGTAATAAACCTTATCTTGTTTATGTAGTTTTGTTTTTTGCCAAATTGTACCTGTTTTTTTGTGGTTAAAAGCTTCTTATCTAAAGATTGTAACTTCTGATAGTTTTGTGGTTATGTGGGAATTTCTTCGAAAAACAATTTTATTATTTGTATAGTTTATTTAAAATAGTTTATATAAAATATAAGTGGGAGTGACAAATTATTCCAAATGCACACCACTAGATCAAGAATGTGATCATATTTGTCCATTAAAATACGTCTTTTCACATTCAAAATCAAACGCCCTTCTGGTTATGAGGAACAGTACCATTTCGTCCAATCTTACGAGATATATCGACAGCCTAAAATTGTGTCATTTGGAAACACTCTGTATAATAACTACACTATGTCCATGACCCATATATTACTGTTCAAAATAATATTAAAATCATTTCTATACTCTAAAAAGTTTTTGTAGCTCATGGGAATCTCCAATAGTCCTGCGCATGTATGGGAAATCGGCCTCCTCGCAAAACCGTCAAGAGTGTTGAATGATATTTTAATTTTTTGGTTAATTAAATCTGATCCACTACGAAACCTTAAGAAATTGCCACGAGTTTTGTTGTCACATTCTTTAATAAACTTTTAAAATATCCAAAAATTTCTATTTGTTTGGAATCCAGTTCATTATTAGTTACATTCATATTCAACAAAATGTTTTTTTGAAGTAGGATTCAACTTAGTGTATATTTCATGAACATTAACATTTCTTTAATTTTTGAACTCTGTAGAAAAACTCTGAGTAACAAAAGATGGCTTTTGTACAAGTTCTTGATGAGCAACATCGGCAATGAGTTGTTGCAAGTTTTCTTTATTTGGCAATCTCATCCTCATCCACGTTGTTGAAATCTTCCAACGCTTTTTTTAACATAGCTTCAAAGTCGGATATAAAAAGAAGAAAATTTTTAACCAATTCGTTACTCTCGATGTTTTGATCCAAACATTTCAATATAAACGTGGGTGCTAGTTTTAGGGGAAAATATTCAGTTGCGGACCAGCCATTAACAATTATTTTGGCTATCACCGACCACTCTCTCTCGGCATAATCGTGACGAATATACGGTACTTTGAATGTAATACCTACTGTACATTTTTCATGGAATTGGGCCCAAAATTCAGATAATACGTCTCGCAATACACCACCAAAATCGAATACCTTCTCTAATTCACCATTGGGCAATATTAGCTCTATTTCCACGATTTTCAAATCTACATAATTACGGTCAAATGCTATCAATAATCATATATTTTTTATCTATGTAATGTTAATTTTTCTTTTGGGTTCTGCAGTATTTCGTCGACCATAGCATAGGAAATCCATTGATACCACCTTACCTCTCCTCACTTATCTGTAAGAAATAGGCAAATGAAAAAATATATCAATGTAAATCTGCCACAATATTTATGTTGCTTTCACTCACCACATAAAAATCATCGTCAAAATTTCCTAAATACGAGGCAGCTTCTTTACCTTCATTATTTAAAATTGAGGTAAAAATTGACGGCTGTTTATTATTTTCTTGTTCATTTTCTGTTGTCGAATTGGCATTGAAGGAAATTTGGGAAAACGTGCTTGTTCTATAACTTCTAAGGGTTTCATTATTACGTTGACTTGATTCGGCAACATCCTCTTCTCCATCACTTTCATCAGTTAGTTTAGAGGTCGCTGAATAAAATCGTAGAATAGGCAAAGCAGCTAAATCGTACATTGACGTCAAAAAATAATAGTTCAATACTATTAAACGCTTTACAAAATTAGAAAAATTAATTTCCAAAGAGCAGACCGTCCACTAAGAAGCAACAACTACTTCTCGGGCTATATGCCCCGACAGACATTGAATTACACTTCTAAAGTAAACGGGGCTGGTATATCTGTTAAGATAGAACCAACCATTCTGGTTTGCGATTAGAAGGAATAACATCACTTGTGGACCGGTTTCGGCGTTTTTGCGTTTTTGCGCCCCGTTTACTTTAGAAGTGTAATTCAATGTCTGTCGGGGCATATAGCCCGAGAAGTAGTTGTTGCTTCTTAGTGGACGGTCTGCTCTTTGGAAATTAATTTTTCTAATTTTGTAAAGCGTTTAATAGTATTGAACTATTATTTTTTGACGTCTATAGATCACGCTTTACTTATATGACAATTATTTACAGGTAACTGTAATTAAGTAAATACCTACAAAACCGAGATGGTTTATTGTCGATATAGAATTTTGGTTTGTGATTAGATGTAGGGATGTCGCCGATATCGCACTCTTAACATTTCCTTTACTAAGGCTAATGTATTGGTGTGGTATCAACGTAGTCTCTAGTCCAGGATTATGCTCTCAGAGCTCTTGGACGAATGGCATCTACCTTGTGCTGATGAGGCGCAAAAACGCCGAAACCGGTCCACAAGTGATGTTATTCCTTCTAATCGCAAACCAGAATGGTTGGTTCTATCTTAACAGATATACCAGCCCCGTTTACTTTAGAAGTGTAATTCAATGTCTGTCGGGGCATATAGCCCGAGAAGTAGTTGTTGCTTCTTAGTGGACGGTCTGCTCTTTGGAAATTAATTTTTCTAATTTTGTAAAGCGTTTAATAGTATTGAACTATTATTTTTTGACGTCTATAGATCACGCTTTACTTATATGACAATTATTTACAGGTAACTGTAATTAAGTAAATACCTACAAAACCGAGATGGTTTATTGTCGATATAGAATTTTGGTTTGTGATTAGATGTAGGGATGTCGCCGATATCGCACTCTTAACATTTCCTTTACTAAGGCTAATGTATTGGTGTGGTATCAACGTAGTCTCTAGTCCAGGATTATGCTCTCAGAGCTCTTGGACGAATGGCATCTACCTTGTGCTGATGAGGCGCAAAAACGCCGAAACCGGTCCACAAGTGATGTTATTCCTTCTAATCGCAAACCAGAATGGTTGGTTCTATCTTAACAGATATACCAGCCCCGTTTACTTTAGAAGTGTAATTCAATGTCTGTCGGGGCATATAGCCCGAGAAGTAGTTGTTGCTTCTTAGTGGACGGTCTGCTCTTTGGAAATTAATTTTTCTAATTTTGTAAAGCGTTTAATAGTATTGAACTATTATTTTTTGACGTCTATAGATCACGCTTTACTTATATGACAATTATTTACAGGTAACTGTAATTAAGTAAATCGTACATTTCTTGTATTGTTAAATTTTGGTCGAAAATATGACTCTTAGGCAGGCCACACATCAAGGAAACTAGAAACGTGAAATGTGAAACGAGAAACATGAAACATAAAATATGAAATACGAAACAGAAAGTTTCTGCTTCATCATTGCACAAACCAAATTAAATGAATTTGTTTCAGTTAGCAATGGACACCGATGACGACGCAGTAGTTGGGGTTGTAACCACATTATTATTATCAAAACACAAAAATAAATCAAAACAAAAGAAACGACGTTACTGGGTACATCCGTATAACCACATAAATCTTAAACATGGTTCTTATATAGTGTCAAAAGAATTAAGTGAGCATCCGGACAAATTTCAGTCTTTTTATAGAATGTCTGTACAGACATTTAGTAGATTAGTTTCCCTTATAGGGCCTCACATAATTAAAAAGGATACAAATTTTAGACTGGCTTTGGGAGTTGAAGAAAAGTTGTTAATTACACTGAGGTAAGTAAAAACTAAAATTGATATCTATATTAAATAGAAATTTAACTAGGTTACAAAACTTAAAATAATACTTTATTCATAAACAACAGCACGAACAAGATCCGTATATTGTTTATCATTATTACTTGAATACTGCAAGTTACTGTCATAGGAAGACACTGATACTGCCTCGGATACTGAAGAAGAATAAGGGGATGGAAAAGGAACCGGGACATGTTGTACAGTATTACGTACAGAGTCTTCATTTAGAATGTCATCAAAAAGAGCAAAAACTCGTTGTTTGAATCGTCTCTTTTGAGCATCATTTAGTTTTTGTAAATCAGGGAGTAAGCTTCTCAGGAAAAGTAAGTCGGCGTCTTCTTGGTCAGACGATTCTTTCTTTTTTGTGTTTGCATTATATTTGTTACTCAGGGCAGTCAGACATTGTACAGCTGAGTTTTCCCAATTTTCAGTATTTTTTTGTATTTTGCGTTTCTTGGAAGAGGATCCCTGCGGAGTTTCTTCTGACAACTCAGATGACACGGAGGGAACAGGATAACTTTCCAGTAAGTCTGAAGTCGATGTTTTATTAACTTTTTGACTTTGACTTTGTTCAATATTGTTCTGTGAAATATTTACATTATCCTCTTCATCAGTAACAGGTTGACTTTCCTCCAGTTGAAATTCACTGTCACAAACTTCATCTTCATCAGAATCCGCAGTTCCAGTTTGATGTCGACTTTTCGTATATGGTATCAAATACTTCATTGCGTCTTCTAAATAGAAGGGTTTCTTCTTTCTTCCAGAACTGCCACTTGGTTTCTTGCTTTCTCTTAGATATCTTAAGAGGCTAATTCGTAACATTCTCCACCTCTTTTTACATTCATCCACTGAAACAAAACAAAATAAATTTCTTCGATAGACAAAAATATAGTAGAATTTAGTTAGAATTTAGTTTACATTAAAAAAAAACTAATAATATTTTTTTCTGTTACAGATTTCTTGCTACCGGTTGTTCATTTCGAACGTTATCCTTTTACTTTATGAGAGGAGAAACTACCATAGGATATGTAGTAAACGAAACATGTAAAGCTATTTGGAAAAATCTCAAAAAAAATATATGCCTTTACCATCAGAAAATATGTGGTTGGAAATTGCTAGGAGATATGAAGAACTATGGAATATGCCCAACTGTATAGGTAGTATAGACGGCAAACATATACGGATCCAAGCTCCACCGAAATGTGGCTCTGCTTACTACAATTATAAATCGTATAATTCAATTGTTTTAATGGCAATTGCTGATGCTGATTTTATTTTTACTATGATATCTGTAGGCGATTACGGAAGAAACAGCGACGGTGCAGTTTTTACAAATTCACGGATTGGTAGCCTACTCAATGAAAATAGGTTACATATTCCACCGGCCAGATCACTCCCTTGCGATAGTGGTGGTCCTTTTCCAATGTTTTTCGTTGCAGATGAAGCATTTGCATTAAGACAAGAAATAATGAAGCCATACCCACAACGAACCTTAAATAATGAAAGAAGAATTTTCAACTATCGTCTTTCAAGAGCGAGAAAAAGTGTTGAGTGTGCTTTCGGCATTCTCTGTTCAAAATTTAGAGTCTTTCATTCACCAATAGCATGCAATGTTGACAAACCTGAAAATATTGTAAAAGCTGCATGTGTTTTGCACAACTTTATTAGAAAACACGATGGAGTTTTAGTATCACCAGATACTTCCTTGCAATTACCACAAAATCTAAATAATCCATCACAATTATGTGGTCGACCAACAACCGCAGCACTTCAATTAAGGGATAGATTATGTCAATACTTTGTAAAACCAGAAGTGGCTTTACCTTGGCAAAATACAGTATGCGTTTAATACAGATTTTTCAGTTAAAATGTATTCGAAATATATTCAGGCAGTATTTTAATAAATAGTATTTCATTATTTTCAGAATTTTTTTTATTATACTCAGTATTTTAAACTCACCTGTACATTTTACTTCAGCAGCCACCTGTTGCCAAGCTTTTTCTTTGAAGTTTCTATTAGAATACTTTTCCAACTTGTAATTATAAAGAACCTCATGTTTTTCAATAACTGACACAAACACTACATTAAATTCTTCGTCGTCTTTCATTTTAAAACTGATCAAATATTACCTGCAACGCGAAGTAACGAGCAACAAGAAACAAAAATATAGAACAGAACCTATTTCATGAAAACACGTTTCTACAAGATTTGCTTCGCTATGGCGTCACATGAAACACATTTCGCTGATGTGCATATTCTCATTTACGGCAATGTGTACTTATTTTATGAAACGTGTTTCATGTTTCTCGTTTCACATTTCACGTTTCTAGTTTCCTTGATGTGTGGCCTGACTTATAGTCTACCAGCTCTATTTTGGAATTTCTGATGTCACCTCTAACAGATTTTTCATTATGAAAAAACAATTCTTTGGCCAAGAATAACACTTCCGAGCATTTAAAATTTTTATCAATAGTCACACGTCTTGGTTTACCTCCATTCCTTGACCTAACTGGTTTATACCTTTTCTCTGTTTTTGACATACATAACCAACCTATTTCTATAATTCTTGTTTGTTTCCCTTTTTTTGTTTGCTGCGATTTCTTACTACAAGAAGCTCCATCATTTATTTTCTTCGATTTATTCATTTTTTCTTCAAGTCTCTCAATCAGACTCTGTTTTCCAGAAGAAGCACTTCGTTTTGCAAAATTCTTCAACGCTACTCTATTACCATATGCGGGAAGTAATTGTTGTAAACCATCTTCCGAGATCGCACATATCGCTTGACAATCAATCTCTGAATATTGAAAGCTTTTAGTTTTATTTATGTTATAAAATATTTATGTTGCGCACATACTATTTTAAATGAATAAAAGCATTTTTTGTTTTCTGTGACAATGGAGCCCGCAAATTTATATATACAGAAGAGACATATGAAGGGCTTTGAACTAATTGAGCTGTATTTAGTTTAAATGTGCACAATCCCGTATACATTATAGAGTGAAAAGTTATTGAATTTTTGACATAGTGCTGAGTGCATATAAAAATTGAAAGTAAGTATGTATAAAAAATTGACATTTCATATTATTTTAAAGTAGAAGTTTTAACTATTTTACCTTGCGATATATGGCAGCGGTATGCTTCATTACGACTTGCCGGAGAGTTGTGTACGACATTAAATAATCGAGCTGTTTTTAACGAAGCAGTATGCGGCACAGTGACGTCAATCTAATCACGTCTAATTATTGATTGTAGTTTATTTCTTATAATTTTATGCTCCCAATTGAATAGTAGAACGTACCGTACATAGCAAAATAACATCGTTTTTTGAAATAGTTTTCATCAGCTCCCGTACCAAACACTCTATCTATAAATCAACAACCTATGAAGGTAGTAAATCGCTTGACCACAGTATATACGTTGCACGTGTTTTTCAGCGACTGTTTTAGAGCATATCTTTATCAGTGCTACATGAAAGTGCCGAGTATTTAAAAATCCTACCTTTGAAAATTATGATAGTTTACGAGTAGTATTTCCAAATATAGTGTTATATTTTTGTTAAACAAAGAAGCAAAAAAAAATTAAAATAGTCGTGGCCTCCTTTTCTTAATTTTAATAAACAATAAGTATTCAGGGATTTTAAAGTTATTTGCAAAGAACATAACAATGTTGGGTATTCATTCATTCATTCGTTTGGGTTGTGCTCAACAGCCCAGGCACTTGAACTGAATCTATGTACCATCTGTGGGTATGATAATTACTTTTTGCTCATTGAAGTAAGATATGTCTTTATCTTTGAGATATGAGATATGTCTGTTTTCCAAAAATTTTTCCAGAGACATATGGCAGTATTCCTACGATCAACAAATGTAAAAAATAGTGTAATGTGTATGACTGAATAGATACCCTGTATCTCGTTTACTACAACCTAATTAAGTCAACCAGTATGAAAATAAAACATTGACAAGAATAACTCCCTACACTATTGACAAATTTCTTTTCACGTACAAGCAAGACATACAGAAGGTACGTTAGTTCGTACTGCAATCACAAATAGTTGGAAACTGGACGACTCATGCGCAGAGACTCTCTGCACCGGTTCTTATACACTGCGCATGAGTCGTCCAGTTTCCAACCATTTGTGATTGCACTTGGACCAAACCTAATGTCCCGATGTTTGAGAAGTAGACGAGCATTCCGTGTGAGAAAATGTACCACGTGATCCCTCCTTACTCTGTCAATAAGCGTGAATTGGTATGCTTGAAATCGAGAGAATGTCCTATAAATTCTCATAGGAGCATTCTCTTGGATGATACTAATATAGTAGGAGAGTAAACATGCGCAGATTAGGGGAACATGTTGTACCTCGGACACTTTTTTACTAAATTCATGATTTTTCAGTTGTTACAATCAATAAATCAACCTAACTTCTGTGGTGTATTGTTGAACTATTACAGAACAATATGTTTCTTGTTGGATGTTTAAAACGCTAATGTTTAGAAAAATTAGTACATTTGAAAATATAGTGACAATATGTCCCAGGTACAACACGGGTGTTGTACCTTGAACACAAGGAAGTTGTACCTTGTACACAAGGAAGTTGTACCTTGGACACAATCGATAGGTAATTATTAAAACGCAGTTTACTTTCTAAAACCTTTATCAAGTTATAATTATTACAAAACTAATTCAAAAATTTTGAAATCTGTGGAACTGCATAAACTTCCCTAGTGCAACTAATTACAAGCTAATTCAACGATCTTATTGTCGGAATACAAATTTTTTCATAAAAGTGAACGTATACATTTTATGAATAACTTAAAAGATTTTCAAAAAACTTACTTTTTAACTGAAAAATATAAAAATTTCTTGGAATCTCAGGTTTTGTTTGACACGCTATTACTATGCACACCTTATAGACTTTCTGGAAAGAGCTTTTAACAGCGTTGCCGATTGATTTCTAAGCTAACAGAAATACTTAAAAGTTTGTTGTGACCAAGGTACAAAACCGTCCATGGTAGAACACGTTCCCCTACTTATATCGGCTTTATACATGCGTCGTTTGCAATTTGGAAGATGAATTATCAGTTTCGGTCACCACGTTTCGGTTTGTTTGAATCTTGAATGAACAATTTTAATTTAAGAAGTATAAAATTCTTGTGAAGAAAATGAATGACGACGAAATTATGTTTGATGTTTTAATTAATGATGTAATAGATGCTGAAGAACAAGTGAATGTATATCATGGAAGAAATCATTTTCAACATGTCGATCCTACTGTAGTGTTATCAAAAAATCTTTTTGTAAAGCATTTCAGGCTCAATAAAAATACATTTCATAATTTATTACAAGATTTCACTGAATTACTTCAGCCACTTCAACGTAGAAGAGGAGCTTTTGACTTAAAAACATAGGTTAATGAATAATAATATAATTTTTGATGAAGTATCCATGAAACCTATTTATTTAATATATTATTGATATTAATTGGATTTAAATTGTATTCCAGCTGTTAGTTATATATAGTTTTCCTTGGTTTCCTATATCATTGCACAGTTATACTGATCCTAAATGGGAAAATGATATCCAGGATATCCCCATAGGGTTAATAATACCTAAGCTTCAATATTTGTAAAATCATATCTTCTTCTTTTTTCTATTCATATATATTAAGTCAATCACAAGATAGGTCACTTACTATTTGGTCTAACCAAAATATTAAACATCAAGTAGGTATCACATAAAATGTAACTTCTGTCATTCTGACGATGATATGTCAATATCGAAATAATTATCAATATCTTAGATTTTCAATAATTTTTTCAATAAAAAGTGGACTTAATTAGAAATACTTAGTTTCATTTAAAAAAGTAATATGAGTAGATTCCACAAAGTGAGGGTCCAAACAGTAAATTCAGAAAACATCATGTTTAAACTGTTTAACACGTTAAGCGCCACCATGTTAAAAAAAATAATCACTGGGGGGCCTCTGTGTAAACTTAGTAAAAATTTATGAAAAAGGCTCTTTTAACTTTTTCATAAAAAACGTTCTTGTATTCAAATGGATACAGGAGGCCCATTTTCATGAATTAACGTTTTTGGTCACTTGTATCGATGTGGATAAAGCGTTAGAAACAAGAAAATGAGATGTTCTGCTTGCTATGAAAGACTAAAAAACAGTCATGATCGGAAATATGCCCAAGTTAAATCTTCACAATCTCACCACATATGTAGTGCTTGTAAAAAAAATTATTTTTTGAAAGGTTTTTTTTATTACCCATAAATCAGAATTAATTCAATAAATATGAGTTATTATAAATTTTATTTGTAGAAGCACTTAGAAAAAATATTGTGTTTTGTATTGCAAATATAATGTATATTTTTTTCAAAAATTATTATTTTATTATCCCAAAAAAAAATTCTCTGGCCAAAACCAAATTTTTTACCAACGGGCCATGCTTTATAAGTCCCCTAAACATTTAAACGAACACGTTGCATCTGTTTGAATTCAGCCAGCCTAATATCAAAGTAGTCCTTTGTATCCGTTTGGAAACAGGTGGCCCAAATGATCAAGGTTACTCGTATCCAAAAGGATACAATAAATGGCGCTTAACGTGTTAAATAACTTGTATCTCATAATTATGTGTTCTATCTCGTAATCACGTCTTAGTTAGTCGTAATTTATGATAAAATATTTATTCAAATTCATGTGGCCCTTCTAGGCTTCCGTACAGAAAGAATACGATAAAATGAATGAATTGACTAAGTATTGAGAAAAATACGAAACCTTAAGATTCACACCTGTTATAGATACTATAAAATTGTAAGATATATATCTAAAGAAATATTTACCACACAGAACTTATTTTGTATACGCAAATATCAGAAAAAATCTTAAGATAAACAACAGTTAAAAGTTAATACACGTTGGTGCCCAATGAAACAAAAGTACCTCTCGGCGTTAGGCGTCGATAAAAAAAATGATTGTTTAAATATTGAAGGTTCTTGCCAAACTGATTTTTATATCTGGAGATAACAAAGCCAGTTCACAGGGCTTTGTTACCTGCGGAATTAAGATAAATATAGATATTATAAGCAAACAAAAGGGCGCCACTAATGGGGTCATTTTCGATAATTTTTTTTATTTTAGTTTTAAAAAGTTCTCTACTCGAAAAGACAATTGCCAAAAAATCACAATTTTATCCAACGGATTTCACCCTCAAATTCAGTGTTAAAATATAGCCAGCTTTGAAACGGGGCGTGTCCAAGCTGTGACGTCAAATCAGCCTACTGGCGACTAGCCCGGCGGCAGCGGCTTTCGGCTTCATATGGCCGAGTACACTTAACGTGTGAATGTTGGTTTAATTCGGTATTTTCGGCGAATTTTGCATGTTAGTTGACGTTTATGTTTGTTTTTAATCAATAATAATTATAAAATGAGTGACAAAAAGAGCAAATACAAGTATTGCATAGTACCAGATTGTCAAAGTACAACCGTAAAAACTCCCGAAAAACTTTTTATTTCGTTACCTAACGATTTGAAGGTTAAAAAACTTTGGCAGAAAGCTATGCGACGTACTACATTTGTTTCTGATAAGGGATCAAAGTATTGTTGTGAAGATCATTTTGATGTAAGTATAGTTATTTTTAATACCTTTATTATGAAAAAATAAGAGAATATCAAATACATTTCGTAAATCATCGAACGAATCTAACTTAGGTACCATAATGAATATTTTATACCGGTAGGTAGGTATCTGATAAAATCGAAAAAACTAACCAAATTTGAACCTTAATGTCTTTCTACAAAATTATAATAATTTAATAAATTTTAATAGATACATTAAATCAATGGGTTAAACCTTAGGGGAAACCGCGAAGGAATTTTGGTGTACAAGTGCTGGGAATATCTATCTATTTTCTCATATACCTGTATTCTGAAAGATTTTTCTCACTTATAGAAATTTCAGTATACAGGTTTTCACATCGGGCTTAACTGATAGCAATAACACACTATAGATAGATTAATTTAATATTTATAAAAGCTTTTTTTATTTTTAGCTTGAAAATGATTTGGAAAACTACATGTACATCAAATTAATGGGATCTGGAAACATTAAATTGAAGTCAGGGGTTGTGCCACATATTTTTAACAAGCTAAAAATCTAGTCGATACATTAATAACTTCTACAGAAGAAAATAACGTCGGAGTCGGATCAGAACTAAACATATTTAGTTTTTCCAAAAATAATGTGTTACCTACGCATAAAGACAAATCTACTCAGGTTCACATAATTTCAAATGAAAGATCAAAATGTGTTCAGTGCAATTTACTTGATAAAAAGGACTTGAAACGGAAGCATGCTGAGGAAAATCAGGTTGGTCATCGGAATTCATTCAACTCACCCACGCCTCCCAAGAAAAAAATATGCGTTTCCGAGGAATTTTCTACGTTATAGTCTTCATTATATCCAAGCTCATCAGGATCAAGTTTTTCTGGACACCTTTCAGTTAATAATTTTTGAGCTGAGAAAGAATATATTGAAAAAAGAGCTATGTCTCTTATCGTAAAAAAACCCAAACATATATAGGAATATCCAATCACTCCATGTTTATTATTGACATGTTATGCGAAAAACGCAACTTACCTCGGCTAGATGTGTTAACCACGCTCAAAAAATTTAAACTTAATTTATCATATCAAATATTGGCGGACGACTTTGGAGTATCAGCTAGTGCAATGTGTAACGAAATACAAAATGTCCTTCCAAAACTTGCAATTGTTCTTGGACCTTCTGTACATTGGAAGAGCGCAGACAGAAGAAGTTAAAAAACGTTTCGTCGTCGGTATAAAAATGCTGTTTGCATAATTGATTGCTTTGAAGTGTCCATCCAAAAATCGACTGATTCGATATTACAATCCTTTACTTGGTCGGAATATAAAGGCTGCAATACTATAAAATACCTTATTGGTTGCACCCCAGATGGTTTTATTTCTTTTATCTCTGCTGGTTTCGGAGGCCGTATAACTGACAAGATGATAGTTGAATAATCCAATTTTTTAAACCTACTTAAACCAGGAACACAGATAGTGGCTGATCGTGGTTTTAAACATCTAGAGGAACAGCTGAGAAGGTGTAAGAGCACATTAGTAAGACCACCTACTGTGTCAACTGGTCAAAAGTGTTCTAAAGAAGAGGTCAAAGAAGCAAAGAGAATAGCTAGTTTACGAATACATATTGAACGTATAATTTCCAGAATTAGAGAGTATGCGATTTTAGAGCCACACTCTTGTGTTCATTCTAGTTTAATAAAGTATTTAGATTTAGCAGCAGAAATAGTATGTGGTTTAATCAACATTCAAAATTATATTGTTAAATAGTATCAAGGTCTTTTAATAGACAAAAGAAAACGTTTTTACATTATAAGTTATATGACAAGCTGTAGTAAAAAGTAGTAAAAATTAGTGACATTGAGTTTTCATTGTCTGTATTATATATCGCAATGGTACCTAATCTAAAAATATGTTATAAAAAATTCACTATAAACAAGGATATATGTTTTTACACCAAAAGTATGTACAGATTCTAATGAGTCTTGGAATATTCGCTGGTCAAACTCACAATATTTTATAGTTATTTCTTTGTCAGTTTTAAAATTCGGTCGAGCTACAGCAAATATTGCTTTGCTTTTTTTCGCTAGGAACATTTGAAATGCATTTGATAAATAAATTTCATTTTTATGTTTCCATCGCTGTCAATATAATTTAAAAATGTGTCTTCATTCATTGGGCTTTTAATTTCCACAACAAATTCCTTACTTATGGCATCTGGCGATGCACCGATAAAAGGAAATTCACTTGACAGAAAAATTCCAGCTTTTTGGAACTTTATGGACGTTTTCTTTGATAGTACCGCTAATATCTCGCTTTCCATCTTAAGGCCTCGAGTCATAGCAGAGGTCTGGAAAATCTTGGCACCAAATATATTTTCAACTAATGTTCCATCATTTTTTTTACACCTTGTGACTTCTTAGGCTTTTGAAGCGGTTATTCGTCCATATCGCATTTCCTGCCAAAGGACGTTTTCACTTTGATTTTTGGTTTCCTTTGGTTTCTTTAAGTAAATCAGACTTCATTTCACTTTCACATTTCACAACAAAATTGTAAAAAAGTCTTGGGTTCCTTGGAAAGGTCTGTTTTAATAAACTGGTAAATTAAGAAATTCAAAGACAGCGATGACTATTTTGGCGAAACATAATAACGCATTAAAGTATTAGTTGTTTTTCTTTTTCTGGCTTCTGTGATATATTCATCCAGGAGTAATTTGTCCCTATTTTCTGGGAAAGATCTTTTACCAAAGTCTGAAACTTTAACGAATTTTCTCGTTGTTGATGCTGCAGCCAAGTTAGACTTTTTCTAGTAGCAAGCTTTTTCCGTAGGAGAAGGATCCTCTGTTCTTCGGTGTAGCCACATTAAGAATGCCACAGCATGCTTGCAGAAAATCCCCAAGTTTACGCCAAAAAAGCAGTGATATGACAACCAAATGATAACTCCAACTAATTTGTATGTTAGAATGTGTTCTAGGATTAGATTAAAATATCAGAAATAAATATGCAAATTGAAGCGCGCGAGAGCTATTTAGGTTATTCCACCTCCACAGATATTCTTTATATTCCAGTTTTATCACCACCCTATCCTGTATACGACCTCACGTGTTTATTTTTTTAATTTTATTCGCCTGCTAATAATCTGTACCCATTTACGTTTACGATAACGAAAACGATTGCGAACACTTACTTTTCCATTTTCACACCTCTTAATTCTGCACTGATATAGTCCTTATTTTGGTTAAAATACTGTATAACCATTATTACATCCACCATCGGCAAATTGCCAGAATCGCCTTTTAAAAAACCTTTGTGTAACGAGACCATTTCGGATGATTATATTTGCGTACAAAGCCGTTCTACAAATTAATTATTACACTAGTCTCTACGCCTGGAACCTTGATACTGCCGAGTTCCACGGCTGATGTGACGTCACGTCGGCGCCTTTCGTTCAAGGGGCAGAGCTAACTTTACATTCTAATTTCTCGGATAGTTTTGATTCAATCGATTTAATTTTTTCAGGGTAACTATAAATGGAGCGGATTTATTGGAATTTTAACCAATAATGTAAAAATTCAATTGACCTAAATGTGCCCATTTTAGTTCTATAAAAAATTAGAAAAAACTCAAACAAACAAAATTAGCTATTTTTTAACTATAGTTATCTGCTTTTAAAGAGAACTACGGTACACTAGAGAAAAAATTGTTACAAGATCTGTGTGTTAAATAAAACTTACTCGATAAAAAAATATATATAATGAAAAAAAACTTTTACATTTACAATTTGCAAAAGGTGGGCTAGTGAATTAAAATTATGAGATTAAAAAAATTACAAACATTGGTGAAGCCATACAAACTTTCACGAATTACTTTCCTTTTCTGAAGATTTGTCAGTACATCTGAACGATGTCATCCGGAAAGTTTCTCCAGTGACTAGTGATGTAACGAAACTTGAAGCTGATGATGTACAGTTACTTCAGGATCTATCTCATAGATACGGTAGGTGGATATATCCTAGGAACTGTATGTTCTGGATTGTAAGCCTTGGGATCTTTCTACCGGAACGGTATAATTGTGTAGTCCAGGAACTGTCTCACAGGAACGGTATATTTGTATATCCCAGGAACTGTGCTATAATTACAATTTCTACATTTACAAAAAATGAAATTTACAAAGTTAGCATAATGAGCTATCTCTCCAGATAAATACATATAATATTTATGAAATCGTTTATCTAATAGCTTAATGATTCATTCTGGACAAACGTTTGTTCAATTCTAGCAAAATTACAAGAAAAAAAAAGAAATGTCAAGTATATCAAGTAAGTGAATTAAACTCGTATGAAAAAGGTGAAAATTTTAGTAGCCATTTTGTATGTTAAAATTAAGACAGTACATATATTTTCATACTTCAAACATCTACCAAGCTAGCTAAATTATATTAAAAATTTATAACATAACAATATTCCTAGTAATGATTAGATACTCTCCCGAATCGTATTTTTCTGAAAAGTTCAATATTAGGAGCTACTGCACAGTTTCAAATTTTAATGCATTCTCTTTCGAGGTAATTGAGAGAAAGCCGGAAACCTCTCCATTCATATTTATATAAATTCAACTTATTTTAAATTTCGCGACTCCGGAACTATAATTATTGATTTTTGGACCGAATACACTTGTCTATTTCACCAAAAGATTTTATTTTTAATTTTATTTTTGTATCCGAAATGCTATCGGCAAAGATAACGCTCCAGTCATCAACGGAACTTTCCAGCCGGCGTTGCCACCAAGGTTTGAGCTGTTTGTAGTCCTTAACCCGATTGTTCTTTGGGGATTGGATTTGTTGATTGTGACTTCGAAGCACTCGTCAGTTCTTATCCTGTGAGCGTTGGATTTATGTTCAACAGGGTTCGACCATAATGAAGTACTCGTTCGACCAGTACTCCGTTAGCACATCTTTATTTGGAAGACTTTGGTTGTGATTGTTTACTGTACCGCTTAGTTCTCATTGTTATTGAATAAGTAATTCTGTTGTTTCCTCTTCGTGCACTTGACATATCATGACAAACGTTTGGATTTTGCCTTTAACTTTTTCCTGAGTGAAACGATATTGGAACGGTATATGAACCGTCCATAATAGACAAACCATATAATTACTCTTTAACAATATTAATCATCGACGTTTTCAAATAAATACAACATATGTATTCAGATTGTATTAATAATATATTATTGTCACTATTAAACCTTAAATTTATCATGAATCTGAAGGAATAAACCAAGGACCTGATTACAAATTATTTAACAGGCGACAGAATGACAATTTAGCTTGTAATATCTGTATAGATGTACAAAGTATTATTAGGAACTATTAAGAGAGTTTACCTCACAACTGATTTCGGAGGACGATGCGCTTTGAGGAGAAGTTTGAACTGGAGAAGAGATTTGAGTAGTAATGACTTTCTCGAAATGCAAACTGGTATGATGAGTAGAAGAGGAGCACACTTTACACTGACCATTTGAACGACAATAGATAGAAGTGTGCTTTGTACCAAGGCAATGAGTACACCACCTGTTTTGTTTGACAAGGTTATACCTTTCCTTGGGTGATTTAGACATTAAATCTGGGCACTTGTAAATTAAATGTGGTAATTGACAAAAAGAACATTTATTAAAAGTGGTATTAATCAATGAGGTTGAAGGTTTAGCTAAAGAAATAGGGTTTTTGTAAAGTGAACTACTAGATGATTTTTTTATTTGATTCGTAGATTGTTTAGAGAATTTTAAATTGACTGAAGCATCACACTGAGTTTCTTAAAATGAGAATAATACTTTATATGATGTTATGTCAGTAGATGTATAGTCGAGTTCGAAACGTTTCTCCGTTTCATTAGGTATTTTACTTTTAAGGAGATGGAATAAAATGAAATCCCACAAATCTGTCGGCAATGAGAAGGGTTTTAAAGCTTGAAGATTATCTGAGAAGGTGTCAAGTAATGTTCTCAAGTGTCGCGGATTTTCAGAATTTAGTTTTGGAGAATTTACTATTTCTTCCCAATAAAATGAAGATAAAATCCGTTTATTTTGATATCGCTCTTGCAAACTGCCATAAGCAATTATAATTATATTAGGATTATAATTTGTCCCAGGAATACTTTTTATGAGATTAAGTGGTTCTCCTGAAACCATCGAAATTAATTATTGAAATCGTTCAACGTTAGAGAGAGAATCGTTATCAACAATAAGAGCATCGAAAATATCTATAAAGGTAGGCCAGAGTTTTAAATTTCCGTCGAAATGAGGAACTTCGATTTTAGGCAGTTTAACATTGGTTTGTTTATTCGTTAACGTGAGTGGGGGGTTGAGTTATCAAAAAGGCTGGAATAAATGCCTCTTATTCTGTGATACTTTTCATCAATCTCCTGTCGAATTTGCTTCTCAGCATCAAGATCTGCATTATCCTGGGTAGATAATGTTGAAATAATAGATGTATGATGAGAATTAAAGTCATGGTAAACATCAGAAAGATCGGCATATCTAGCTTCAAAATAATTAGGCACACTTTGATCACCAACAGCCGATATAGCAATGTCAAAAACTACAGAAATTCCATCCATGGCAGATTTAGTTTGCTTTAATTTATTAGTACTCATACTGATAATGACAGACAAAAATTGAAATAAAATTATTATATACTCAATATAATTTAAATTGCAAACTGCAAATATGGAATAATATTGTAAAGGTGAAAATTTAAATTGAAAACTGTGTTGAACAGTGTATATCAAACGGTAATTAAAGTGAGAACTTATCCAAACAAAACTTGTTCAGTAGTGTATTTAAATCCGATAAATTTTTGATAACAAAATTAAACTAGAACGACAAGTAAACAATCAAGTTCCTTTTCTAATGATGTTTTAACAAAAAAAAAGAGTAAACAAAATGAACTTTAAATTTCAAAAGGCAGAGTTAAAAATAATGAAATATAGAAAAAATTATAACTGAACAATGTATAAATATTGTTACTTTTGGGATTATGGATTGGATAACGGTGTATTTATTAACCCTTAACTGGTATACAATTTTCTTATAACGTAACTGGTATATTGGGGTCGCAGGTGACCCCAATTTAAACCCAATATAAAGAAGAAAAAAAAAGCCGATATTTTTTTGGGGGGGGGAAATAAGTTAATGTATTACATAAAAACTGTTATAATACCGTAAAAAATAAAAGTATTTTCTTAAAATAATAAAAAAATATAAACATTAATAAAATAAGTTGGGAATTCTGGAACCGTTGGCGATACTTGACACTGAACACTGTTTACACTACCACTACACCAACACTAACACTTTACACTATCTTACGCGCGTTTCGATAACCAAGTTATCTTCTTCAGAGACTTTACCTTCAGTCTCTGAAGAAAATAACTTGGTTATCGAAACGCGCGTAAGATAGTGTAAAGTGTTAGTGTTGGTGTAGTGGTAGTGTAAACAGTGTTCAGTGATTAATAAAATACAAGAAAATAAACAACATTTTCACAGGCTTGTGCAAAACTGGCCCCAAAACTCAAACGGACAGTTTCACTCCTCCAAAATGGCCTACTATCGTTTCTTTAGTCTTCATCAGACCACCTGTAATGAAGAAAAGCCTAATTAGAATGTTGGTAAAAAAAAAACAGTGACGTTCTCTCTTACATTTCCAATGCTATGGTGCAGGCATTACAGACAAATCTCTGTTCAGCGTGTTGCTTGCAGATGGGTTTTCTACATTTTGAACACATCATAGGAGTCTTTCTATCCTTGGATCGTGGACACAGAGAGCATCTCATTCTTTTTGGAGGAGGAGGTTGCAAATCAGTGGCGTCCGGTTGACCTTGTGCTGCTATCCCAAGAACTTTTCCTATCATGCTTTTCATTTCCTTTGAGATATTCAATGAAAGCCGTTCTTGTAGGTGTTCTTGTATCAGAGCCTTTCCCAGTAATACGTTAAATTTTTTTCGGGTCATCTTGTGTTCCAAATTCGCAGCTATATATAGTATACGAGAGTTTACTGTCGAGATATTTACCATGGCAAAAAAAATTGTTAGAGGCCACCTGCGACTTCTTCTGCTGCAAGAATAGCTTGCACATTTTTGATCCAAACTGTCTACACCTGATTTTGTAGAGTTGTAAAATTCGTTTATTTCTGGTTTTTTGGACTGTCTATTAACAACATCACTATGGTGCATTGAAGATAACAGTATTACACTCCTATTTTTTTTTGGGAACAAAGGAAACCAGTGTTCTGTCCCCAGTAAAACCAAATATTGAGCTTCCTGCAGTGCGGATTTTGTTCGGTTGGAACTGTGGGGGAATGTCTCTTTTATTTTTTCTCATAGTTCCGACGTACGTTAGACCCCTCGACTTAAGTTCAGACACTAATTCGTTTGAGGTAAACCAATTATCTCCCGTAATATTTCGATTGGTGTTTTCAATTGGTGAAACAAGATCTAATACATCTAAAGTTGGAATGGATAATTTTTTTGGGTTTCTTCTTAGAGCATTTTTGCCAGTATAAATAAACGCATTAGTAAGGTAATGAGTTTTCGCATCACATAGGCACATAATTTTCAACCCATATTTTGCAGGTTTACTCTTCATGTACATCCTGAATTTGCATTTTCCCCTGAACGGCACCAGCATTTCGTCAACGGTTGTAAATTCTGAGCATGTTTAGTTGGCACTGCAATTTTGTATAAAGTTTTTAAACACTTCAGAAATTGCAGCAGCAGTGTCACCAGATGCTATTCTGTCTACCCTGGTATCAGCATTGTCAAATCGAACTGCGGATAATAGAAACAAGAAACGCTTTAGAGACATGGTAGCCCGAAAGATGTCTCTACCCGTTCCGTCCATAGCCCATAGAGACTCTGCGTCTTCTCTTCCAGATTTAAAAACTCCGGCTAATATATTCAAACCCAAAAATGCATTGAGTTCAGACATACTAAGATGATTAACGTACATTACATTTTTACTATGATATTCGGCACTCAAATCCGTTATCTTTGCATTGGTATGCTCCAAAATTATCTCGTCTGTGAACAAGAGTTGCCAAGCCTGAAATGGAGTCGTTGGATTAGTTACTCTTGCTGGTCTTCTTAAACCCGGCAGATGGGTGACTATATTATGTGCGAGAGTTCGGCGATCACGTTTTGGGGCACTTCTAGACCATTTATATCTATTTTTACCATAGAAATATGAAGAGATTTCTTGATTGGATTCGTCGCCAGACAGGGAATCATCCGAGTTTTCTTGAATATTTTCTCCATCTGAAAACTCTTGTTCAGATTCAGTGTCGTGGTCTGTGTGTTCACTTTCAGTATCAGACAGATCGCTATCTGGGTCTTCTAAATCTGCTAACACTCTAGGCTCTTCTTCTGAATCATTATAGTTCATCAAAATCTCTTCAAGTTCTTTATCGGTTAAACATTTGCGCGACATTTTCAAACAGAAATAATAACGTAACTGGTATATCGGGGTCAGATTTGACCCCAACGCGACGTATTTTCGGAACTATGCAACCTATGCGTTTGCCCGTCAGGCACCAACTAGAAGGCGTCGATTGATGCGGGTACTGAATGGCGCGGCGCCGTATTGCCAAATGTAACCAATTACCAATAGATTTAATGCGCTTGGGGTCAGTGTTGACCCCAGTATACCAGTTAAGGGTTAAACAATTTAAGAATTTAATTATTGGATTGTTTTATTTATGATGGAGTTTCGGAAGTATGTCTTATAGTAGAGGAGACCGTGGGAGGTCGACCTTCACCCATCTGATAACCAGATGAGACCTATTTTTTATGAAATATCTTTGATTTACAAACACACCTATGATTGCTTCCCTATCGGAAAGTGTTCATGGCTATTTTTAATTAAATTAATTTCAATCAATTTTTTTTCATCGCCTCCACTCTTATGATAACCAAACAAATTTAGTCTCAACAGTTGTTTTTAGCATAGAGAATATGTCTTGGTAGGCTTGCCTACTGATTTTTGTTCATAGCTATCTGGCAAGCAGGAAAGCAGGTAAGTCAATTTAGGTAACTTCACCGATGTGATAACCAATAAAAATTGGTATCAGAAGAAAGATAATTTAATTACAAAAATAACATTATAGGCTTGCCTGCAAAAAACCGTTCATAGAATATTATTGCCAGGCTTTAAAGTTTTAAATTCGGAGCGATTAAATATGGAGAGAGAGAAAGCAATTTGTCCGAAGTCCTTGTGATAGAACAGGACGCAACATAGCAGCTACGCGTTACCTGACCGTTGTGTGTATCTGAGTGCGCATGCTCGTGTACATGTGAGTGACAACATTTATTTACACTTTACATTAATTTTGAACTCTAATTTCTATCACAATTATTTCACACTAAATATACATACAGCTATGAAAGAATCAAAAATAAATAATTTAATGTATTAATAAATTAATTCAACAAAATTTTTTTGCATTTTAAATCTAAATTATGGAATTTAGAAAATTATAAAAAAATCTATAATCTTTATTTAAAATTGAATAAAGAATAATTTAATTATTATTTAACATTAAATAAATGCCGTAACGCGGGAGTTTTACTTTTAAAATTTTTTAATAAATAAAAAAAATTCATCAATATAGAAAAATAAAATTTAATACATTTATGTTGTTAAAAGCGTTTATTACAAAGCGTACAAAATACATAAAAAAATTAAATTCAAATATACATTAGCATTTTATTATTCATTTTCGGAATCATCGGAAGCTGAATACTGAACATCAGATTCTAATAATTTTTCTTCATCTCCATTATCCATGATTTGTGCGACGTCATCAATTTTCAAGGGTGTTTGGTCCCCAACAAATCCAATTGGTTTCAAATGATAATCTTCCAAGAGCCAACCACAGTTTTTAGAGCGCAATTTTAAGCAATCTTGATCAGTCGCATGAAGTCACAAATAATTGACATAAATCGTTCGTAAAATTTTTTGGGTCAAAGAAGACCAGCATGGTGGCAAATTGTTGGAGTCACAATTTTTTACTTTTTTCAAAAAGTGTTCATTATCTTCTTTTGCGGAATAACTTTTCATAAAAATGCGATACCTGCCGTTATTCACACTATGTATGAAAACATCAGCTTCATCTAGTAATGACGCAAATATGTTTTGGTATGATTCATTTTTGGAGCACAGATTTAATGGCCGAACTTTACCTTTCTGATAAAATGCCGCTGTGTAATCACAACCAGTATACGCGTGGAAAGCTGGTAGGATTCGAATAGTGTGGTTCCTAATTTTTTGGCCAATTCCGTGCAATTAATGCAATAGATGTCTTTTGAATTTATTTTTTATTTGTTGAAGTTGCTATTTAAACTTCTGATTGTTCCAATTTATGTATGTTTCCAAGCAAAATAATCATTACGTCGGTATCGGAAGATTTAATTAAAATCTTAGATCCCGGTGTTACTCTGGATGCTTGAAAAATTATCCTAGTATCCGCCTCTTCATGATCACACATATATTTGCCTTCTTCATTTTTTTCATTCGATTTTGATGCGCTTCATACGAGTAACAACGATTCTGAACAGTTATAAAAAAAATTTTATTTTTAATAATTGTAACTAAATTATCATTTTCCCAATAGACAGATAAAAACTGAACCAAGGCTTCTTTAAATCGGTAATTTTTTAAACTGCGTAAAAAATCTGACGGCCTGTTTTGTTGAGGTCCAGAAATATTAAATGGAACGGCAATCTCTTGACGATTTTGACGTTCTGTATCTTTTATTGATGGCGACATATAACGATCAAAAACTAAATGCACCTGTGCGGCTTTCGTCGAACAAATTTTTATGAGTATAGATTCAGCAATTTTTTCAAAAATTTGTGGCATTGAGGCTCCAATTAAATACAAATAGTAAAATCCATCGATTATTTCCACATCAATATGTGCTGGTTCCGAAATTTCGACGTTTGATTTCAATGCTGTTGCTAATGTTGACTTATCGGTTTTAAACATTCCACCATCATACGAGAAAAGAGCAGGTGACAACGGTGCGAGCGGAAAGGTTGAGCAGAATTCTATATTTATTTTTTTGTTATACTGACTGGCAATAATCGTCCGAAAATGTCTCGCTCCATCTTCAATAACACTTTCTTATTTTTATCTTTGCTATTCAGTGACACACTGTGATGCAAAATTAAAAATTTTATTCCGAAATATGGATTTTTCAAGGAACTGAGCAGCATTCGAAAATAAAATTTTAATTTTTGTCGATGACCTTCTTTTTTAACATTTTCTGATGCCGTTCTGCCTGTTGAAATATTGAATAAAATATTTTTATCAATATAATCATCGAATGGATTCATAGTATTAATTATTGCCTGAATTATACTTTCGAGACTTTTTTGATCTTTCTTGATTCTGTTTTTCTGTAAACAATATGATGTATTGTCTTTTTTTAACAGACCAATATTTTCTTTTAGACTTGTTAGAATTTTTGTTCTCATGCTGTAATTAAGGGCCCATCGTTGTCGAGCTGATATTGCTTCCACTGCAAGATTGTTTGTTAATTCATTACTAGCATCAGCGTTTATTGTTTGTTCTAGTGTTAAGTCAACGGGTGATCTCGAAAAATTCGCTACAGTACGCCGGACTCTGAATGCTCCCCGTCGAAATTCTGATAATTGTGGTAATTCAATAGCATCATTAACGTTAGATACTGTTGTATTCAACGATGCGGTTTCTCTTGTTATCTGTAATAAATTTTCTAACGTTTCCAAAGATACATTAGTTGTTGATAAAAATATTGTTCTTTCTCTTGGATTTGCATTGCCATTTTAGCAATAGCTAAATCATATGTTACAATAATCGTATCTTGGTTACATTGTTTTGCAATTTCATTGGCCATGATCAGTGTTTCATTCACTACAGCATACGAGGTAGGAGAATAGTTGATAGGTGAGAGATATTCTATTTTCTGGATTTCACTGAGATCGGTTAATATTCTACAGTTATAACCTAACCACGAGGGAATTGAATCTTGACCAAGTAACGACATAGCCCATAAAATATCTTTGCTTTTTGCTATCTTTGTTGCGCCTGTGCAAACTTCGATTGTGTTAGTGAATGAATCCACTTCAAGCACCTTCATACTAAGTGTCGATTTGAAGTACGAAGCTCGAATATCTCGTGAGATTCCATCGAAACGTCTTCTTTTTCGCGAAGCTCGTGATCTTCTTCATTGTCATGAAGCTCTCATCGGTTCAAGCTCAGAATCTTCGTTTTGGGTGTTGCAAAATTGGTAAACAATTCCAACTGTATCATGCATGGTATCTTTTCCTGAATTCGTGTCTACAAAGCGTTCAAAATTATCGAAAGCTACATGAGTGCTACAGTTATTTGTTGTGCTGAGTCCGGGTGGTAGAACTTTGCTGCCTTGAACCGAAGTATATGTTATTTATGTCTCAAGTTCTTGTGCCAAATTATAAGAAATTGTATGACCATATATATTGAGCATCGAAATAACTTGACGAGAATTTGTTATTGATGCTAAACCAAGTGTTTTTTTTTTGCTGGTTTACATGCGCCATTAGTGACTGCGTAAATTATATCACTGCAAATTGATATAATTTGTGTTGTAGCTTAGGTTGAGTTTTTCTCAGAAAAGTGAGGTCTTTCAATAAGATTACACATAAAATCAAATAATAATGGTGGGATTCCACATTCCTCGCGAATGACATCTTCTGCTGTGATGCGTTTAGGAAATGGTTTCGATTCAATCTTCTTGATACAGTTTCTTAAGTGAGATGAAACATCATCGAATTTCTCTTCGTTTTTTTTTTCTCCAGAAATGTTGTATTATTAGCCATAACTGAAACGTCGATGTCTGCTTTGTATATAATTTTTTGATTACGCGGACCGTCTGTTGCTTCAATTATTAAAGTATCACCAAATTTGTAAAAAAAAAATTTTTACAGCATTTCAGCTCGGTAATCCTCAATATCAACGAGATCGATTGTATTTTTTCCAAATTCTAATAATAGAGCTTGATATCTTAAAAATAATTGTGAGAAGTACATTACTCGATTATTTTCAATTATTTCATTTGAAATAAAATCGGCAATATATTCAAAAGCTTGTTTATGCAGGATTCGATAAGTATGCGAACTGGAATCTGAATGATGATTATCACTTCGTTTTTCGTTCGTTAGAAAAGAAGCATAACAGGGTTTATGATAAGCAATCGGTAGATTTTTCAGCTTTAAAAGAAACTCACGATCACCTAAGCTTTCTGCTACATTTTTTATTTTTTTCACACAGCTCATTACTCGAGGAAATGATTAGATTGAGGACTCGCTTTCCTGATTTTTTCTGTTTTAGGTTTCAAAATATACAACCGACAACTTGGCCAGCAGATATAGACGACGTTAAAGTTGACGGCATCTGAAATGAATAGAAAACTTTTAAGTTTCTAGTTTACGATTATAAGATGTACAATAATGAAAAAGAAATTTATTATCAATTGAAAAAAAAATTATAAATGCGGCAAAAGTAAAATATATAACATAGATAGAGTAATTTATATTATAAGAGCTATCTAATACTGTTCTTCAAAAATATTTAAATGATTCATTAGCAAATAATAAATCATTACCTCGTTCAAAGAATTTGCAATATTTTTTGTATTTACTTAATTACAGTTACCTGTAAATAATTGTCATATAAGTAAAGCGTGATCTATTGACGTCAAAAAATAATAGTTCAATACTATTAAACGCTTTACAAAATTAGAAAAATTAATTTCCAAAGAGCAGACCGTCCACTAAGAAGCAACAACTACTTCTCGGGCTATATGCCCCGACAGACATTGAATTACACTTCTAAAGTAAACGGGGTTGGTATATCTGTTAAGATAGAACCAACCATTCTGGTTTGCGATTAGAAGGAATAACATCACTTGTGGACCGGTTTCGGCGTTTTTGCGCCTCATCAGCACAAGGTAGATGCTATTCATCCAGAAGCTCTGAGAGCATAATCCTGGACTAGAGACTACGTTGATACCACACCAATACATTAGCCTTAGTAAAGGAAATGTTAAGAGTGCGATATCGGCGACATCTCTACAAAATCCAACGATTCTTTGTTTAATTGAATATCTCCATACCTAAAGTTTTGTTTTTTACGGAAAGCCAATTTTAAATGGCATCTTTTAAATGAATTTTCATCAAAGTCAATAATTTATTTTTTCGTACTACACAAAAAACACTTTTTACTCATTTTTAAAATCACATTTAATATTATTTAGCACGTGTTGTCACTAATAGATTATTTTCGATATACACGAGCATGGGCACTCGGATACACTCAAGGTCAGGTATCGCGCAGCTGCTATGTTGCGTCCTGTTCTATCACACGGACTTCGGACAAACTGCTTTCTCTCTCGCACATATTTAATCGCTCCGAATTTAAAACTTCAAAGCATGGCAATAATATTCTATTAACGGTTTGTTGCTGGCAAGCTTATACTGTTATTTTTGTAATTAAAATATTTTTCTTCTGATACCAATTTTTATTGGTTATCATATCGGTGAAGTTATCTAAATTGACTTACCTGTTCATATCTCCTTGCCAGATAGCTATGAACAGAAATCAGTAGGCAAGCCTACCAAGGCATATTCTCTATGTTAAAAACTATCTGTTGAGACTAAATTTGTTTGGTTATCATAAGAGTGGAGGTGATGAGAGAAAAATTGATTAAAGTTAATTTAATTAAAAATAGACATGAACACTTTTCGATAGGCAAGCTATCATAGGCGTTTTTGTAAATCAAAAATATTTCATAAAAAATAGGTCTCGTCTGGTTATCAGATGGGCGAAGGTCGACCTTCCACGGGCTCTTAGACTATTAATAATGTCAAGGATCAGAGAAAACTAACTACTTACAACTATATTACTGTTGTTGTCCTTCAACATCTTGTAATATTTTGGGACTATACAGTCTATTCTACGCTTAAATTATACCTAGTTTTTATGTCTCGAATTTCGAGTAATTTTATCTTTACTTGTAGGAAATAGAAAAATAAATCCTTTACAAGTTTGACAATGTGTTTACGAAATGTTATTCAAGAAAAGAAAATATAATATCTTAAAGAGAGAAGGATTTTTGAACTCAATATTTCTACACGCCCCCTCAAAAATTAATCTTTTTTAAGATTTACAATATCAGTTAATACTATGTATATGATGGTTGGATATAATAGTTGAATAGAATACTTTTAATATTAATTTACATATCTTCCGGTCATTCTTTGTCTGGGACGGTTGTTACTAACCGTGTACATAATAATCCGACATCTGTCTTCACGATAAGGGAAACCCAGAAAAACCTTATCAGACAATAAACCAAAAAAAAAATACAATTACATTCATAATATTACATCTAGATACTATTTATTATTCATTAATCAATCTTTCAATCCCATTTTCGCTCTCAACTCCAGGAACTTGATCCTTGGTAGCAGTTTGGTCAGCATATCTGCAATTTGCTCACCTGTTGAAGAATTGATGTTTAAGAATTAAAGTCTTTTTCGCACATTGTTCCCGAGAGAAATGATATTTGATGTCAATATGTTTGGATCTTTTGTGGCTTGTTGGTTTATTAGCTATGCTAATACATTCATTCATATATTAAGATATGTTCTTTAGTTTCCTGCTGCTGAATTTTTTAACCACATTGCCTCTTTGACAGCTTCATACAGCGTCATATATTCAGCCTCTGTATATAACTTAAATAAATAACCCGTTGTACTTTTTCCCTTAGAATCTAAGTCAGGATTTTCATTATCATTTCCTCCCCAATCAGATTCAACGTATAAATGTAAATATATTATTAGGTTCCCTGTACATTTTTTAATTTTAAATCTAGTACTTTGTAAATATCCAAGTACTCGTTTTAAAAATTTCCAAAGTTCTTGGTTATTTTTATTCATAATAATAATATATATATATATATATATATATATATATATTGCTCTTTAGTATTACAATTATATACATGAACAAGGTGAAGAGAGGGTTACATAATGTTTGTGTATTATAGTTATTTTGAAGAAAAAAAAGTAAAAAAAAAAGAATAGAATATACATATTGTAACGAGTTATTTTTTTTTCTCTGCTTTTTGCAAGTTTAATTTTTTTATTTTTTTATTATTCCGTAATATATTTTATTTTACCACTAGGGTGTATATAACTCGTTACTTTACAACCCTTTCGACTACCGCAGTGATTTATTTTTTTTGCTATTACCGGTGTATATTTTAGTATAAGTCCGAGTTACGCAAATCCAACTTCTACCATACACAATTTATTCATTTCCGATATTTAAATTTTTCAACTGAAAGGACGCCCGGTATATACAACATTTTAATTTAATCGAGAGCCGTCTAGTATACTTACAAGTTTTTGTCGAAACTAGATAGATTTCACGTTTTAATTCCCACACCGAAGAATGTAACTAAAATTTTGGATATAAATTCGGAAACAATTCATTTTTGGTTGGCTTCTTATTCGCGCTCCGAACTTCATTCCGTCTGGCTCTCTGTCGAAAAAGAATCAGTTCCTTCTACGGCTCTAAGCCTTCTACGTTAAACGTTCTTCCGAAAAAAAACCGAAAACCGTAGTGTGAAAATTTTGTGATTCCATATTCCGATTGTGTGTGGGCTGTATTTATTAAGGTAAATAAATTTTAACAAATAAACTGTGTATTCGAAACTTTCCGTATCGCCGCTTATTATTAAATTGTTGAATATATTTTTTTGAAAATTTTCCGACCGGCTATTTTTTTTTTCTTTTGTTGTTGAACTGAAATTCGTTTTTTTTATTTTGTTTCTCTTATCTGAAAATAAAGATTTGTCAACCGTAATTTGATTTCGAATTTTTATTTACTGCGTTTATTATACATTAATTAACTGATATGAATTATTAGTGGATTCTCGAATTATTTTATGCTTTTGGTTGTCAGTAGTTTGAAATTAAATTGATATCCAAGTGGATTAGGTATAATAGTTTAAAGTTTATGCTAGTACGAATATTTTTACTCTGTGTGTCGATAGTTGGGTACCGTTTAACTCGTGGGAAAATATTTTTTTTTAATTGTTACCGGCTTTAGTTAGATTCAAGGGTTAATCAGACTTGGAAGAGGCATAGCCACAATTTGTTTGATTTCCCGGCAGATCTAATTCGTTCTTAAATTTTATTTTTATTCCGGAATAATAGTTACCGGCTTAGTAGATTCAAGGGTTAATCAGACTTGGAAGAGGCTTAGCCACAATTTGTTTGATTTCCCGGCAGATCTAACTCGTTCTTAAATTTTATTTTTTTGGAATAATAGTTACCGGCTTTAGTAGATTCAAGGGTTAATCAGACTTGGAAGAGGCTTAGCCACAATTTGTTGGATTTCCCGGCAGATCTAAATCGTTCTTTTCCCGTTCCGTAGAATCATTATTTATATTTTTTTCTCCCCGTCGGAATAATAGTTACCGGCTTTAGTTAGATTCAAGGGTTAATCAGACTTGGAAGAGGCTTAGCCACAATTTGTTTGATTTCCCGGCAGATCTAACTCGTTCTTAAATTTTATTTTTTTGGAATAATAGTTACCGGCTTTAGTAGATTCAAGGGTTAATCAGACTTGGAAGAGGCTTAGCCACAATTTGTTTGATTTCCCGGCAGATCTAAATCGTTCTTTTCCCGTTTCGTAGGATCATTATTTATATTTTTTTTCCCCGTCGGAATAACAGTTGCCGGTTTCATTTGGATTCAAGGGTTAATCAGACTTGGAAGAGGCTTAGCCACAATTTGTCTGATTACCCGGCAGATCTAAATCGTGCATTAGGGACCCCGTAAAACCCGGTAGATTTGAACCGTATTTGATAACCTGACCGTTAAGTCCGTTAAAATCCCAGATATAGGTAATACATACCTCATTTTATTTTCCCTGTTAATTTGTTTGTCACTAAATAATTATTCGTAAAATAGACCACAGAGTATTAATAGATTAAAGTTTTGAATTCCTATTATTTTCATTTTTAACCGCAATTTATTGATTGGAGAACCAAGATTTGGCTTTTCCGGATTTTCACTAGTTAGTTAAATTTAATTCAACAAGACCCCTGGAATTTTCCGTAACCTCCATCTGAGGCTATCTGGAACTCTTGACGCTAAGGGTCAAGGGGCCGTGGAGCAAACCACGTTAATAATCTGGCGCCCGAGATTTAAAAACCCGAATTTTGCATCAAGGGTGTCCATAGTGACGTGTTCTTGTGGCAGGAGCCACGTGTAAGAAGGGAGGCACGTTACAAAATGGCGCCCGAGCAGGGACCTAATTGTTGATGACAGTAGAATCAGTTTAATACCGTTTTCCATTTTTTTTTTAGCGTCTATTTGTGCTTGGACCGTTTATGTCTGTTTTGACTATTTTCTGCCGTATTTTTTTTTTTTGTTAGAGCAGGGACTTGATTGTTGATTACAATAGGATCAGTTTAATACCGTTTTAAAATTTTTATTTTTTTTTTTGAAGCGTTTTTTCGCTTGGACCGGTTAAGTCTGTGTTGACTGTTTTTTCTGTTTACCGTATTATTGCAGAGAGTTGATTATTTGTTAGAGCTGGAACCGTTATTCCGTTTCCGTTATTTTACCGTATTGTTAAAGAGACCTGATTATAGCAGGAACTGAAATACAGCTGTGGATTTTTTTTTTAGCGTATTGTTGCTGGACCGTTTATACTGTTTTACGGGTTTTTTTGCCCATTGTTGATTTGAACAGGGACCGTTATTTCAGTATAATATACAATTTTTTTTTGTATTGCAAATTTCAATAGTGACCGTTTTGCCGGTGCTAGTTTTCCTTCTTTCCGCCTTTGTTGTTTCTATTTTGGAAGAAGAAGAAGACGTCTGAGCTGGAGTTAATAGGCTAATGTCCAGAAGAAACTCCGAAGATCTTGACTTATCCGTTTTGTTTGAGCAAGAAGAAGCTGAAGAAACCGAATCCGCTCCTCCAGTACCGACTGTACGTTCCTTGAGAGGAATAACCGACAATCGAGTAAGCTGGGTATACTTACTAAAGAACGAGGGACTTAATACCGAGCTGGTAAAGAGGAATTTATCGGTTGCTGGAACCGTTCCTATCAAACGGAAAAGACTCGTCAACTTTCTGAGAAGAAGAAATATTGCTCCGCGATCCGCCATAGACCAAGAAGAATATCCGACCGCTATGGCAACTCCACCGATAAATGTACACGATTGGAAGGTGTCTTTTGGAAACCGGGGAGATCCTGCTGCATTCATCGAAAGAATCGAAGAAATCTGTACCGCAAGGAATGTCCAGAAAGACAATCTGCTTCCGGTGTTACCCGAATTACTGTCCGGTGAGCCCGCTCTTTGGTACCGGAATAACCGCAGCAGATACTCTACCTGGGAGGAATTTGAAACAGATTTCCGTATTTTCTTCTACCCCGTTAATTACGAAGACGACTTGGAAGCTGAGATAAGCCGTCGTCTACAACGAAGGAATGAATCCGCCGCCACATACATCACCGAACTCCAGACTTTGATGCGAAGACATGGAAAGCTAATTCCCGAACAGCAGTTAGCATGGCTGTACCGTAACCTGTTGCCGGAATACCGTCTGCAAGTCCGAAAAGGGGACTTTGACGATTTTTCCTCCTTTTGTCAGGTGGTCAGGGAATATGAGCTCCTCAGGAAGGAACTCCAGTCTGTACCCAACCACACTGGACCGAACAGGGGACCAAATCCCCGTCCGCAGCCAATGAGTTCGCCGAGATATGGACCTTCCCGCAACTCGATGCCTGGGCCATCCAGAGAACCCGTCGCCGGTCCCCGTCAACCGTCATCGACCGATACTCTTCGCCGTCCGCCGCCGGATACTACCCAGCAACCCTCAGGACAATCTTCCCGTCAACTCATCTGTTTCCGTTGTGGTGAGTCAGGACACTACCGCAACAACTGCCAAAACCCGCCGAAAATATTCTGTTCTCGTTGTCAAAAAGAAGGAGTATTTTCGAGAGACTGTTCCTGCAGGAGGCAGGAAAACTAAACCGAAGTTGTACCGAAGAGAGGCCGACACAGCTTCCGCAAATCTTTGCCTCTCACACCGAACCGCCAGCAGAAATGAACGACCCCCGACCGCACATAGACGTTGAAATAGGAAATCATATGTTTAAAGCATTATTGGATACCGGAGCAGCAAAGTCGTATATTGGTGATCAAGTAGCTAAGACTTTTTCCCAAAGAAAGCAAACTACCTCTCGTCAAGCTACGAAGGCCCGTTTAGCTAATGGAAATCTAGTCTCCATCACCGACATATATGAGCTGAAATGGAAAATCAATGACGTCACAATGGAGGGTTCGTTGGAGCATTTCCCTGGTCTAATAACCGACATTGTATTAGGACATGATGTCCTCCGCAAGTATAATTTCCGGCTGGAGTTAGGAACCGGAGAAATATACGTGAATGATGAGTTAGTGAGGCGTTCACAAGTGGCCAGTCCTGTTGGAATATTGGAGGCCGTGAACCGGCCTATGAAAGAAGTCAATTCTGCTGTACCGATAATATGTAGAGAAGAAACCACCCATCGTCTTAGTGAAGACCGCCGTTCTGTAAATCTGTCTGTTTCCGAAGTCTCTGCGTCTTCCCTGGTGTTAGGGGTTGACAAAGAGCAATCTGTTTCCGAAGTCTCTGCGTCTTCCCTGGTGTTAGCGGTTGACAAGGAGCAAGCTGTTTCCGAAGTCTCTGCGTCTTCCCTGGAGTTAGGGGTCGACACGGAGCAACCTGTGTCCGAAGTCTCTGAATCTTCCCTGGTGTTAGGGGTTGACAAGGAGCAAACCGTTTCTGAAGTCTCTGCGTCTTCCCTGGAGTTAGGGGTTGACAAGGAGCAATCTGTTTCCGAAGTCTCTGCGTCTTCCCTGGAGTTAGGGGTTGACAAGGAGCAATCTGTTTCCGAAGTCTCTGCGTCTTCCCTGGTGTTAGGGGTTGACAAAGAGCAATCTGTTTCCGAAGTCTCTGAGTCTTCCCCGGTGTTGTTAGGGGTTGATAAGGAGCAGTCTGTTTCCGAAGTCTCTGCGTCTTCCCTGGTGTTAGGGGTGGACAAGGAGCAATCTGTTTCCGAAGTCTCTGAGTCTTCCCTGGTGTTAGGGGTTGACAAGGAGCAATCTGTTACCGAAGTCTGTTCATCGTCTCTCGTAGAGTTGGGAGATAGTAAAACAGCACCGAGAAATCTCCGAGAGCTGAGAAGGTTTTTGGGAGTTGCATCCTGGTATAGGAGATTTGTGCCATCATTTTCACAAAAGGTGGCTCCGTTAACAAAGTTACTCCGTAAGTCTCAGCGATGGAAATGGGCTGGAGAACAAGAAGCTGCTTTCACTAAGATTAAAACCTGTCTGTCGGAAGCACCCGTTTTGAGCTGTCCTGATTTTACCGTACCGTTCACTCTGCAGACCGATGCCTCCGAATATGGTTTGGGAATAGCCCTTACCCAGCAGAAGGATGGTTATGAACACGTGGTAGCGTATGCAAGTCGCACCCTGAGTCCTACCGAGAAAAATTACTCCGTAACCGAAAAAGAATGTCTTGCCATTGTTTGGGGGATTGAAAAGATGCGTCCTTATTTAGAGGGCTACCATTTCACGGTTGTTACCGATCATCAATCTCTTAGATGGCTGCATTCCATATCTAGTCCGTCCGGACGTTTAGCCAGGTGGAGTATTTTTCTACAACAGTATGATTTCGAGATACAGTACCGTAAAGGTGCTCTAAATCGTGTGGCCGACGCTTTGTCCAGAAATCCGCTACCAATGACAGCCGAGACCGATTCACCGTCCGCAATCTGTTTGACCGATGTAACCGCCGAATGTTCGTGGTACCGGAACAGGAAGGAAGAGGTCCTGAAGGATCCAGAGAAGTTTCCGGACTACTGCATAAAAGAAGACCGTCTATACCGTCATTTCTGGGATATCAATGATTTCCGAGAGCCAGAAATGTCCGATCCATGGAAACTGTGTATAGCAAAGCCCGACCGAATCCGGGTGTTGCAAGAAAACCATGATAATCCGAATGCTGGTCATCTGGGAATTGCTAAAACCATCACCCGGATTGCAAAATTGTACTATTGGCCAGGAATGTTCAGGGACATCACCAAGTACGTAAAGAGGTGTCTGCGATGTCAACAGTACAAACCGTCACAGCAAAAACCGGCAGAGACCCATCTGCCACGACAACAAAGGATATCCAGGAAGTTCATCACCCTGACGGATGATCTCTGTTGGAGATGTGGAATCTCCGGACACCGCCGAGAGAACTGCAGCAGGCCGTCTATTCTGTTTTGTTCCCGATGTGGACAAGTGGGACGGATGTCCCGAGAATGCCCGTGTGATCGACGCGGCCCCCGTACCCGATCGGTGGCAGTACAAGCGCACCTGGTCTCCCGTAGCGACGAACCCCGACGAATGCAGGATGCTTCCAGCCAGTGTAGCATCGAACGACCCCACCCCGCTCTGGAAACAGCCGGACGCTGTTCCAGGTCATACCGAAGACAGGCGTCCCGTGGAAGAGGACCGCCCCATCCACACCAAGCGACCCTACGCCGACGTTCCAGGCTGTGAGACGCTACACCCTGGATCACCGTTTTGTTTTCTCACCTTTTTTATTATTAGGTGTAAGTTGTTGTTTAAAAAAAAATGTAATGTCCGAAAGTTGCACTTTCGCTCATTCATTTTTTTTTACCGAAGTAAAGGGGGTGTGTAACGAGTTATTTTTTTTTCTCTGCTTTTTGCAAGTTTAATTTTTTTATTTTTTTATTATTCCGTAATATATTTTATTTTACCACTAGGGTGTATATAACTCGTTACTTTACAACCCTTTCGACTACCGCAGTGATTTATTTTTTTTGCTATTACCGGTGTATATTTTAGTATAAGTCCGAGTTACGCAAATCCAACTTCTACCATACACAATTTATTCATTTCCGATATTTAAATTTTTCAACTGAAAGGACGCCCGGTATATACAACATTTTAATTTAATCGAGAGCCGTCTAGTATACTTACAAGTTTTTGTCGAAACTAGATAGATTTCACGTTTTAATTCCCACACCGAAGAATGTAACTAAAATTTTGGATATAAATTCGTAAACAATTCATTTTTGGTTGGCTTCTTATTCGCGCTCCGAACTTCATTCCGTCTGGCTCTCTGTCGAAAAAGAATCAGTTCCTTCTACGGCTCTAAGCCTTCTACGTTAAACGTTCTTCCGAAAAAAAACCGAAAACCGTAGTGTGAAAATTTTGTGATTCCATATTCCGATTGTGTGTGGGCTGTATTTATTAAGGTAAATAAATTTTAACAAATAAACTGTGTATTCGAAACTTTCCGTATCGCCGCTTATTATTAAATTGTTGAATATATTTTTTTGAAAATTTTCCGACCGGCTATTTTTTTTTTCTTTTGTTGTTGAACTGAAATTCGTTTTTTTTATTTTGTTTCTCTTATCTGAAAATAAAGATTTGTCAACCGTAATTTGATTTCGAATTTTCATTTACTGCGTTTATTATACATTAATTAACTGATATGAATTATTAGTGGATTCTCGAATTATTTTATGCTTTTGGTTGTCAGTAGTTTGAAATTAAATTGATATCCAAGTGGATTAGGTATAATAGTTTAAAGTTTATGCTAGTACGAATATTTTTACTCTGTGTGTCGATAGTTGGGTACCGTTTAACTCGTGGGAAAATATTTTTTTTTAATTGTTACCGGCTTTAGTTAGATTCAAGGGTTAATCAGACTTGGAAGAGGCATAGCCACAATTTGTTTGATTTCCCGGCAGATCTAATTCGTTCTTAAATTTTATTTTTATTCCGGAATAATAGTTACCGGCTTAGTAGATTCAAGGGTTAATCAGACTTGGAAGAGGCTTAGCCACAATTTGTTTGATTTCCCGGCAGATCTAACTCGTTCTTAAATTTTATTTTTTTGGAATAATAGTTACCGGCTTTAGTAGATTCAAGGGTTAATCAGACTTGGAAGAGGCTTAGCCACAATTTGTTGGATTTCCCGGCAGATCTAAATCGTTCTTTTCCCGTTCCGTAGAATCATTATTTATATTTTTTTCTCCCCGTCGGAATAATAGTTACCGGCTTTAGTTAGATTCAAGGGTTAATCAGACTTGGAAGAGGCTTAGCCACAATTTGTTTGATTTCCCGGCAGATCTAACTCGTTCTTAAATTTTATTTTTTTGGAATAATAGTTACCGGCTTTAGTAGATTCAAGGGTTAATCAGACTTGGAAGAGGCTTAGCCACAATTTGTTTGATTTCCCGGCAGATCTAAATCGTTCTTTTCCCGTTTCGTAGGATCATTATTTATATTTTTTTTCCCCGTCGGAATAACAGTTGCCGGTTTCATTTGGATTCAAGGGTTAATCAGACTTGGAAGAGGCTTAGCCACAATTTGTCTGATTACCCGGCAGATCTAAATCGTGCATTAGGGACCCCGTAAAACCCGGTAGATTTGAACCGTATTTGATAACCTGACCGTTAAGTCCGTTAAAATCCCAGATATAGGTAATACATACCTCATTTTATTTTCCCTGTTAATTTGTTTGTCACTAAATAATTATTCGTAAAATAGACCACAGAGTATTAATAGATTAAAGTTTTGAATTCCTATTATTTTCATTTTTAACCGCAATTTATTGATTGGAGAACCAAGATTTGGCTTTTCCGGATTTTCACTAGTTAGTTAAATTTAATTCAACAAGACCCCTGGAATTTTCCGTAACCTCCATCTGAGGCTATCTGGAACTCTTGACGCTAAGGGTCAAGGGGCCGTGGAGCAAACCACGTTAATAATCTGGCGCCCGAGATTTAAAAACCCGAATTTTGCATCAAGGGTGTCCATAGTGACGTGTTCTTGTGGCAGGAGCCACGTGTAAGAAGGGAGGCACGTTACAATATCGTAAATAAATAGAAATAGTGATTGAGGTGCCTTCAGTTATTCATTTATGATGAACGATCTTAGTTTCATCACCTCGCTGAGAAAATTAAATAGCTTTTTTAAAACCGAGATATCGTTTGAGGTTAATAAAGCATCTAAATAATCTGAATATCTTTCGGATTTGACAAGTGTAGTTCTCAAACCACTATACATAGGACATGTCAGAAGAATATGTTCAAGTGATTCGGGTGTTAATTGTTTGCAAATTGAGCAGGTTGGTATTGTCTTAATTGTATACGGATTTTTATTCAAATATTCTACATTAGCAGTTCGTAACTGGGTAACGAGTATTTCATATAGTTGGTTGTTTCAAATGGTATGTGATCTCTTAATAAAAATTTGTAACGAGAATTATATGTGCTGAGTAGGATTTTATTTATGCCTTCTCTATAGTTATGATTCAAGAACTTAGATAAAATATATTCTTTATCAATGACTCCTATATATGTAATAATTCGTGCTGGCAGTATTTTTCTAAACAAGCTTGTAGTTGACTAATCCAGTTATATTTTAAGTTCACATTATTAGCATTATATAAAGTTTGGCAAATACAGGAGTGAATGTCGAGAAACGTAAAGAGGCGCGAAGTTAAAATGAGAAAGTATTCGGATGACAAAGAGGGTAATATGTCCTTGGTGAATTAGTACGGTAAATAATTAAAGTACTAAATTCTGTACCCCAGAATAAAATATATAGACACAGTAGAACTGACAAAAGTAGTCAAGTTTACCTGCTTGAGGGACCGTACTAATCCCTAATACCATCATCTAGTAACGCGCATTGACGGCCGTGGCTATTTCACATTCATTCCTGTATTTGCCAAAGTGTAGTTTTTTTGAACGGACAAGTGCTTTGTGGGTGTATCTGATGTTTTCATGATTCGAAATTCTATTCAGAAGCTCTAAAGCTTGCTTCATAATAAAGTATCCCAACTTACAAATATTAACCTCAGTTCGGATAACATATGCGGCTGTACAATTTTGTAAAAAAAAAATAGTTTTTTCCAAAAATTATTTTGCATTTTTTCAGCTTCTTCTATGTAACGAAGTGCCCAAATACTGCTAGCATATGTGAAAGTGGGTATTACTACGTTATTATATAGGGTTTTAATTGAGTTTATGTCTGATATGTGTGAAGAATTTATGGTTTTTAGAACTAAACCTTGGGACAATCTTGCTTTTTGCTCACGGTTTTTAAGGTTGTTTATGAAAAGTCCGTTAAATGAGAAAATTACACCTAGATACTCGTAAGAATTCACTATTTCTATTTTAGAGCTTTTGTAAGTGAATTGTGGTTGTTTACCCAACTTAGATCCTCTGCGGAAAACAATAACTTTTGTTTTTGAAGTGTTAACCTCAAGATTGAATGTATCGCAGTATGACTCTAAGATTTTTATATTATGAGACATTTCAATTGGTGACTCAGCAAAGAGGACTAGGTCGTCCGCGTACATTAGCATGTTAATGTTCGTTGTTTCATCTAATGTAACCCCTTTAACTTTATGTTTTTTGAAATAGCTATCCAGATCAGAAATAAATATGGAGAAAAGAAGGGGACTAAGCGAGTCACCTTGTAAAACTCCTTTCGTTATTTTAATTTTATCTGAAACATTGCCGTTTTGTTCTATATAAAAATGTTATATAAGTTATATAAGGAAAGAAGAATTCTAAGAATTTTTGCACTAACCCCTTGTGAATAAGGATTTTCCCAAAGTACGCTATAATCCAAGCAATCAAAAGCCTTTCTAAAATCAACGAATAGGACAAAAAGTTTCCTTGAGGATAAGCGTAAATAGTTATTAATAATTGTATGAAATACAAAAATTTTTATTCATATATCTGCTTAATGTACTAATAGTTAGAGTTAGATCGGGTCTTGTACATATCATTAAATACATTATAGACACCCGATGTGACTTCGACACGGAGCATCGTACTTCTCATCAGATTCCAATGCCTTATAATCTAAATTAGTCACTAGCGGTGTACTTACAGGCTTACAATCTGTCATATTAAATATATTTAATACTGCTTCAATATATATGCTTTGATCTAGTGTTATTACTTTATTTTGTCTAGTAACTCTAATACCTAAGAAAGTCTTCACCTCTTTTAAATCAACCATTGAAAATTCATTCATTAAATAATTTTTAAAATTTTTCATTGTAATTTCATCTGCAGTACATATCACTAGATCATCCACATACAATACAATGTAAATATTTTCAGAAACATCTCCTTTTTATTGTATGTACATGCACCGATAGGAATTTGTAAAACATATTTCTTTAAGAGTATTTTCAAATATTTCAAACCAACATCTGGCACCTTGTTTTAAGCCATACAATGCTTTGTTTAACTTACAGACCTGACCGTCCTTACCTTTTACACCCGAAGGTACTTTCATATATATTTCCTCTAACTCTCCATTAAAAAACGCAGTTTTCACATCCATCTGGTGGACTAACAAGCCATGTTGATTTGAAAAAGCTATAAAAAATCTAAATGTCGAAATTCTTGCAACTGGGGCATATGTTTGTGCATGTGCATTATAATTTGTTAAATATTTTTGACTGTACCCTCGTAATATAATCCGAGCTTTAAATTTACATGGGTTTCCAAATTGATCATTCAATATTTTTATCTTTAGGCCTGGTAGTAGTGTCCAAGTACTAATCATTTTAAGGTTCCCATCTTATTTTATTATATCTAAATTTTTAATTTCCAAAAAATACTGAGATTAACACTGCAAATTACCGATTGAGCACACAAAAGATAATCAGGTATATCGTTTTCATTAAGTGAGACTATAGGCAAATTTTTATTATTCACCTTTTTCTAAACTTGATGTTATACACTGTTTGTTTTGAGATTAACATTCATTTTACTTTTTTTTAAAATAAAATAACGTTAGAAATATCTGTTTTCTGCATCAAATTTAATTTCATCTTATTTCATACCTCCAGACTTAACTTTATCTGGATTTTCACTGTTCGATCTATTCACAGCTCCAGATTAAATTTCTTCTGGTTTTTCACTGTCAGATTTATTCACAGCTCCAGATTTAATTTCATCTGGTTTTTCATTGTCAGATTTATTCACAGCTGCAGATTTAACTTTATCTGTTTTTTTTATTTTATTTTTTACTCTCGGATTTATCAATTTTTATCAAAACAATTGAGAACTTTATTAGACAATAACTCGGCTATCAATATAATAATATTTTGCTTCATTTTCATAATTTAATTTTGAAAGCTTATATCTGTCACTCCTTATTTGATTTGTTTTCCAATAAGAATTAAACATCAATGTCTTTTTAAAATCTTCCCAAGTGACACTTGAAAATTCAATAAAACCAAACCAAATAATGAATATACCAGGAGACACATAAACAATCTTATCACTCCTTCTTATCTCAACAACTTATTTTGGCATTTATTCAGAGGATGGGATATGTTATTGCTCTTGAATTATTATGCACCACATATTCCTCAAAGATATGCATATCTGCAAAAACAAAATATATATAAATTTATGTGTGTAGGTAGGGACTTATGTAAAATTTTAGGTTATCGTTGATAATTTAGATAAGTTAATAATTCTGCAGGTTAAAATGATCTATAAATATTTCTCTTACCATTTTCCAGCCTTGTATGAACTTCTTTTGTTCCTTCTATGTTATAATATTGGTTATTAAATTCATAAGTAACCTGTTCTCTCCATATTTGATATAAACAAATGACAAATGACGCGCCGTTCACAACACGTTGTAAATAGTGAGCGTAGTTTTTTCCGCTACAAGAAATGGCGACCGCTCCGTAACATGTTGGGAGGGAGCGCTTGCGCCAGCAGGAAAATCATAAACAGTTGTATAACTGAATGCACCCAATTATATACTAATGGTATTCTAAAATTGATTTAGACGAGCAAGATTTTTTTTACTATGATATACAAGTCTGCCAAGGACTACGCGAGGGTCCTATTGGACGATCATATTAGTTTTTTTATAGAAAAAAATGTGGGTTAGGCTACTCTTAAATAAAACAATAATTATCTGTTGGATAGTCAATTCACGAATACTAATCAACAAGCAAAAGTTGCAAAGAAAGTAACATAATTCTCCAAATAAAACCTACAAATCAAAAAGAGTATTCAGTAACTAATATTTTATTCTTAAGTCTAATCTTCGACTTCTTCTTCTGAGTAAACAGCTTCTGGAGGGTTTTCTGCCGTTTTCCTACAAACGAAAAACAGTATTCAGTAACTAATATTTTATTCTCAAGTCTAATCTCCGACTTCTTCTTCTGAGAAAACAGCTTCTGGAGGGTTTTCTGCCGTTTTCAAATTTAAACAGGTAAACAGGTGGCATAAAAGGAGCCAGTTCTAAGAGGTCTTTTTTCTTTTTGGTATCAGTTTTATGCCCATTAGGATACAAAATACACAGCTGAACACCTTCACCAGAATTTGCAGCTTTTCTTTTGGCTATGCTAACCGAATCAAATGAAACATTTTCATTGTTGGAGTATTTGTAAAAAATACAAAATGGATCAGACTGTTTATAAAGTAGCCACTGTATTTTTAGCCACTCCACTCTAGCTTTATTTGCAGATATTTTTCGTTTTGTTTATTTTTTTGCAAGGAGGGTCCACTCACAAAAAATTTGTGATTGATTTCTTTAACCACGCTTAGATTGGAAGACACAATGTAATAAAGTTTTGCTCCCACACTGATCCGAGTACATAATCAGTTTTAACAAAGTTTTTTATAAAATGCAAAATGCAAGAACCTACTTCTTGGGTATATAAATACTCCATTTGTACCTAAGCTGTGAAGATCTAAGCAGTAGGTCCAAAGCTGCCTTTTATAATAACAAATACCTGTTGAAATAATGGGCGTGGGGAGAGTTTTCATTAGGTCAAATGCTATGGCTGAGAATTGTTCTGGATTTGTTTTTGCAATATCCCCATCTCTTTTCATACCAGCCCTAGCGCAGGCCGCTTTTCTATGATGCAAATCCCGTTCATTTTGAAGTTGTCGTTTTTTCTCTTCATTTGTTGAAAATTTAATTTTGTTTCCAAATAAATCGCATCTCTTGCATGAGTCACTTATTGGAGCGTGGAAATGAATATTAAATTTTGTTCGAAATACTTCTTTGAATATGAAGGAAGATACAGGGGTTATATTTTCAATGTTTTCATACTCTTTCATACTTTTTTATACAGTTCATACAGCTTTCCGAGACTCAATTCTGGTGCTAAGTACTTTCTGTTAGGGTTTTTAGTGCGATAGTCATAGTTAGGAAACAGTTGAATGAAGTTTTTTCATCCGTAGTTTTATTCCAAAACGTTTGCTTTCCCGTCTTATCTACTGGTGCAGGTAAACCCTCTTGTTTGTTTTTTAAAACTCGGCTGATTCTACCGTCGGAAACTTGAAGAACCTTCTTAAAAAAGACCTTGAAGACTTTTGATTTTTCGCCAGCAATATTTATTAAAAAATATATACGTGTTCTTTCACGCATCGGAGGTCCATCTTTATCAGTATAGGTTCTTAACTTATTAACAACATCAACGAGGGAAAAAAGATAGGCAGATTTTAGATCAAAACTCTCAATTTCATAAAATGATCTACAATCAGCTACTTGTTCTTGTGGAGTAAATTTTTCCCAACATTTATTTTTGCAACAGTTATCTGTTCCTTGAAATTCTTCAGCAGGCACAATTTTCTTGAACCCATTAATATATTCCTGTCCGCAGTTTCTTTTTTTCTTAGCAATACTGCGTTTCCAAGTATTTTCTTTTCGTTTTTTACATTTTACTAGTTCTTCTGTTTCGCCTTCATTGTGACTTGCCTCTGAACGCTTTCGTATTCTGACCTGGAGTCTTGTAATGGTTTCTCATCCGTGTATTCTGATTCTTAAAACAAACAAGGAAAAAATTTAAACTGAAACAGAAAACTGATCTAACCTCAAAATCGTTAATATATTTTCTGAATCAATTTTCAAACAAAACCTATGCAAATGGCTTACCTTTAATATCGGAAGTAGAACTAGCCATAACGATGCTCAAAATAATAGCTTTTGCAATAATTTATTAATGAAATCACCTGTTTTTACTCAGAAGTTGGTAAACACCTGTTTATTATTTATGCACTGAAATAAAAGCAATAGTGGCATATGCCGGGTTAGGCCAGTGTTCCATTATCTTACGCGGAATATTAATGAATGCGAAAAGTGTATATAGTACTGCCATCTAGTAGAGAAAAGTAAAAGGTTGCTTAGGCTACTGTTACCTAAGAGTATGCACCAACTAGAAACTTTTTGTCACGGTGCAAGGTTAGTGGAAAGAGTAGGTTGTCTGGTAACTTTTGGCCAATGAGAGAACAGCGCGCGAATACGTCACAAGTTTGCCAAGTTTTGAATTTACAGATGCATTGAATATTGTAGACAACAGTTCTTTAAAGTTTCTATATTCAGTTTTTATTTTAAACGTATATAGATGGACACAAATCTCATATCAAATCAAATTGAAATTTTGAATAAGTGAAAATGTACTAAAATAAATATTCCTACACGCACAGTGGCAGCCAGTGTATCAGCTGTAGGATATTTAATTATTTTGAGAAATTTAAAGATACCTTTATAGGAAACATATTAATAATAAGTAAATTATGTTTATTCTAACAAATATAAAACGGTCAGTTTATAATAATTAATCTCACAATTTCAAATTTAATTGTTTTCAACAATACAAACCAAAATTTGAATAGAAAATTTCTTTCATACATCAAGCTGAACATTTCAGCAATTAAATGAGTTTTCTTATATTCTTTTTTTGTACAATCGAAATTAGGCAATACTAAAATAAGTATTAGCATTAATGCAAATGATCAGGTTCATAGAAACAAAAAGCAGAATTTCAAGATTTATTTATCAATGACAGTAAGCATTAAAATTATAATAATAATCAAATGAATGGAATAGCGACACAGAGTGTCGCTAAAAGATACCACCAACGTTCAACAGACTCCTGCACCCTGTTCAAGATACAGCCCTTACAAAGGGGTCCACCGAGTACTCTTATGGCCTCATAATATGTCTGTTGTGGATAAATGTATTTTACCACAATTATATAATTAACAATTTTCTTCATTTTTTTACACTTTTTCCGTGAAATCTCAGAAGAAGCTTTTCTTTTTTCTGCTTGCCTTTCTTCTTGTTTCATATTAAGGTACTTAATCCTTACAAAAATTCTTTGCAAAATGAATCCACAAGTTCCTTAGGTACATCGTCAACTTTGCCCAGACATATTCTGTAGTTCTTTCAATCACATTATTTTTTGAATTAAAATTATCGTTGTGTAATTTTTGAAAATGCTGATCCATTTCGATAGCACGATGTAACCATTTATCTGACGATTGGATCAAACCACCAAAAGATAAGTTTTGAATCCATGAAGGTAAACTGTTGTAATTATGTAGGTTTGTGGCTTCTGTTACCTTATATGTATATTCTCCCAAATCTGGGTATTTTATTCTATGTTTTTTGGATAAATAGCCAGCAATGTAGGCTAGGCCATCTTTTTCGGACTCTTCCCTTATGCTGTCCCTAGAGTTACTGCTTGATGGTGTGGTTCCTTCGCAGTCCATTTTGTCTTCAACCTGGTCTGTGAGCTGATCTACAGAATTTTTATCAGCTATTTTTATTTTATCAAGCTTTGCTTGTTGTAAAGCAGCATCCAATACATATTCTTCGTTGTGTATTCCTGGAGCGCTTTCCACATTTGAACTCGCTGTCACCAGGTCAGGGTTTTTTCCTAATAGAATCATTCTTATTCTATAGATAGCATTCAGTGGGGATGGATGGTCATGAAGTCCTCCGCGAGTTCTAACCTGAAAATGAAACAAAGATTGCTTTCTTGAACCCTGAAGAACCTGGTTGTAAACCTTACTTGGAAGAAAAAGTTCTCTAGACAATGTTGATTAAGTCTATGGGTTAGAATATATTCAACACCATACTCTTGCTTCATATTTACATACAAGCTTTGCAATGCTCTTGTAGACATAATTATTCCACGCTGAAACATTTGCATGCTCTTTTCACCTGTGCAAGTCATTCCACTGATAGTGGAAACCATTTCATTACAGACTTCATCTTGCAGTGGTATATTAGTACCATATGGTCTCTTTGTTGGAATTGCAGTCGATGGTGAATAAGAATTCATTATATCAAACCAACTGCTAACGAGTTGAAAAAAATCACCAGTTGCAACCCTTGCCTTTTTATCTTCCCCTGGAAGGTAATGCTTTAATGCTGTAGCATTTGTGTTGGAAAATAATTGTGCTGCCAATTTCACATTTTGCCGTTGAGCGCGTTCGCAATACAGATGTAGTGGTGTTAACTTGAAGCAAGCATTAATTTCTAATCATGTGGTTCCTAGCAAGCTTTCCACAGGATTTTTATTGATAATAGTATCATCTTTCAACACAAAACCAGTATCGAGAAACCAGTTTCTTAGCAGCTTTAGGACATGAGGAACATCAGCAAAAAAATAAACAGGCTTTTCTGTTACTGGTTGTTCAGAAAACACCTTCTGTTCATTAATATCCATTGTTTTCCATAAACCTTGATTTCCACCACCACAATCTGAGACACAAGCAACAACGTTATATGTTTTGTTGTGTAGCCGGGTAATAATATTTTCAAGCAGCTCCTTGGTCATTTTTTGATCGAACCCCGCATACACCGGTTGCTTCCAGTTATCAAAAAGTCCTCGTGCCAGAATCATCTACAGAAAAAATATCATTGCTGTTAACATCTTAGCACATTCATTGATAAAACAAAACTTATGGATAAAATATTATACACCTACTTGCATGTAAGAATATGGTCCCATTATTTGATCTCCTTTTTGGTTAAACTCATAAAGTGAAGAGACTTTAACTTCATCATACGACAATACAGTAGCTTTGAAACGATGTGATTTTGTCTTTCCTGCAATCTCCATAACATTTAAGACATCTTCAAAGATGCCACAGGCTAAAATTACTGAAGTGTTGATAAGCCAGGCAAAGGGTAATGTAGGATGCTTCTTAAATAAATATATGCCCTCTTGCTCAAGTACCTGAAATCACTTTTATTAAGTATTCAAAATACATTGAAAAAAATAATATTAATGGCTACCTTAAAGCAAATGCACTGGATAATTCTTCTTGGTTCCAACGAGCCTTGTGTTTTCTCTTTAAAGCAATTTCAATTTGGTTGGAAGTCAAAAAACCCTTGAATGCTGTTTTTACTTTCTCTTCAAACTCTATGCCACCTTTTTTTAGTAGTTCCTCTAAATTAGAAATATGTTGTTGTAGTGATTTTAGTTGATTCTCATAAACATCAATTTTGTTTTTAAAAAAAATATTTTCGTTATGTAATTCTTCGTATTCTGCTTTCAATATTTCATATTCTGTCTCTTTGCTGGAGGAAGGTAGTACTGAAAATTCAATGCTCGGTGTTTCCATATGAGGCTGAGTTTCATTAGCTGGTTCTTCAGTGCTCTCGATTAAACTTTTCACAATGAGTTTGTTTTGTTTAAGCATCATTCTGTTTGACCTTCCACTGTCATTATGTTTTTTTTTTCTCCATCCAACAGAAATAATGAAGGAACACTTATTTACTTAATTACAGTTACCTGTAAATAATTGTCATATAAGTAAAGCGTGATCTATAGACGTCAAAAAATAATAGTTCAATACTATTAAACGCTTTACAAAATTAGAAAAATTAATTTCCAAAGAGCAGACCGTCCACTAAGAAGCAACAACTACTTCTCGGGCTATATGCCCCGACAGACATTGAATTACACTTCTAAAGTAAACGGAGTTGGTATATCTGTTAATATAGAACCAACCATTCTGGTTTGCGATTAGAAGGAATAACATCACTTGTGGACCAGTTTCGGCGTATTGCGCCTCATCGCACTCTTAGCATTTCCGAGGAAGACCTAAAAAAAGGAGGTATAATGAAGCCATTGAAGACCTAAAAGAGTGAGGAGTACCGGACTGGAAGGCGAAAGCAAGAGTCAGGAAACAATGGAGGAAAATGATCTCAAAGCTATGGGCATAAAAGGCCTGTGTGTAGCATTATATAAAAGAATAATTTATTGAAGCCAAAGATTTTTAATGATTTTAAGAATTTATAAACAAGAATGACTTTGATAATACCAATTATTAAAAATCAAATACATGGAGAGTCAATACTCAAGTACATTATTTTCTCAGTAATTTTAAATGGATCACCCTCCATTTTATATCATTGTCCAAGAGTACTATTACCATATTTCTATTTTTATCAAGCATTTCCCATACCTAAAGTTATTAATTTTTGAGATATTTTCATTTTTTCTATGAAAAGTAGTAATTAGGTATGTAATAGACGTCAAAAAATAACAGTTCAATACTACTATAACGCTTTACAAAATTAGAAAAATTAATTTCCAAAGAACAGACCGTCCACTAAGAAGCAACAACTACTTCTCGAGCTATATGGTTGGTTCTATCTTAACAGATATACCAACCCCGTTCACTTTAGAAGTGTAATTCAATGTCTGTCGGGGCATATAGCCCGAGAAGTAGTTGTTGCTTCTTAGTGGACGGTCTGCTCTTTGGAAATTAATTTTTCTAATTTTGTAAAGCGTTTAATAGTATTGAACTATTATTTTTTGACGTCCAATGAAGGAACAGCTAAAAATATAAATTTGTTGTTACAAGGAAGTACGTGTATTACAAGTTTATACAGTATTTTAAGAGGGATGTTTCTTGGAAGAATCAAAAACTCCATACCTGATTTTTTCAGACGCTTTGGAACTGTATTTAGTATTCTAGCCTGCAATTAATCTTCAAAATCCTCTGGTTTGAAATGTTTGCAGCAAATCCTCTTATTTACAATATGCCAATCATCTTTGCTATAACATTTTCTTACCCATTCTTTTGGAATCTTGGAAAAGAAAAGAAAGAAAGTTTCTCTCCATTTTCCATCGCCTTTTTTTAATTACTTTTGCATATTGCAATACTGCAAACAACTCCTCCAGGCATCTAAAAATAGATCATTATTAACATTAAGTTAATTTTATTCAATAATAAGTGATTCAAGTTAAATTAATTTCAATCAAAACATTTCAATATTTACGTTTTACTACTTGGACCCCTTCGCTTCTGACCCCCTCAATTATTGTGCTTTTTATACCCAGGTACTTACACTGATTACTTTGTTTAGTATACAATTTTTTCAACACTTTATCGTTTATAGTTTATAACTAACACTACAACACAGTAAACCACAATTTCTACAACCACAAATTTTTAAAAAAGGCGGATTTTCAGTACTTTTAATTGCAATTTTCTCCTTCAAAATTTCATAATCCAAGAATTTTTTTTAAATGTCCTATAGCAATAGGGCTTTCTAATAAAAAAAAAATGTTGCAAAATTCCGTGGGTCGCGAACCATACCGGACCCAAAAATACACTGATTTGTTTAGTTAAAAAAATACAAAAAATTAGTTGAATGCGAAAAGACTGATACAAACACCAACAGGATAAAAGCTAATGCTTGGATTAACCTTACCGAAGAGTTAAATTGTATTTTTGGTGAATATCATAGAGACGTTCAAACGGTAAAAAAACAAATATAATATTAAAAAACGTACAAAGCAGAAATACGCTAACCTTAAAAAATATGTTAAAAGCACTGTAGGTGGTGCAAAAAAAGATTCATCACAACAACAATAATATTTATTAGACCATTGGTATGCAACTAACTGGAAAAGACTCGGAATTTGATGATGATGCTGTGGCAGGTATGGTACATATGTATATTTAATACATTCAATCCTTAATACTAATTTAAAAAATATTTCCAGAAACTATACATATTACGATCTGTGACTTGAAAGATTTCAATGTTACTGACGTAGCTGCGAATGAAGATGGTAAGTTCTCCTAGGATTTTTTTAATTATTCAACATTCCAACAAATATATAATTTTTCAGTTTGTCAGAAAATAATGAATCCCAAAATCATCAATCAGAAATCAGAAATTGTTAAGTTTACAATTTCCTATAATTACGTGAAATCTATATGAAATGGTAAGTTCTCCTAGGATTTTTTTAATTATTCAACATTCCAACAAATATATAATTTTTCAGTTTGTCAGAAAATAATGAATCCCAAAATCATCAATCAGAAATCAGAAATTGTTAAGTATACAATTTCCTATAATTATGTGAAATCTATATGAAATTGATATTTTCAGCGAATGAAGATAGGACAAAACGAGGATCCATCGAAGGTTCTATAGGATATAAATTGGGAGAGTGGGGTGCTGGGAAAGTTGCTCTTGCTAATTTACAGAGCCAATGTTTTTTAGAAGAGCATAACTTGAAAATTGCCCAAATGAAGGAGAAGCACGAGATGTACTTGCGCCTTTAAGAAATGAAAGCGGAGGAAAAAATAATGCAGTCCTGTCGAGAGCATGATCTAAAGATAGAAATTTTAGAATTAGAAGAAAAAATACTATTAAAACAATTATAAATAAATAAGTTATAAGTTAAATTCAGTATCTTATTGGGTATTGTTGCAAAAGTACAGTACACTTGAAAACTATACGTAATTTCTGAAGAAAGATGGGTAAACGAAATTTTATATTATATGGCATATACAGTCAAAGTCAAATGCAACTAGGACAAGCACGTTACATCTACAGCTTGAATACATGTTTTGACGGGCTGTTCTTGATTTTGTTTACAGATTCCTACAGACTGGGATGGGGAATATTTTGGAATAAGAAAATCTAAACTTCATATTTTTATTATTTGTCTGCATTATTCAAAAATTACTTCAATTACAAGTTTTAAAAATACTGTGTGATTGGAACATATCTCACACTGTTGTTTATATTGTGGACTTCCCCCTTATTAACGTGGATATTATTGACGTTATTTGTGACATTTATTGCAGCTTCAACTTCAACATTATTCCCTGGAGAATTGATATCCTCCATTTGCATGCTATGTTATGTAACACTGCGCATGCTATTATTAAAGCTTCTATCTTTCTGATATCCAAGCATATTCCAAGAGCAAGAACTTGAAAACGCCTCTGCCAAATCCCGAACAACCGTTCTATTGGATTTCGGGTCCTTATTTGAGCTTCATTAAGTAAAGTTTCTGCAGGAGTTTGTGGATTTGATAGAGGGGTTATTAAGTAAGGTTTAATAGCATAACCACTGTCACCAACAAGAACATTGATGAAATAAAACAAATTAATTTGTTTAAATCTTCATTATTTATTTTGAACTGACGTTCAAATTAAAATTAGTGACGCGTTTCGCTACACAGTAGCTTTTTCAAACTAGTGAAGCTACAATGAAAAACTTTTAATTTATATAGTGCCTTAATACGGAATTCTAAGATATTGACAAAAGTATTAAAAATGGGGATAAGTACAAAAAGTGCCTAAATACGGAATTCTAAGATATTGACAAAAGTATTATAATATATTTAAATAGGGATAAGTACAAAAAGTGTCTAAATACGGGATTCTAAGAAAGTTACAAAGGTATTGAAAAAAGGTACCTGGGAAATTTATCAACAACTATCACATTTTCTAGGTAAAAAGGTTTAATAAGGGAGAATGATTGATATCTATTTGGTCGTTAAGCAGATTACCGGAATATTTGTTTTTGTTAATCTCGAGGGCTTCTAAAAGATTTAATTTAAAGGATTTGGGTTCTACATGCAAAATTTCAAAATTTGAGTCGAAAGTGTGTTGGTTTGTTAATTAATTTGTTTTATTTCATCAGTAGTATGGATCTTCATCAAGTAAAAGCCTCATCTATTCAATTTTTCAACAAGAACATTATTTATGAACCTCCCATCTTTAAACTTAAACCTCAATATTGAATTCCTAAATATATTAGAATCATGTGAGGATCCTGGCCACCGGCAAACTATATTCCTAATTGCACAATTTGCATCACCAACCACTTGAACGTTTAATGAAAAAAAAAACGATTTTATATTCCTGTAAGTCTCTGCGTACTGTCCTCCAGGGCTCTGAATTTTGATGTGCGTACAATCTAAAGCCCCTACACACTTTGGCAACTTGGCTATATGATAAAATCCTTGCTTTTTTTTCTTCTTCACTTTCATGCATTTTTATAAAAGTACGTTTTAAACTTGCAATAGCTCGTGTGACTTTATGTAGAGCTGTACTTGTTGTGGTCCTAACTATTCCACAAAAGTCTCCATTTATTTGTAAAAAACATGCTGTTGCAAGAAACCTCAAGTAACACGATATCATCGGGTGAGAATGCGTGGTTTCTAGAATATAGAAAAAAATAAGCAATCACATACAATGAAAAGGCGCCTTTAAAGTAACAGCAATTCACGTACCTATCCGTTTTTGAGAAAATCGTTTCGGCTATTGCATCTACTATATATCTTACTGCTTCCTTTGACAACCTAAATCGTGATTTGAATTCTCGATCCTTCCACCTCATAAAATAATTTGGGCGTTCCCTATAAGTTTTTGGAAGTCTTTCATTTCTCATACGATATATAAGTTCTAAAAAGTCTTCATCATCAGTTAATTCTTCTAAAATCCAAAATTGAACGTTTATTTGGTTTATTGCTTACTTTCGTTGATAGGATATATAGGTTAAAATGTCACAAAATCGGTCAAAGCCTTTCCGTTCAACTGAATTGAAAAGTGAACCTCAGTTTAGCACTGAACGATGTTGGTACAACGTAAACTGACCGTTGAACCGAGATCATTGTTGATCTGCTCGTGAACGGCTATTGTACAACTGGGCCTTACTGCTGCACGTTAAAATACAAATAAATACTAAAAACGAGTGGTGTTATTTCAACCAGTTAAGGAAGAAAACCCCGACATAACAAGTGGTCCTTCAGCCGAATACAGCAGTATAAAAAACGTCAGTCCTTTCCATCACTATAATTTTAACCTAAAATTATTTGTCTATTTTCCTGCATTGAGTTCAATATTGTCACGAAATCTCGTATAACATACTTACATAAGCAAATATTAACACTTAATTACAGTTACCTGTAAATAATTGTCATATAAGTAAAGCGTGATCTATAGACGTCAAAAAATAATAGTTCAATACTATTAAACGCTTTACAAAATTAGAAAAATTAATTTCCAAAGAGCAGACCGTCCACTAAGAAGCAACAACTACTTCTCGGGCTATATGCCCCGACAGACATTGAATTACACTTCTAAAGTAAACGGGGTTGGTATATCTGTTAAGATAGAACCAACCATTCTGGTTTGCGATCAGAAGGAATAACATCACTTGTGGACCGGTTTCGGCGTTTTTGCGCCTCATCAGCACAAGGTAGATGCCACTCGTCCAAGAGCTCTGAGAGCATAATCCTGGACTAGAGACTACGCCGATACCACATCAACACATTAGCCTTAGTAAAGGAAATGCTAAGAGTGCGACATCGGCGACATCTCTACATCTAATCACAAACCAAAATTCTATATCGACAAAAAACCATCTCGGTTTTGTAGGTATTTACTTAATTACAGTTACCTGTAAATAATTGTCATATAAGTAAAGCGTGATCTATAGACGTCAAAAAATAATAGTTCAATACTATTAAACGCTTTACAAAATTAGAAAAATTAATTTGCTCTTTGGAAATTAATTTTTCTAATTTTGTAAAGCGTTTAATAGTATTGAACTATTATTTTTTGACGTCTTTTGAAATATTAACACGTCAACTGCCCTGTATACCTCTTTTGGACACAGTATATTTTTCTTGTACGCCGTGTGTACCTCAAGAGGACACATGCATATTCAGCTCTCTAGCCGCGTGTACATGCGACGGCCACACGTAGCGTTGATTTAAATGCATGTACCGTTCGGTCTGGCGCAGGACTATACTAATATGGACTTGGTCCTGGTACTTTTGTATTTTTTAGTTACAGTCTTAAACAAAACACTATATCTTACAAAAAAATGTTTATTTATTCATAAATCAACTCAAGATTAGGAAAAGAAAAACGTGATAAAGCCTAAACTTTTTGTCAAACTTCTGATGTGAAATAGAAAAACATATTTTTCCTACGATCACTACTCAAAGTAGGCTTTTGCACACTCAAATCTAACCGCAAAGTTGATGTTTTCCGCGAGCTGTCATAATTTGACATTATTGGCGCTCTTAAGCAGAAAGTAACTTTGGCGCACGCCTAATTTTATTTATAGATAAAAGAGAGCTAGTAGATATTTTAATATAAACTGTAGAATAAATAAATATTTTAGTTGATTTTCTAATATGTTAAAGCATCCAACAGTATTTTCCGTAATAATATAATGAGAAATAGGGAAATCTAAAAGATATCTGACATTAAAGTAATAAATATCTGACATTAATGTGATAAGTGTTGCCTACGTACATAGGTACACGAAACTGCTAAGAACAAACAATGGCAATAGGTAGGCAACACAACATACTTGCAATCACCAGAAAGATTTGACATTTTCTAACCTTTCAGAGACATCTACCTCAGGCATAAACATAAAAAATTGCCAAAATTGTATCTTTAATTTTAATTTAGTTAATAAGTAAAAGGTATGTTTGTTTATTATCGTTCTGTATTCCGTTCAAATAAAATTTAAAAAAGTTGTAATTTATTTAATGAACTATAATATTCATACAACCATAAAATCATAAATCTTTAAATCATAAAGTCTATTGTCATAAGTAGGCAACACAACATACACAATTAATCTTTTGTCTTCGAATAGTAGGCTTAATATGTCAAATAAACTTCCAATATTGTGATGAAAGTAACACGTTTTTAATAAAAAATTAATTTTATTTTGGTGTGATCGTAGAAAAAATCTTGTGTGTATTTCGAGCAGAAAGTCCTTTGGTAGTCTCGACAGATTGCCGCGCTCCGCTGACGCGTCGCGCGGCAACTTTCTGTCTCGACTGCCAAAGTACTACTTTCTGCTCTTGATACACAAATAGCTATTTTTAATCCGTAAAAAAATTTAGAGTTAAATTATCACATAAAAAAACAGGGATACACAAAAGCGTTTTTTTAAATTTACAATCATGCTTAGACTAGGTAAAATAAATATAAGAAAATCTTGTGATAAAATCTAAATTAGTCTCTTACACACATGTTTTGCAAAAAACATTCCTGGCATATGAAGTTATTTTGCTCGCAACCCAGGCAAACACCTGCCTCTTTTTAATATTTCATTCATCATTTTTTGAGTTAGATAATGTTCTCTTTGTAGATTTTGTTGAACGGTAGGCAATTCTCTTTAAAATATCTGCATACAAAGATTTTCTCTAAATTTTGTAACCGAAGATTATTTACATCGATGAATAAACGTGAAGAATTTACAACTGAGGTGCCTGTGAGAAGCTCAAAACTGACCTTTCGGTACCATTTTACAGATTTTCGTAGTGAGTTGGAATAGGAAGTCATTTGGTCTGACATATCCACAAATGCTTTGGCATTATTGTAATCAATAATACCTACTGGTTTTTGTCTTGGAACTTCTCTGTGATGTATTGTGATGTGCCATTTCAGGACCACCATTTTATTACTTTTATTTTGCTTGGCAACTAGTTCGCCTTTTTTAATTTTGGCATTGACACACAGGTTTGGGGAGATTTTTCCGATTTTTATGCAAGGTTCCAACTAAATGCGTAGATCTATTTTGTAATATTTTGACAAGATTAACAGGCGTATACCAGTTGTCAACATACAACGTTCGACCATTGTCGAGTAGGGGTTCCACCATTTCCAGTACAACTTTTTGGGCAACTGGCTGTCCGTCAACTTTCTCTTTACCGCAGTATACCTTGACAGCATATGTATAACCTCTACTTAAGCATATTTTGAAAAGTTTAATGCCAAACTTATGTCTCTTTCCTTTTATATACTGTCGAACGAAACGATAGTTGACCTCTGGAAGGAATCATACTTTCATCAATGCAGAGCACTGTTGAAAATTTGCGTTCAAAACATTTATTAGGCTTTGAAGTGTATGAAGTCGATCATTTGGGGGGGCATTCTTCATTATTTGCGAGTTGAAACAAGCGTAACAGCAATTCGAAGCGATTCGGGACATATACTTAGATACTTCATTCATTTAGAAGTTTCTCAAATACATTCTTGAAAAATTATCGCTCACCAGGATCTTTAGGAGAAAACGTATCCGAATGGAATACAATTTTAATCTATATTCTCGTTTCAAAATTAGACACAAATGCATAACGTGATGGGAAATATGTTGTAAACGCATGTCTTGTCCAAAAATTGATGATTTCAATGAATAAATGATACAAAGGTGTCAATTATTGGAAGCTTCAGACACAAAGTCAAGCACTAACTCTAGAAAATCATTTGAATCAAAATCCTTTATAACATCAACCATTTACCTTCCAAAATGTCCAAATTGCAAAGAACAGCATTTTATATACTTTTGTGACAAGTTTAAAGAATTATCCATATCATAGCGTTTTGAAAAGGTGAAAAAACTAAATCTATGTATAAATTGTCTACGATATGGGCATAGGTCCTCAGAATGTAGATCAACGAGCTGCAAAATATGCCGACAAAGACATGCGACTTTGTTACATAACTCTCAGGAAATCTCGGGCGCGAATAATCAAAACTCGAATACACCAAAGAAAATTACTGAACCTCAGCCATCAAGTCAAACATATGTTACCGTAATCAAAGATAATCCAATCATAAAAGTGATACATTACCTTATGGTAGTTCAGTTATGTCGAATACTTGTACAAATTCAATAAGTTCTTTCATTTTATTATCCACAGCTAATGTCAATGTGTACGATAAGCATACAAATACTTTACCTCCATGTTCGAAAAATTACATAATCCAAGCATGAACACCGATATTCCAGTTGTAGGAATAAATAAAATGAAAACAAATATATCTCAGCGTTCTGAAATATCTTTGTCCTCTCAACATTCGGGTTACAAAATAAAATTAAATTTTTTTGTCATACTTGAAATTACAGAAGTTTCACCACAAAGATATTTTGATACATCAAACTTAAATATTCCTGAAGATCTGACATTAGCAGACACAGATTTCAATGTCCCCGCGAAAATTGACATGTTATTGGGCGGATAAGTTTTCTTTGAACTTCTTTGCATCTGACAAATTAAATTTTGAAAAAATTTGCCAAAAACACTACTCGGGTGGATAGTATCGGGTCAGGTGACATGCGGTCAAGTTAAACTGGCAAATCTGAGGTCATGCTATCAAATTGCTTTCTTTTCGAGGATTCTTTGAACGACAGCTTGGAAAAATTCTGGCTCATCGAAGAGGTCAATCCTAATCCACGCTAGTTAATGACCAAAGAAGAAATAGATTGTGAGATGCATCTTCAAGAGAATACACGTCGAGATGAAACCGGTAGGTTTATTGTTAAATTTCCTTTAACGACTAATTTCTCAAATTTAGGTGATTCTGAACAATCCGCGTTAAATAGGCTATATTCTATGGATGTAATAATACTCTGACTTTCCAAATAAATGTTTATTTTTATAATTCAATTAAAAAAAATATAAGAAGGAACGGCAAACAACCATTCTATACGAATACAGAAAAGCAAGTAACTAAAACTAAAATTCTTCTCCCAATCTAAATTAATTAAAATATTTCACACACTAACAAAATAGGTCTGTTTAGTCTAGCCTGTCAGTTCTCTTAATACCTATTTTAAAAAATAGGGTCGTAAAACCCCAAAACATTGTTAATCATACACTTCAGAATTCGAAGACGTCTATTATCGATGTTTTTGTTGGTAATGGGCGAGCTGTACGCTGACACGGCCAACCTGACACATAATTCGCTCTCGAATTATAAAATTGGTCGGCAATCTGAAACAATAAAAAAACGGCAGATTCGGGTTTGTTTTGTTTCTAAGTAAAGGTAGAGCTGTGTGGTGATTGTGAATGACCTCAATAGAAATAACACTATCAACATCTAATGTAGAATGTCGTAGAATTCGATATACAACATCGCAATAATCGCAATTCAAAGTGTATCATTGTAGAGTACAAAATATATTATGTAATGGTAGGATTCAAAGTATATCATCGTAGAATATAAAATATCTAATCGAAGAATTCAAAGTATATCAACGAAGAATATAAAATATGTAATCGAAGAATTCAAAGTATATCATCGTAGAATACAAAATACGTAATCGAAGAATTCAAAGTATATCATCGTAGAATACAAAATATATAATCGAAGAATTCAAAGTATATCATCGTAGAATATAAAATACGTAATCGAAGAATTCAAAGTATATCATCGTAGAATACAAAATATATAATCGAAGAATTAAAAGTACATAATCGTAGAATATAGGTAGGATATGATTAAATAAAAGATACAATAAAATTATAGTTTATCGTCGGTCACAATAAGCTCACATTTCCTAGAATTTCATATAAAATTTCTGAATATTCACCTAGTAATATTAATCTGAGGAATTAGAAAATTCCCCAGGCCATATGCGAAGCATATCTTTGGCGACAATACTTTTACGATTCGTTCTCATGTTTCTTATCTCAAATCTATCGTTTTCCAATGTATTTACAATCTCAAAGGGACCTTCATACCTTTGGTCCAATTTAGCCAAGTGGCGATGGATGAAATACCAGGTCACCAACGTTTATAATTTTATTTGACCTGCGTGTCTTGTCAAACAAGGCTTTTGAATCGTCGGCTTGTTTCCGTATTCGTTCGTATGCCAGTTTTCGATCTTGCTCTAAGCTTTGAGGGATATCACCGTTTGGTATAGATTCGGTCAGTTTCTTAATATCGGGCGCGTTGCCCTCGATCCCAGTTAATAGATAAATTGGGGTGAACCCCGTAGTTTTTTGAGTCGTCGTATTAAGCGTTGTTTGTATTTTGATTACCGATTGTGGCCACTCCGCTTTGTCGCTAATTTCCGTGCGTAACAAATTTAAAACAGTTTTTACATATCTTTCCACCTGACCATTACCACGAGGGGCACCTCTGGCAATCAAATGTTGATTTATACCCAATTCGGTCAACATCTGTTTGACAGACCTATCAGTGAAGTTAGTGCCTCGGTCACAAATGAATGTTCTTGTTATGCCAAACAAACTTAAGTGTATTTTAAGAACTTCGCATGTTTCGGGACCTGACAGCGTTTTCAATGGAATCAGAAATAAAAATTTCGTAAAAGAATCTATTAAAAGCAATAAGCGTTTAAAACCGTCGACGGATACTGGAAACGGCCCTACACAATCTGCGTGAACTACCTGAAAAGGGATCGGTTTTTTATGAATAGGATGCAATTGGCCCTGTTTAGGTCCCGTATGGTCTTTTCGAACGATACACTTCAAACAAAGGTTGCAGTATTTTTTAACAAACTTAGCCATTCTCGGGAACCAGAAATAATGATTTATTTTAGCGAAAGTTTTATCCGGCCCCACGTGGCATTGCTCGTCATGAAACAATCTTAATAGCCCGAAACGACTGCCTTGTGGTATAAAGGCCCTATAAATCGGTGGGTTTTGACCTGGATTTATTTTTCTAAAAAGGATATCGTTTTGACAAAAATATTCCGAAATTAATTGGCCCTCTAGGAGTTTTTTCTTTATCTCAGTCGTTTCGCGGTCGTGCTTTTGAGCCTTTTTCAACCAATTATCAGTTGGAATGACATTAACGTTGACGTCATTAATTATTTTGGTTTCCGGTGTGATATTTTTATCAACCATTGGATTTCTGCTAAAATAATCAGCATGCTGTAAATATTTACCCTTTCGGTAATCAATATCGAAGTTAAATGATTGCAAATAAAGCCACCACCTCGCAACTCTTGGAATTAGTTACTTTTTATGCTGAGATAACTTTAAAGAATTACAATCAGTGACAACCTTAAATTGCAGACCCAGTAAGTAAACACGAAAATGCTTAATTGCATAAAAAGCAGCTAAGGTTTCTAGCTCGTACGAGTGATATCTGGATTCTTCGACCGACGTACGCTTTGAAAAATACCCCACTACTCTCAATTGATTGCTATGGCGTTGAAAAAGTACAGCACCAAATACGAGAATGCTAGCGTCGGTATGTAATTCGGTTGGTAGAGTATGGTCGAAAAAGGTTAGTAGAGGTCGTTGACTTAAAAATACACAGACGTAACTCTTACCAATTTTTTGGTCGTCACCCCATATTTTTCGTTAATTTAGTGATGCAAGCCGTCCTTGCCGACAATTCTGGTATAAATTTTCGAAAATAGTTAACAAGACCCATAAACTGACGCACCTGCTTGACATTTCGTGGATCTGAGGCTTTGAGTAAAGCCTCAACTTTGCTCTTGCCAGGCCGAACACCCTGTTCAGAGATTTCTTGACCCAAATACTCGATTTTTGTCTCGAAAAAATGACATTTTTTCAGATTTAGAGAAAATCCAGCTATAACTAGTGCGTCTAGCACCCTCGTTAATTTTTCGAATCCTTCGGATATCGACTTAGAAGGTATTAAAATGTCGTCGAGATAAAAAAGCGCGTCACGGTCTTTTAAATCGCCCAGTGCCTTGCATATAGCGCGTTGAAAGACTGCCGGGGCATTAGCTAAGCCAAAAGGCATAAGAAGATACTCGTAGTGGCCATCCGGAGTTACAAAGGCGGTCTTTTCGATGGAATTTGGGGCAATAGGAATCTGGTGGAAACCGGACGCCATGTCCAATGTTAAATTTACTGCCCTTTAAATTATCAATCTGATCTTGAATTAGTGGTAGAGGATATCTTTCTTTAACTGTAATTTTATTCAGAGCCCTAAAATCGCAGCACATGCGTGTAGTGCCATCCTTTTTATGTACTAGAACTATAGGACTTGCGTACGACGAACGACTTTCCCTAATAATATTATTCTTAAGCAAATCTTTTACAATTATTTTAACTTTTTCTCGCTCGCTAAGTGCTATCCTATATGGGTGAAAATGTACTACCTTATCTTCGATTAGATTTATACTCAATTCTGCAGTTGTTATTGGCGACACAGAATTTCCCAGCGTTATATTTTTATTGCATTTACAAAGAAGGGTTATTAAACTATCCAAATCTTTACCAACTAAGGGACTTTTTACCGTGTTTGTCGAAATGGTTACGCGGATAATGGTTTTATTGATTTGGCCTCCAATTTTTTTCAGAAAAATATGGCTCCCGGTGTGGTCGCTGCGGATTTCAATGCCCTTATGATTAAAAAGATCCCGGCCTATTATAGCGTCAGGGGTCATTACCGTATTATCAACTATACAAAAACAAATATCAAAAGCAGTACCGTTCCTTTCAATTCTTAAATTGGCTCTGCTACTTACAAAAACGTTATTATTTCCAATCCCCTTTAACGTAATCAACGCGGGCTCTAGATGACATTTAAGTTGATTTGCTACTCTGTCGGAGAGCAAACTACACTCTGCTCCAGTATCTATCAAACAGTTAACCTCAATACCTTGAATAACAAAAGTAGTACAAAAGTCACGATCTAAGTTTACACAAAAATGGTTGACCTGTGATGAAGTAGATGGTCGGTCGCGCTTCTCTGAAAGCAATCAGTAGCATAATGGCCACGTTTTTTGCAATAAACACAAACAACTTGAGCCTTATTATGTTCCCTCGTGTTCCGGTCTAGTCCCGAACCCAAAAAATCATTAAATTTCCGTCTTTTTGGACAATATCGACTCAAATGACCCCTTTGGTTACAAGAATAACACAAAATAGAATTGTTACTTGAATCGTCGTTTACGCCTTTGGAAGGAGAGTGAGCATGACCTCTCTTTAAATTGAAATCTTCCGAAAATTTGTTTGAACCAGATAATTTATGGTTACTCAACAAAGAAAGGAGTTGACTGACCGATTCTATATTGCTATTAAATGCAGCAGTTTTGACGTGAATATCCGTAATATCCCCAATAATAATTTCCAAAATCTGACCGACGGATAAATCAAAGTTCAACGAGTTAAGAAGAAAGAATTTTTTTCTGGCATACTCACAATACGATTTCGCCTCTTGACTGGTGTATTGGCTAGTCTTGCGAAGCTTTTCATTCAAATTCCGTTTGGCAGGATAAAGGCTGGACAACTCTTTGCGGAACTCTTCCCAAGACTTATCCAACGACTTCCACATAGAGAACCATTCTTTGGCTTCCCCAGCAAGTCCGTTGGCACTCCGCACTAGCAGTTCGTGGCTGGACCAGTTGAAAGTCTCTCCCAATTTTTCCATTTCGTCACACCATTTGGCAGCACCATCGTCGTCGCGGTTTGGTTCGAAAGGTGGTACATCAATAGTTGTAGGTACTGTCGGACGCGTACTTACGTCTCATAGATCTTTAATAGACTCGGTTAACATTTTAGCAAACTCTTCCATGACAGCACAATTCGAGAAAAAAAAAACACAAATATCACGATGTTTGGATGATCGCTAGTAAATCACTTAGGTTTTGAAAATTCGCAAAAACTGTTTTTTTCAACACAAACCGACCTAGGCGCTTAGAACATACGACACGTCACTTCACACTTGTGGTATTTATCGCGAGCTTATCCCACTTCTGATGTAATAATACTCTGACTTTCCAAATAAATGTTTATTTTTATAATTCAATTAAAAAATATATAAGAAGGAACGGCAAACAACCATTCCATACGAATACAGAAAAGCAAGTAACTAAAACAAAAATTCTTCTCCCAATCTAAATTAATTAAAATATTTCACACACTAACAAAATAGGTCTGTTTAGTCTAGCCTGTCAGTTATCTTAATACCTATTTTAAAAAATAGGGTCGTAAAACCCCAAAACATTGTTAATCATACACTTCAGAATTCGAAGACGTCTATTATCGATGTTTTTGTTGGTGATGGGCGAGCTGTACGCTGACATATGGATACAAGATTAGCGAAAAATCCCGAAATTGGAAGATCTTACTTTTCTTCCATACAAACTTAGGTCACATGACGGAAATATCTCGCGACTCTTCTTCGAAAACTTCCTATATACTTTGTTCCGCACTGAATTTTTGTACTATAGTAAATGATGATGATTGGAGTTTATTACTGGTATATATTTTTTCAAACAAACTAGATAGTAGCACTAAAAATTCATTCGAATATGACATTCCTACAAATGAAAGACCCAATTTAGACTCATTTCTGCGATTTTCAGAAAAAAGATGTTCAATTCTAGAAAGACAAATAATTCCTGATTTAAATTGTAACCAAAAAAGACATCAAGTTCAAAAAACCACCCAACATGTACCTATTTCACAAAATTCACAGAAAAATGCAAATTATAATAATGAAATACGTTCAAATGCACAAAACGCAAATGGAAAATGTTTGTGCTGTAACTTAATAAATCATAGAATTTATAATTGTATGAAGTTTAGTCATCATTTTATCAGGGAATGCACTTCCCGCGGGTGTGGTACATGTCAAAAAAAGGCACCATACGTTATTACACAAAGACAATCCATACAATAATAGAAATTTCAACTATAAATACCCACCCACAAATATGCCAAGTAACGCCTTCAATAATGGTGCCTATAGTAACAGTAATAGTAATGGTGACAATGTCAATAGTGGTTATTCAAGTAGTAGTTCACATTCGAATCTACAGCCAAACTCCTCTAATAATTCTTATGGACAAAGAGAAAATAGTGACCCAGTTAATTCACAATCTCAAAATAATATAGATATTCGAACAACCCTGTCAACGTTATCCTCAAGCGGTGAGGCATTGTTGGCAATAGCCTTAGTAACCATGTATACTGTTCAAAATGTTCCAATACAAATTAAGGATGTTTTAGATCCGTGTAGCATAACTTCATTCATTACAGAGAATTTAGTAGAAAGACTTCAATGCATTCCAGAAAATTCAGAGATTGAAATAAGTGGAATTGAAGGGATAGTGTGATGTTGTGATGGAAAGGCCTCTTTAATTGGTGAACTACTACTTCCTGTACTGGAATATGTTATGTTTATTACCATAGTTTATATTACACAAATATAACTAACTATGATTACTAAACCTAGTATAAGTATCTATCATCATAGATTACGTATAGCAAAATCTGAATAGAATAATATCTTGAATAATAATATAATACTATTTAATTGATTCTCCTATCGTCTGCTTTTAAGCAGAGACTACCAACGAGACTTATTGATGAAATTTTGATCGGTGAAAACTGCACTGGCGAACTGTAACGAAAGCCATTTGTAGAGGGCGTGCAGCATAGAAATAACAACCCCAGACTTTAGTTTTATGACACGCAGTGAAGTTGCATAGCTTCGGCATTATTCGTGTCCTCTTCGGAAATTTGAAAGTGTGGCGGGAAAATTCAAATATTGCGCCAGGTATTCTAGACCCCCGTTTAAACTTCAGTTGCTTGTTAGCAAAACTCAACAACTATTACAATTATCAGGAATTGAGTAAGGACTCGATTCTAATATCAAAAATAGAATAACATCGATAGGATACAAGTATTTTAACTTATATCCATTCGATGTTATTCTCTTTGCGATAGAGTCCTTATTCAATTTCAGATAATTGTAGAATTGTTATGTTTCGTAGGCAAGCTACTGATTTATGTTTTCGATTCTAATGAAATATTTTTAGTCATGTGTAGAATTATATCCGTTCCTAAGAAATTAAGTGATTTACAGCGAATATGATTGTAATAATGCTTAGAAAACTCTGTTGGGAAAGAGAGAATAAGTTTTTAAAATAAATCTTTAATAGCAAAAAGTTATGAAATTTTAAACATAAATTTGTAACCCTCACAACAGAATAAACATAAGAGATATTTGAAATATCACATGCCTAATTAAGAACAAAATAACTAGGTGAATAACTCATAAGGTGAATTTGGAAAAATCAAATTGGAACGTTATATTGCCCCTTTTGCTTATGGATGGCGATGGAAGGGCGGTTGTGAGTTCATCTGCAGTGAGCGTATCAGTGTCTTCTACTTGTGGCCAGATGAAATAGTTGTTTCGGTATTTTGTAAATTTTACACACCATTGGTTGTCTAGGGTACTGTCAGTAACTAATCCTACAAAATGTTTTGTTGACCTATACTCCACCAAAACCCATCTATCCTTTGGTTGTTGTGGTGTATACTCTTAGTTGTTTTCACAGTTTCCATTTTCTTTGTTATCGCCATCCATTACATTATTTTTGTCGTTTTCGTCTTCCGAGTCAAATATCTCTGGATCAAGTCTTCTGAAAATAAGTAAATTAATAAACAAAAAGTTGATGTTATTGCTCAAACTTAATAAGCCTCTACCATAATTGCATGATTAAATAAAAAAAATTAAGTAACTCCATATTACATACAATAGGTTCCCACTTGCCCCGATAAAAAGTTTAAACTTGCCCCGATATAATTTTTTACCAGGGCAAGTGTGACCTATATTCAAATACTTTGTTACAATATATCTACAACAGTGACGAATATTCCACAGTTTAATTTAGCGATTTTGACGAAGAAATGTTTATGACAGTGAATCTTACCTTAGATTTTAGCACCAAAAACCTTTCTCAAAAATTTGTTACCGCACTCGTCTGACGTGGTGAAGTGCAGGTTATGAACAAAACTGGCAGACTGCAACACCACAAGATTTCAATCAAATCGTTTCTGCATTCTACGGTTACGTCATGAGTTTATTCCTCTCTACGCGCGATGGTGTCACGTTGCTATCAATCGCAATAATTTTGAATGGTATGTTCACACTTGCGCCAAATTCACACTTACTTCACTCTACCTTATACATAATAAATAATATATAATAAAGACAACAAATTAGAAAGCAACAAAATATTTTATTTAAAAAAATATAATTGAAGTCATTATAATAATGTAAATGTAAACACATCTTCCAGTTTATTGTTTTATGAGTGCTCGAACTTTTGTAATTTTTTAGCATGTGTATGCTGTTTTTGATCTCTATGTTCACGCATTTTTCTCTTGCACCACCGAGGAATGCCGATTTTCCAAATTCCTCTAATGATAGCATTTTTGATCAGATTTGTCAACGCATCTAATCAATGCAACTAAAATTAACATTCAATTTGAGGTGGTCCTCAATTGCCCGGCTTAAATTGGAACTTGTGCAGTTTTTTTCTAAAAATTCTTCCAACAAAGTGATTGCACACCCAACAGCTACTACTGGATGTTCAGCTGGATATATAAGCTTTTCTGTTACATCCGACCACTATTTAAAACCTATAAATAAATTGTGGGGTGCATCTGATGAACCCAATAAATTTTTTGAACATTCTGCACAATTAGTTTGTTCTAAACTTATTTTAATGATGAATCCTCCAACATACGCAACAGAGAGTGTCTGTGTTTTTCCTATATTGACAGAATCTGCAATCTGTTGAGAAACATCCTGGTTCTCTAACAGATTACCTGTTATTATTTCCATATTATCTCTATCTGCAGTTTCACCTGTAATCAAAAAATTAAATTACCATTTTATCTATTGTTGTTATCTTAAATTGACTCCCAGTTCTCATAAAATATGGCGTCTGTGTATGTCAAAAACAATTAAAACTTAAAATTTCACAACTGTTTAGTCTTATTTATGGGTCAAGCATTGGTCATTTAAATAATTCGTTTTATCGACCGTTACTGAAAATATTTATACATAATTCAAATAAATCATACACATGTATATAATTAACAGATATAGTCAAAATGTATAGAAGTGTCAACGAATTACCTTCAGGAACCTGCTTCACATTCAATCTATTTAAAACTTGGGTCTTTAGACTGCCAATAAATTGGGTTGTTGTAGGATTATCATTGCATCCTAGTCCTCCTCTAATAGATCAAATAAATTTTCCAGAAATCTTGGTTTAAATTTCTAGGCTTCATGGAGACAAAATGTTTATCTGATGATAAAAACTCCATAACTTTTCGATAGATTTCAAAGTGGTCATCCAAACAATTTGGGATGATGGTTTGCTTGTTCTTAGAGCTCCTGTTTTTGTCCTTCTCAAGTATTTCCAGGTATTAACCATCTGATAGGCTTTTTCCAATATATTATATGGCCCGATTCACTAGTAATGGCGCATTTCAAAGCTTTATTATCAGGAGCAGACTTTGCAGTGCCATTAAAGCTATCAAATAGCTCATCAACTTGATGGACCAAAGTTGCTGTCGCTATTGCCCTTTGATCCAGTTCACCTGAAAATATTTTTTTAGAAGTAAATGAATAAAATTATAATTTTTCAATGTTTTTACCCTTGATATCCATATTACATAAAAATGAAACATAAAGTGAAAGAAAAATTCCACAATAATAAATATTAACAGTTAAAAATTACAAACATATAAAATTGTCCCACAACATAGATTGCATTGCTCTGTTATGAAACAATTGTAGACATTTATAAACTGTTGATTGTCTATATTTTATAGAGTTTTCTTGTTATCATTGTTACCATTGTGTTTCATTTTTATATATTTATTTAAATGTGAATTGGAAATAGTCGTTAATAACAGTTGTAAATATAGTTTACAAAAATATCACAAATAATATTTGATTTCCCTACAAAGTTCAATGTTGAAACAACATTTTCAAGGAGTGTATGTATTAAATATATTTTTTACTATTGTGGCACAAGTTCACACAGTAAGGGCGGAAGCAATAAATAGTTTTGAATAAAAATTGATTTCAACTTCTACCTCTACTGAGTAGTGTGTATAAAAAGGATGATACAGTCTTGCTCATTATTTGGGCAGCCAAGTCAACTTTCATTGAAAATTTAATTTTTGGATTCATGTGGTTAGCATTAATTTTATGCATGTGCCTAAAAATTATTGATGTTATGAAATCAATTTCGTAAGCTAACCTAATATCACCAAACCGGGCTTCCATGGCTGCATCATTTAGGCTAGAAACTGGAAGTTCAAAATTATGCCTGCGGAATAAAATCCTGCTCATTATTTGAGCAGCCAAGTCAACTTTCATCGAAAATTTAATTTTTGGATTCATGTGGTTAGCATTAATTTTATGCATGTGCCTAAAAATTAATGGTGTTCTGAAATCAATTTCGTAAGCTAACCTAATATCACCAAACCAAGCTACCATGACTGCATCATTTAGGCTAGAAACTGGTAGTTCCAAATTATGCCTGCGGAATAAAATCCTGCTCATTATTTGAGCAGCCAAGTCAACTTTCATTGTAAATTTAATTTTTGGATTCATGTGGTTAGCATTAATTGTATGCATGTGCCTAAAAATTGATGGTGTTCTGAAATCAATTTCGTAAGCTAACCTAATATCACCAAACCGGGCTTCCATGACTGCATCATTTAGGCTAGAAACTGGAAGTTCTAAATTATGCCTGCGGAATAATGACGTTGTGCATTTTAAAAGGTTTGGTGGATCAAAAATGGTAAAAATGTTTTTTCCTCCAACCAATATAAATGGATTTAAAACAGAGGATCCCATATTTCGTCATACCTTCACGTTGGGTGTTCCACAGTCACAAATTGTTGATACAACTTCTAATTTGGCAATTTTCTGGCAGGCTTCAATTACTTCAATGATGATTTGTTTCAATTGTACTCCTGAAATTGCTTCATGAGAAAAATGAAAAGCGATTGGTTGCTTCCAAATACGATGCAAACCCTTCACCATAAACACCAATGCCTTATTCGCTAATTTATTGGTGGAAACAGACCCTTTTTCTTCAAATCACCTCATTCGGTCAGCATGAGAATCATATTCTATTATGTCCATTTCATCGAAGATTAGGGCACAAACTGTGTCCTCAATCTTCGTGATACTTTCATTAATGTGTTGGTTAATGCTTGATTCAAAAGGAATATTCTTCATAGATCCGTTAATGATTTTTTACAAGGCATTGCTACAAACTTCTTTAATAAATTGTAGCATTTAGGACCTTTTTTAAATAAGGCTAATGCTACAATTTTCTCATCTAATGTCCATCGTCTTCCTCGGGGAGATCGACTAGCACATTTCAATTGCGGAATTAAAAATGAATTTCACCATTTGTTTCATTACAAATCACGAAGAAGTAAACAAAGCGATGCAATCAAAGTGAATTTTATAAACGGAGTTGATTTGTTTATAAAATCATAAGCAAAGCATTTCAAAAATGACAGTAATGACACTTCTTACAGATTACAACGGTCTTGGAGAACGTTTTGAAACGTTGACAAACAGTTTCATTCCTGACGTCATTAAATGACCAAGAAAATGGACCGTTTTAAAACAGTTTGAAACTGTGTCAAAACAGTTTTTCAATAAAAAATGCCTTATATCTGCTATAAAACGTGAAAACACATTTTCGTCAACTAGTCTTTTTGCAACGCTCTGGAGATGTAGTATATTTCATAACACAGACACAAACATATGAAACACATTTTATGTTCTTTTATATCTATAAGTACTTACTTTTCAGCATTCCTTGGAAACCAATGCATCTTGAGCACCTTATTTTCATCATAACCACACACTAAACAATACATTGTCTTTTAATATCTCTACTTATCGATAATCCTGTTATCTAAATCCACTTTAGTAACAACGTTTGATTCTAAATACATACACCAGATTGAAAAGACAACAACAATATCACTGTGATGGCCCTGTAATGGGAATTATTTTCCATGTATATAATAATGCAACCAACTCGTACGAATAAACTTTATTGACTATATTTTACAAACAACTCACTAGTAATCATAATTTGTTTTTAACAATATGTAAGAATTGCTTATTTTGTTAGTACAACGACGTAATTGTTTTATTTTATGTTTTTGAAAGATTTTCGCTCAAGTTCTAGTGATACAACGACGCAATTGTAAATTGTGACATTGTTGATCTATAGTACAAAGGGTTTTTGCCCGACTTCAACTGGAATAACGACGTAAGTGTTAATTGTGGCAATGTTAATATATAACTCTCATTTGTCATGTTGACGTAAATGCCTTTTCTGTCATTGTTAACCCCAATATTATTATTGTTGTTTATTCAAACCTGGTCTGTGGGTGATTAGATTTACTATTTTTCAGTCATATTCTTCATAAAACAAACTTCCCAAATGTCTAGCCGCGGCAAAAAATTGGTTGAATTGTCAAAAAACAATGAAATTGAGAAAGGAAACTCCGACGAAAATGTGACTCCCACAGTACTACAAAATCACTGTGCTCCATCGAATTTGATGGAGCGATGCCTTAGTGGAGATTCTAAAGGTACAATGTTTGCGTTTTTCCTGAGTACAGTTTTACCATTTTTACAATGATTTCAGATCCTTATGGTAAGTCATGTCTTGTAGTACCGAATCCTTCTCAAGGGATATTTGCTTTTTCACCAAAATGTTATGATAATGTAATAAACACTGAGGTAGCATCCAATTCTTCACAATTAATTGTTGTGACTAATGTGACGGAGCAACGCTGTTGTGCCGATTCTATTGGTAAGTATCAAATACATTTTTTCGTTCATAGCTTTCCTCGCTATTTTTTGCTTGATAAATTTAGATGCTTTCTGCAATTTGAATGATGCTGTCTCACAGCAATGCACATCATCTTATGTTGTAGAGAATATACCCACTACTTCAAGAGGAAATTCCTATGCTGTAATAAGAACTGACGCAATGAAATAGAATTTAAGAAAAATATCAACCCCAAAAACTCATGAAAATTATTGCTCGGAAGATGAAGATGAGGATGATTTGCAGAGGAGAGCAGCGAATATGAACCATCAGAAAGTGGAAACATTTCTTCAGAATCTAATACGTCGATGCAGTCCGATAATGGAGGCAACCAGCAGCCGCCTTCGAAAAAGGGAAAAAGAAGAATTCGCAACCCTGAAAAATGAATGGAAGAAATTGAAGGCTAAATTCTTGAAAAACTCTGGAAGGTGTTATCGGTCAAGAACGGATAAAATTGTCAAGGAACGGGTAATGGGCCCACCTTGTTCTAATCGATGCAAGCTGTCGTGTTCGACAAAGGTTAATAATGACGTCAGGGCTAAATTATTCGAAGAATATTGGAAATTAGCCTCCTTACAACGCCAGCGTGATTTCTTGGGTTCGTGCATCGAACCACCCAACTTAAAATATCACCGTATATTTTCATCTAATACGGAACCTAGAAGGCAGAACTGCGCATTCTTTTTACTAAGTGATGGAAAGCGAATTCGTGTATGTAAACCCTTCATTATTTCTACCTTTGGAATAACCGAAAGAACAATTCGAACTGTCATTAAATCAAAAGCATCCGGTACAGGAATCGTCGAAGAAGATAAACGGGGAAGGCATGGCAACCAGAAGAAGACAGACAGTGATATACTAAATTCTGTTAGGAATCACATAAACTCAATTCCTCGGGTAGAAAGCCACTATTTGAGAGCCAACACTACACGAGAATTTGTAGATAGTGGGCTGTGTATTGCTGAAATGTTTAGAGATTATCAGAAAATACAAAATGATGCTAACAAAGTTGCAGCAAACTACGAGACATATGCGCGCATTTTTAATACTGAATTCAACATTGGATTCTTTGCTCCGCGAAAGGATCAATGTGATGTTTGCGAAGCCTACAAGAATGCAACGGCAACAGAGAAAGGAAATTTGGAGAGCGCTTATCAATTACATCAGACAGAAAAACGGTTAAGTCGTGATGAAAAGGCCAGAGATAAGAAAATCGCTTGTGAAATTGGATCCAATATGGTTGTAGCAACTTATGATTTGCAAGCCTTTCTTCCGGTACCTATTGGACAAACGTCTGCATTTTTTTACAAATCGAGGCTGAATTGTTACAATTTAACCTTAAGTATTTCTAATTACACATTCTGTTGTAACTTACAATTTTTTTTAGATATCGGAAATACAAAGTGACCACAATGTGTGTTATTTTTGGCATGAAGGGTTAGGACATAGAGGTGTCAATGAGATAGGGTCCTGTGTTTTACTGTTCCTTGAAGAACTAGCCAGTAATCGGGATGATACCGATGTTGTGTTCTACACTGACAATTGTGGTGGCCAACAAAAGAACCGGTAAGAATCACATCACCTAGGCAATAATCATTTAGTAATTAGCACAAAGAGATAGAAATTTCTGTTAAATTAATTTCAGATTCATAATCGAAATGTACTTATATGCAGTGGAAAAGTTTCAAGTGAAATCCATTACATATAAATTTCTCATTCGAGGCCATACGCAGAATGAGGGAGATGCGGTCCATAGCACTATTGAAAAGTCTATCAAGAAGGCGAAAAAGTCGGGACCTATATACGTACCTGATCAGTACGTTTCTTTAATAAGATCCGCAAAGAAAAAAGGGAATCCTTTTATTGTAAAAGAAATGAGCTTCGGAGATTTTATGGATTTGAAGCTGCTAAGTGATGAGATGGCCTTCAATCACTCAAAAAATGTAAACGGTGATCAGATTAAGTTGTCAGATATCAAAATGATGCGTTTTGAAAAAGGTAATGATTACTACTTCTACAAAACAAGCTATGATGATTCGAGCTGGAAACGTGTCCAAATTAAAACTGTCAGTCGACGTTCGTCTGGAGCAAGGAGTATAAAAAATATATGTTTGAAGCCCGCATACAATTCGAAAGTGCCAATAAGTACAAATGAAAAGGCAGATATACAAAGTTTAATAAACAGTAACATCATTCCTAGATTTTATTAACCGTTTTTCAGTACCTATTTCTAAGTTGTAAGAGATGTATTTAGTATTACTCAACTAGTTTTCTCAAGTTTTTGTTGCACATATTCTTTTATACTTATTTTCCCAACAGGCTACCTTCCCGAAGCAATGGGTTTTGTAAAACATGGGTTTCAATAAAGAAATTTTTATACTAAATTGTGTCATAATTTCACGAATATTGAAAGTAACAGTAGAACAATGACGCAAATGGAAGGTCATTGACTTCTAAAGCTGTAACTGCTAATTTTTTTGAAAATTTCTGGAAATTAAATGCACTATCTGAAAGTAGAATACATTTTCTGTTCATCATAGCTTTCTTGTTTTTTTGAAAAATTACTGTTGCTCTGTTAATCAATAATTAGGAATAAAAAAACTTCAATCGTAATTTCTGAGGAATTGCTTTTTTGCACTTGCGTCATTGTTGTTCTAGGGGTGCGATATGGTCCTTCATAAATATTAGACAGTTTATTTCCTATCTCACTTTTCAGTAACACAAGATTGTCTTTTTTGTACGTCACTGGGTTTATATTTTTGTCATAAGTCTTTTTTCTTTCCACTTTACTAAAAACTAAATTATTTCGCGCATCTTCTTGAGCTTTTTGAAGTCTATATTTTAATTCTAGCGGGTAACTGTTATAATTATATAAAGGGTTAACAATATTCTGCAAATTATTAGGTATGTTACATATTTTACCAAAGACTAATTCGAACGGAGTATATTGGGTTTCTGTATGAACTGTTGTGTTATATGAAAAACACCAGTATGGAACCCACGAACTCCATAACGAGCTATTGTTTTTGCACTGTATTCTTAAATAAGCACCAAGAACTTTATGAGTATTTTCTAATGAACCCATGCGTTCATGATGATACGCAGTTGATTGTAGCTTTTTAATTTCTAAGAGTTTACATGTTTCTGACATAGTTTCTGAAATAAATTATGAACCTTGATCTGTGGCAATTTCTCTAGTTATACCGTATCTTAGAATAAAGTTTTCGACAAAACTTCTAGCAACTGTAACAGAATCCTTTGATTTAATTGGATAGGCTTCAACAAATTTTGACAGTTCACACTGAATTGTTAAAACATGCACAAAATCCTCGTTATCTTTATCTAAAGGTCCAACAATATCCAAATAAATCTTTTCAAATGCTATATTAGCAGTAGGAGTAATGACCATAGGTTCTTTTATATTTTTACAATGTTTTTGTTTTTGACAATTGTCGCATTTTTTAACGTATTCTGTGACATCCTTATACATTCCAGGCCAAAAATAATATTTCTTTATGTTATTTGTCAATCTACGAATACCTGCATTACCGCTTGTTGGTAGTAAGTGAAAATCATTTAATATACATTTTATCGTATCTTTATACGCGCATTTAGTGAAAACGTCACGACCGCCATTTTGTTATGCTAGGTTAGTTATTGGTTGCAAACAAACTTTTCTTTGTATGTTAATACCACAGTACTTGATTAGAAATATTTATTTTACAAATTCTGGAACTATTTAACAACTAAAAAGGTATGTATAGAATGGTATTGAGAATGAAATATATAGGGTGTCTCAAAATTGACGCCCGTCCTTTCAGAATATGAATCGGGGGGCTAAAACGAATTAAAACGTAAGAATAAAAAAATTGCGTTATGTCCATGGTTACAGAGTTATTGACAAAATGACCTCCTAGATCTCTAGATCTAAATCCATTAGATTTTTTCTCCTGGGGATTCTTGAAAGAAAAAATTTTCTTTGAACCTGTTGAGAGTGCGGAAGATGTAGTAGCTCGTATTCACGCTGCTGTGACATTTATAGACGAAAACATGCTACAGAGGGTTCGTGATTCAATGATAAATCGTGCAAATATTTGCATTGAAGTAGGAGGCGATTTGTTTGAACACCTTTTATAAATTAGTTTCTTGTTTTGTAACAAATATTCGTTTTTAATAAAGTTTAAACATTGAATGTTAGATCTTTGTTTTTTGTCAATAACTCTGTAACCATGGACATAACGCAATTTTTTTATTCTTACGTTTCAATTCGTTTTAGCCCCCCGATTCATATTCTGAAAGGACGGGCGTCAATTTTGAGACACCCTGTATATTGGGTACAATTTTTTTGTTCTAAAATGTAATATTAACATTAAATATTCATTATATAATCTTAACTTTCAGGTTAGGATGGCTATAACATGTTGGGCACCTGATTGTTGTCACAACAATATGAAAAATATATGTAAGTTCTACAGATTTCCTAAGGATAAAAAAGTCCTGAAAAGCTGGATAACTCTTTTAAGGTAATTTTGTTTTTATTTCATAATTCTGTGAAATAATCGTTCAAAATGTTGTAGAAGAGATGAAGAGCCAGGATCTGGAGCTAGAGTGTGCAGCTGTCATTTTCGAGAAGGAAACAAGGAAAATCTTCCAGACTTATATGAACATAACAAAAGAAAAATGTTCAGTAAGCACCACCTTAGTCCAGAAAGGAAGAAAAGCAGAAGCAAGTCCATTCCATTGTCTGAATTAAGGTATACTATTGACTTATTTGTATTTATTATATTGTATCAATGAAATGAATCCATTTATAGTAATATTTTATTATTCTCTAATAAATCCAATTTAATATTTCCTAATTTGTTTTAGCTCGTCAACCTCTACTGTAACGTCTGTAACTGAGGTTTCAGCCAATAAACTGATTGATGAGGGTCCATCTGTTTCAGTTACTGAACCCAATTCATCTTCGGTTGACAATTCTGCACAGTTAAAACCATCTAACGTAATGCTAGAGGCAGAAAATTATTTATTAAAAATGCAGTTGAGCATGAGAGATTCAGAATCACTCCGACAACAAATGAGTTTTTCTCAGATTTGTGAATCTGATAAACTTGTTCTAGAGTATACAGGGCTACCTTCAAAAAATATATTTCTCAGCCTCCACAAACTTATTGAAAATGTGGAAATTAATTATTATCTAAAATGGACAGTTGAAAAACTCAGTAGAGTGGATCAGTTACTTGTAGTAATGATGAAATTTCATCATAATTAGCCTCACACTGATTTGGCATTCAGGTTTGAAGTATCGGAGGCCACAATATCAAACATAATTGTAACATTTACACATGTTCTTCATGAAGCTCTATATGATACGTTTTTAAAACAAATACCAAAAAGATCCAAAAACAAATCGTGTCTGCCTAATTGTGCAAGCTCTTTTACCAACTGCAGAATAATTATCGATTGTACTGATATCTTCTGTGCTGTACCAAGAAAATCGATGAAAAGTCAAAGGTAAATTTGGCCATCACTTTATTTCTGTAAATGTTGACATGTATATTTTTTAGACTCACCTACAGCAGTTACAAACATAGGAACAGTTTTAAAGGTTTGGTTGGTGTCGCCCCAAATGGAGTAGTAACCTTTATCAGCAATTTATACCCTGGGTCGACAAGTGACAAAAACATTGTTAGACATAGTAAAATTTTAGAACAAATGGAGCCAGGTGACCTTATACTTGCTGATAAGGGATTTCTAATTCAAGATTTGTTACCAAGTGGAGTAACACTTAATATACCCCCATTTTTAGAAACTCCCCAATTTACAAAGGAGGAAATTGAGCAAACCAAATGTATTGCTCGGGCAAGGATTCATGTTGAAAGGGCCATTAGGAGGATGGAAAGTTACAAAATATTACATTTCATTCCAGAGCCTCTTTTCAATTAAAGCTCTGTAATTTTTCAAACTGTTGGTGCCTTAACAAACCTGCAGTATCCATTGATTAAGGAGGTTTCACAGTTTTTTGTAGATAGTAATGCATCAACATCGCAAAAAGAATAATAGCTAAGAATAAGTTTTTGTTATTGTTTTTATTCCATTTTTTCCTTTTACATATTAATCAATACACTGAGGACCTATAGAAGGCACAAGTGCCAGTACATAGGATGGTCCTAAACTAAACTCAACTTAAAATTATTATATTTGCGTTTGGTTGTTACAACCAATTAATATAAATACTTTTATTTTTCAATGTAACCATTTTGTGTAATAACAAAATTTAATCTTATTTTTGATTAGTTTTCTTGAACACTGTAGATTCTTTAAACTTTTTGGTAAACTGACGAAATACTTTTTTGCATAATATACCTAAAGATCTTTGACCCATTGTTAGTTAGTTGGATGTCAACTTGATACTTCTGTTGTGTGTATTGATTGGATATTATTGTATTAATTTAATTTTTTAACCGACTATTCATTGTTACGATACTGATATTATTTGTACAGTAATATTGACTTTTAATAAAAATTATTGAATGAATTGTTTGTGACTTTTATTATAGGTATTATGGATACTTTTACACATCTATCTTTCAAAACTGCTTCTTGAACTGTGAAAAAATATTAAATTATTGAAATAATAAATAATACCACCACTCTTACAAAATTGTTTTATTAAAAAGATCCAATGTAAATAGGTAATACAGAATAATTACAATATCTAAAAATTTGTTTATTTATTCAAATATTGCTGAACAAAAATGTTTGTATAAAACTCCTTCAAGATGGTTAGGTTTGCTTCCCATTCTAAATCCTTATTTATTAATGAGATCTCAGTATCCTGAGGTGTCCAAACAAAAAAATAACATTTTTCTCTACTAGTAATGTAAAGCTGTCCTTGAACTTGATGATAATAACTATGACTGGGATCAAGAACAGCAACATCACTATCGTAGTGGAAAAAGTATTTTTTCGCTGTAACACTTTCCCTTATATTTGCATTTCTCATGCTGTATGGACATTTTATTTCCAAAATAGCATCTTCTCCTATCAAGCCATCGGGACTGGCTCCCATGAAACCACATTCGTCTAACCAAAATCCAGTAGCTTCTACTTGGAATCCAGTTTGCTCGATGAATTTTGTTAATGCAGTCGATTCATGGTTCCTTCCCCACTGAACTGCATGTACACCATCTAAACTGTAACCCTCTACCAATGATTTGAACAAGGAGGGTGGGAATTTTTTTCTTAAGCATGCATTCAATATACTGCCAAATTTACTAGCAGTTATTCGGTTTTTTCTGGCAATTAGCCAGCATTCATTCCTGTGTTGCCCTATAGTTGATCTGGCAATGTTTGAAATGTCTGTTGGCATCACCCTACATTTTTCTATTAAACACATCTTCTTATCCTCTGCATTTATATATTCCTCAGAGAATAAAATGTCCTCAATAGATGGAATTAATGCGATATGTGCTTCATCAGCTTCGGGTTTAAGAAGCCATGAATATCCAACCACATTAGAATTTCCTAGCATTTCCCTAAATTCGTTTACATTCAATTTACTTTTTTCCTTGATAGCCACATATTTCCCTGTAGGTGGAAATAACTCTTCAATAGTATGAATTTAATCCTCAGCAGTTGATTTACCAGGAGTACCCCATACTTTTTCCTTATCAGTGGCACTGATATTATAATGGGCATAATAAAGTAGAGCACCCATATGATGACACAGATCAACTCCTCTGGGACAAGTACATCTCTTTCCAACAATACACTTATTCTTTAAGTCAACAGATATCTGGAAAATTAATATTACTTCTAGTACATCCCCGTGCTATAAAAGAAAACATATACTTACATCAACTACATAAAATTTGTTTTTCATGCTTGCATGAACTTCACCTTTAATTACGGCTGGTTCAATGTTACCATCAAAAATAATTTTTTTCACATGACCACTTTCAAATGAATTCTCACCTCTCTTCAACTAATTTTCATCATTTTTAAACAGTTCAGCTATCATTGAAAATTTAATTGGATGGTTTGTTGCTATGTTCTAAAAGATAGGTTATGTTATGAAATATAAAATATATAATTATTTAAAATTAGGAAGGATTTAGTAAAAATGATTGTGTTAAGTTAATTAAGTAATAATAAATATATCATGTTCATACCTTTTTAATCGTTATATATTATGAATACACTAATACAGCTAATTTATTTCTAAAACACTAGTAAATACTATAGCCAAAATTGATTGTTTGCATCCAAACACTTGACCTACCCCAATTGATGACGCGCACTAAATGCGCGTATTACTTATTCGTTGTACTCCTTTTATTACACACACACGTGGACCGGTCCAATTACTACTTCTCGCAATTGCATTTTTTATTTTATTTATATAAACAACATTAGTTATCGTCATTTTTAAGGATAGCTATCTCATTAATATTTAATTCTTTACATAATGTAACTAAATCTCTCAACATTTCGTCTCGCGTAAATGCTGATCGAGATTTCTGGAGTACATAAATACTAGATATTTCTGGTACATAACAAGAATTACCAAAGTTTGACATAAAAAATTTTTTGTTCAGTGTTTTTGTCTATTTTTTTATCGAAAACTAGTTCAATCATTTCATGAGGCTTTTTCAGAACTTCTACAATATTGGGTTGATCAGATCCACTATTTATAGGAGTTGTGTCAGTTTTACTCTTATTTTCTTTTTTACTTTGAGCTCTTGTCAAAATGTTAACTATATGTCTATGCATATCTTTGAGTTTTTCTGAAGTGATAATTATTCGAGATAATGCATCTGCAGTAACATTATCTTTCCCTTTAATATACTCTACCTGAAAGTCATATTCCCTCAATAGCAATCGAAATTTTGTTAAACGGCTTGACGGGCTGTTATAATTAAACAAATACACTAAAGGTCTCTGATGTCACACAGTTCTTTTGGAAGAACTACACGGTCTTCCATAAAAGCGATAGGAAAGTATTGAATACTTTCGCATCTCGGGTATAAAGAAATGTTATTTTCATGTTTCGTTACTTCAATGTTATTATTTAATAAAGATAAAATATTTTTCTCGAAATTTATTATTCCTTTATATTTTCTAAGAAAACTTTGGTCAGTCAAATTCTCTTTATATATAGTATCGTTAGCTGTTAGACAATTAAATTTCATTATAGATACGGTAGCACCGGTATCTATTATAAAGTTATTATTTCGTGCTTGTATGTAACAATTCACCCAGTTTGAACTTTCACAGGAATAAATTTCATTAATTGTCTCGAAAAAACTGAAAATTCTCGTTATTTTGTAAATTTCCAGTTCAATTTGATGCATTGGCATCTTCTGAAATAAAAACTCGGTTAATGATCTGTCGGTCTTGTCGTAAAGTGATATTGTTGTTGCTATGAGATTCCCGTTGGTGTAAATTGTTGTTTTGATAATGATGCGAATGATTAAATCCTCTATTGCCTCTAAAATTTGCATTACCATTATATCTGTAATTGGCTCTAGTAGAAAATGACCTATTAGCATGATAGTGACCCCTTCATGTCATACCTGCGGATTTTCAGAATTTCTCTGTATATTTTCATCCAATGCTGATCTAATCGCGTCTTTTAAAGAGATGAAATTCCTAGCTGAAATTATAGTACTAAGTCTTTGATTTTTTAAACCATCTGCAAATTGTTTGATAGCTAGTTTTTCATTAATAGGTTTTAGTATCTTAAATGCGTCATTGTTACCGTTAGCTTGCGAAATTGTTAAATCAACGAAAAGAGATTCTAGCTCTTTCCCAAAGTCTTCGATCGACTTATCACCTCGTCTAGAACGTAAAATTCTTGATTGTAAAGAAGTATCAGATTTTCTAGTCAATAGATGCGTTTTAATATCAGAAACTAGATCTATAACATTAGAATAATTTTGAGATAGCCCAAGTTTAGCGCTCGCTGACAACCGTGTTTTAAAAACAAATGATACTAACGATGTCTTACCATTATCATCAAGCATTGATTCATATAATTCAATTGCGTCAATTAACTGATTAGTTGTATTCTTATTATCATCCATGATAGGTAATAGATTTACGGCCACTTTTAAATCAAATGAAGCCATTTTTGTGTCAAAACTATAGCTCGTAGGGACGAAATTTAAAATTTCTGAATACAATTCATTAATTTTATGTGTGTCAAAATTTTTAATTTTTGCATTAATTTGAAATAATATTGTCTGAAAATTAACATATATTTGCTTAGCTTCCCCAACTTTCTTATTTAAAATATCGCCTTTTCTTCTTTCTGATCCTATTTTAATTAAATACTTTCTTATTTCATATAATTTGTCGTAAATTTCATTAAGTTTCGGCATAGCCATTTATATAAGATGTGAGGAAAGTTCGCAAATTACCTTAATTTCAGTAATTGAAAAGTACATGCTAAATATATTTTTTACTAGTTACCCTTGCGTTCTTCTTGTGTTTATAACTCACAGTTAGATTTTTGCACTTATTTTTTTTTCTTTTTTTTTCACATTTACACTTTCACAGTTTGACACGTATACGGCTGTTCTCTTCTAAGCTATTTCTTGGCTCATTGAAATCTCTTTTCTAATCTTATTTACCATTCTTCTTTTAACAAACTTGTACAACATAACTGCCAAAATGAACACAACTGCAATGAAAGCAATTACTCCTAGGACTCTTACAAAATCACTTTGATTTGTGTTCTGGGTTGTCTGGTTTGTACCACCTCACTGTTCCAGCTTGGGCTATTATAACCTCCTCCTTTACTTCCTTTGATTGATTATATATATATATATATATATTGGCTTAACACCCCCGAGGGGGTAGCGCCGCTTCAAAAAGCTCTCTAAATCCTTTTTTCGGGGTGGATCAATCCCCTTTTCTTCTTTTTCCTCCTTATATTTTTTCAGCAATCTGCCTCCATTTCTTCCTATCCTTTGTTTTCTCCTTCCACTGCCTTATTCCTATGCTATTGAGGTCGCTTATAACCTCCTGTAACCACGTTGTTTTGGGTCTTCCTCTCTTTCGCTCATGGCAAGGTTTCCATTCAATCATTGCATATATTGTTGACTTTGTACCTGCCCTCCATATGTGCCCCAACCATTTTATTCTCTGTTCCTTAATTTTTTGTGCTATATCTTTTCCTATTTCAAGTGCTTATTCTATGTTTGTTCGTTTTTTATAATCATCTCCTACTTTTTTCGGTCCTAATCATTCTCAATATCTTCCTGATGTTTTTTGGTCATTGTTAAAGTTTCCGATCCATACATTAATACAGGTCTTATAATTGTTTTGTATATCCTTATTTTCGTCTTCTCACTTATTAGTTTACTTATTAACAGTTTTTTATTGGCATGGAATGCTCTATTTGTTGCTGCTATTCTTTCCTTTATTTCAGTTTCCTTGTCTCCGTCATTAGATATTGTTATTCCCAAGTATTTTATTTTATCTACCTCTTGAAACGAAAAGTCTCCAATCCTGATATGCCTGTACTCACACTTCTTTTTGAATCTCAAAAGCTTGGTTTTATCGGCATTTATTTTAAGACCAATTATTTTCCCTTCTTCTACTATCTCTTGTAGCATTTCTTCCATAATTTTTCTATTTTTTGTTACTAGTGCAACATCATCAGCGTATGCTATTAGTTGACCTCCCTTTGTTCTCAAGTTTCCTTTACTTATCTTTTTTAATACGCAATCTAAGGCCAAATTGAATAGCGTCGCCGACAATGAATCACCTTGCTTGACTCCTTTATTATATTCAAATTTTCTTGTTGTTCCTTTCTGGGTTTTTATCTCCGCTACTGTTTTTGCCAGTGTCATTTTTATCAATCTTCTCAGCTTGTCGCATACCCCCAGTTGTTTTAATGACTTTATTAATTGATTTCTCCGTATTGAATCAAATGCTTGCTGGAAGTCTATAAATAGCATTTCAAAATCAATATTGTATTGGTTGGCCTTTTCTATGATCTGTTTCAGAGTATGTATAGCATCTGTCGTAGATCTTCCTTTCTTGAACCCACATTGGTATTCTCCTGCTATCCCATTTGTCGTAAATTTCATTAAGTTTCGGCATAGCCATTTATATAAGATGTGAGGAAAGTTCGCAAATTACCTTAATTGCAGTAATTGAAAAGTACATGCTAAATATATTTTTTACTAGTTACCCTTGCGTTCTTCTTGTGTTTATAATTCACAGTTAGATTTTTGCACTTATTTCTTATTATTTTTTTTTTCACATTTACACTTTCACAGTTTGACACGTATACGGTTGTTCTCTTCTAAGCTATTTCTTGGCTCATTGAAATCTCTTTTCTAATCTTATTCACCATTCTTCTTTTAACAAACTTGTACAACATAACTGCCAAAATGAACACAACTGCAATAAAAGCAATTACTCCTAGGACTCTTACAACATCACTTTGATTTGTGTTCTGGGTTGTCTGGTTTGTACCACCTCACTGTTCCAGCTTGGGCTATTATAACCTCCTCCTTCACTTCCTTTGATTGATTAGTTCCACCCATAATTTTATTTGTAAAACTCTGGGTATTCTATTTATTACAATCCCATTTCAGCCACAATAATTTACTAACCTTATTTTACAACACTTATGAAACTTAAAGCCAGGGTCGCCATGTGATGGCCCTGTGATGGGTATTATTTTCCATGTATATAATAATGCAACCAACTCGTACGAATGAACTTTATTGACTATATTTTACAAACAACTCACAAATAATCATAATTTGTTTTTAACAATATGTAAGATATGCTTATTTGCTGTTTCTATGGGGACAGTAAGTGATTGAACTTTACTTCCTGTACTCGTGCCCTTAGAAACGGCAAATAAATACCAATTAGGTCATTAACCATATTATTCTTTTTTTTTTTTTTTTTTTTTTTTTTTTTTTCGGGCCGAGATGGGAAACTCATGTTCGAATGGGTCCAGGACCCAAACAGTGTTGGACTCATCCCCAAGGAGATGCCTACCAACCAAACCCACCTCAAACTCGCCGTTACCCCCGCCTCGGAATCACTACCCTAGCATACTTCGAGACAGGCGGCGGTCCCTCGCACACTCTCCGCTCACACTGTCATCTTCTCCCTCCTATCACTCCTGCCTCTCATGCCATATCGAGTCCTTCTCTCCCCCTTACCATGCTCTCTACTACTCCACTCACCTCCATCCATTCCTCCTCCCCCCTCAACATTATCTCCACCATGTTTTCCCAGTACACCGCCTCCCCTAGTTTCCTCTCCAACTTCTTCAGCACTTCCTCGTTCCTCCAGCATCTAAACACATGCCCCACATCATCCTCCACTTCACACCTCTCGCACACACCAGTCTCTCGTTTCCCAATCTTGTGGAGGTACTCTACTCTCGACCCATGTCCAGTGAGCACTTGTGTCAAGAAGTAGTTCACCTCCCCGAATTTCCGGTCCATCCAATCTCTCCTATTCCCAATCGCTCCTTTTAGCGCGCCCTCATACTCCTCCCACCTTCTCTCCATTTCCTCCTCCATCCATTCCCGTACCTCTTCTTTGGTCGCACCCCTCCAGCGTTTGCTCCTAGCTCTAGCCAACACGTCCAATGGGTAGGACCTTGCCAGCACCGCTGCTGCCAGTCCACCCACTGTCCTGTACCCCTGCACCACCCTCAGCAGTATCCCTCTCTGCACCCGCAGAAGTGGCCTAACCCTCGCATTCACCCCCGCTCTTTCACTCCACACCTCCGCACCGTACAGCATACTCTGCTCTACCGTCCTACCAATTACCCTCCTCTTCCACTCTCCCGGCCCTTTCACATTACACATCAATCTCCCCAGCCATGCTGCCCTCACTTTACCCTTCTCTGCCGCCTTTACCATATGGGTTTTGAAGGATAATTGGCTATCCAACCACACCCCTAGGTATTTCACAGACTCCTCCATGCGAATTATCCTTCCCTTAACCATCACCCCCACTTCCCTTGCCCTGCTCCGTCCCTTCACTAGCAACCCCACCGTCTTCTCTTCCGCCACTTCCAGTCCGCACCGCTCTATCTTCTCCACAATCTTCCTGCACATTCTCTCCGCCTTTCTTTCTATCTCCGCCTTTCCCTTTGCCGTACATACCAGACACACATCATCCGCATACACCGTAATCTCACATCCCTCTTCACATACTATCCCACAAACCTCATCAAACACACACTTCCAGAGCGTCGGTCCAAGAACCGAGCCCTGAGGCACTCCAGCCTCCATCTCATATCTCCTCCCTCTGGAGTCTACAATCACACGCCCCGTCAGGTAGTCCTCCACCAGGTTAACCAACCCCTGCTCCACTCCAAGCCTCAGCAACGCGCTCAACACTGCCCGTTTGCTGACACTGTTGAACGCGTTCCCGACGTCGAAGAACACGAGTAGGGCCAATTTCTTCTTCCTCCAGCTGCCCTCCCTAGCTCTTTCCACCAAACCCATCACCTTGCTCAGTGCCGAGATGCAAGATTTCCCCTTCGTGAACCCATGCTGGTTTACCCTAAAACCCCCATTCCTACCAACTTCCTCCTCAATCCTATCCCTTATTATCCCCTCCATCAATTTACCCATACCACACAGCAGGCTGATAGGCCTATAGTCCCCCGCCCGCTTCCCCTCTCTACCCGCCTTCTTCATCAGTATCACCCTGGCTACCTTCCATCCTTCCGGGAACTCCTCCTCCCTCAGCACCCTGTTGAATAGTTCCCAGAAGTACTCCCTATTGTCATCCAACAGCCTCTTCACCATATCACCCCTCAGGCCATCTATCCCTGGGGCTTTTCTCACTTTAATATTTCTCACCCAATCTTCTACCTCCCACTTCTCTACCGGCCTTACCCCCCTCATTTTCACTACCCCCCTTGTATCTTGGATTTCCTGAATTCTGCCACCCACTCCTCCTTCTCCCCCTTTGAACAATTTCTCTATGATCTCCTTCTCCCAATCCTCCTCTAGAACCTCGTTTCTATTTCCACCCATCCTCTTCACCGCTATCTCATACGCCTTTCCCCATGGATTGTTTTCCAATTCCCCCAGTAACTCTTCCCACTTCCCTCTTTTTTCCCTCTCCACTCTACTCTCCAGTTCCTTCTTCTTCTCTTTATATCTCCCTCTTCCCTCTATCCTTCCTCTTCCTCTCAGCATCCGTCTTCGTTCTTTCTTACACTCCCTCCACAGCTCCTCTATTTCCTCATTCCACCAGTAATTGGCCCTCCGCTCACGCCTATTGCCCCTCTTTCCCTCTCTTTTGCAGCCCTGTATCACATTGTACAATTCATCTGCATCATGTCCAAGTCCCCTTCCTATCTCTTCTCTTACTTTCTTCCTCATTCTCTCTGCCTCGGCTCTCGTCCACTTCCATTCCCACTCTTCCACTAAATCCTTTCTCTCTTTCCTTATATCCGTCTCCACATACCTATGTAAGCTCAAGCTTTCCTCATCCTCCAGCACCCCCCAACTAAACACTCTTTCCCACAGCCATTCATCACATGCTGTTATATCAATAAATGATGAACCCCCGTCACCCCTCACGAAGGTGGGCAGTAGTCCATCATTCAGCACCACCAACCCGTTGGATGTTAACACTTCCTCAAGGATCTCCCCTCTCCTGTCCGTTTTCTTCCCCCCCCCCCCCCCCCATATAGTATTCTTCGCATTGAAGTCCCCTGCCACCATTCTCCTTATGATCCTCCTTTTTCCTTTTGACACCCTCAGATCGTCCTCTAATCCTGTCACGCTCCTCTCATATTCTTCCAGGCTGACATTTGGGCTTATATACACACTATACACCACCATGTCTCCCATTCGCACTACCACTCATCCATTTCCCTTCCTCACTTCATCCGCCCTCAATCCATGCCCCACCACTCTTATTCCTGCTTCTCCTGTATCGTCCATAATCCATCCCTGCTTCCCCACATATCTAGCATTCACCTCGGATCCACACACTACATCCACTTCCCTCCTAAAAATCACTTCATCCAATATATCATGCGCTATCCTGCATTTCCCTAAATTTATCTGTAACACTCTCCATACATCCCCTACATTCCTCCTTCCCGCGCAATGCTGTCCCCTTCCTCCTATTTGACCAGACTCGTCCCCTCTGAGGGGTCCAGAGGGTCCCTCCCATTTTTTCCTTCACCTTTTCCATCGTCTCCTTCTACTTCTTCCCTTCCCCTACTACATTCTATCTCCCCTGGCCTGTGTCCCCTTTCCCCACATACCCTACAAAGGAAAGCCTGCCGACAGTCTCTCGCCATGTGATCCTCGCTCTTACAAAGCCAACACTTACTCCTCTCCTTGACTACCTTCACCTTACACCCTGTTACTTTATGGCCCTTTATCCCACATCCAAAGCATCTGTCATCCTCTCTACCCTCTATAATATTTACCCTGTTCCACCCCAATCTAATCTCCTTTTTTTTCAAAAAGGCTACCGCTTTTTCCCATTCCGCCCTCACCACCGCCATTTTCATCCCGTTCCTCTCCCTTACCACTTTAATCACCGTTGTCTTTTTCCCAATCAAATTCTCTATTTTCCCCCTCACCTTTTCATCTTCCATCCACGGTTCTATCACTACCATTTTAATGGTTTTTGTTCCCCTCCCCGCTTCGACCACCCTAGCTCCTGTTACCCTTCCTACCTCCCCCAGAATTCCCCTCACCTCAACCCCCTTCTTTGCCTCTATTACCACCTCCCTATTTCTTGAGACTCTGAGTCTATCCACCCACTCCCCTGTCATCTCCCTCAACCCCTTCTTAATCCTCTCGATCCCCTCCTGATCGACTTCCCCGATATCCTTCAGGATTATCGCCCCATTATTACCCTCCTTTTCCTTCTCCCCATCTGTATAGATTGTTACCTCCGCCACCTCTCACCCACGCCACCATCTTCTTCAGCACCTCCACCTCTACCTGCTCAAGCCTGTGGAGTCCAATGCTGTCCCCGCTCCCCACTACCCCAAACAGTCGACTCATCAGCTCAAACACCTTTTTCTCATCCCTACAATCTCCCTCCATCCGACAGATCAACTCCGTCTTCACCCTTACCCCATTCCTTTCCGTAGTGCGTACCTCCTTGACCCACTCCATTTCCTCTCCTTTTCCGCCTAGCATCGGCTACCTATCCCTAAACATCCTCTGTATTCCCTTCTCCATTCCACTGTCTTCCTTGGTCACCCATACCACCTTTACCTTTTCATCCCCTAATATTGGATTTCCCACCTTCACCTCTATTCCCTCCCCCTTTTTACCATCCCAGACCCTATCTCTAACCTCCAGCCATCCTTCCCAGTCTCTTTGCCCCACCTCCCATCGTGTTTGCATTATCCCGTTGCTATCGTCCTCCCCCCTCAACCTCTCCAATTCCTTGACCCGCCCCTCTGCCGCTGCCTTCTCTTCCTCCAGCCTTTCCACCTTCTCCTCCAGTCGCCTTACCATATCCTTCAATCTCTCTACACTCTCCTTCTCTTCTTCCTCCCAATCCTCCATTTCCTTCTTTCCTTTCTCCTTCAGTTTCCTCTTCTGTTCCTTGTCCTCCAGAGGCGATACCTCCTTTCTCTTTACTCCAGTATCACTCCTCCCTCTCGTCTCCCCCGCCTTATCAGGCGTTCGTTTTACCTTCGTCGACTTACCAAAAATTCCATTTCCTTGCCTTTCTTCATCCATAACCTCCTGTTCTATTTTTCTTTCTTCTTTGTCCAAATTCCATCCCACGAGTAGCTAGGGAATTGAATGTCCACCACCACAGAGCCCCGCTTGTGGTGGTAAGGCTGGTTACTCCGGGAGGTCACCAGGTATCCCGGAGGCACCGTTTCTGACTGACTTTCGCGCAGCCATTCATCCATTGCCACGGTAGCTAACAACGTAGATTACGGATTGTTTTATCGAGGTTTACTCCTCCATATTATTCTTAAAAACTATTATATTACATAAATAATTATATTTTCTAGTTTACCACTACAATCACAACAAACGTAATACAAGATACCAGAGACAACAAACAAAATATTAATTTTGTCACATTTTAAACCTAACTTGTCACACAAAGATTGACTTATTATAAATATTGGACTGACTTCCTGAATCTAATAAAGTATTGCTTTCATGCCAATTTCCCGTATTATCGCAAACTAAAACAGTTGCAGTAGATAATAAAATCTGGTTTGAAATAAAAGTTAAGTAAGAATTGCTAATTGAATGATTGTCGAATGTTTCAAAAGTATTAGAATTACGGTTTTCATTAAATTCAATAACAGAGTCGTTATTTCTACTGTCGATAGGTGGTTGATAGGATTCGCGGTTATTGGAATTTTTTGGCGATTGCTGTAAATAAATACCACGATTAGGATTACTATTACCAGTATTTTGATTTTGACTAAGGACACCAAGTAGTTCGTGAGGCTGGTCTACCGAACGAGAAAGATATGCTGTGTTGCCGTTATTATTATTGTTTTCATTATACCTTTCAACGTGTAGTAACGTGTTATGTTTAAATTTACATTTTTTACACATCCACTGGATAAACAATCGTTTTTGGAGTGACCAGATCTAAACCAGTTGTTGCAAAGTTTAAATTGCTTAATTACTTTATATTTCTCAGATATCGGAATATTCGAGAACTTCGAGCAATGATAGATAAAGTGACTTTCTTGGCAGACACATTTTATTTCGCGATCAAATTGGTTTTTTTTTCTGAAACACGTTGTTCTGTAAAAAACATTTTGGGTTACTTGTAGTACCTTTTGGTGTCGCACCACTATCGTATTTACGAGGAAAAGCTTCAAAATTTTGATTTGAAGTATTATTATACATTGCCTCGAGGACTGAACATTCAATAAGTTCATTCAACGTTGGTAGTTTTTTGTCGGTTTGTTTCGACTCCCAATCGCGTTTTGTCGTCAAGTTTTTGTAATATTGGGATTAACATGAGATCCCTGTGCTCCACCGGTATATGCCATTTTTGCAACTAGCTACGATCTTATTTGGAATGCCGATTTTTTCGGAAGTTGAGGCAAGTTAAATAATAACGCGTTAACGTGATGGTTTATGATAGAGCGTTTATTTTCGTATCGTTTGTGCAATAAATCTAACGCTATTGAATAATTTGCTGTTGTTACATTTGAAGAATCGATAAGTTTCAACATATCCCCTTTACAACATATTTCTCAATATAAAAACTTGCCAATTTCGCTTATATCGGTTCGATTATTTACTAAGGAATCAAATATATCTTTGAAACTGTTCCATGTTTCATATTTATCATAAAAAATTGGTAAACCTAAATCGGGTAATTTGGCAACTCCGCCGGCTGAATGCGATGAAAACAATGGTATAACTTGTTGGCGCGTTTCCTAAAAGAGTACCCGATCCCGACGCTGCAGTTTCTGAAAACATACCATTTTATTCTATCTTCTCATTTTATTTTTTATGGTCTACGAGTAGCTTTTCTGCGTACGCGATTTTTGTATAAAATGTCGATCCGGTGTCTAAGCGGTTGTCCGTTCACTAAGTATTCGAGACGTGTTTGTATTCTATCAAATATCGAAAAATCTTCTACGCTTTTCAATCTTCTTCCTATTTGAAAAATATCTCCTTTGTTTTCGATTAAAAATATATTAAAACGTTCTAACCGTGCGCATATCACCTTTCGAGCGTGATTCAACTCGTAAACCTCGATATCTTCCCGAGCTACTTCTTTTTCACTTCTAAGATAGGTAATTATACGAGAAAATAACGATTGATATTGTTGTCTACGAGATAGGTATAAGCGGTTAAGACATTAAATAACGATTAGGATATAAGAAAGGAATCATAGGAACGATCTCACCTGATCCTTTTCTCTTACGTGATTCGTGGGCTTCGTTGGACTGTAGGTACCCTAATAACACTAATACGTCCCGGTAACGTCTTTTGAACGTTTGCCTACAACTTACTCTACGTACCAAAAACGTTTGTGACCGTTTTTAAACGTCATTTGAACGTTTTAAGAACGTTTTGTGTCAGAAAAAAGAGCGTTTTAAGGACGTTTAAAAGGACGTTCCGTAAACGTTTTTTAACGTTTAATAGACGTATTAGGAACGTTATTTTCAACACCTCTTCAAAACGATGCCAGTAGGATTTTTGGAAACGTTCTAGGGACTTATTTCAAACGTCAAATACATATCTGCAACGTTTCAATAACGTACATTAACAAATTCACTGGCATTGGCCCCACCAGTTTTTGCAAACATTTCAACCTAAAATTGAAAAAACACCAGTGATGTAAATCTGTGAACGCTAGTGTGAATTTTATTGTGCATCAGTATGTTTGCTCCAGCAGGAAGATAGGAATATTATAAAACAGTAAAAATATGGAAAAATATATAGATATAGACCATTGATGATAAAAAGAGACACAAAACCTCAAAACGGTCAAAGAGTAACAAATGGTATTTTTTGCAACTGTTTTCCATAAGAGCAAATATATGAAGTTTACAATACTTTGACAAAGATAAGATTGGGTAAGGTTTTATGCCTCCTTTTATCTTTAATGATCCATACCCATGTTTTGCAAACATTTGTAACTGCCTGCTGGAACAAACCTGCAATGAAATCTTGTGGTTGCTGTATAATTAGCTTATACGTAGATTTTAAAATAACTTCAGCATAATAGATATATTATTATGACACACACATTTTTAAAAAGAATTAGCAAAATATATTTTTCCTCATTTTCAAAAAACTTCTCAAAAATCTCAAGGTCAGTCTCTGAAGTAATCGGATAGTTCACATTTGGCACCTGGCTCAAAATGGGTGTTTCAATTTTAGATTCTTCTGTGTCACTTCGCAAAATAGTAGGATCAACTTTTACCAAGATGTCACAGCATATATCTTTTATCACAAATAACATCTTGTCTATGTTATTTAAATATCTCCTTGTACAGCATACTTTACAAGCGCTATTGCATTTTGGAAGAGTTGGAGTTTCTGAAACAAATTTTAATTAAGTATTAATTTTATATTTTTAAAAAAGGTGGTATTAAGAGTAGGAATGAAACTTAAGTAACTATCATTGCAAAATGAAAAATGTGAATGTATCCTACCTTTTATAGCAATATTTCCAGAAGAAATAAGCAAATCCTGGCTATCATTATTGTTCTGTGAAATAGCTAAAAAAAGTAAAAAATGTTTAAAAACTACTAAACACTAAAGTTTTTGACATCACATAGTAGCCAAAATTAGGCGTTTAATTTCAGTCTAAAACTCAGCTCATAAAACTTACATGAAGATGGAGTCAAATCAGTCTGGGTAGGATGCTTTCTAGGTGGTACAGGCACTTTAGAGGGTGAAACTCTGTCCTCATTTTCTGAGTCAGATGAACCTGATGATACAAAAAGGTCTTTTTTCTTTCTTTTTCTTTTTAAGTCTATATCAGAATTTAAGTCACTTGTTGATTCGGCTGTTCTTGCCTTATTCCGAGCTACGATATAATCATCTAAAATTTGAAGTTAGTTATTATACTTTCCCTGACAAAATGTAACTGTATAATGTCTTAACAAGTTAAACTTCTGAGCATTAAAAGTGCTTGTTTTCTTTACACTTAACGTCAATTATTTCAAATTAAAATGTTATATCTACCTTCACCAAAACAAAGAACTCACCAAATGTTCCATCTTTAAAGGTTCGCACTTTGTGAGATGGCCAAATGCTATTCATCTCACAGCTTCTGATTGCATTTTTTATTTTATCCTGAGTAAATGGTGGCCAAAAACAGAAATCACCATCATGTATCCATGAAGTAGGTACTGCATCTACAGTATCATCAGAAAATGCACTACAGTCCAAGTGTTAGTTGACTCTTCGTTATCCATATTTATTTTTCTAAAATATTAAAAAAGGGCAGACAATATCTAATAAACTAAATCAATATAAACTGATAAAACATGAAAAACCTAAGGAATATTTGATTTATAATTTTGATTGGTGTAGTAAAACTTTTCAAACCTGACTGAAGTTTTTCAACTTTTTGTAACTGGCTTTATATGAATATTACAAAAAAAAGAATTACAGGATGTAGGAAAAGAACGTAAAAATATACAAAACTAGAAACAATTTTTTCAGGCTATGTAGTAGTATGTAATAGTAGATATATGACATATTTATCTTTGTAACGCAATTTGACACATTTATTTTTAATCTGTGATATATTCCAAGATTGATAAGGAACTAAATTACTAGCCAAATATATATTCATGTCCGAGGATTTGCAGGGCGATATAAAAAAGTTCTCGAGTGTAAGAAACCTTTTTCCAATAACTTTTATTATATCATTAGTGGCAACAATATTTTCAATAACAATAACTGTTATTTCATCCTTAAGAAAACAGCAATGATCAGAATTTTTTATATTAAGACAAAAGTCTGTTAACGAAATATGTTTATACTGCTTTGGAATTTCCTTGAACTCTAATAAGGGGCCTTGACTATGTTCTAATTTTAATTCAAGATTTTTTCTCTCTCTAAGCTCTTGTTGATTTGCAAGTATTTTATTTTGTTCTTCCAATCTGTTTGCTAACTGTTGCAAAGGCTGGTTGCTTTTCCTATGATTTTTTTTTTAAAAGATCATATTGTTTTCAAATGGAAAAGCACTAAAGTTTTCAATACTTCCAAATCTTGTTACATCATCAGCTAAATGTAACGAATTATGAACATTATGGGAAACATTTTCAGAACCATAGAGTAAAATGAAATTTTTTACAAAGTATGATAATAATTCTCTAGCATAATCAACATCCAGACACTTTGATAATAAATGAAGTGCAACATGTAAACAAATAAAATTTAAATAAACTTCTTCAGACACATCATTTTTTAGTACAACTGGCCCAGTATAAAATAAAAACATTCTAAACTCTGTGGCCTTCCATCGCTTTGCTTCTGAAAGAGCCCTTGGTTTCCTAGAAAATTCCAAAGGAGTAAGTTTTTGTAAACTAGTATGCAGAGATGAAATGTTTTCTAGCTGACGACTTGACCACTTGTAAGGTGGATGACCGGAAATCCACAAATTTACTATTAACTTTTTAACAACACCTAGACCAACAAGATGCATGTAATCTAGTGGAAAGTTATCAATTATGTTTAGTCCAGGCAAATTTTCCAGAATTGATATGTTTGTGTGATGGCTTTCTTGCTCTTTAGACCTAAAATTTAAATCTGTCCTCAACTGAAAATTTGTAATTTGTGGAAAGCAAATTCTATTGTTCCTAAAAACCCCTTCTGTGTTACATTTTGAACATGACATATATCCACTGTGACCTCTAGTACATTTAATAAAAGATTTTGCCGGTACATCACATACAAAAACCAATTTTATATTGTACTGTCTGTTAAAATAGGAAATTCCATGAGGTATCATTGCCATGATAAATTCCTACTATTTCAATATAACTCTTATTATTAAACAGATTTATCATAATAGGCCATAGCTGACTGCCAGAACTTTTGGAGTTCGGAAGACCATCTATATTAACAGAAACAATTAAAATATTTGATTCACATACAATATTTTCTTGTTCCACTTTATCAGCAAGTTTTTGTAGAGCTTTCTGAAATCCAAAATGAATGTAACTGCCTGGATTAATAATTTTTAAACTAGTAATGGTGTCCCTAGGGGTTTTCAAAAGTGTTCGGGGATCTTTTGGTACTAGAATATCATGTCTTATTAACAGATTTAGTAATTCCCCCAGAGCATTATGTGCAATGATAAATATTACTGACCAATTGGCCGAATCATTTGAAAAAGTATGTGTTGAAGTATCAGACAAAAAAACATTGCTAGAAATTTGAGGATCTCGAGCATCATTACTTTCTCGAGGATATTATTACGTTCTCTTAATTCTTGTGGTTCAAAATGACTAGAATTACTCTCCTCTGAACTTCCTGATGATTGACATGCCTCTGCTTCTAAAGAATTTGAATTGCTAGGACCTGCTATTGAAGACGGAACATTAGATTCGGAGTCAGGGCATATCGTAGCTGACCTTTTAAATCTTTTATAATGTTTATTCAGCAATGCATGTCCATCACCAAGAAAACTCATAACTTAGGAGGAAAAGTTTTCAAATACTGCTATAAATACACTCACAATTAAACAAAATCACATGGCGTCACTAGTCACTGCCAAAGATGTAATTTTACAATCGATACTTGAAATACTGATCATTTTAATGTTTATTTCAGTTAAAAGGAAAGAGTAAAATTCAAATAAACTTCCGATTTTATTCGAATTCCCGAAAAAATAAGTAAAAACGTTTAAAATCGAACGAAAATTGACGGTCACTAACTGAACACACGCTGTCAAATTGTCAACCATTTGTCAAATGTCATCAGTCATCTATCATTTTTTGAACGAGGTGTGTTCAAGAATTAAAAAGGGTGTGTTCGATAACTAAAAAGGGTGTATTTGATCGTCAACTGATTATCTAAAAAAACCGAAACGAAAAAGTTAAAAAACTCTATTTTGCAATCAACATAAGTTTTTCTCATTCTCTGAATAATTTTACATAGCATTGCAAACACTGATATTTTATATGGAAGGATCGATATACGGGAATAAAATATTTAAAGATAAATTTGACACATGATCGAGAAAGGACTAAAAAATGCAGTTATTATTAAATCGCTAATTTTTTTAAAATTTTGTTATTAGAAACAGATATAATGAAAAACTTTCTTATATTTAAAACTTTTTTTATCCAAATAAAGTTGCGTCTTGTTTTAGTTTTCGTTCAACGTTACATATACGTTAAATAAAATCTTACCTGAAACATATTCATATAACGTTTGAGAAACGTTTTTTTTTAGGCCTGGAACGTTCAGACCTAAAAATACCTGAAAGATACGTCTACGGAACGTTCAGTGTTTGTAGGGTATCCACCTGGTCGAAACTGCTTCTATCCGGCTCGAAATGGCCAAAATGTTGAGACATTACACCCCTGGGTTTCGTTTTTGTTGATTCGAAGGACCACCCTTTGCAGGGACGATGATTAAACATCAAACTCGATTGATTTTTTGACACAACAAAACATTCACTTTATTAAACATAAAAGGTTGTTACATATATTTAAATTTAATTGGTCTCTTAAGCCTCACCTAGTAAATGAATTCTGTTCGCTACTCTCTTTGTACTACTGTTCGCTCGCTTCACTTCTTTTAGCTCTGCATTCAGGCGGTGGAGCCGTATATTGCCGTATATATCTCCAAACTTATTAACAAAGTCAGTTTTGGCACACAAAAATTGGAGATATTAAAATACGTATACCAACATGAAGTGGCAAAAAATGTGACGAAAATGGTTCTTTAAGAATGGTTTTAAGAACAACTGGTCCATAATATAATAAGAACTGCCTAAACTCAGTGGCTTTCCAGCAATCTAGCTCCTTTAGAGTTCTGGGAAACCTAGCAAATTTTTTAACACTACAAGTTCGTATTGTTTCCAATTGGATATTGATATTATCAATGTCCTCTTTGCCGTATCCCCTGATGCCCAGATACCCAAAAGGATAGTAAGGAGCTGGGGAATGATCCCCCGTCGGTGTGTCGTTCAATTGTTCTCTTAATGATGGGATCTGAGTGAATGGTGTCGATGAATTGAATAAATTCACATCACCATTCTGTGTAGAGTGCCCATCTATGCACGGGCACCCTCAAGTATTGGGGCAAGGTGCGGGAGACTACCGTTTCAGACATTCAGATTCGGGGGCTCAGGTCCTCCTTCGGTGTCTGCGACGATAGTCTCTCATACCGCATTCTCCGAGAATTGCAGTTCCAGCCGTAAGCTGCATAAGCTGTTGGTGTTGCAATTCACGGTGTGTGTGCGAACGTGCCGTGGTTTGGTGGCGGATTATGAGGCGCGGGGATGGGAAACAGTAGGTGGTAAAGTTTGCCGCAGGTTTACCCACCCATACTACTCGCTGTCAACGGTTTCGTCTCGTCGTGGGCTCACGGGTTCACTTGGGTTTAGTCACCTAGGCTCCTGGAATCTTAAAGACTGTTGACTCGGGGCCGCCAGCCTACCACGCCGGTGGTCCTTAAAGTTCTTTGGTCAGTCGAAAATGAAAATAAGCATCGGAAACGCCTCCGCGCAGCGCATGGGCGAGATTGATGAAGGTGGTAGTGGTCGGGATCCTTCGGGTGACCGAGACAAAATACTTTTTAAATGCCAACTGTGTGACCGGGCATTTAAAACTAGGACGGGTCTGGGTGTGCATAAGAGCAGAGCACATCCGTTGGAGGCCAACAATGAGATTGTTGTGGATAGAGTAAAGGCGCGGTGGTCTGGCGAGGAAGCGCGGATGCTGGCGCGGTTGGAAGCGGAAGCCACCATCAGTGGTGTCCGCTTCATGAATGAACATCTAACACCGCTGATGAGGGGCAGGACTCTTGAGGGAGTGAAAGGGGAGCGGCGTAAAACCTCCTACCAGGAGCTGGTTCAAGAGTTCATCGAAGCCCTCTCGGGGAGGCAACGCTCTCCTTCGCCGGAACTGGTGCCTTTAATCGAAACTCCTGATGTTCCCACAACGGAAACTGAGATTTTCTTCGATGCGATTGACAATTTGTCTAGCGTACTTGACGAGGAAATCCTTGGGGACCGAAGTGTGTTCATTAGGGAGCTAATCGCCAGCAGTCGTACGGACGATATCTCCAACAAGCGCGGTGGCCCATCAGATATCGCCGGATCCAGCAGCTTTACCATAACAACACAAAAGAATGCGAGAAGGATTCTCGATGGAGTAAAGGGTCCGCCTACCTATTGGCGCCGATAACCGCCGACGAATGTAGTCGGAACAAGGTTAATAATGGTAGGGCTGCGGGGCCTGACGGGATCAAGCCTGGGGACTGGAATAAGCTTCCGTCCGAACTCCTCGCTATTTTCTTTAATTTAATCATGGCGCGCAAACATCTTCCTGATGAGTTGCACGCGTCGAGAATCGTCTTCGTCCCCAAAGAGGTCGAGGCGGGTCTGAAGCCAACACCTGCTGACTTCCATCCGTTATCCATTCCTGCAGTAGCCGTGAGGCACTTGCATAAAATCTTGGGTTCTAGACTTGCGGACGCTGAGGGTCTTCTGAGCGACGAGCAGCGCGCTTTTCGGAGGAATGTTGATGGAATTGCAGAAAATCTATGTATTCTAAAAACAATCCTTGGGAAAGCGCTCCGGTTGAAGCAGACGGTGCATTTGGCTGTGCTGGATATCAGCAAAGCCTTTGACACCGTTAATCATGACAGTCTCCTTGGTGCCTGCAGAAGCTCTGAAGTCCCGGAGGATATGCTAGCTTACCTCACGAGCGTCTATGACAACGGACACACCGTTTTGGATGAACCGAATGGCGGCGGTAAGAAGTCGCGGGTTAGGCCGGCGCGTGGGGTTCGACAGGGGGACCCACTTAGCCCTGTTTTATTTTATTTATTTATTTATTAATTTACGACTTAGTTATTTACGACTTAGTTATTTACGACTTAGTTCTCGTGTCCACGACTCAGGTTGGTCTGCAACGTAACATCGACGATCTTAGTCGCGAGGTCTGTCGTGCGGGTATGGCGCTTAACCCGAAAATGTTCAAAGTCCTTTATCTGGTAGCTTCTGGTCGGGATAAAAAGCTGAAAGTTAATACCCGACAGCTCTTTAAAATCTGTAATTATCCCGTTCACCAAATCTCTGTGGTGGAATTATGGAGCTACTTGGGAGTTGGCTTCATCGGCTCTCGGGTGGGTGGAGCTAGAGTGTCAGTGGGGTACGAATTGGAGCGGTTGAGCAAAGCTCCTCTAAAGCCGCAACAGAAATTGGTGTTGGGTAAAATTACTATTGGGGTTTTAAAGGGGCTCGACATTACAATTCGTGCCGCAATTAAACGCTGGATCCACCTGCCCAAGGATGTAGCCTTGGGCTACTTCCACGCCCCGATGAAGTTCGGCGGTATTGGAATTCCTCAATTATCAACTTATATCCTTCATCTGAGGCTAAGGAGGATTGTGCAGCTGCGTAATTCTTCTGTGCCCTCGGTCGTTGCTTTCTTTGGCGATGAGACTTGCGATATTGAACGTGAGGGGTGTCTCGCCAGACTAAGGAACATCCCTAACCGCGATCAAACTGATAGTCTGCATCTGTACTGGAAACAGCTCTGGAACACACAATTGATGATAGCTCTTTGGAAAATGGCCACAATAGATTCTTATAGGTATATTTTTTTAGAAAGAAACTACTGATGCACATGTAATATAATTCAGAAGTATAAAACGAAACTACAACTCTTTTCTTTCATTTTTATTGTAGATCCGTTTGTGACAGATTTAACGTAGGACGAGCTACTGCTGTCAGAGCTGTACGTCGAGTTTGTCACGCTTTATTTATAAGAGCCTCAATATTTATACAATGGCCTACAGATGACCGTGCTATTGATGTGATGCGTGGATTTGAAAGAGCAAGTGGCTTCCCTAAAACAATAGGAGCTATTGATGGGACTCATATTCGTATAAATGCTCCAAAACAAAATCATGTAGACTATATCAATCGGAAAGGATATCACTCTATTCAGTTACAGGTATACAGCAAATGTTAACTCATTTTGGTATAAAAATTGATTTACATGTAATTAAAATTTTTCTGCAGCTCGTGTGTGGTCACAAGACTCTGATAACCCATTGTTATGTCGGACATCCTGGGTCTGTTCATAATCAGAGAGTTTTTCGTTTGTCAGAAGTTGCAGATTACATAAATGATGAAGATAAATTCCCAGAAAACAGTCATATTCTAGGCGGTGCTGCATATGAAATACATCAGCATTTACTTACTCCTTATAGAGATAATGGACATATAACTGTTGCAAAGAAAATATAATTATCGTTCAGAAGTGCGAGTGACTATTGAAAGATGCATCGGGTTATTAAAAGGTAGAATGAGAAGTTTATTAAATTGTCTACCAATGACAAGGTACATTGTTGCTTGCTGCGTAATCCATAATATCTGCATTTTACGAGAAGATGATTTAATTGTTATTACCATACCTGAATATAATCAAGAAAATAATGGAAACTATTCGCGTGAAGGCGAACCGCAGGAGTTCTTAAAAGAGATGTTATTATGAATTCCTTGTAAAATTAATAAAAAATTATGATACATCCTGTTAATGGTAATCACAATAGTTGTCTATAACCATAAATTATCGATAGCATATGAAAACTCGATTTTTGAAATTTTAGAGAAAACCATAATTTCATGTAAATTTTGGATACGTATTCCTAATTTCCCAGAAAATGTGTTAATACTTGATAATGTAGAAAAATAACGAAAATTGTATATATTATTCAATTGCCTTATAGTAATTTTAAAAACTCCAATGAATTTTTTATTTTATTAAATATAATATAAAATGTATCGTATTTTTAACAAAAATTATATTTGTATAATAAAAGTAATACAAGTCATTAAAATAATTTTCATCTTTACAAACAATTTTTATGGTTCTTCATTTATTAGCCAATTTTTCTAAAACCTTAAGAAATTTCTCATCCATTTCCATTCGCTCCATGTGCCTTTTTTTATTTTCCTCGTGTTCCTCTGCTTGCTTCAATCTTTTTCCAAGTAGAGTTGCTATTGACGTCTTCTACAAATCTACAATGAAATTTAGTTCATACATTAGTTACAAATAAAATTATCTGATGCAATCAACTCACTTAATGAACATCCGCTATCAGATCCTCCTGCACTATCATTACTTTTTGGTGGTTGTTTCGACGAAAGACCAGTGGAAGACGCAACTGCAACTGGATTGCACCATGCTTTTTTGCCAAAAATTTCATCCATTATCTAGCAGAAGTATAGTGTAAACAATAATCATAAAAAATAACTTTATTAGAAACTTATTTATTTGTCAACTATATCTAAAAATTTAATAGGATATTAAGTAATTTGTACAAACCTCGTAAAATGGCCAAGTCCTTCTATTATTTCCTGACTTGCTGTTATGATTCTTCATAGATTTATATGTTTTTTTAGGCTTCGTAGCTTGGAAGAACATTGTGGTCCAGTCACATCGATATTTTTTTCCATACTTGTGCTTGAGACATTTCTCCCCTATTGAGGACTCCTTCCATTGACCTATATAATTCCAATAACAACAGTACAGAGGGTGAATTCCATCTGTATAAAGAAACTCCACCTGTATAAAAAATAACGTATATAACTGATATTCTCGCATAATATATAGCAGCAGGTTAATAGAATTTAATATACCTTCAGATTCTGCAGTTTTAGAAGTGAAATCACCTATGTCTTCACTCTCAAGTACATCTTCGTCAATGAAGTCCTCGGGAGTCTCTTGATCATAGAATTCAGAATTCTCGTGGTTGCAGTCATTAGATGTGGAAGCTCGAGGTTCTTTATTTATTATTCTTCTCATCAGTTCTGTAGCAAAAGCCATGTCTACAATCAAAATAAATTTTTCATGAAGGAAATATATATTCTCAATGATAATGAAAGCTGTTCATTCATCAAACTAGGTTATGTTATTAATAATTAAGGAAAAATTTATGTAACATTAAGAAAATGAACTAAAACTAATTTTATTGAAATTATTTTACATTATTGTATTTACCTTTTTCTGCACGTGTAGCATCGGCTTCAGAAACCAAAGCTTACACTACAATTTCTTTCTCTGCATCATACAAAGTGATTTTGGTTGTCGCCATCTTTGAGTTTTGAACATAGAGTAAGGTATAAGCATAAGTACGGTTTTGAATGATTGAATGTCATATTTCAAAAATTGCGCCGAAATATTCTCAACGTCCACTTTGACCCACCTATTTAGATGGGTCGTTGTGATCGAAAGTAATGACGTCATGAATAACGTTTTCGCCGCGACCACAACGACCGCGGTCGTCATGTGGAATGGCTGAAGGAGCATTTTGATCGTTGTGAGCGCTAAGTGGAACGCACTGAATGTGGCTTAGAGCTGGAGCAAATAGCAATGACCCCAAAATTATCGGAGGATATTTTTTAGAAACAATAAGTTTAATACAAGGTTGCCCTCAGATACTTCGGGTCGATCTAGGAACTGAAAACGGAATTGCAGAACGCATTCAAACATTATTGAATAGTAATACAAATCAAAATACTTTACCCCCATTTATTCATGTCACCAGCTCTCATAATCAGAGAATGAAATCATGGTGGGATATATTAAGAAAAAATCATAGCCAATACTGGTTAAATATTTTCCATAAATTGAAAGATGATGGATTATTTTCAGGTTCTTTTTTAGATAAATCCCCAATTAAATTTTGTTTCTTAAATATAATTCACGTAAGTTTATTAAAAAGTATATTTTCTTGAAATTATACATTCAGTGCTATTCTGCTTGCATATTGCTGAAAATATTGTATAAACAGTATTGTCATGGTTATAACATTCAGCAATATGGTCAAGAAATTGTGTATTCTGTTTCTGCGTTCATAGCAAGAAACAGATGAAGAGCAAAACTGAAATTATAGATGTAATTGTGGAAGACTATCCAGCCACTCAAGTAGAAGCAATGCTACGAAATTAGATAGTGCAGCCGAAAAATACAGCCAGAGTACAGAGCAAATGGCACATACCATTTCTCATTTGGCAGAAGCCTTTACACATATCGCCAATACTTTATCAAATCACAGTGTATCTTAGGCTGATTGATAGACGATCTTTTTGTAAGAGTGTATTTGTTTTGTTTTTCGAAATATAATTTTCATTTGTTTTTTAGGATATCATAACTTCATTTTGTTATCTTATTCACATTTAAAATGTACCATAGACTGTTTTTTTTATTAGTATGTATAACAGCTATGACTAATTGAAAGATTGATTTTTCGTTAGAATGTATTTGTTTTTTTTAAATATAATTTTGTTTTTATTTTAGAATATAATTTTGTTTTATAGAATATAATAAATTTATTTTGTTGTCAATATAACTATGTTTTTCACTCACAAAACACCCAAAAAATATTTATTGATTCGACAAAGTACAGTGTGAAGTTTTTACTACAAAAATTATTTTATACAATTGAATCGTACAAGAATAAAGTAGAAAAATGAACTTAATCTAGATAATAGTCTTTGGTATTTATACAAAAGTATTATCTAACTAATTCTAAATAGATGTTAGAGGTTAATATAGGGTTAGGTGTTAATGGCACATTAGTTTTAATTAAAATAAAGTAATTGTTCATTACATTTATCATATCTAAATCGATTCTCATTATTTTTAATGTCTTTAAATTATGGTGACATTTCTCCTCCCTCCTTAGGTGAAAGCTTCGTCCTCGAAGTCTCTAGGAGTTCTTGAAGGGCAATGGCTTGTTGTGGTGGATTCCTTGGGCCGAATAGTAACTTGGCGAGTCTGTGTCTCTTTTTTATGGAGATGTATAAGATTGGGGCTGCAACAGAAATTGTAATAATAGTTGAAAACATAGCTAGTCCAGTAGACATCAACGGTGGAAGGTTCGATGCTTCGATGCGTTGGATTTGTCCGTGGGATCCAGGGATGGTCAGTTTTTCTAACGTGATCGTATGTTGTGCTTTTAATTTAAGTTGTACAATGCTTGGAATTTGAATATTTTGCATAGTTCTTGGTTGTATTCGTTGTCCTAGGATTTCCAGGGTTTCATTTGTTGATAGAATGGCGGATTGAGAAATCGTTCTATTGTCAAAGGTTTAACTATTCCCAATAGAATGGCTTCGTCGATTTCTTGTATGAAATTCTCGGTGGCAACGGCTGTGGTGCAATTTCTTATGTCTGGAATTTGGCATCTCGATCTTACTTGGTTGTCGTAAATGACATAGTTTAGTTTTTGTTTGCAGTCTTCGAACCAATTATTGTTTGAGTAATACTTGGTAGGTGGAATTATCATTATTTGATCATTATTAGGTATCGGGTAGATTTTTAGGGTAGGGTAAGATTGTGTGTATAGGATAGGAATTTTTAGGATCATGAGCATACTTTTCTGAGTAATGCACACGAGAGAGTGCGAAGCTTCTATAAGTTCGTAGGGGTGTTCGTCGTTAACGATTAATCCATTTCGTGAATAAAGAGATGTTAAAGTGGTTTGTAATATTTCGAGTTCCTTAATTGTGAATAATTCAATGTTCGATAAATTAAGTTGGGAAAGAGTTATTGTTCTAATTAATTTTTGAATGTACTCGTTTATAATTTGAATTTCTAATATTTCATTGATAGTGGCTAATTGTTGAGAAATGTTATCTAGTGCGTCGGTAAGAATTATGTTATTTTTTCTAATTTTCTTAAAATCATTTCAAATCAAGAATTAAAGGTTTCACTGTAAGAAATTTGATTATAATGTTTTGTTATAATTTCTTGTTGTTTAAGCTCCAATGCGGTGATGTGAGTCTTCAGAAGTTCCAAGTCAGAATCATCAGGGTTACCTGTGATATATTTAATAGTCGTTCCTAATAGGTTAAATAGCCCTCGTCTTTGTTTGTGTCTGCGAGTAATTTTATGTAGGTTGTCTTCTGTTTCTGATAGCAGGTGTTTGAATTGGTTTCTCAGCAGCTCCATTGTCGCTAATTCTGGTACGGCATTTTCAAAGTTGTTAGAGCTGTTTGTTAGTGTTTGTTCTAGTTTCGACAGGTCTATTTGTAGTATATGTTTGTGATAATGTGATATAACTTTTGAATTTCCTACGGGTTCTGGATAGTAACCGTTATTGGGTATTTCTTGTATTTTCATTAAGGCATGAAGATGTCGAAGGCTGATCCTGAAAGGGTAATTTTGTGTAAGTTCTTCGTAGTCTTTTTGCGTATTTAAGGTGAGAACTAATTTGATTGTTTTTTGCAGTTAAGCCGGTGATTTTTGTTTTGTCTTGTTTAGTAGGTGTTAACGTTTGGTAAGGTGCTTCAAGCTTAGATTTATGTTTCTTTTTCTTTATATAGATTTTTCTATATTTCTATATATATGTTTTCTATATAGATTCAGGACAACTCTTTGAAAGTTATTAGTGTGGGTCCGTTAAAGAAGAATAATCGTGTGTTTCAAAGTTTAATTCAGTGCTTCTCTCATACATACAAAAAAGTGATGGATCAAGGCAAAGTTTATATTGGATATGACTATTGCAATGTGTATGATGGTATTGACCTGCTTCGATGCTACAAATGTTGCGGTTTTCGTCACACGTCTAAAAATTGTTCATCTGTATCATATATATGTCCTCTTTGTGGTAAAAATCACAAACTTGAAGATTGTACTCAAAATGAAGTTAAATACTGTATTAATTGTCACAATCATAACAAATATGCCGATCAAAGTGTTGCTGCTAATCATGCCGCTTGGGATAAAGATTGTCATGTATATAAGTTAGCACTTCAAAAGATGAGATCAAATATGATATCGCCATAGCAATCAACCGAATTTTCCGGCAGAGTTAATACTACAGCCAAAAATAAATCAACAACCCTTATTTGCTACTATCAAAACTTACGGGGTATTCGCACTAAAACTAATAATTTACTTCTTAATGCTTCAATTGCTTGTCCTTTTGATGTACTCGTATTTACTGAAACTTGGTTAAACGATAATTTTTACAACGGCGAGTTTTTTTATACTAATAAGTTTGACATATTTCGTTCTGACAGGAAATATATGAGCTCTTAAATAACACAAGAGGTGGTGGTGCTTTGTTGGCTGTGAATAAATTGCTTAATGCTACATTATTTGACCATAGTTCATTTGTGGATGCTTTTCAAGTCATACCAGCTATAGATATAATTGCAGTAAAGATCAAGGCAGGCTCAAAGAACTTATTTATATTTAATATTTACATTCCCCCACAAATGAACTCAGATGTCTATGATAACTTATATGACGCAATCGAGTCTTTGTATGCTATATTCAACGAAAACATTATTATCTTTGGTGACTTCAATATCACAGAATATGCCAATTATCTTTCAAATGGTGTTATGCCAGGAAAATATATTCCTTCACTAATTAACTTTATGAACTTCTTTGACTTTAAACAATACAATTACATTCTGAATATTTATAATAAAGTACTTGATTTAGATCCAATATTGAATGCAATGTCTCTAAATCGGTTGATCCGCTATTGCCCGAGGACAAGCACCATCCAGCAATATCTATAGAATTCAAACTTGATAATTCTGTTTCAACTATAGTCGCGAAGTCCTCAGGTGGCTACAATTTTAAAAAGTGCAATCTTCACTCTCTTTATCACAGTATTGCCTCTGCTGATTGGTCTCCGCTTGATGGTTGCAATGATGTCAATAGCGCAGTTGATATGTTTTACTATATTTTAAATGACATTTTTGATAAAACTGTTCCACCAAAAATTATAAATAATAGGAGCTATCCTCTTTGGTTTGACAAACGTCTAATCAACCTTGTTTCAGCAAAATCTAAGGCTTGGAAAAAATACCGCAAAAGTCGTTCTGACATTGATTATTTATCCTTTAGTAATATTAGATCAACTACTAAAGAGGAATCTAAGATAGCTTATAAAAATTTTACCGAAAATCTTGAATCCGACATTAATAACTATCCTAATCGGTTTTGGTCGTTTGTTCATTCCGCAAGGAGTAGTTCCTCTATTCCTGCTCAAATGGTATATGGAAATTTTGAATATAATGGCCCACAGGAGGTGGTTGATGGATTTGCTTCATCTTTCTCCAATAATTTTACTCCGTCGGGCACCTTCTCTCATCACGACAGTCATAATAACAGTCAAAATGTCTTAAGTATCAGAGAATTTTCTGAAAACGAAATTTTAGTGGCTGCTAAGAAACTTAAGTCCAAACAGACAAATGGACCCGATTTAATTCCGGCCTTCTTAGTCAAGGACTGTGCGTATACTTTGTGCAAACCTCTCTATAGAATTTTTAATCTCATTCTCAATCTTAGGAAGTTTCCCGATTGTTGGAAGGTTTCTAGGATTTGCCCCATATTTAAAAAAGGCTTGAAGAATGACATAAGTAATTATCGTCCAGTAGCTATTTTAAACAATTTCGCCAAAGTCTTCGAAATAGTCGTCCATAATCACCTTGCGTTTCATGTCAGTAATATCATCATACCTAAACAACATGGTTTCATATCTGGTAGGTCCACAGTTACGAATCTATTTTGCGTAACCCAATTCATTTGTGAAGTGCTGGAGAAGAAAGGTCAAGTTGATACCATCTACACTGACTTTTCTAAAGCTTATGACAAAATTGACCATGGCCTACTTTTACATAAACATAATTTATTTGGTGTAGATGACATATTAATTGCTATACTTAGTTCTTATCTTCATGATCGCACTCAATATGTTCAAACTTTAGGATACAAATCTCAACCTCTTCTTCAAACTTCCGGTGTCCCACAGGGCTCTATATTGGGTCCCTTACTTTTTAACATTTTTATAAATGACATTACCGAAGATCTGGATGTTGACATTGATAAAGACATATATGCTGATGATATGAAACTATACTGTGAAATGAACTCCGTTAATGACTGCTTAAAACTACAGAGAAACCTTAATTTGGTCAATAATTGGTGTATCAGAAACAAGCTCCCTATGAACCCAAATAAATGTAACGTAATGTCCTTTTGTCGAAAAGAAACAACTATCCAATTTGATTACACCTTGTGCAACATTGTCCTCGACAGACCAGATGTCCTTAAAGATCTGGGTGTTTATTTTGATCAAAGGTTGTCTTTTGTTCCACATATACAAAAAACGGTCTCTGCAGCATATCGGTCGCTGGGTTTCATCGTTAGAAATGCGAAATGTTTCAAAAATATTAACACATTGAATATTTTGTTCTCGGCATTTGTAAGATCGCAACTGGAGTATGCATGTGTTATTTGGAGCCCGAATTATAATATTCATATTTCCGCTTTGGAACGAGTACAAAGAAGATACTTTAAGTCGGCTTCTTATTCTTGGACGGTCTTTATCCTGTTAGAGGCACACCTCAAGAACAATTTTATTCTCGTTTTAATAGCAGTAGTTTACTTCGTCGTCGCTCAATGCATTCAGTTATGTTTTTATATAAAATTGTTAATTATATTTTTAAATGTGATAATATTGTATCTTTACTAAACTTCAGAGTTCCTAAAACAAATTCTAGAACCAATAGCCTTTTCTATGAATTACCACATAGGACAAACGTTTACAAATTTTCACCATTAAACCAGCTTATCATTGAGTACTCCTCGATTGAGTCAAACATAGATATTTTCTGCACAAATATTAGACAAATAAAACGAATCTTTCTCCGGGGTAATTTATAGGAAAGACTTCACTTTGCATATAATGCATGTGTAAGTTTCTTTTTTGTGAATGCCAGTGGGCATTCATGAATAGCTTTATTACAAATACTGCATTGTATTATTGTCCTGTGTTTGTCCTTATCCTGTAATTGGACTTGCCCGAGGATATTGTAATAAATAAATAAATAAATAAATAAAATAAATAAATTTTTTCATTGATTTCAGGTATTATTTCGGTATTTTTATTTGCTTTTTCTAAAGCGACGTTTCTTTTTTCTTTTTTGAGTTTGGTATAAAAGGTTTATGAAAGGACGTAATTCGTCTTTATGTCTTTGATTGTAGGTGTCGTATATAGGTAAGTCAAAATCGAAGTGTACTTCTTCTGCGTATGGACCATAGAGTATTGAAAAGGGGAAGTATCCAGTGGCACTATGTATAGATTGATTATAGATAGGGATTGAATGTGTAAAAGTGTCATCTAATGAGTTATGAGGATTTTGGGCTTTAAAAGTCCTTAGTTTTTCTAATAAAGTAGAATGAAAGCGTTCAATAGGGGAGTTCGAAGAAGAATTATTTACAGTAGTGAAATGTAGGTCGATTTTGTGAAGGTTCATGAACTCTTTAATAAGATAAGAATTAAATTCTTTTCCACTGTCACATACGATCTTTCGTCGAAGTTTACTTAAAACTGATATAGACATTTTATCGGGTAATTTATAGCATTGCGCATATTTTGAGAATGAATCTATTATCGTCAAGTAGTAATCTTTATTGCAGTTTTTTTTTTATTCGGTTATTTAACGTCGGTCTATTTCTGCGCAACTTAGGCTAATCACCGACGCCGGGAGCACTCTACCCCTAACCGGAAATTTTGCCGAATCCACTAGTGTTCCAACCAGTGGTAGGGATCTTTATCGAGCCCAACATCCATGGACTCGGGACCTCGGTTTTACGTCTCATCCGAAAGACGGCATATCTCCATTATACCTCGTGCTCATTGGTATAATGCCTGCGAGCTGTGATATGCTACCGACCCTAGTAATCTAAAGTGATTCGCTGCAGGCTGTACGGGCTCTACGACGGTGTTTCCCCAGTGGTCACCCATCCAAGTACTAACCGTGGTCGACCTTGCTTGGTTGTCATTATCGCTTCAGAAGCGTTCCACTACAAAGCTGGGCCGACGCCCCATTCCAGTTTAATATGTCAACATGAAGAATGTCGAATGGTTTTTGACCTAGTAACGGGCCTAATTGTGGTAGGTTGTCTTTCGTATTTATTTGCTAGACATATTTCGCATTTGTTAATAAAATTAGCTATTGTAGTTTGCATTCAGGGCCAATAGAATTGATTTTTTAGATGTTTATAAGTTTCTATTATACCGTTGTGGTTAGAATTATGATATGTTTCGACGCATTTTATTTGTTTGTCTTCACTTTCGATATCTTGTAGTAATTTGTCGCAGAAATTTGCTTCAACCGTGCTATTTATATTTATTCTGAAATAATTACATAGAAAGGGTCTATATTCGTACGGAGTTTTTATGCCAAATTTCTGTTTAGGTTTTAAAATTGTTTTAAATGCGTTGGATATGCAGTCTTGCCAATTGTCTGTAAGGCTGACGGTATATCTATGTTTATTAAATATATTCTTATACTTGACGTCATGTTTGTCTGAATTCGGAATTAGCACAATTTGATTTGTAGACATGTTAAGTGGTTCTTCAGATTCTGGAATTCCATTGATAGGGTTTTCTAGAGATGTATGCTGTGTTTGAGTGTCGTCTGATGGATGTGTTTGAGTTTGAAGTTCGTTAAGTATTTCTACACAAAGGGAATCTCCAGAGAGGGCGTTTATTTGTATTCGCGAGAGGGCGTCGGCTACTTGATTTTCTTTGCCTTTTTTATATTTGACTTCGAAATTGTAGTCTTCTAATTTTAATCTCCATCTCGCTAATCGAGATGTGGGGTCTTTGATTTTGTATATCCAAACTAATGGGTTATGGTCAGTTTCTATTAAGAATTTTTGACCGTAAAGATAGCTTTACCTAGATTATCTAGAATTTCGTCTATTTTTGGTTGGGGATATTTGTCTTCAATAGTATTCTCATTAAGTTTCCGGTAATCTATAACCATGCGAAATTTCTTTTGGCCAGAAGCATCGGCTTTCTTGGGGACAATCCACACGGGGGCTGATGATGGCGAGATAGATGGTCGAATAATTTTATTGTCTAGTAATTTATTGATTTGTTTTGTTATTTCCTCTTGCATTTTTTTGGATGTCTGAAACTACGCGCGTATATTGGATTTTCGTCTTTAGTACGTATTTCATGTTTTATTGCCGAAGTGAAGGTTAAAGGTGTTTTTTCGTCGTAAAAAATGTCTTTGTACTTGTGACAAATTTTTAAAATTTTCTCTTTTTCTTCGGGATTTAAATGTTGTGTGCGTATAAGATTTGGATCAAAGTTAGATGGTCCATTATTTGATATATTGTAGTTATCTAAACGTTCTACGTATATGGGTTCTAATTGAATCGGGTCGTCTAATGCTAATGCTAATGTCTAATGCTAATGCTTTCGTCAATATAACCGTCAGTTACAAGGTGAATTGATTGTGGTAAAATTATGTTATTTATTTTTGTTTCAGGTAATAATATTTCTCCGTTTGCAATACTTACAGGAATTTTATTAAAAAGGGTTTGGAATGGTATTTGTATGTTATATTTTCCTAATGATAGAATTTTATTATTGTAATTTAAAATAGCACAAAAATTTTCCAAATCGCGATTTCCTAATAAAATATCAAATTATTTATTCCAATCGGCTATACGGGCGTCTATAGGTTCATGAATATTAATTTCTTTAAGTAATGGGGTTTTAATATTGTCGGAATAATTAGTAGTCTGTTTCATAGAAGTAAGGGTAAATTCTTTTTTATATTTGTCGTACCGGTTAAAAAATCTCGTTGCATTAGGTGTAATAATTGTGTCGGAACCTCCTGAATCAATTAGTACTTTAAGTTTGCTTTTGGGCAATATAAAAAATGGTAATCGGGGATAGTTTTTAATATTATTCAGTTTTATTGAGGTGGGGGTTGTTCTTCTAATAAAGCCTCGTGAAAATTTTCTTCGTCTAAATATTCAGCATCAACGGCGTAGTTATTTTCATAAGTTTCGAAGTTTTCTGTGGGTTCGTTACAATTTTCGGCGTTTATGTTAAAATTATGCGTTTTAGTCAAGTCTGACATAGGTTGTGCTTGAGTGCGTTTTGTTTGTACACCACTCATGGGTTTAGGTGCAGGATTTGTTTGGTTTTGCCATGATGAATTTCTGTATTGTGTCTGGGGGATTCTCGGAACATTTTTATTATAATTATTGAAAGTATTATTAGGGTTAGAAGTAAAATTTGGTCTATTATAAGATTGGGGATTGTTGTATCTAGTCTGAGGTCTTTGGTTAAAATTCGCATTATTAAAATGATTGCTTTGGTTTTGCATGAAGGCATTGTTTTGTCTAAATTGATTTGTTTGCAAATTGTGTCTTGGTTTTTCATGTCTTGGTCTAGTATTTTGGTTTTTTAAGAAATTCATGTATGTTAATTGTGATTTATGGTTATCGTATGTAATGCATTGTCTAATGAGTCTAGTTGAAAGTGTGAGAGATATTCGCAATATGGATTATTTATACCTGTACAAAATGTTTTTAAAGGTAGATTTTTCAAATATGGAGTCTTAAAATTCACAGTTTCTAAGTTGTTATTTAATGAAATCGGCTGTAGTAAATCGTTTAAATTATTACTTATTCTTTGATGATATTCGTCGTAATTTTCCGATAGTTTCTGAACGCAAGTAGTTAACTGCGTTACTAGAATTTCTTCGGATCTCCTATCACCGTATTTTGCTAAAAGAGCCGGCCGAACATCCGTCCAGTTAATTATATTTAAAAAATTTAAATAGTCTCTTGGTTCACCTTTAATTCTAGAAATGATATTTGAGTTGAGAATAAATTCTTGAGGTGCAGTAAGATTCTGTCCTCGTAAAAATTCTAACAAATTATCTACCGATTTTATAAATGTCGCCAAATTTTGCCCAGTTGTATACTCGGGAAGAGTCGTACATAGATTAGAAATGTCGTTATTAGAAAATGGCATTTTTTCTTGAATTGGGGACCTATTAAGTGGACTTCTATCGCGAAAATTATTTTCTGAGATTTGAGATAGAATTAAATGAATTTCCTCTGTCGTAGAATCAGAAAAGGTGCTCATGAGAAAAAGGAAAGGTACTTACAGGAAGATGATCAGTATAATGTTCTTCTGCATTACTTTCGAGTTCGTGGGTCCTCTGCCAAACAACTGAAGTTGACCAGGAAATCGCTTGTTTCTGTGTAGTGGATCCTGTTCGCAGCGCCAATTATGTTTTTCACTCACAAAACACCCAAAAAATAGTTATTGATTCGACAAAGTACAGTGTGAAGTTTTTACTACAAAAATTATTTTATACAATTGAATCGTACAAGAGTAAAGTAGAAAAATGAACTTAATCTAGATAATAGTCTTTGGTATTTATACAAAAGTATTATCTAACTAATTCTAAATAGATGTTAGAGGTTAATATAGGGTTAGGTGTTAATGGCACATTAGTTTTAATTAAAATAAAGTAATTGTTCATTACATTTATCATATCTAAATCGATTCTCATTATTTTTAATGTCTTTAAATTATGGTGACATTTCTATATATTTAACAGTGAATCTAATATATTTATTCAAACAGTTCCTGTTCTAAAAAATAGATCATTAAATTCAAGAGGATATATTGGAATTTTTGTGAAACAAGATTTTAAAGAGGAATCAATTCAGCAAGCATACCATCATCGATTATATTTGCTTCATTATCTATAGCATTATCAACATGATCAGGAGCATGATGGTCATCATCATCATTAAGTGGCAAATTGTGTTTCCTACAGATATTATGCAAAACTGCACCAGAACAAATTATTTGAGCTGCCTTAATATGGCTGTAGGTGAGGACTCTATCTCTACGGAGACATCTGAAGCGTGCTTTTAATACGCCAAACTTCCTTTCAACAATATTCCTAGCCTGGCGATGCATATTATTGTAAATCTCGTCTGGACTATTTGGTTGATGATTAAGAAATGGTGTTATCAACCAAGCCTGTATAGGATATCCAGAATCTCCTAGAAGGTAATAATTTCTTCTACCCTCCATATTCTTCCTTTTCACGTGACGCTGAATTGTTGATACAGTCCAAATAGCTGCATCGTGGGTGGCTCCTGGATATTGATATTAGTTATTATTAAGTTTGCATCAATTATCTGGGAAATAATACATACGTTACAAGGTTGATGGTGGACCACAGACATTCCTAAGTACTTATAGCTTGAACATTTATACTATGAAACCCATGGACGTATAAACAAAGATGGACACAGCAACTAGATACATTCAGCACATATTATTTTGAAGCCGCGAGTTCGGTGGCATGCGGGTCGAGAAAAGGGGAATCTGTAGCGATAGAATGTGCCAGTTCCTCAAACAACATAGGCGCACGTAAATATTATTAAAGGCAATTCAAAAAAATAAAAAATTAAAAGTATAAGAATAAAAACTGATTGTTCTATAATGGCAGACTCGATACCTATAACAAAATTTTCAATTTGCTAGGGTGGCGAAATCGTATATAGTACGGAATCGGTATATAGAACATGTCAAAATTAGTGGAAAAAAATTAAAACACATAAAAGGTGTATATTACTCTAAACTTTTTTAATTAGAAACATTTCCTAGACACTTTTTTAATCTAGTATTTGGTAAATTTGATAGAGTTGCATGTATCATTTCATAACTATTTCAGATACATTAATTATCAAAGACAAATTCTTGAAAAAAATATTTTGCACAATAATTTGTAAAAAATTGTAGCATAATTACTAGTTACACATAACAATTATTTGGCAATCACATTGAGAAGGAATAATAAAAAGTTACCAAGAGGGTATTATTTTATTTGTTTTAAAAATGTATACAATTATAACAATTTAACTTCAAAGTAAAAGGTTTAAGAACAATATTTGATAAAAAAAAATGGTGCTAAAATGGATCTACTATTCGTATAGTGGTGGAATCTAACTTTTCCTTAGTTTCATGATTTATTGTGATTTTGAAATATTTTTCAAGCACCAATTTTAAAAGTTGAATTGAGTGACCATTCATAAACGGTTTTTGGGATATTTTGCATTGTTTTGGTTACTAAAATATTCATTAGATTATTAATGCGCCAATTGTATATATTCGTAGTTTTATTAAAAAATCTGAAATATTTCTCAGCTTCTTTGATGCCTTTGTGAGATTGAACTTTCCTCATTTGAAATTTGGAAAAAGTTTCATCATTTCCATCTACTAATAATCGTTTACATGTGGAACATAACACTATTATTTAGGCTTCTTGAAACAAAACATGCAATATAGCAAACAATGTCATCCACATAGTCTGTTAAGTTCCAAGCTGAGGAATTTATATAATCAAGGTTGTGAATATCAGCCTCCAATTGTTCTTCAAGGCTGTTCGGCAGCCTGATTTAAATCCTCATTTTCGGACAGCTTACCTCTACTACAAAACAATATTGAAGTTGCATCAAGGTTCATAGAATTTCCAGTGCCACCAGCTTTTATTTCAGTATGGACTATCAATCTCTTATGAGCTGCTCTAAAGTATCTTGCAATAGGGTTGTTGGTGAATCCCCACGACTCCTCACAGAACAAAAAAATAATTCTAAATGGTCTTGGGAAAGTTTGTAGGTAAGGATATATTTTAAATCATTATTTGTTTTCCAAATATGTCTCATACAAACCTTTGGGGCTTTCTATACAAATAAGAAAAAAAATCCCAGTTTTTCTTCTAGATTCCAGAATATTGACTGATCTAGAGATGAACTATATATTCTTTAATCTCATCTAAATACTTGAAGAACTGTACTTTTGTTTTCGGAGATAATGGCTTCTTATATAAATATTTAGCAAATCTGTTTTTAGAATTGAACATATCAAACAGATCATTAAAATATTGTATAAATTGAGCAGTTGCTCCAGCTCCCCCAAATTCAGACAAAGATACATATTTGCAAAGGTATAGCAAAGAATCTGCTACACTTTTACTTAGTGTTTGAGTGGCAATTTTTACTTTCATTTTTTCTTTTTTCCACATAATATGACGTTTTCGCAATTTCGTTGCAGCATGTAAGCCTTGGTCGTACTGTATATCAACCAACTTGTCGATATAAGACCGACTAATTTGGTTTTTGTCGCGATCTAAATTTTTTTCGGATCCTAGACAATTTCGTACTAGCTTGATCATATGGCATGGATCTAAAAATATAAATACCTTTTCCAGTCTAACATAACTTTTTATAGGTGTTCTGAAATTAGCTCTTAAATCTGCTGCCATTTTTAAGTTAGTAGGAGCCCCGTCGAATTTTAGGGAGGTAACAAGCACTCCAGTATCATGTACCAATTCCAAACATTTTCGGACTAGTGCAGCTTTTTCAGAACCACGAAGACCATCTAACAAAAAATATCCTACAGATTTCTTCCAAGAACTATTAATACTAACTAGCATGAAAACAAGCACTTCCTTGGCCTGTGGAAGTTCATCGTTATCAAAATCAGTACCAATATCCACATAACCACAAACTTTTCTTCCTGTCCATTCAATTTGTTTTCGAATTGACATTTCATCAAATACCAGATTACAAACAACAGTTTTATTTTTTTCTTTAGCTTCATTAGCTTTGGCTTTCAATGTGTTTAATGCCTCTTCTGTCCATCCAGGAGCTCCATTAATAGACTGGTACCATTTTGATAATGTTGTAGGGTGAGGTAATGATTTATTAAAAGTGTTCCTCACAAAATTGTATGCTCTTATTGAATAGAAATTCAGAGTAAGAGCAAAGGATCTGAGTGCTGGTGTGTATTTTTGGTTTCTATGTCCTTTCAACATTTTCCTCTCAAAAAGTTGATTAACAGATTCAGGCAAGGAAGCCCGAAACAAACATATTAGCATTAGTACTATGTCGAGTGCAATTTTGAAGATATAGGTAGTTACTGATTTGGTTACATGAAGAAATGGGCACCCACATTTCAATAATTTGAATCTAAACAAAATACTCACTTACAAAGGAGCTTCACAATTTTCATGCAACAATGTTTTCTGTTCCAATAATTTTATCAATGTGTCCAAAGTTGTGACCCTAGATTTTAACCTCCTTACTGAATGCTGCAAAGTTCGTATCTTTCGTTTTTGAGAAATAACAGTACCTATATTTCAACATCTTGAAATTTCTTTTTGCTTTTGTAGGGGTAGAGAAGGAACTACTAGACATCTCATGAACTGCATTAGTTTTCCTAAAAATGGGTGGAATCGTTTTAACAATGTATTTTGTTCATTCAAATATTTTTTCCATTGATATCAATAGAAAATTTCAATTATATTTTCAACTGATGATGTTTATTTTAATGGCTATTCAAATTTAATGTATAATATAAGAACTAACTTTTTCTTTGACATTTTGGATAATGGTTCAGTGTTCCTATCTTGTTCAATGTAGCTATTATCCACATCTTCTGTTATTAGTGTTTGAACTAATTCAGTTTCAGATGCTGACAGAGTACTGAAAGAGGATTCTGCTGTCTGTTCATGACATTGATAGTCAGAACTTTTTCAATGTCTGAGGTTACATTATTTGTCATGTCTGATTCATTTGATATGTCTAATACTGTTATGGTAGTTGAAATATTAGATTGAAGTTGATCATTATCCGATTCAATTTTTCTCTTGAAAATAAGAAACAAAAAATCATGGATAATTCAATAAAAAAACCATATATCAATGCTTTATATACTCAAAACTTACCTCTTTATTGAAGGACCTGGAGAATCAATGTTCATCTGAAAACTGTCATCTGAAGGTGAATTAAGTGATAAATTGGTTGAAGGTGGTATATTTATTATCTCTGATGACCTTAAACCAAACATGATATGACAAATATATGATTCAATTGGGGAATTCAAACCCAATGACTTAATATGGTGCCTGATTGGCAAGCCAACAAAGTTTATAAATTTTCAGCACCTACTGTTTCAAGCCTTATTCAGATTGTTTTATGGATGTTGAGTAAATCCACAGTAGGTATACAAAAAAAACTAAGTGGCATTTTTCTTTCAAAATTGAACTGTACACAATTATGACATATAAATTGTTTTCAAGCAAAGCTCCATATTAAATTTAATTGACAAGTTGTCAGATTCCCCAACAGTTTCCCGTGATTCTAGTTACTTGATAATTCTTTTTTTGAATATTTGCCAGCTTACCTTTTCATTGATGAAGAGCCTGGTCAATTTATATCTTCCTCAATATTAGCGTGTGCAGCAGTATCTATTGACTGAATTGTTTTTGGCCTATAAAGTACAGAATAGTAAATAATAATTCAGTTTTCCCTAAATTTTATATTTAGCTGATTAGGGACTCTAAGATTGATATAATTTATTATTTCCTACCCTTGCATTGACACAGGATCAACTACAGATGCTGGAGTGGCACAATTTTTCAAGAATTTTTTACCGCTCGGTTTAATTTCAAAATCTTCTTGACTGAAGCGGGCAGAACAGATTCTTGAATTTTTTGAAGTTTCCTTCCCCTCTAAATTTGATAACCAAATGGCTCTATCATCAGTATTAGTTGGAAACCTACAAAGGTAATTAGGTGAATGAGTTATTTTTATTCCTACTCCTTATAAAATCTATTTAAATTCATAAAAAAACCAACTACAATTTTAATTATCACTAGTGGTTGAATGTAGGAAAACAAAACAATATTCAAAATCTTAATTGTGAATTAATGAGTTTTTATAGTCAGATGATTATGTCTATAACCCTGTTTATATAAGTACGTCAATGATGTCTAGTTTCTTGAAAACCGAGAATATTTATTATTGTGAATTATTGTAAAGAAACATTTTCACATCACAATTTGATTGAATATTACCACGCCTATGAAACATAAGTCATGAGAGGTTTGTTTATACTTCTAAAATGTAAATAAACAATACTTACGTATGAAACGTGAGATCGGGATATAAAAACTTAGTTTTTTCCAAATACAGCACTGTAGCAATGATAATGATAATATTATATCACTTATATAGTGTGAACAAATAAACATTTGAAAAAAACGAATTTATTTTTTATAAAATGGCAACACAAAACTTTTTCATACCTTTTAACTATATTAAAGCTAGGTCATTAGAAAGTATATCGGATTTTAGTTGCCCTATGGTTTGAAAAACATTTTAATACATAATCTCAGTGTTTAAAGGTGGGTACAGACATGCTCCGAATACCGTCTCGAGCCTCGTCGCGTGCTGCGACCCGATCAACAAAAGTTCGCGACGTTGTTGCAGGGGGCCTTGCAATAAGCAACGAACAGAACACCGCTCCGCACTTGGTACCAAACATTTCGTCGTTCCATCAGTAATTTCGTTGAATCAGTATCTGATGGATGTTGCTGTAGCAGCCTATATTGTTATGCATTATGCAATTATTAAAAGGAAAAATACTCGTGAAAGAAGATGGTGGCAAACACAAATATATAAAAGCAGGGAGATATATGGTGGCAATCACTTACTCTTGGATTTGAAATTTCAGTCGATCAGTGGATTATACAAAAATTTCACAAGGATGTCGCCATCCGATTTCGAATTTTTGATCACCTTAGTGGGTCCAAAAATTTGTCGAAAAGATACAAGATGGAGAAAAGCTATCTCTGTTCAAGAACGGTTAGCAGTCACGATCCGTTTTTTGGCGACTGGAGATTCATTCACTAGTTTACAATACCTTTTCAAAATATCGAAACAATCTATAAGTGCAATAATTCCGGAAGTATGTGGAGCTATAGTCGAAGGATTGAAAAAAAACATTCAGGTAAATATATGTCTTATTTATTCTTAATCGAATTTAAATTATAATTAACATAGTTTATTACTGTTTCAATTCAAGTCCAATCTGGGCATACTTAAAGAAAACATGGTAGGGGAAATTATATTGGAATCATTATTAAAACCGGCTTGGGACTCTATATATGTTGGTGGGGAATATGGGGACGTTTGGAAAGATTGAGGTGAAAATTGGGATTCAGATGAGTGAGATCTTGGATTGGAATGTGTAGATATAGAGGAATCGCTAGAATATACTGAGGGGGTGGGGTTTTCTGAATATTGATGAAACATTCCTCTGTCTGCTTGAAATAAAACAGCCATTATTTTTTCTTGGACAATTGACGCTGTAGTATTTGAATATTTCTTTAGTTTGGAAGCCACTAGGTTCCCAAAGATCGTATATTCACTAGAATGTGAACCTTCTTGGAATTTTGCAACCTTAGTTAGCACTGCAAATGCGGCATCTAATTTTTCATCATCAGCACCTCTTTTCTTTCGGATTCGGGAAGGACGGGCTGGAGTAGCGTATCTTTTGGGAACAGTTTCCTCTACTTCTACAGTCTTTTGAGTTTCTACAGTGTCCTCAGATTCTACAGTGTCCTGAGCTTCTACAGTCTCCTGAGATTCTATTGTCTCTTCAGGAATATCAGGATCATCTTCCCCAAAATTCTCATTTTCTTCACCTATTGTCTCCATCTAAAAAAATTGTATTAGTTACTACACGAATTCTCTTTTGCAGATACCGATAACATCCGAGAAATGGTTGGAAGTGGCTAAACAATATAATGATGCCTGGAATTTCCCCCATTGTTTAGGGGCTCTGGATGGCAAACATGTGGTATTACAAGCACCAATCAATACGGGCAGCGAATACTTTAATTATAAATCAACATTCAGTATAGTCTTGTTTGCATTGGTTGATGCTAATTATAATTTTCTCTATGTTGACGCTGGTGGTCAAGGACGAATTTCTGATGGTGGAATATTCAAGAATTGTTCTTTGTACAACAACTTGGAGAATAATTATTTGAGTTTGCCTCAAGCAGAACCTTTGGATGGAAGACAACGCGAAATTACATATTTTTTCGTTGGTGACGAGGCGTTTGCTCTAAGTGACAGAGTAATGAAACCGTTTTCTGGCTTTCATAAAAAAAGGGTCTATTGAGCGAATATTTAATTATAGGTTGTCGCGTGCACGTAGAGTTGTGGAGAATGTATTTGGCATTGCTTCAGCAATATTCAGAGTACTTCGAAAGCCTATGTCATTGAGTCCCGAAAAAGCTGCGCTCATAGTAATGACAATAGCACATTTACATAATTTCCTACGTACAAGCTCAACCTCAGATCAGTTGTATACGCCGAAAGGAACATTTGATACCGAAAGAGAAGGAAAAGTTGTGGAAGGATCATATAGAACGATAACTAATGATCCTATGTCATCCCTTCTGCCTTTAAGAAACATCCCAAGGAAATCAGCTACCGATGCCAAAGTGATTCGAGAAGAATTAGCGAATTTCTTCCAGGAAGAAGGTCGAATTTCATGGCAAGACAATTACGCGTGAACAATTTTAATTACTTTCTTAAAAAAAAACAAGAAACATAAAGAATACTTACAGTTTTCTGAGTATTTCGAACTTTATCTCTATCCAAAAGAAAAAGCATGCTCTTGTAGGCAAACCAGCTACTCTCGTACAGTTCTGATCGACCTGGAAAATGAATTTTCCTTGAAATTTTATTTCTAATTATACCACCCTATTTTGTAATAGCATTATATCTTTAAATATGAAATAAATTCTAATAAAAAAAGTTACGTCTTTGAAAATTCATAAACCACTCACCTGTTCCTGTGACTTTACTTTTTTTTATTTTTCCCTTTTCTCTCCGTAATCCAGATAGAAGATTGGTCATTTTTTTTCTACACTCATCCGCTGTTGTTTCCATTTTCGCGGCAATCTCTTCCCACGCATCATTTTTTTTATTTTGTTGTAATATTTGGGATTCTTTGTATCCCATAATATCTCTTTTCCCCGATAATTTTCTATTAACAATAAACTTTTCTCCTCCGTCCATTCCATCTTGATGCACTAATCTTGAAAACACATTCAGAATAACAGACTACTCAGACTGGAATATCCAAAAGATTCGCAAGCTAGTCCAGACATGAATTCACGGTGTACTGAGCTGTACAGCGTCGCGTTCACGTTTCTTTTGATGCTCAATGCAGGTACCGACAACCGGCGGAACGCTACAATGTTACATCGTTGACGCGTCGAAGTACGATACGCGGTTGCATAGTTCCGTCCACACTTGAGAACGCGACGAGGTTCGAGACGGTATTCGGAGCATGTCTGTACGCACCTTTATAAAGGTGACCAAGTCACTTTAGTCGTTTGTAACGAGTAATTTCAATAAAACCCTAAGATATAAAAATAACACAGTCCTAAAGATAGCAATGCAGTTTTGAAAATCATCACAGATTTTGTCTTATACCCTAAGACTATTATAAAATTCGTAGTAGGTTCTTTTAATGTAGTTATTGTCCACTAAGTACATGAGATCTCTTTTTTTGTTTGGAGCTATGGGGATGGGCGCATAGTATGCTTTCTTTATATATATAATCGGAAACCTTATTTTAGCCGTAGTTGTTAAGGTGTAATGTTTAATTCCTGTAAATAAAATTGGCCCATTGTTTCTTGTTTTTTGCCATGTTGTTTCCTGCTGTCCAGGTTTGATTTATTTTCGCTAGATTCTCTACAATCATATCATTCCATGTTTTCTTTGGTCGGCCTCTCGTCTGTTTTTGGATTGATCTTGCTCCCCATATCCTCTTGACTTGCCTATTGTTGTTCATTCTTGCTAAATGACCAAACCATCTTAGTTGTTGTCTTTCTATACTGCTTAATATTGATTCCATTTCTAGATCATCTCTTATATTTTCATTTCGTATTCTATCTCTTTCTGTTATTCCCTTTATACCCCTTAGAAATTTCATTTCGATGGCTCGTATTTTACTTTTCTGTTGGTTAGATATTGTCCAGCTTTCACATCCATATGTAAGTATGGGTTTGACGACTGTTTTATATACTGTCAGCTTTGTTTTCTTGGATATCTCTTTTTTCCAAATAAATGTTAGTGTATAATACAACTTTATTGCGCTCTCTATTGTTTATTTCTAACTCATTTTTTCCATTCTCCTGTATTGTAACTCCTAGATACTTGAAACTATTGGTTTGTTCTATTTCTTTGTCATCTAAGTTTATTGTTGTTTGGATGTCATTGTTGCCTATTATCATTACTTTCGTTTTTTCTACGTTTATTTTCAAATTTCTTCGTTTAAGTGCCAAATGCCATTTATCTAGGTTATATTTCAAATCTTTCTCGCTTTCGGCGCAAAACATTAAGTCATCTGCAAATGCCATTTTTGTTACATAGATTGGTTCCAAGTTTCTGTATCCAATTAAAAGTTTCTTGATAGTGGATTTTATTTCCTTGATAACGTCATATAGAACTACGTTGAACAATGTTGGACTTGATACTCCACCCTGTCTTACACCTTCATTAGTTATGAATCCTCCTGACTCTCTGTTATTTGTTCTGACGTAGTTTCTTGTTCATTGATATATACTTGCAATATTATTTCGCAATCTGGCGTTAACTCTCCTTCTTTTCAAACTGCTCCATATCGTTCTTCTAGGTATGCTGTCAAATGCTTTTTCTAAGTCTATAGAGGCCATATATATTTGGTTTTTGTGATTTTTTCTCGATCATCTGTCTAATTGCAAATATGTGATCTTGAACTCCTCTTCCTTTTCTGAAACCTTTTCTTTCTCTTCCTTTTTTTCCTTATCCTTTTCAGTCTGTCGTCTAGTAACCTTTCATACACTTTAGATGGGACGCTTAACAGTGTTATTCCTCTGTTATTCCTTTCTTTGTACGGTCCAATTTTTAATTTTTTCTTTCCTTTCCTGCACAGACAAGGTAATAGCCGATGATCTTGTATTTTTTTGGACTTGGTTTTTATATGTATCTAGTTCTTCAAAGTCATCAGCGAGGTAGGATGTTTTGTATAAAAATTTGAAACCTTGATACCAGAAAATGGTAAATTCTCGTTTTTTTTTGTTTTTCAAGAGCTTTGAAGGCAACAAAATCTTGATGGCTCATTTCGTTGACCTCAAAGTATGGAGTGCTCTTCTTTGCTGTTCTCATGATTCGAAAATACTGGGAAGGGACATGAATGCCACCAGATTTTAAACTTCTTTTAATTTCTTATTCGATAACCGAGTGTGCGTTGTCCCCCTCATTTTGGGTATGCCCCTTAATAAAAAATGTATGCTCAATCGTTTTTATATTGTCAAAGATGCAGAGGCAGTACATGTACATCATTAACATGTTTTTGGTTTTCTGCTGACCTCCGCAATTGTCTGTGTAGAAGACAAAACTTATATCTGCCTCTTTTTTCCAGTTATCTTCTTTTCCAATATATTTAAACACTAATGTCCCGATCTCGATAGCTCCTCTTTTGGCTTCGCCTTCGTGCCACACGTTGCAAATACGTTTAAGGTCATAAATAGTTAAATTATACGTCGTTAACTTCGATCGGTAATAAAATACCGATACATCGCAACTAGGCGTCGGCGTAGGCATCGATGGTCACGATATATTTGGGCGATGGTACGCCCTCCTTCGATGAATTAACGTTCAGTTTGCGCCCTAAGGTAGTGTGATAGTATTCTGAGCTATGAAACGTTTAAGGGCTGCTAAAAACAAGTCGGTGTCCAGATCCCCTACCAACTCTAAGTGTATAGTCTTGGTAGACATGCAGATAAAGAGGCAAATGTAGGCCTTAGTCAACTTATAGTTTTTTGTGGTTCTGTCGTTCAATTTGAAAGGACCAGCATAATCGATGCCGGTGGATAAAAAGGACCTAGAAGGGGACAGCCTTTCTATGGGAAGCGTGACAGATTTGGCATTCCATTCGAAGCAAACGGTACAATCGCGAATTAACTTTTTAACGGTATTTCTACCATTTAGAAGCTAAAATCTCTCTCTTAACGGAGCAAGTATATCGTTATTTGATATTTCGGATATTTCTCTTGAAAAATGGTCAGTCTGAACAATTTTAATCAGCTAACTTAAGGAATCGTCCAATTCTCCTAGGAGCAAGTAGTCTGCAAGTGGTTCTGCTCTCCTTGTTTCTCAAATTATGACAGAATCTTAAGACGTGAGCAAATACTCTTATAAGTTTGTTCAAATTTGAGAATTTGTTTAGATGAGGAAGAATATGAAAGTGTGTGGTTGCCTTAGGACAAATCTCGGGCAAATCAAAAGGGTTAATTTCAGTTGAAGGTGGACCTTGTTGCTGATTGATTGGGTTTTTTACTTTATCAGGACCGTATCACCATTGTTTAGAATTTTTCAATTCTGAGAGTGATATGCCCCTAGTCAATAATTCGGCGGGATTAGTCTCTGTCGGTATATGAAACCATTGATCTGGGTTTCTTAGACTCTGTATTTATTATACACGGCTGGCAACAAGAACCTTCTACATGTGTGGAGACTCCTTAATCCTTGAAAGGGTTATAGTAGAGTCAGTGTAATAATAAATACCTTGGATATCTAGTTTCATGGCATTAACAACCTTTTGGACAAGATCTGCTAAAAGTAAGGCTTCGCATAACTCCAGTTTTGGGAATGTTAAGGTTTTTAAAGGAACTACTCTATTTCTGGACCAAAGGATTTGGCAATGCACTAACTCGTTTTCATCTACCGACTCAACATAAATGACTGCCCCATAAGCGATTTGGCTAGCATCGGCAAATCCGTGCAATTCAATAAATTTGGGATTCTTATAAATGCCTTGGCAAGGAAATAATATTTAGATGAGAAATTTCTGTTTGAAATGTTGTCCTCTTACTGTGGAGATCTAGAGGTACTAATTCATACTGTACTAGGAAATGTTAGAAATGGATGGATCCTACCTTTGTTGTATTTTTGCTTACTGGAAGCTGGAACTGTGCTACTACTTGGTAGTCTGAAACTCGGGAACTGCTACTAGGTACTTAGTAGCCTGGAAATCTGGCTCTGGAATTGCTACTACTTTGTAGCCTGGAACTTGAAGCACTGTAGGGAAGGGAATTTTAAAGCTCACTTTTGAACTTGGAATGCTGTTACACCGGTTTTGGCAATGTTTTATTTTGGTTTTGCTAGCATCCGGCTCGAAGGACCAGAAAATGGAGTAATTTGGTGTGTTAATCCACTTTGGAGCCACGCTCTACCAACGTGCGCAGCAACGCCTTAAACAAACGCGTTGTTGTCTAAGACGGTAGACTGTAGTGAAGTTCTTTTATCCTGATCAAATCCAAAAGAAAAGTAGGGTGAAATAATACTCTATTTTGTTTGTTTACATTTTTTTTATCTATACACTGTACTTTTTTATATTTCGTAAATAAACATTATTATCATTATTATTATTATTATTATTATTATTATTATTATTATTATTATTATTATTATTATTATTGAATAAAGAGTATCTATTGCTATTAAAAACAATGGGTTGTAAGGCCACGGCATGCAATCCCTACCGGCTTCTTGCCTTTACAAATTTTAAATTAAAACACTCACTAATAATACAATATCTCAATAAAATTGTAGAATTTCTGGCTAGTCCAAAACCGGGCCTGATTTTTTTACTCACCAGCAAATGGTGTATGAATAGAAAATATCACTGTCGTGACACTAAAAATGACATTGAAGTAATAGAAACTGTATTGGAATTATTTTCTCTTAATGAGATTTGGAAAAGAATTTTTACTTGGAAAGAAATTTTTCTGTCACAATGACAATTCTTTCTCTCAACTCCGACGTTTTTTCTCATCGGACATACCCATGACAGTTGTCGCTAACTGTCACGATCAAGTGAATGCCGGCGTGAAATGAATATATTTATTATTATTTTTCAAGGAATATGAATTCCGAACAAAGTCAGTCATCCAATGCGCCATCAAACTTGGTAGCTTAAGACCTATATTCATGGTTTAATTTTGAGTCAGCAGACCTTGGAGAAGATCATTGGCAAGGGGATCCGAAAACTGGTAGTTTGAACGATTCTGGTTAGAATTATCAACGTTTTGTATTTCAGTCGAAGCTACGCTGCCTGCAGAGGTAGATTTGACTGACTGGGATTTAAATGTTTTAGTTACGTTGCTTGCATTAGCGACGACCGTGTGATATGTATTTTCGAATTGTTCGCGGGTATCATTATTAATTTGAATCTCGTCATCATTACCTACGATGCGATCTCAATATCAAATTGTAGGTTCTTAAATTCCTCCAACAACGGTACAATATTGTCTAATCTCTGTTGTAGATCAATGACATTTTCTTCGCTGACAAATTTATTGAAAAAGGTTTCAAAACGTGTGAGAGTGGCTTTTGAAATGCCTCGACGGGCCGTAAGTATTTCGACATCAGTCATACTTCCGCAAAACTAACAGAAATAGAAAAAAATTTAAATTACACATTTAATCGCCCGTACTATTTTGGTTAAATAGGTTCGGTAGGAAAGCTCTATGAGAAAGTAATTTGATTTTCAACTTGAAGTATAGTGAATATTACAACACCTTTTTTAAACTGAGGCTAATGGTTATTCAGATATAAATGAGGTTACTAAAAATAGCGGCAAATTATACTATATTTGGCTTAAAGCACAACCTGGAGTAAATGCAACCAAAACACTTTTTTTATAAAGAATAATTCACCTGGATATGTAGACTGTAGAGCCTCACTAGATTAGGAATATAATAATCAAAAATTACACTATTTCATCAAAATCAACGCAATGTAGACGGTTCAATTCTGCAGAATGGTCTGGCCTCAACAGCAAAAATCTCCTCATCTATATCCATGTCGTTGTCCGTTTCTGCTTATTCAACGTCTCCATCGTCTTCTTCGTCGTCCTCCGATGATGAATGAATGGGAGCTTGTTCTCTAGATTTTTTCTTCTTCGGTTTCGGTTGATTTACGAACACCTTCTTTTTGACTGACAATATTCTGGAATATTCTTCTTCTCTGCAATGGCTTTTATTTCTGGAGTGCTCGTGGCTATCATACTCTTCCCTTTTTTCCTCTGCTTTCGATCAGTTTTTCGTTCTCCTGCTTTTGGATAACCACGAAAATCTTCAGGATATAGGAAAGCAAGACTTGGACCAGCTCCTGGATCGAGGACACCGATGACTGTATGGTTTGCAGCTGCTCCTTCTTCTAGGAAAGCTGCTCCTTCTTCTAATGGAAGGAGGGAACCGTTGAGTGAATCATTTGGACAGCATAACTATTGGTCTTAGGTGGTTGATCATCCACAACGGTAGGAGGCGGTCGATCAGTCACATAATAGCATAAGAAGTCTGCTTCGGTAAAAACATCTCGATCAAATGGATGAATCCCACTTTTTTTGAAACCTGCAATTATTTTGGAAGGTGTCATGCTTTTCTGATGAGCTATGTTCACGAAGGAAGTTTTGCCAGGGTTTTGCATCATTATTGTAATAAACATTAATTTATCGGATTGAGACAATAAAAATAAAACTTCAACTAAAGTATATCACATATTTATAAAAAAAACTAAAACAATATCATTAAAAGAAACACAGACTTGAAACAGGCATAGAATTTTGCAGAATTTTTGGCAAGCAAAAATCATAACTCGGAAAGTATCAACGCAAATAATTTTCTAAAATTCGATAACGTAATAATTACAAATTTGCTACCAACTTAGAAAAGGAACGTGAGAAACAGACTCAAATTTAACCGAGATCATAGATGTCAAATAAAGTTGTCGCTATCAACATGGAGTTAGCGAAACCTAAGAAGGGAATTGTAAAGGGAATCAGAGAGAAATTGGGATAGAGTGACGGCCCCCGGTCCTCTTAGGTGTCCGTCGCGTACAGGGACACAGGAAGAAAGGTCCGTAGATCATTATTTAGTATATTGATTTTTATTAAGATAGTGCCTTTCTTCAAACAGCTTTTATTTGGTTTTCTATTATCATTTGTTATTGTTGAATTTTCTTTATAATTTTGTGTTAAGAAATTACCTTTTTAAAGGCAAGGCGACCCCTCCGCTCTTATAATGGCTTCTAATAATGATTATTGCTCTGTGCCATAGTGCAATTCCTGGGCCAAAAGAGACACTGGAAAGAAATTAACTTTCCATAGACTTCCCGAGTAAAATGACGGGTTTATTTTGAAACGGAGATGGGACGAGAGTTAATCTCCAGAAGAAAAGCCTGGATATTAAAGGTTCGGATTGGCAAACAAATCAGCAAATACATGATCGCTCCATTTTAAGCAAGAATATTATATTAACAAAGGTAGGTAGGTTTGTTGTTTTTATTTACGTATTTACTCAAATATAATTTATTTATAGGTGAAAATACAAAACGAGGTCGTGTATTGAAAAAAACAGCTGTACAATCTCAGAATATGCCTGCATCTGTTTTAACATTAAATAAACAATCAGATTCAAAACATGCAAAAAGGCTGTCTAAAAGAACAAGTGCGGAATGTAGCCAAGTGGAAACAAGTAAGGAAAGGAGTCAGAGCGACAACGACATACAAGAAGCAGAAAAATCTGTTTGTTAAGAAGAGACGAGTAGTGAAAGTTATGTTACTAATATTGCCAGTTCTACTAACAAAATACAAAGGCTAGTTCATGACTTTGAAATTCAAGTTAGTATGGACAAAATTACAACATTAAGTGATCTTTTAAATTCAGAAAGTGCTTTAAGAAGTTTCACAGGCATAAATAATTTCCTAATTATAAACTGCTTGGAAGAGATAACCAGAAAGGTACTGCATGACACAATGTCACATAGACTATTAGAGAAAGAATAATTTTAACAATGACTAAATTAAAGTTGGATCTCAGTTATGTAACTCTTGCCCCCTTGTTTGGTATATCTGGTCAGCTGACTAAAACCTATTTCTACGATATGCTCCCTATACTTACTTCAGTTCTTAAGCCTGCCATTTATTTTCCATTCTGTGGAGAAATTTACAAAAATATTCCTAAGTGCTTTAAAATCTTTTCAACATGTAGAAATATTTGTACAAAAACCTAGTTGCCATTGCTGTCGCATAAAATTTTATTCTCATTACAAAGGTAATACGACAGTAAAATTTTTGACTGGTGTTTTTCCAGCAGGCATGATAACCTTCATTAGTCAATCTCATGGTGGACGAGCATCCGATAAATTGATTTTTGAAGAAAGCAATTTAATTAACAAATTATTTTTTAACAAAGACTCTATTATGGTTGATGAAGGGTTTTTAATAGATGACCTATGTGCTATGTATAAAATTAAATTAATACGTCCTCCATTTTTACGGGAGAAAAAACAACTGAAAATATTTTAACCTAAAAATTATAACTTGAACTTTTGAAGGAATAAATATATCAAAAAATTGTAAGAGAACTTTTTTGTAGAGCGTTCAATTTCCTACAAGAATATACCTTGGTCATTCCAAAGTATTGTCACCAACCTGAGCTATAAAATTCCAAAGTGCAAGAGAATATTGTTCCCATGTTATTTAAATGGAAAATCGAAATTTGCGATGCGGCACCTCTCAATATTAATATTAAGAGCTTAAACTTTCACAGTATTTTTCATCATTTTCTTTTAATCAGTCTGATGTATATATATATATATATATATGCCCTTTCATAGGCAAGCATCAGACTTCCCCCTCAAAACATGGGGATATATATATATATATATATATATATATATATATATATATATATATATATATATATATATATATATATATATATATGCCCTTTCATAGGCAAGCATCAGACTTCCCCCTCAAAACATGGGATATTCTATACTTTTCTGCAAGTATATAGTTTTAAATGCTATCCTTATCTATATATTTGTGTTATATTATTCATAAAATTGGTTCTAATTTTTTTACAAAATTTGATAATCAGGCAATATGACGTCCTCTCAAAAATGAGCTATTGGACGTCGAAATGTATAAAAATTGTACGTAGAGGTAATGGATTTTGAGATAAGCCCTGCGTGATTCCGTCGCAGAATACCAGATTGCGTTCGAAAAAAAGTTACTAACCATCCTAATAAGTTCAGCGCTTCAATTTCATTCTTTGACTGTCCTCCGTTCAGGTTGTTTCGACTCCGAATCTTTTAATAGTGCAGTACATTTTGTTTCCTTTTTAGTTCCTTGTAGTTTAGTTAAGATTTTTGTAGACAATAATTTGTGAAAATATTTTGTTTAGTGAATTAATTTACTTGACAGTAAGGTATGTATTAATTTATTTTATTACATGTTTAAAATTAAAAGTTTGATTTTTGGCATGTTATTACCTAATCAAAAAGAATGTTATTTTTACATGGGACATTAGGCAGAAAATTTTTTTAATTGATGCATATGTAAAACTTGAAACTATAGTTTATATTCATATATCTTTATTTTGTGTATTAATTTTTAAAATCTTTTGTTCTAGAATAAACCTGGAAACATGAGTGGTTCCAAAAAAGTTATACATAGTCAAGGTCGACAAATAATATACAGTGTATATAAATTTATGAAGGCAGAAAAAGAACAGAAAGACCTAGATGTCCCTCTTTTCAATTTGAATGAAAGAGTAGCTAAAGCTTGTGATGTTTCTAAGGCCACAGTGAAACGTATTGTGAGCGAAGCTAATAAGATATCGCCTGGTGAACGCTTCAAATCACCTAGGAGAAGCGTCAACAAACCTTCAACTTCCAAAGGATCCGTTAATGGATTTGAGGAAGAAATAATTCGAAGAATTATTTATTCTTATAGTGCTATTCATAAAAGAAGGCCTACCATGAAAAGAATTTTTGAAGAAGTGAGAAATGAAGAAGGGGCGAACTTTACTGGTAAAATTGATAGTTTCAGAAAATTGGTTAAAAGAATGGGATTTAGATGGAGAAAAACTGAAGATAAAAGGAAAGTTTTAATGGAGACATATGACATTAAAGCTAAAAGAACTGAATACTTAAGAAAGTTAAAACAATACAAAGAAGATGGACGGCCGATTGTATACTGTGATGAAACCTATATCCACAGTTCACATACCGTACCAAAAGCATGGGACGATGGTACAAAGGAGTGTTTAAAATCACCCGTAGCTAAAGGTAAACGGCTAATTATTTTACATGCTGGAGGTGAAGCAGGATTCGTACCCGAGGCACTTACAATTTTTAAATCGGGAATGAAAACCGGAGACTATCATGATGAAATGAATAATACAAATTTTGTCAAATGGTTAAAAGAAAAATTCATTCCTAATGCACCGAAAAAATGCGTCTTAATATTAGACAATGCCTCATATCATAACACACTCCTAGAACCCATTCCAAATTTTTTATGGAAAAAAGATGCAATGCTGAAGTGGCTTGCTGAAAGAAATATATTCTTTCCTGAAAAATCAACTAAAGCAGAACTATTCACAATTATAAAAATCCACAGGCCAGTTTCTAAAAGATATGTAAGACCAAATTCTATCAGAACATGACATTTTAACATTGCGTCTACCACCCTATCATCCAGAGCTAAACCCAATAGAAAAAATTTGGGCATTGGTGAAGAACGAAGTAGCTGCCTGCAACATAACTTTTAAAATGGATGATGTATGGAAGTTAACGGAGAGAAAATTAGTGAGGTAACGGTAGAAAACTGGAAAAACATTTGCGCCAATGTAATAAAAGTTGAAAAAGGACTATATGGAAAGAGAACATGTCATGGATCAAGTGGCGGATTTAATAATAAACGTAGGAGAGGATAGCCACAGTGAAAGTGAATTTTCGGATGATGAAGACGATGACGACATATAAATTTATATAGTTGATAATAAATGATTATAGTTAAGAGCTTTTCATATAATTTTCCCAGTTATATTACATAGGGTTTTTCTAATTTTGATTTTATTATCAAGATCAGGTAAAACATGGTATTATTTCTTTAAGGGGCTAGGGCTCCTAAGTGGTATTTAATAGCTTGTAATCCATAAGCTGTCTAGGTCATTAAAATATCAATTAACTGATTACTTTGTAATCATATATCATTAGTTTAACACTCTGAATTGCTTTGATTTTATTTATCTCTAGACATTAACGCAATTTTCATGACCTATAATAAATGTAATTCCGTTGAGTATGTATCATGTTTTAAATTATATTTTACAATAAAATTATAATGTTATTTTGAACATACTTCGCCTGGGCTATAAGAATAAAATCAACCGAAGCGGACTTTTTCAGTTTTTACTTTACGAATTTATTGCATTGTTGCCTTTTATATCTACGCAACTATTTACAAGGTTAGGGCTCATCTCAAAATCCATTACCTCTACTGCAGTCATTGGGGAACCTACAACGTTGCCACATTTTCATGAACTGGATGCTATAATTATATACTAATCTTGAATTGCAAGCCCTGACATAACAATTTAAATAAATAAGTTTATTCTACTAGAAGATAGGAAACCACATTAGAATCACTAACTACGTTTAAAAAATGTTTACTTTCGGGTACTAAACAAATTTGATTAATTTTTCAATATATTGTTTGTTAATACATGAATACCTATATAAAAAAATGAATAAATTTCTCTATTCTACTGTCAAATTGACTCCCTTGCCTTATTTGTATTTTCAGATATCTAACTTAACACATTCTTTTTTATTTAATTCATTCAACGTGTTTTAATATTCTTTTTAATTTCAGTGGTATTTTTTTGTAACACTCAATTATTTTACACTAATGCTAAAGGTTTAATAAAACACGGTAAAAATTTTTGTCAATATTTATTCGAAAATGCAATGATGCATCACATAAAATAGTTTGTTTAAATTTTTAGGCAAAGTAGCACCTGAAAATTTTAATAAAAATTGAAAAAAAGAAATTCTTTAACCCATTACTACCCAGAACTATGAAAATGTTTTTAAATGATTAGAGTTAATGTTTTGTGTTGAAATATGACCTAAAAAAATGTTTAAAAAATCTTTAAATTGTAGTTTATGATTTTGAGCGTGGGTCGTTAACGACCCCTTGGGCACTTAAGGAAGTAAAGAAGACAATATTATTTTTGCTAGAAATTTGGAATGAAAACCATTTAAATTTAATTACAATTTATGAAATTCGTCAAAACATTTATCGTGTAGTGAAACTAGACAACTCTCGCACGCTTTAGTGGTTTTATTCTTACACATGGAGCATCTTCTTCTTGTCTGTTGGCAGATTATCAAGTGGGATCCTTCAGAAGTGGTACAGTACACAGAAGCCCTTTTAGGTCCGGGAACTTTTGGTTTACTTTCATATTTTTTTAGGAGATACTGTGAAATCTCTCGCCTAAAATGGAGGTTGTCTGCATCATATCCGTAAGAGCGAGCTAACTGACTAGCATTAGCAACGCATAAATCAATCATCCAGTGCAATATTGATGTATACCACTTTTCTCATAGCGATTCTGTAATTGGATATGTTATTATCCAGTTGATCCACACCTTCCATATATGTGTTATACATTCTTATTGCATGCGGTTGGGCCACATCTATTTTCATTTTGTCTTTGACCGAAAATCTTTTACACTTTTGTATTGGCTCAACACCATACTTACTTGACAATACGGTTACTACACTGTTATCTTTCCATTTTATACCTATAATACCATTGTCCTTATCCAGTGCATTATCAATATTTCCCTTTATCCCTTTTTTCATTATTTTTGAATAAACTAATTTACATTTCATAGTTCTGTTCTCCCTTACTGTTCCTGTTGCTCCGAAATTTATCTGAGTAAGTTCATATATCAACTTCGCCGAAGTAAAAAAGTTATCAAAATATAATGAAAAACGTAAACCAGGGCATTCTTTGTGTAAAATATCAGCAAATTTTAGCACAACACATTCCCCAAGACCTCGACTTTCTATGGGCTTTTCTTGGTTTTTTCGTCCTTGATAAATTTCGAACTGTAAGCAATAGCCTGGCTTGGTACTCATAACCCAAGCTTTATAGCCAAATCGTATGGGCTTACTTCGGATAAATTGCTTAAAGCCATGTTTTCCGTAATAAGAAATCATTGATTCGTCTATTGATATGTTTTGCTGTACGGGTGCGTATTGTAAAACGGTTTTATTCAATGCATCAATCATTGGTCGTAGCTTAGCCATTTTGTCCCTTTGAGGTAGTGTGCTGTCAGATGCATGAAAAAATCTGCATATCTCTTCAAATCGATTACGCCTCATCGACTGCGATACCAGTGAATTATGCACATCTTCAGCTTCTTACCAAAACATTATTCTGCGTGGTAAAGGAACGTATCCGCTAACCAGAAGAATTCCTATAAATACATATAACTCTCTGCTTGAGAGTTCAAATCCACAAATATTTTTTTAAGCAGCGTATCTAACTGTATATTTCACGAGGTCTTCAATAAGTGATGAACTCATGAACATGTGAAAAAACTCAATAGGATGGCTATGTTTAGATAGGGACAATGGTGGTACCATGGTAACATTCCAAGAAGAAATTGGCCTGTTTAGATCACCCTTTTCCCATTCAAATTTTATATCGGTTTTGGCCTTTTTGGGAGGTTGCGGTTTTATTACTTGGTTGGCTATTATTGGATTTATTCTCGCTTCCTTCATTCGAATCTTCAACTGAGTCACATTCTTCTTCTTCCTGTATGTTCAATAAAATACCCCTATCTACTCTATTATAAATAAGTTCTCCTTCAGCTCCGAGTTGACGACTACTCAAATTATTTGGATCAGTATCTTCCTCATCTCCTGAATCCCAGTCCGTATTTTCGCCATCATTTTCAGGGGGGGTTATGTATATGCCTTCTGGAAGAATTTGAGAACCGTCCATGTCCAAATTTTGGGCTTCCTCTAGCAGTTCAGCAACTGAAAGTGGTTTCTTCCTAAAAAAAAAATAAGATCTGTAAATAGTTCGATAGATGCCCAAGGGGTCGTTAACCCGTTCGCTGCGGACTGATTTGAGGCTACCCACCCCCAGAAGCTGAAATAGTTTTTTTTGAAATAATACACAGTTATGATTCCAGAAGAACGAAAACAACATTTATTTCTAAAAAAACTCAAAAATAACGCCCTGAGGGCTAGGACGTCTTAAGACGCCGTCAGCCTCTTGCAAAAAAAAGTTCACTAGAGGCGGAAGGCGTCTAAAGACGCCTTGTGAAAACATCACATTAAACACAGAGAAATACTTAAGAAAAATAAAAAGCTACATATTCATGTGAAATTCGGCAAAACAAGGTTCGAAACACAAGGCCGGCTTTCCAGGGCAGGATGGACAATGGAAAACTGTTTCTCTGCGAACCTTATTTTTGGCACAGTTAGTGCACTTGCGATGGGCATGTTTCTTGCATCCACCTGTTCCAGGATTTTTTGCTGGAACGTGGGTCATGGTGCGTGTTTTTTCGGCAGAGCTAGGACCTTGTTTTTCAGGCAGTAAATACTCAAGAATACGAAGTCGATATTCATACAAGGAAATTCTCGGTTGTTGGTACTTTTTGAATAAAAAAAAAAGAATTCACTAAAAGCATGTAACAAATGTAAACTGCAATTTTTTTATACCACCGCAAAGTTTTTCTGTCGCATGGATAGTACGACATCATCTGGTCCTTTTTGTCTATACCTCCCATTGATTTATTATATTCGCAAATAGCTTCCGGTTTTTCTTTTTCTTGTTGGCGTCTGTTATAATACTTTTTTAAGTTATTTCCAAATTCTGTTGATATATACAATACGTCTCTATTATCCCTCCATTTACCTATCATAACTCCGTTCGAGTAGCGCGCAATCGTTTCTCCTTTTTTTAATTTGGCAGTCTTCACTTCAACCGGATTTTGTTTACAATCTACCCTTAGAGTACCAGTACAATAGGTTTTCCTAGACAACAATTTGCAGGCGAGGTCATAGCTATTGTGAAAATTATCTAAATACGGGGAGTGTCCCGCATCTAGTTTCTCTTCCATCAAGTTGAGCACAACATTGGCAGAGTGCCCTTTACCCCCAAAATCGTCTAGAGTACCAGTGTAGATGGAACATTTTAAAACCGTTCCATCCGGCTCCGTTAGCAAATACAATTTTACTCCGTATTTGTGTCGCTTATTTTTAATATATTGCCTGAAAACTAAGCGTCCACGCCACAGTACCATGGATTCATCTAAAGATAATTTTTTTCCTGGGTAATAAACTTGTTTCATTTTTGAGTTGAAATAGTCTACAACGGGTCTTATCTTAAATAATCTATCCTCCGGTTTTGGCTCTTGAGGTTTAGGATTTTTGCTAAAATGTAGACATCTTAAAATTATCATGAAGCGATCTCTGCTCATGTAGTGCGAAAATGCAGGTATATTGAAAAGCCGATGTGTTTTCCAGTAGTCCTGTAGTCTATTCAGCCTAATAGTGCCCATATGAAATACTAGACCTAAAAATATTTTCAATTCTTCCTTTGTCAATGTTGCCCACTGAGTTATCCGTGAGTTTTCGCTTGTATTTTCCGACAGAAAAACGTCTTCGGCATAGCATTGAGTTTCCCGAACTATCATTTCTAGGAAACCGTCACCAAAGAGTAAATCAAAATAATGTTTTGGTTCATTTCCTAAAACAATATAAAAATACCTAATAAGAGTGAAACACTTAAAATACAATCAAACTTACCGTTAGGTTGAACTAAAAGATCCCTCTGTTTTGTAAATGGTATTTGTGTCATATTATCTTCCACAGCGTCCCATATAACTACATCTGCAGGTGTCTGAGCAGGAGCTTTTCTTTTTAATTTGGGTGTTGGGCTTTGTGGGGTTGCTAAATCTAAACTATTGTCCAATTAATCCTGAGTCAAAGGAACAGTTCGTTTGAATGTTTTTTTGCCTAATTTAGGTCTTTTCGCCCCTGACGGTCCTGCCGCACGATCACCCATGGCGAACTCAAACTGTAATACTTTTACGTCTACAAGCGGCTGAGAACAGCGCAACATCCCTGCTCAAAGGCTGACGGAATACTAAAGCATTATACGAGACATTGTACGGGCCGTCGGAAGACGCCGTCCGCCTCCCACCACAGAAGACGTCCTCAGCAGCGAATGGGTTAACGACCCAGAGAACAAAAACGGTTCAGCAATCACTTATGTCGTACTCAAATCAAATAAAATGAAGACAGTTATTCACAAGAACACCTAACAAAGATATAAATATAAATATTGGAACAAACTAATAACACGAAAGCTACTTACCAATAATTGTTTGAAGACATTGTTTCTTTATATATTTACGTTCGTAATAAAACACGTGTACGCTTTGGCGAGATGCGAGAGAGTGAGAATACGATGAAGCAAGTGCCATCTGCAAATGACACTGCGTAATAGATTCATTTTTAGTCTGGGGGTCATTAACGACCCCCTGGGCATTTATGGGTTAAAAGAAAAAAGTGCCTAAGCTGGAAGATATATTAATCCTTATATCTACTTCTGTAGACGTTTTGTATAAAAACTTTAATTTTTAACTAGAACGGTGGGCGTCGAAAGACGTCCTCAGCAGCGAATGGGTTAACGACCCAGAGAACAAAAACGGTTCATCAATCACTTATGTCGTACTCAAATCAAATAAAATGAAGACAGATATTCACAAGAACACCTAACAAAGATATAAATATAAATATTGCAACAAACTAATAACACGAAAGCTACTTACCAATAATTGTTTGAAGACATTGTTTCTTTATATATTTACGTTCGTAATAAAAACACGTGTACGCTTTGGCGAGATGCGAGAGAGTGAGAATACGATGAAGCAAGTGCCATCTGCAAATGACACTGCGTAATAGATTCATTTTTAGTCTGGGGGTCATTAACGACCCCCTGGGCATTTATGGGTTAACAGAAAAAAGTGCCTAAGTTGGAAGATATATTAATCCTTATATCTACTTCTGTAGACGTTTTGTATAAAAACTTTAATTTTTAACCAGTTTTTGTTTTCAAGAAGTTTTCCACTCTGAGAAATTAATCCTTCACATTCCCTTTGCGTGGTGCCTTCTTATTTTTAATGTGATTTTTAAAATGAACTTTCACTTTATTTTTTTTTCCTTGCGTCCAAGGTTCTCTCTTTATTTGTTTTTTTGGTTTAGGTAATATCGCCTGTTGTCCTCCAGTCCTTTCTTGAATTTCGTTAACTTGAACATCAGTATTTCGAGTAAATTCATCATTATTGTCTACCCGGGGTCGATAAGGTCTCTTTCATCAAGCATGAGGTCACTGTTTAGATCTTCTTCCAAATCCACATCTATTTCATCCAAACGTTTACCTTTGAGTCCGTAGGTAGAAGCAGGCGCATGTTGTTTGTATTAAGGATAAAACCCAAGAATTTGCATGGTTTAGACGAGGTGATGTTACTTTTTTTGTATGTATCACAAAACCTAAGGATTTTAGAGTAGATAGAGTGAAATTAATGTTAGAAAGATATTGGTCGTACGTGTGGCCCAATATGAGGAAATCATCCAAATATATGACACGTAGAATATTGTTGGAGCGCAAAAATTGGGCTACTTTCATCATTACCTTAGTAAAAGCATATGAGGCTGATGAGAGGCCAAATGGCAAACACGTGAACTGAAAAAGATTGTTGTCAAAGTAAAATCTCAAGTATTTCCTATATATGAACTGTCTACGGACAGAAGAAAGTAGGCGTCCTTCAAGTCTATTGTGGACATATAATTATTTGGAACAATTCAATTGCTGACCGTTTAGCCTCTATTTTAAAATGAGGCGTATCGATGTAGGTATTCGAGCGTTTGAGGTTTAGTATAAATCTAAATCCCCCTCCGAATGTTTGTTAAAAATATGCCCGAGATAAATTGTACCCTACAAGGAGTGCATTGTTCTATTCCCCCTTTCCCGAGCACTGATTCTTCAATAAGTTGTTGGTTAGCTGTAGACAAGGCAGTTTGACCGGGTTTACTAAGGCGCATGTATACACTCGTTTTGTCAGGTGGTTTCAGATCACTGGTAGTGCTAGCTACTGATTTTGCTTCCTTGATCCTTTCCCCCCAAGTCAGGTCCAAAAGTAAATCTGAAGGGTTGTTTTTTTGTAATAAGACTGCTACATTTTTATTAATGAGAGGGACAATGAGGGGTCCTACGTGTAGTGGATATTTCATGGAATAAAATGCTCATTAGATTTCCGCTATCACTAAGGTGGGACAACATTTTCTCTTTCAAATCCGTAGGGATATTCTCTACATTGCCTAAAATAAAACTCATAAGACTACCAGTGATTGCCAAATTTTGACCCAATTGTGTTTGGACGGATGTGTGGAACCTATCTTTTGCCGACTGGCCAGAGTTTAGTAGGGAAGAAATCTCAGAATTCAACCTGGGAGCCTCCAGTCATCTGCAATTTGATGGAATTTTATAATCCCCTAATATCTCATCTTTTATGTCGGCGTGTAAGCCATGAGTAATATTGTAGTTACACCGTTTTGCCAAGTGTTCATTAATATTATCTGAGTATCTATTTTGTTCCATCGGGTCCTTTCCAAGAATTCTCAACAATTCTACCTTCTCCTCAAGAAGATCGTCATTGTGTAGAATTAATAGGTACATCTTGCAGAGGGGTACCATCCGGCGAACACGAACTCGAACTGAATGTTCCGGAAAAATGTGTTTTTGTAGGAGATGATGCTTTTCCTCTACGAACTAATCTATTAAAACCGTACAGTCATAAACACCTGAACGTAAAAGAAAAAAAAATTCAATTACCGCTTGTCAAGAGCAAGAATAATTGTAGAAAACGCGTTCGGTATTCTTATTTCAAGGTTTAGAATTTTCGAAAAACCAACAGCTCATAAACAAGAAACAATAGATTTAATTGTACAGGCTGCTTGTTCTCTACATAATTGGCTACGCAAAATGTCGAGCAATATGTATTTGCCATTAGGTAGTGTTGACTTTGAGGATGATGTGACGGGTGACATAACAGAAGGAACATGGCGTAGTGAAACTACCGGATTATTGTCTATCTGATCCCTAGGACGGAATAACCACTCCAAAGAAGCTGCCTACGTCCGAGATAAATATGCTGATTATTTTGTCGAAAGAGATCCCTTGCCATGGCAAAATAAATCTATTGGTATTGAATAATGTGTTTTAAAATAAGTATTGTTAATAAAATATGTTTTTGTATTAACCCGATTTAAAATACAATTAATGAACAATGTTCTTACTAAATTACTTATCGATTGTCTGCTTGCAGGAACATCGCTTAAAAAGAGTCTGCCTTCTTAAACCAGGCCAATTATGGAATATATATTTCATCAGATGTTCCGCTTTTTCTTTATTTAATAACCTTTAGTAATTCATTCCTGTATACAGTTGTTATTCCTTTTATTTTCTTTCTCAGTTGATCGACCGTCAATATCGTGCCCAGCTCTGTTTTAATTTCCAGGATGAGTTTTTCAAAAACTGCTTCCCTTTTAAGTTTATTTGTATAATCGTCTAGCCTGGTATTCCATAAAAATTCGCAATGTTCATAAATATCCAAAAATTTACAAATTTCTACAGTATTCTACCTTGACATTGTGCTTTTTTGTAATGTCACCTACAATAATTATTTGAAACAACTTTACACTTAATACTTTTATTTAACATTATACAGTTTATTTACCTTCACATAACCTCACAAAAAGTTACCACAAACTAAAAAATATAGATCACACTAGGCGATTACTTGCTTCAATAAGACTGGTTGCTTTCAAGTGGACACAAAAGTTTGCTCTGAGAGGAAAGTAAATTTCTTAGTTGCTTAGTTGAAGGCAAGTGGTAACTTTTGAATCACACTGTGACTTTTAGCGGCAACTTTAATGCCTTCTACTTGTCGACTCCACTAAAATGTCCTAATGAGTCCCAGCCTTAATCAGTACTAGGCCTGCTTCTGTCCTTGTCTCTCGACGGAGAGCGGGAGGGACAGCGCGATCGACTTTGACCACTGTCGCTTTCCGAGTTTCTACGTTCGACGGAACGTAGTTTTTCTTTTAAACACTTAATTCGTTTCAATAAGGATTTGCTATTCGCACTTTCGTCACGTGAACGCTCCTTAGATTTACCCATAGTAATCTGGAACTAATTTAAAAACAAATAATAGGGGAACTTACTTGATTATGATAACTGTAAATACCTACTGGTACTGAATTTGTAACACAATACACACAATAATTATACCTAAATACGCGATGCTCTGTGAACATATCTCATGGAGCACAAGAAGGCAAGTGAAGACCGATATCAGAAAGAGAGGAATAGGGTTACCAGGACCGTATTTTACTTTTTTACTGTCTTAAAATCTTGCGCACGGAGCTAAAGAAAAGGTAAACTACATGGTATTCAAAGGTTGTGTCTTCGGATCGGATGTAGATATGCAACTAATTTTTATTCCAATGGGTTCTTTCTTAAATTCATTTTGATTATTTAGAAGTCTAATATGTTCAATAATTGTCGAGTGAAATCGTTCGGCAATGCCGTTTGATTCCGGATACTGTGAACTTATAAAGTGTATCTTTATTTTATGAGTGTCTAATAGATCTTTAACTACGATATTCTTCAATTCTGTGCCGTTATCAGCTATTATCTGAAGTGGTATTCAGTGGTGGATGAAATATTTAAGTAAATTATTAACAATTTCTATGCCTTGAGCAGAGTTTAGTTGTCCGTATTTTGAAAATGAGTCTATGATAGTTGAAAATTTTGTGTTTTCTAGGGTTATAGTGTCTTAAGTGAATTATTTGAAAAGGTTTAACGGCTCTTGGGATTACGTTAAAAAGCGGTTTCAAAGGTTTCCTATCATATTGTGTTGCTTGTCATACTTCGCATACGTTAATGTAGACAGACGATCTTTGATTTGGCCAATAATAACGTGTTTTTATATTATCTTCAGTTTCGTCTAACCCTCTATGTTTTCGTTTACCTTCATGATAATTTTGGATGACTTCTTTTATTTCGTTTAAGGGAATATCGAATAATTTTTTGTTACATTTAATGAATGAAATTTGTGAATTTTCAGAGCTTCCTGAATTAAAGAAATTATTATTATCTCTATGCGACATAAGGTACTTACATTAGAAACAGGACTGCTTTCTCCATTTAGTCGAATTTGTAAGCAGGAAATTAACAGTATTCGTTTGGAATTCCTCTTCCTAACAGGTGGAACTATCTCCTAGTTGAGCTACTCAGGTCACTCAACTAAGAGTCCCAAATTTCACTTTTTTTAGGTATGTTAACAAATCGTTGAAACGAACCGGTGGTTATTTACGCTAACGCCCGTTTAACATATCCTACTGACTTTGCCACTTATCTTTTCACACACGGAAAATGCTTTTTAAAAAAGATTTATTTATTGAGATAATATGTTACAAGATCGAAAGTAGATTCTTGACTAGTTGAAAAGTTTAACAATTACTGGTATTAAAAAATGTAACATAAGCAAAAACAAAGTTCACTGAAATTTAATATACTGACTAAACAATTTATTTATGCTACACTAAGAAATATAACTATATATATATATATATATATATATATATATATATATTGCGAGGTAACCAACTCAAAGCCGGCCCTGTCTCTCGACTATAAATTTTGGCGAATGCGCTCAATTCGAGAACATTCTAGTAAATCGTTTTGTTTACAGATAGGACGGGCGTGGAAGTTCATGAATTGATAAAAACTATATATTACGCGGGTTTTTGAGTGAGTGAACAGTTAGTTCACAATTAGTGAAACGAAGACAAAGATTTAGATCACAGACAGTTTACAGAAGTTCTTAGTAATCGGACAGTGAATGGAATAGTGAAGATAAATAGTGTAATATTTAAGTGGTAAAAATAAATTGCAACTATTATACAGAGTGTAAATAAATTAGTAGTCATTAAGTAGAGTGTGTATATCAATTTTAATAAATAAATCAATAGATAGTACTTAGCCATAGTGTGTATAATTTTATCCCACAAGTGAAAACTATTTAAATAAATAACAAAAACATTACATTGGTGTCATGTGTGGGGTAATGTAAATACATAATTACGTAAAAATGGCTAAGAGACTAAGTGAGCTGAAAGTGACGGAACTAAAAACAGAATTGGAAAATCGCGAGTTGCAAACGTCCGGAAAGAAGAGTGAGTTGGTCGAAAGATATAGCACTGGAAAGTGACGGCTTGGATCCGGAAACATTTTTATTCAACGACGAGGTTTCCTCCTTAATCTCGTCAATTTCTGCTAAAATGAAGGACGAGATTATTACTATGAAGAACGATATTTTTGCTAACATTTCCGCTATGGACGAGAAGATTTATAATAAGAAGGATGATATTTCTGCTAATATAGACGAGAATATTTCTACCATGAAGGATGAGATTTCTACTATGAAGAACGATATTTCTGCATATATCTTATCAATGAAAAATGATAATGCCGCTGAAGTCGAATATAAAATTTCGCCGTTAAAAACAGATATTGAGAAAATGGCGTATAAGATAACAACAATGGATGAGAAAATTCAGGAGTTAAAGAGGAAAATGGCAGATCCAAGAACAGAAAATATGTCAGCAGAAGAAAAAAAGATCGAACAAGTGAAACCATGCAAGCCAGAAGCACACCCCAAGACAGAAGATATTGGCAGTTTTGCCCGAGTCAAGGTCCCAACGTTCGTCGGAAAGATGTCGTAGACCAACTATGTTAAACAGTTTGAAGCAGCCACTAGAGCGAGTAATTGGTCCGATAAGGAGAAGGCAGTGAACTTAACCATCACGCTTCGGGGAGATGCCTTAGATGTGCTTCAGACGATACTCCTTGAAAAAACGGATGACTTCCAACAGCTGAAGCAGAGGTTGGACAGGCGATATGGTCACGAACATCTAGAATACTTGAACCAATCCCAGCTGTAGAATCGAAGACAGAAACAAGAGTATGAAGTGGATATCGCCCGACTAGTTCGATTTGCTTATCCATCAGCACCGGAAAACATGATGGAATGTCTGGGCATCCAGGCCTTTATTGATGGCTTACGTGACCCTGATATGCAGAGGACGCTTCGTTTAGCCCATCCCAAAACGTCGGTCGATGCATTAACTGCTGCTCTTGAATATGAAGCAGCCACGAAGGCTTCGGGGTATAACAAAGTTAGGACCATTCAAGAAGAAGGTAACGAAGAAAGATTTGTTCAGATCGTCAACTTGATAAATAGCATGGTAGACAAGAAGCCGAAGAAGATTAGATGTTGGAATTGTAACGAGCTAGGGCATGTACGCTGTACGGGTAAGCGCCTTAGGATTCCAGCAAACCAAGTACCACCGACCAAGGATCGTTCCAAAGACCCTCTCATCGAACATCGGGCTGGCGTGAGCCACAGAAATGCCGACCCCCTGTCTAGACGACCGTGCCCAGCAGGCTGTTCCCACTGTAACAAAGCGGAATCTAAGTAAGCTGCAGTTTCAAGAACTACAGTTGTCAACGAAGAATGGTCACCCACCAGGACCAGAGAAGATCAGGAGAATGATCCTCGCCTGAAGATGATCCGGCAATGGAAGGAAGAAAATAGGCGACCTACCTGGCAAGAAGTGTCAAGATTTTCACTGACACTCAAGGCATATTGGGCACAGTGGGACTCCCTTGTCCTGGAAGAAGGCCTGTTGAAACGAATCCTTGAAAACGATTATGGTTCCGGAAATAGAAGACAGTTTGTCATCCCGAGAACGAGAGTAGCTGAGGTACTGAGGAAGTTACACGACAGTCCATCAGGAGGTCATCTGGGAGTGAAGAAAACCCTTCAGCGAGCCGTGAAATGTTTTATTGGATGAACAGATCCGACGATTTGAAGGACTGGTGTAAGAAGTGTACGACTTGTGCTACGAGTAATGGACCACAACGCAAGAGAAAGGCTTGTGACCTGGAATTTGGTTGTCGACCTGGAGAAGATCTAGCGGGAGGATAACCAAATCGAATAAAAATATCCTGGAAACAATTAATTACTGCTTCAGATGTCTTATCTTTCTTGTAAATTAATTCAAGCCAATGTGAAAAATGGTCGATAGCTATCAAGCAGTTCATTCCACTATGTATCACGATATCGGCAGCAATTTTGTTAAATCGATGTCTTCTATAAATATAATTCCTGCTTCCACATACAAAGAGTCTTTCAATGGATAAAAGTTTTTGAAGTTTGCAGGTATGTGATCTATTTTTGGCCATCCATTATAATAAAATCCTTCAAAATTGGATCTTTACTAGTTTCTTGCCTAAACTGATCTTTTTTTTTCTTGACTCATAGGCAAATGTTGAGAAACTGAATGAACCATTTTAAACATTCCCGGGTTAAATGATTCTTTGTTTTGTACACCAGATCTGGATAGCATATCTGCAAATTGCACATTTTTTCCAGGGACATAATAAACATTTAACGAATACTTTGAAAGTTTGGGACATAATCGTTGTAATCTTACTGATCCTATTTTTTGAATAGGCTTTTTCATTATCGCTATAATGGGTTTATCATCCGACGGTACATCAAGACTTTGTCTATAAATGAAGTCATGAAACTTTTGAGTTCCGAAATAAAATGCAAGAAGTTCTTTCTCAGTTTGACTGTAATTTAGTTTATGGTTATTCATATACCTTGAGGAACAAGCTACTAATTTCGAAAGGTTGTTGTTATACAGTTGGAGCATACAGCAACCTAACCCATTTTTTATGCATCGCACTGTAGTACAGTTTTTCTAGATGGGTCAAATGGGACAAGAGCTGGTGAACCTGTAATGATCTTTTTCAATTTATCAAAAGCTTCCTGATGCTTAGGTGCTGACAATTCCTGACCCTTCTACATTATTTTCAAGAAGTTCACACAGAGGGTGCACTATTTCTGACATATTTTTAACATACCTTCTCACATAGTTGAATGACCCAATTATCCTTAGCAATTCAAGCTTACTTTGAGGTACCTGAAGTTTACACAAACATTATATTGTATCAGGGTCCATTTGCATACCATCTGAGAAAAAAATTTGACCTATAATCTTGACTTTATCTTGGCAATATTGAAATTTGTTTCCATTAAATTTAGCATTTACATGAATAGCTTTTTGTACAACTTCATTTATAGCCTCATTATGCTCTCGTCTCGTTTTCCCTGAAACAATCATGTCGTGGCATATAACCACATTTTTAATAACTGAAAAATGTTTTTCAACTTCATCCTGGAACAAGTCTTGTCAGTTTGACAGGCCATAGGGTAAAACTCTAAACCTATACACCCCAAAAGGAGTGGCGAAACAACATTTCCATGACGATTCTTTGTTTGATCTCAAATGGTGAAAACCTTCAGCAAGATCAAACAAAGTGAAACATTTTTTTTCTCGAAGATGTGAGGCAACCTCTTCCATATTCAGAGGTGGTTTACGTATGATTTGAGAGTTTAGATCTGAGGGATTTAAACACAGCCTTATCTTTCTATCAGCTTTCTCCACAATCACAATTCGATTGATACTTGCTTCTGGTTTAATCTCATCAACTTTTAAAATTGCTTTTCGTTCTACTAAGCGGTTTAATTCATTTTTAAATTGATCACGAATGGCAAACGGAATTTTACTGGGTGGGTGGTTGACATACATTTTCAAAAATTTTTGTAACTGGAATATTATGTTTGCCAGGGAATTCACCAAATCCACTAAATATCTTAATATTTTCAAAAATAAACTTTTCTTCTACCTCAAGGTTTCCACACTTTATATTTACATTATCAACCCTTCTAACTAATTCAGTCTCATGCATGCCTGGCCGCCCAGTGAAATTTGGCTTGCCCCATTGACAATAACAAAGTCTTCATACATTTCTTCATCCTTAAAGCAACAATGCAAGTCAACGATACCTATTGGTTTTGCTTGGGAACCTTCAAAACCTTTTAAAATATACTGTGTAGACCTAACATTGAGCTGCTTATCAACTTTCTTGGAAATATGTAACGGTATTACACTTATATCTTCCCCAGAGTCCAGTCTTACATTAAACTTCTTGTCTTCCGATTGCAAAAGTTCTTGAAAGGCACTTCCCATATTTTTATTCCGTGGCGACATTTACGAAAAATTCATTACTACTTTCACTACTTGTCTCCTCTCCATTATGCTCCAGATTTCTGACATTTTTTACTCGGCATGAGACAGCAAAATGGTTTTCAATACCACATTTGCCACACTTTTTACCAAATGCAGGGCCTTAACGTGGTCCATGTTTTGTCTGACACCTTTTAAATTTAAAAACATTTTACTCTTGTTTTACACTTTGATTCCTATGCTTAAATTGTATAATTTGGATAGATACTTCTTTCTTGTCTAGCCAAAATTAATTCCCCCAATTTCCTTGGATAATCAAAATTTAAGTTCTATTTTAACTTTAATTTTCAAAATGTCACAAACAAGTTAATTTTTAAGCAGTTAAATAAAAACCTTGTTTTTTCGACAATTCAAAAGCCTTAGGGGTCTTTAATGTTGTTGGGTTCCATGAAGCCCAATTACTACCACCCTCTTTCAATGTCTCTACTCTAGCCATAATTTTGTCTTCTTGACAGTCTGCAGCTTCCTGAAGGTCCGCAATGACTTCTTGAAGGTCTGAATTTTCTAGTTGAAGGTCTACAAACAAAAAGTCATAACTAATTAAAATGTGCTTTACTGTATAAAAATGCTAGAAAACTTGGTAATGAAGTCAATTTCTTGTGATAGGTTTATCAAATTTGGGGCATCATATTTATACAATTATTGTTATTTTACAAATAAACAAATAACTTACTTCTGCAGTTTCTCATACTTTTATCCAAGTCAAATGGATTGGAGTCGCCAGTAACCGCCACTCCAATAATAGATTTAATTCTACTATCTATAGGAGTGAACCTAATAACATTTTTTGGACCACCACCAGTTTTAAAGCTTTCTACTTTTTCCTGTCCATACTTTTTTTTGGTTCATTTTTTCAAACTGCTCCATTTATCTAGTAACTGTTTAGTTGTCCTAGGGGGAAAACCAATCTCCACTAGTTTTTTTTGGGATTTCTTCCCAAGCAGCTTCTTTATCTTTCCACAAAACAGTGTCACTTCTTTTGCACTCCACCTCGTCCCTGAATTCTTCCACCAATGATAAAAGATATTCAATTGCCTCATTACAAATGTTTATGGCTCGTCTATCCATTCAGACTATTGAGTTTGGGAAAAAAGAAAATAAAAATTCGACACCGGAAACGAATACGCCAAACAAGACAAAACTACCCCATAAAAATCAAAATGTCAAAACTCCAATTAAAAAAATCTAAGTTATATTTTTCTTTTGCACGTTTCTTCTTTTTATTTTCAAAATGAAAATGGAATGAAACCGAATGGAAAAAGCTCAAATTGAAGATATGGGGGAATAACTCTTCCTGACACGAAGACAAACACTTAAACTTCTACAGAAAATATGAAGATTGCAGACCATCAGGCTGGCTAGCTAATTTTTTTTAAATACACTAATAGTAAGGCATACAAACAACCGCTTGGTATCCATAAATTTTGAAAAATGCCACAAGAAATTGCAACATTTTTAAAATTACTGTACCCACGGTTTGGTAAAGATTTAATTTTTGACAAAATTGTGATTTCTTCATTAAACATCTCATGCTAAGAAATTCGTACTAATGAGTCAGTTGACCTCTTTAGCTCGGTTTCAAAATTTCTTTCGTGGATTGTCTTGTTGCAGTTTGAACTGAACCTCCAGCATCAGGCCACGACTCTTTGCAGGTGACTGTATGACGAAAAGTTTCCAATTTTAACCGCATCGAACAATAATTGTATAGAGTAACAAGCAATTTTTGGATTTCGCATTTCGGTTAAGTCGCCCTTGAATCGAATTGCAGATTTTGGCCACTTCTCTTGGGAAGTTTTAAGCCATGTTGGTCCTGACCACCACAATGAACGAGTTTCCAATGCACCAGGGCTTGACCCTCTTGATAATAAGTCAGCGGGATTATCATTACTAACGACATGATTCCAATCACTAGGGTTTGATAGATTTTGAATCCGTACAACTTGATTCTGGACAAAGGTTTGTAATAAGTGGGGTTCGGTTTTTATCCAGGATAAGCAAATACTGGAATCACTCCAGAAGAACATTTGAGAAACCGTTACCTTGATGGATGACATCACCTTTCGAAATAGCTTGGCTGGGAGATGAGCTGCACACAGTTCCAATCTGTGTATAGTAAGAGTTTTTAGTGGGGCCACTTTAGTTTTTGCACACAGTAACCTCACAGTTACAGTTCCATCTTGATTAATGCTCCGGATATACAAGCACGCACCATAAGCTTCCATGGAGGCATCAGAGGCATTGCAATTGTAGACGAAAGTCTCTCCACCTTGTGTCTAGATCGGACGGTAGGGATTCGTCCCAAGAGGTTTTCAAGCCTCAAGGTCTTTGTAGGATAATCTTCCAAACGATGATACAAGGACCCAAGAGCCCCAAGGGGTCAACAATTTTGGCAATGTCGCTCAACACAAGACGTTTAGTGATTGACGTAAAGGAAGATGGACTTATGTTATATTTGAGTAGATCGGAACAAGGAGACCAGAATATACCCAAAGTCTCAGTTTTTTCACCATCCCCCATCTTGAAGCTAGCTTGAGGGTTTTCAGCTTGCACATTATCAAGAAGGTTCTCACTATTAGAAGCCCACTTCTGCAAATGAAAACAGCCTGACAAAAGGATAGTTGTGACTTCATCACAAAGTTTTATAACTTCTTCTACTTAATCACCCCCGGTAATAAGGTCGTCCATATAGAAATCAGTTGCAATAACTTCAGATGCCTTGGGGTACACATCAGCATTTTCCAAGGCTAATTGTTTTAAACATCTAACACTTAGCCAAGGCGAGGATGCCATACCATAAGTAACTGTATTTAGTTCGAATTCTTGTATGTCTTGGGTCTCACCCCAAAGTATTTTCTGCAGTGGTCTGTGTAAAGGATCTACGAGAATTTTTCGAAACATCTTTATAATGTCAGCATACGCAACAACTTGATGTTGACGAAACCTGAGTAGAATAGATAGAAGGTCGTCCTGAATGGTAGGACCAATAAATTGCAAATCGTTGAGCGATACACCGGAGTCGGTTCGTGCCGATCCATCGAATATGACCCGCAGTTTCGTAGTTTGATTGTTTTCATTAAAAACTCCGTGATGGGGTAAAAAATATTGAAAGTTCCGGGTTGCAGGATTCAGGACTCATATGTCCCAGATTTAGATAGTCTTGCATAAACACGGTATACATAGTGGCCATAATTGGATTTTTTGATAGTTTCCATTGTACTGATTTTAGCCTCCGATGCACGGTAATTCGAGAGTTGCCTAGGAGTGACGGCGGTTGTTTGAATGAAATTTGCACAATAAACCTTCCAGAGGGATCACGACAAGTGGTTTTCTGGAAGATCTCTTCCGCTTGTTGATCATCGCTGGATACAACCTGACTCTCTGAAGAGACCTCCTCCGTTTCCCAAAACAATTTTAGTTGGCTCTGAAGATCAGCATTGGACACATGATTGCAAGTTGTCTGTGAAGGAATGGTTGGATAGGTTGATTCTGAGACCACCTATCCGAAAACGGTTTTTTGAAGAGTAGGTTTGTTTACCCCTAGACGAACCTGACCTATACACATTAAATTATAGAAGATACTGGCTCCTAGAAAAATGTCTATTTTGTCTACTGTTGCAAACCTCGGATCAGCCAGTTGAAGATGACCGAGTATTTCAAGAGTCGAAACGTCGACATTTTGTTCTGGTAATTGATCATTCATAATGGGAATGACAAGACAAGAAACGAGTGATTTGAATGAATTGAACATTGAGTGCAGAGAAATAGTACACATCTTATCAATGGTAGAAGTGACCTGGTTAATACCGATGACTGATATATCCACCGAAGAACAATCCACACTAAGCCTCTCACAACATTCCTTTGTAATGGAGCTGGACTAAGAAGCTGAGTCTAAGAGTACACGACATGTTTGTAAATCACCGGTTTTGCCCTGAACGTGAACTAACACTGTTGATAACAATACCACATGCCCTAATGTTAGATGTGATATTGGTCACTGCATAATTAGAAGTTTTTTCAATTTCTGGCTGAGCAGGAAAAAAGGTTGGCCCGTTACTTGATTTTCCCTATTATTAATTGCATTTGCTTTTGGTTTTGGTTCAAAATATAAAAGTGTATTATGCTTACCGCGACATTTTTTACATTTTCCGGAAAAACAATGTTTACTTGTATGATTGCCACGCAGGCAGTTGATGCAAAGGTTAAGACCCTTAATCTTTTCGAACCTATCGTTAACCGGTAAATTTAAAAACATTGAACAAGATTGTATATGGTGCTTAGTATCTTTGCAGAATGCACATTGTACATTATTTGAAGTTCGTGTAGAATCCGAAAACTTAGTATTATGACTTATTGCATGAGTGGCGCGAGAATCCTTTGTCGCTGACCGTTCCGCGGTTAAAATTAGAGTTTCTAACAGATCAGTTTTTTGTTCCATGAAATTCGAAAAATCCTCAAAGGATGGTAAGGTAATTTCATCATTATTTTGTATATTTGTTTTATTGGAAATTCTAACTCTCCTTTCCTCCCACTCACGAGTTGTCTTTTTATCCAATTTATTGGTTAATACGAAAATTAGCAGTGTGTTCCACCTTTCAACCGGTTGTTTAAGCGTAATTAATGACCGCATATGTTTGTACACCGTGTCCATCATACGTATTAATTCCGTTGACGTTTTGCTGAATATCGAAAATTGATTTTACATGATTGTAAACAAGTACACCCCCGTTGTTATATCTAGATAATAGAGTGCACCAAGCATATGTATAGTTATTTGACAAGAATTCAATATCACATATAATTTGAGCAGCACTACCTTCTAAGGCCGATCGCAGGTAGTGAAACTTCTGAATTTCACTTAAAGCTGCATTTTTATTCATTAGTAAGTCAAATGTGTCTCTAAATTACAGCCAATGTTCGTATTAACCAGAAAACTTAGGTAATTTTATTTCAGGAAGCTTCACTTCCTGCAACTACGACTCATTATTTCCATTTGTGGAACTGTTAGTTAAGGAATTATTTGTACAGGCAGAACTTTTAGAATATTTAATTTCATTTAAATGATTATAATAATCTGTTATGAATACCTTACACCTACTCAAACTTTCAAAGTATATTTGCTCAAATTGTTCCCGTCCTATACATAAAACATTTTTAATTATAACTACCTAAAATGAAAACATTTACTAACCTCTCAAATAACTGACGTATGGGTACGGACATGCCGAAGATACATAGATGAGCGCGGTGGAGGTCGCGGTCGCGATCGCTACATCGATGTCAAAACAAACCTTTATTTTCTTATGAGACCGCACATACCAAGGATGCTTCACTAGTTCACCCTCGCCGCCTATTATCGCAGTTTACAGCGATGTCGATGGCAGAACAAAATATTTTGATTTTATATGGCGGTCGAGCTGTTGGCCGCGTAGAAACTGCATGTTCATTGGTGCTCTTTAAACCACGTGACATTCTCGAGTGAGTGCGGAATGAGGAACGTGTTTATTTTTTAAGTTTGTTGTGGTATTTCGTTATTCAAAGGTTGTGAGACGTTTGGAGTTTAGTTTGATTTATCTTCAATTTAAATACATGGACAATGAAAGATGAATTAATAGATTTGGTGTTTAGTGTTCCTGCTTTATGGGATAAGCGCCACAAGCAACACCACAATAGGCATGTTCTGGCAAGAGAGTGGAAGAAAATAGCAGCAAAAGTTAAAGTGACAGGTATGTATATTAAATAACATACAGAGTTTTCCATTTAAGAATAATGTAAACAATTTTCATAATTTTTAAAACTGATATATTGAACTTACAATTAGACTATTATTCAACTCAGTACAATGTCTGAAACATTTAAAAGATATGACTCTTTGTCAATGATGATGTTGTGTAGTATACAGATTGCTTTAATAATACTATCGGCAGCTTCTTCGTGTGTTTCAATAACACAACTCAAAATTCGCCATTTCGCAAATAATATTCCAAATGCACACTCTACACATTTGCGAGCGCGAGATAATCGCTTATTGAAATTTTCTTGTGAGGGGATCAACATTTGTCCAGAATAGGGTTTCATTAAGTTTTCTTTTAGGGGATAAGCTTCATCAGCAATAAAAACATGAGGTAGTTTATGGTTTATGGTTTTAGGTAATTTTGTTTCCTCTGGGATTCCTAATTTATTTTCTTCCAACAATTTGGAAAGTCTTGAAGCCTGGAAGGTTCCACCGTCACTCTGCTTTCCGTAGCCACCAACGTCAATAGAAATAAATCGACAGTGGTCATCAACTAGCCCTAAAACTATGGAGAAAAAATGTTTGTAGTTAAAAACATAGAACCTGAATGAGAAGGACATTTTATTCGAACGTGTTTGCCATCTAATGATCCAATGCAGTTTGGAAAATGCCAAAGTCGATTATATTCTTCAGATATCCGTAAAAAATCGGCCGTAGTGGGCTGTTCCATGTGAAGGGGCTGGAACATTTCCCATAAAGCTGCACATACTTCCTTAATAATTTTTCCAACTGTAGAGGATCCCATCCTAAACGAGAAGGCCAATGATCTGAAGCTGCATCCGGTCGCAAGATATCTGTAACAGTATAATATATTAAAACAAAGAAAAACTTTACAAAGCAAGAATAATTAGTATACGTATGTTTTTTTCACGAAAATTAATTTTTAAATTAATTATGTATAGTAACTATTGTTGTCGTGAAAACCCCGAGTTTTAAGTTTATTTTTTGTTACAGAAGAAGAAGCACGAAAATGTTGGGAAACTGTGAGGCTAGAATATGGAAAACAAATAAAGAAAATTCAGGGTCGGTCAGGAGATGGAACAGAGAATGAAATAGTTTGCCAGTGGCCGTATTTTGAAAAATTACATTTTTTACGTGATCAGTTCACGCCTCGTTACTCATCTACAAATTTAATAGATGAAACACAGGACACTGTGGAAAGCAATCCAGAAGATTCAAATCTAGAGGAATCTGATACTGACGCTGAACAATCTACCTCCACCTCAATAACAAATGTGCTGAGCCCTAGTTCCGAATTACAAGATGTGGTTGCAACTACATCATCTTCAAGTCGAGCTACTTCAGGTTGAAAATACTCTGCTACCCAAACAGGCTATAAAAGGCGAATAACCCCACAAATAGAAATTGGGAGACAGCTAGTTGACATTGAAAAAGAAAAACTAGCCTTAAGGGCAAATAAAATGTCCCAGGATCCCAATGATGATGATATAGGGTTTTTCCATTCCCTTCTTCCTTATGTGAAAAAATTGACGCCTAGAGATAAATTAAAATTTCGAATGGATATGCAGAACTCTTTATTTGAATTCCTGTATCCTTCAAAACAGCAGACGCTGGCCTGTTCAGTACCTGCTGCCAGTGCTGCCACCCAGATAGAACATGCCCCGCATCTTCAACCTGGTCCTTCTCGGTGTGAACCAGTTTGGAGTAATCAGACTTTCCTGCCGTATGAATCGAGGTATGAATTTCCCTCATCCATATCCACAAATCAGACGTCAGCAGACTAAATTAAATTAAAGTAAATAACAATTTGAAATGTGAATTAAAATTAAAAGTTAGTAGATATAAAATGGGGTAGCATTGAAGCAAGTACTGACCTACTTCCGCAATCTATAATGGGGATTCACGGAAGGTAAGTAACTGACCTACTTTCACAATCTATATAATGGGGAACCAAAGAAGTAAGGTACGAATGACCGCAACTGACCTCTCTAATATGCAGTGACGGAAAATAAAAATTATACAGGGTAATGATATATAATAGGAGTGGGATATATACAGAGGGTTGCGAAAGTATGTATGTGTTCATTGGAAACATCAGTATACGAATGGTACGTTAAAATTCAATATGCTCCGACATATAATAAGAGTGGGGTATATACAGGGTGCATCTAAAGTAACTACATTTAATAGGAGGGGGTATACAGAGCAGTAGTCAATTACACTATATGTAGTGAAGAGTAGTGAGTGAATTATTATTAATTTGAGTAGAAATGGAAGCTAGTAGGTGTGTTACACCAGAGCTTATTTTCAATTCAGAGTGTTTATACTACAGTGCTCCAAGATTAGCAAGTATCGCTGCAAATGCTGTATATTGGTGTATCAAAGATGTAAATAATAAGAACATTGGAATCGGCTATAGATATTTCAAACATGATACTATCTACAAATTTGTAATTCCATGTGATTTGTATAGCCTGTTAAATGTGAACTATATCCACGAATTAAAAGTGCAAATCGTAAAAAATAGTGATGTACAAGAGGATGACTCTGGTGAATTGGTAGGAGAGGGGTTGATTGATACAACAATATTTAATCCATGCTATTATCCAACACTGCCCGACTAGAAACAAGGGTGCCACCAATAATAATAGAAATGAAATACACAAAAATGTGAAACGTCAAAAAATCATATATAAAAGATTGTATATATTAACATTTATTTAGTATTAGTCGATATGCAGGCCCCAACGTTTATAATATTGCAAGGTATTATTGGTAACTACCTTTTAATACAGCACCCGTATAATATTAGAGAAGTGTTTGTATGTTTTGATAGTAATGGTACAAAAAATGATAGTTGGCCTGAAAAATGGATACGAATGGAATCGTATACACCAAATAATGCAGTAACCCTAAAAGCTGAAATACCTACCAATAGTACTACATATAAAGTGCGTCTTTTCAAAGGTAATGGAAACTACAAAGAATCTGAATGGTTGCAGTTGTATGCAGTTCACCAGGTCGCAAGCACACACATAAATACGCATACTTATATATTATATTATATAGCTACATGATCTACTATTGTGACTGGTACAATATTTTATAAAATTGTCCTTCGTTTGTTGAAATAAAAGAAATAAGTATATAAATAACATTTATTTTTTGTTAAACATCTAAAAAATCAAAATCTGTAGAATCTAAGTATTCTTCTATATTCACATCACTGAAAAAATTCTCCACTGCTTCTTCTTCTTCTAATGCTTGGAGAAGATCATCTAATGTGCCTGAATTGGAGGATGGATTTAGGAGAAAATGCCCCCATGCTAGAGTATTTGTGTCATGTGGTATTACATACCTCTTATCATACTTTGAAGAAAGAGCCACCTTGTTTTTTAATTCTGTGTGGATAATATGCATATTGGAAAGAAAAACATACATTTTTCTATATACAATACCACCAGTTTCAACGATTTGTTTATAGTCATTAAGATGGAGTTGAGTTTCAATTATATGTTTAGAAATACTTTTAGCCTTCTTTAAAATATCAGACTTGTTGAATCGTTCCGATAATTTAACACAATATGCTTTAGCACCAGTTCCATAGAAAGACTCAACAACTACACCAGCAAACTCGTCTTTCATTTTACCGACAATAGATATTGTTTTAGGAATGTCATGGATATTATTTGTCTGATGATTGGATGTATCGAAATATTCAATATTTTCCTTCATGTCTTTGTAGAAATCTTCAGTAAATACTTCCAACACTAATGAATCAGTATCCGTATAACACAACTTAACAGAATCACCATACTGTTGTTTAACATAATCATAATAAAACTCATATATTATAGTCTTTGAAATATCCAAAACTGAAAATCCTACATATAACGGTTTATCATACACTACTTTAATTTTATTCAGTTGAACCGCCACCAAATTATCGTCAAACACAGAACAAGATTTGAATTCTGGTTTCGCAATTAAAGTTTTCGCTCCCAGGGATCCTCTGGTGTTTTCCCAATGACTTGATATAATTATACGTCTTCTTTTTTCAACATTTTCCATCGTTTTTCCAAAGATTGCATTGATTACAAGTTTAAACAAATCTTTTTCAAAGGCATTTGTAGCTTTGTTGCGTAGACTGGTGTTAAGTTCAATGTATGTCTTTAGCCACGCAGACTGTGAAAACTCGATAACTCTGTGAATCTTTTTCAATTTTAAACCATTTTTCAAACACTGTTTAAGGTTACGATAGTGTATTATGTATTTGGTTTTATCGTTCAAGTTCGGTATCAGCTTTGAATATTTGGATTTTGGAGGGATGATACTTTCCGGGCAGAAAGGAAGATCGTTATGTGCATCATGCAGGTTGGTAGGATACTCCAAGTCCACTTCCAAAACATATCCTTTAGGCGAATCATCTTCAATAGTATCGACATCGAATAATTCAATTTCAGATTCAGTTAACCACCTAAAGTCACCAAATGGTAGATATTCCTTCATTGCAGCCCCATAAAGGTTTGTAGCATCTAAAAACAGTATGTAGCTCTCTGGTTTGTTCACATCAAAGGTTTCCAAGTATCTATTGTTTGCTACAGCTTTCCTCTTGCTGCATTGAGCTACTCCGCCTCGAGTTCCTTTTTTGAAGAAGTGAAGCATATCCACATCGGTGAAAAGTTGTAGTTCAATCTGAGTACATCTCAACATGGCATCCCAACTCAGGGAAGGAGCGGTAAGGTAGTGAGCTGGATCCAACTTATATTCCTTAAGACAAACTTTGCGAAAATTCTCAAAGACGTCGGCGAGAAGCAACACATCAGTTTTTAAATATAACTTTGCATAATCACTAATAGTTGTGCAGTTGAAAGTATTCCATACTAGTTGAGCTCGTGCATATTCCTCATCAGAGATATCAACACCTTTTAAGGTATCAAAAAAATGTTCCTTAGATGGTAATTGTCGCTCGCGTAGTTTATCAAAAGATGTCACATATGAATACGGAAACACGCCTTTTTGTCTCATTAAATTAAAATGTTTTGGGAAAAACTTTCGTACCTCATTACACTGTTCAGGATTCAACGTAGAAGCCAGTTTTTCTAATGAACTAGCTAGAAAACTAAAGGAATCAACAAATTTTAATGTCATATACACATCTCGTATCTTGGGATCACTAAACTTTTCCACCAAAATAGATTTTGAGAAGCAGATATACTTCTCCTTTGTTTGGGGTAAGGCACTGATGTTTTCACCTTTGGTAGTCAGTTCTTTGATAAATAAATGACAATCATAATTTTTCAAATTATGTAGAAAGACTGGAATATATTTCGGAAGTTTATAATTCAAATTGCAAGAGTTATGGGCTGCATTATTAAATTTTCCGGTAACATGGCAATGATCCATAACTTTTTTATCAAAAACATCAAATGGTCTTTCACAAATATGACAAACGGTAGCAGTGTCATATCTACCTTGTTCCTCGGGTGTTAATGATCGCATCGGTATAACATGTTTGAGATGGTTATTGTACAAATCTTGAACTATTGAATCCAATTTTTGTATGAAGACTTGGGCTGCATCGGCACCTTCATAAATTTCAAATTTGGATAAACTATCGTCATATGTACACTTTACATAAAAAGCAAACGAGTAAGGCTCATGTTCACACACTTTAACTGTGAAGGATTTACCAGCATGGGTTTTAATAAACTTTCAAAGTCCGCGTATATAACGAATGGAACTTGCAGCTGTTTTTCAAAGTTGATGAATTTTAATGTATTTTCTGGCAACCACTCCCCACACTTGTTTATCAACATTTACAGATATATTATTCAATTTCTCGAATTTTATAATGTCTTTCAGGGTTACCGGAAACTCTACTCCTGTGAAATCTAGCAAGGTATCAAAATGGGGGTAAGATTCTGGCTTCGTGGGATCTCCTTCGGGTTGAAATATTGCTGCATTCACACACCAAGCGAAACATGCATTATCATTATTCCGGATATTTAAAACAGTCTGTTTTCTAATTATCGCCCTTGGCAACTTGACATAAGAAGAAGCGGAAATTGCATTAAAACGGTTTATGTTCACATCTAAAAACATTATTTCTTGAAGTGCCCACCCACTATCTTTTTCTTGAAACTCTGAAGCCTGGTTCATAATTTCATCTTTAAATTCTTCATATACATGTTTCAAAACGGTTGATGTAGTCACAACTTTGTTGGCTGTATTCATAGACTTTATATCTGAAATCTCCTTCTCTGGTATTATGTATATACTGAATATTTCAAAATTTATTTTTAATGTATAATGTTGCTGAAGGTATTCTTGAATTTTATTTAATACTTTTGGTTGAACCTCATTGAGAAAATCCATATAATTTGTCTTTTTATCTGGAATGGAGAACCGATAGGAAGCTATTCTGGTTTTGAATGCGTGATGTAACTTGGTAACACCGGGTTCCAACACTTCCATACCCATAGGTCTAAGTATTTTCTTAGGAATAAAAGATGGACCATCGTAACTCTTACGTTGATGATTTTTAAGATTAGTAAACCTTGAAAACTGTTTTCCACAACTGTCACAAGTAGTTAAACGTTGACCGCAACATAACTGATGTCGACGAAGATGGTAAGCTCTAGAAAATTGCTTACCGCAGTTGATACAATGCATGATGAAACTAAACAGAATCAATTCTGTAATTACATTTATATACAAGAAAACGCATGCGCAATAGGTCTGAAGGTGAATTGAAAGTCATTATATTATTTTATTCTTTCATTATAAAGTTTTCATATAAAAAAAATACATTCGATAGCGCACAAATACAATTAATATTACTATGGTAGAAACATTTCGGTTCAGATGAAATAACTGGAGGGTGTTCTTCAAATTCGTAAACTGGAGCCATTGAATATTTCTTGATATAGTCAGCCTTCTCTTTTCCTTTAACGTAAACCACGTCAGCATCATTTGTTAAATTAGCAACTATATTACCAAACAAATGTATTGGTGTGAAATCAACATTCCAGTCAATAGAGTGATGCTTTTTCATGAGCCAAACAGCCTGTCTGTGCAAATCGGGGGAGAGCATTCGTAAAGGAAATGGTGGTTTAAACACATAATGACAAACCTGATTTCCGTTGTATGCCGCAAATTCCTTCACTATAAATTTATTGTTTTCAATCCTAAAACCCTGAACATCCATCACTAATCTCATATTTGTAGATTTTTAAAGTGTTCAACTAGTTGCTTTTTCTTTTTATACCACTGAATATCAGCTTTGAGTTTAGCCAAGTTAATAATATACTGCTCGAGTCGTTGACGAAATCCCATAGTGTACTGAAAGAAACTTCATGCTGCTGCAGACTTTTAACACATAAACGCATGCGCATTACACTTGTCTAACAATTTTTGTCATGGGATTGTAATAAAATTCTTTTTCATGTATAATCAAACAATATGCTGATACATCATTACCCACATTTTTACTGGTTTCAAATTCTATTCGAAGAACAATAGAACCACTCTGTAAAACCTCTTTTTGACGAGAACAGTCGATGTGGGCGATGGGTGCTTTGGTTTTAAATTCTTCTGGATTAAATATAGGTTGATTAGTTTGGATGTGGTAATAACTTTCTTGAAAATTGGCAAACATCTCATACAAAGTGGCAAAACGATTACTATCAAAATCTAGATGTAAATCATGATAAGGATAACGCTCAGAATTCAAAAACACACGTAAATTAGTCAAGTTACAGTGATCAAATTTACTCATATCTTTCAAAAGTTTGCCCTTTCTACCCTTTTGGAATGCTACCACAATATGTCGGGGTGTTTCAATTTTAGTCGTCATTTTGACAGGCCAGGAGTGCCTTGAGGTATCTGTAAGAGCAGGATATTCAATCAGTTCCCAGCTCCTAAATTTAATTGGTAGATCAATACTGCTATGAATAATTTTATTTAGTCTCAGCTGTTCTTTAATGCTTGGAGTTATGTGAGGTACTTTCCAATAAACTTTCAATAGCTCAATTTTTGGTTTCTCAGACTCATCAGAAGCAACTACAACATCGATGTCGTCTTTGTCTCGAATTATAATCAACTCTTGTCTCATATTAATTATAATTTTCTTGAAATCCTCAAAAAAAACCCATGAGTAGTTTTAAAGGAATACATATATTAAAATTACCCTTGGAATCTGTTAGAATTTTTCCATTGTTTGGATACCACCCCCCATTACTCATCAGCTTACTCTCATTTTCGTTTAAAGATAGATACTTTTTTATTGTCGTAGCTATACCAACTTGTCGGACAGCGTCAATAATTACACCATTCAACTCATATCTGATTTCTCTAAATAAAAACGCAATAGCGTTATTAATAAAGTTGAATTTTGTTGGAACAGTATTTTTATCAGTCAACAATTTCCCTTCTATGTACAGAACTGAATTACTGGGGAGAGTATGAGCTTCTAGATCTTGAATTGGAATTCTTATTTCATCATTATAGTTGAGGTTAGCAGAAGAATACGGTTGGTATGTATGGAATTGATAGTCTTCAATGGTAGTGTCGCTAAAAGGTTCGCCCGTAACATGTAAAACTTCCATTACACCAACACTTTGAAACCCAAAGACTGCAAAAATTTCCGATTTGTAGACGTTAACAATGCTGTGGTTTTCCCTCTACTGATAGTTTTGTGAATAAATGTGCTTTTATATGGATGTATACGATTAAACTGCCAAACCATTTCAATTAGTTTTTCGAAGATGTAAACGAACAGTAATAGTTTCTTTTTGAAAATCAATTAAATCACCGCTTTGATCGAGAGCCCTAACAGTAATGTTGTTTATGGTTTTAATGCTTACAGGGTAATAGAGTATGGTTAAAGGTTGCTCCACTATTTTATACCCACTGGGAACTTGGGGAAAAAACTGATGTATAATGTGTACTGGTTCTCCATTCAAAAATGATCCGACTGCAATGTTGCAGTCAATACATATAGTATTAACTTTTAAAATATTTATCATTTTTGTTGAGGTATTTACCTTATTCGGTTCAAGAAAGACTTTTGAGAAACCCAACAGATCCCCTATTGAATTATCAACTGTAAAATTTATAGTTTCAGTGCTTTTCATTGATACAGACCCTGTTCGACTATCTGGCACAATGCGGGTTGTAGTACCCGCTATATTAAACATTTCTTTTTCAATTAATTTTATAATATCATCCAGTTTATAGGAGCCTATAGGGATGATATAGTTGTATTGACTTTTCTGACCCCACACTAATACGTTATTGGTTTGAGTTACGTTTGGAATACTATTGAATGTATCAAAATTAGCTAATCCTATCTCATACTCGGAATTTTCATCTAAGTAAATGGGTGGGTTAAAGTCACCACTTAGAATTGATGACTCCCCACTTAACGTAAAAGTATACGACATCTTGGACAGTTGGTTATGGAATGAGTTGCCTACTCAGTTATACTGACTATATAAAAATCTAAGACAATACTGTCCACATTGGTAACCTAATCTTTGTACTGTTTCGTAATTGAAGTGGATGTCTACTTTTCCATTACTTGTAAAATACTTTACGACTTCTATTGGTGGTGGTAAATTACCATAACTATCAAAATATGTAACATTTTTACTCTTCTTTGTATAAGCTGTCCAGTGCGTTCCAACACCTTGCAGTGTATCCAAGTTGATAATACCAGACTCGTATTTGTTAATTTTTGTAGGTAAGGAGTTACGCATGTAAATGCCACGAAAATAAGGAATTTGAAATAACGTTATATATTTTTCAAGTTCAAAGTCTGTCATTATGTGCTGAGGTAATTTTATCGGGAGTTTCTTGAATATAGTTTTAAATAAAAACCCCGCCCCTTTTTACATATTTTTTGTTTTTTTTTGCCTCATTCCATATCCTTTATATGGTCTTAAATATAACCCTTTACCACCTTTAGCAGCTTGCTCCATTTCAAGATTATGTCGTTGCTGCTCGGCTAATTGATCTCTATTAGCTTTAGCATCGTTCACGGCTTTTGCGATACCAGCAGCACCGCCACCGGCAGCAGCTAAAGCCCCAATCAGAGGGATTAAAAATGGTGAAAATCCTCCAATTTTAGGTGGTTTAATAACACGCTTCTTAGTTTTACGTTTTCGTCTTAGACCCATTCCAAGTTTGCGTTTTCCTTTCATAACTGTTGTTGTCAGCCAGGCAGCTACTTTTTCACCTAATTTGGCGTCCTTGGATTTGACACGATCCCAAGCTCTGTTCTCTAAAATTTTATCAGCCACGTGGCGTTCACTTAGATCGTTGCTCTGAGAATATGCTATATCGTGTTGTAGCGCTGCTTCGTCCAAAGGATTTATTGGTTTATCCCCTCGAGCTAATCTCTTTGCTAGCTTCGTTCCAGGACCTAAATACCGATACCCCCCAGGGGCGTGTCGTTCAAAGGGGAGCTTATTTATTATTGTATTAACAAGTCCTCTACCTCTAGTCCTACGACGTTCAAGTGGCACCGCTTTATTTTTCATACTAACACCTATATATGTGTGCTGCTCTTTATATACTAACAGTCTTAAACATGAAGCTTGTAAAACAACAAGTTTCCTTACCAGTTAAAAACTATGACAATACAAATAATGAAAATAATCACGGTGTATTATTTGGAGGTAATTCTAAACGAACACTTATAGTAGGGCCTAGTGGAAGTGGTAAAACCAACGTAATGTTATCTTTGTTGGAACATCCTAATGGTATGAAATATGAAAATGTTTATTTATATTCGAAATCACTGCAGCAACCAAAATATCAATATCTGCGATTATTACTACAACCCATACGAGAGATCGGTTACCAAGAATTTAGTAAAAGTGAAGATTTTCCGCTCCCCGAAAATATTAAACATAATTCCATAGTTATATTTGACGATGTGGCGTCTTGTGACCAAAATATCATCAAAAATTATTTTTGTTTTGGTCGACATAAAGAGACCGATTGTTTTTATTTATGTCAAACATATTCAGCGATTCCAAAACAACTAATTCGGGATAATGCTAATCTGTTAATTGTATTCCCCCAAGATGTAACTAATCTGAAACATATTTTTGATGGCCATGCAAATATCGACATAAGTTTTCAACAATTCAAAGACATGGGATCGTTTTGTTGGAAAGATAAGTTTGGATTTTTAGTTATTGATAAGGACTGTGCATTATCCTCTGGAAAATATCGAAAAGGGTTTGATGTATATATAAGACCTTAAAAAATGTGAAATCTATTAGTCAGAATGAATGAACGATTAGGGAAACAGCTCATAAAATCACGTCAAGATATTAAAAATAAATATAAACTTCTCAAACAGCAGAGGTATGAGTCTCAAAGTAAATTGGAAAAATCATACCAGCCTCTTGAAGAATTTGTTTCAACTTTGGGGAAACCTATTAAACAAGAAATGTCACCGACAAAAGGGAACATTACCATTAAAAAATCACCCACAACTCGTTACGATCAACTAGCATTTTTTGAGTCCGATAACGATCCAGATTTTCACAGTACTTTCCAGGACAACACGAGATTTTTAACAGATGAAACAACCTATGAATCTCGAAATGATTCGGGGGATATTCCAGATAGAACCAGACAAGACCAATTTATCGATGACAGCATAAGTGATTTTTATCGTACAATCACCGACCCAAATGTTTTGAGAGAGTATTTTGAACAGTTTGACACACCTCTTCCTAGAGAATTTATCGAGGGGATGATACGAGATACGGAAGGGGCATATGATCATATTAAAAATAAAGATATTGTCGTAAAGCATATAACATATTTGGGTACACCTGGGTTGTACGAGTTGCTACTTAAAAAAAACCCTATTGTATATACTAAACGAGATGTGGATAATTATGTAGATATTATTAAACGAACAAATGCTATTCGTCGAGAACATAACCTCGATTTACCCATCAGAACATTCCCCAATGATTTTAAAGATAAATATACATTCATCATTAAGCCTGAACTAAAACCAAATCCGATTAGACCGAGGGCTGGTACGGCCCCTCGGTCTCTATTAACTGGTGTACTGACACGTAAAATGTCAAAACTTGGGGGGAAGTTGACTATGATGGATTACAATAACAAACCCATTGATTATAAATATTTTGATGATTTTAATGAAATAGTTGATAGGTTACGATTACTTGTAGCTTCTCAAGCAGCAGGGAATACAGGTCATCGCAATGAAATTATATCCATTATTGAAGAATTACGGGAGGGTGGTATAATCGAATAAATACTTTGATTACTTTATAAATTGTTTAGTCGTGAACATGCCGTTAAATCATTTCAACCAACATTACCTCTCCACCTCAGAATGTGTAGACGTTCCTTCTACCGCTGAACCGATACTTAAAACACCCTTTTACATTTGCACACCAAAAGAATATTTCAGTACATGCATCATTCGATTAATAGGGGTAAAAAAGACAAAAAATCCCTTGTATGTTTTAGAGAATGGAGGGACTGCTTTCGTTTTTCCTGTTGAAGGTTCTATCGAAAGCTGTAAGCACTACTCGAGTGACGGTGATGTTTTGATTAATGGCAAGGTTTATAAATATCATGAGTTATCCACCATGAAAATAAAAAAGGGCGATAAAATTGAATTTAAAGTAGGTTCTGTAAATAATATGTGTGCTGATTTTACCCTACTTTGCCCGTTGCAACCAGTTTAATAAATAGCACCCCCTTGATAAAAATGGCCCATTTAATCTTAATATGCCGATTAACAGGTTCAATAAACACTTTCTTCGCAGTCAAGCGTTAAAACCCTCTGACGAAATTGTAGCAGCACCACTGCTCAGTGATAATTTTTATATTGGGGATCCCTATAAATTCCATACCAAAATTTTTCTCAAAATAAATGGTAGTCGAGGAAAAGACAAGTTTTTTTACGTCTTAGACTGTAATACAAGCACTTTTACGATACCAGTATCAGGAAAAGTTGAACATTTTAAATGCATTTTTGATGGACTATATATTCGCTATAACAATAAAATATCTGACCAATCCGGTATAGTTGATAAATCTGTTGAAAAAGGTGATACTTTACAGTTTGCGTTAAACCCTAGTTATAAACAATTTTACGTTGAATTTGTAATTCAGTGTGCTCTACAAAAATATGAGTAATGTGAAGCGAGATGTAGTTAATGAATTGCATAGTCCGGCTCGTAAAAATTACAAGAGACGACATGTGATTGTCAAAGGTTTGCATGATCTTCTTCAGGCTGATTTGGCGATTATGAATAATTATAAAAGCGTTAACAAAGGTTTTGGATATATACTTGTAATAATCAATACTTTTAGTAAATTCGTTTGGGCTGAACCTGTAAAGCGAAAAAATGCCAAGGACATTACAGAGGCTATGCAAAAAGTACTCTCCCAAATGAGCCCGCCTAAAAACTTACAGACCGATATGGGTAAAGAATTTTATAACAAAGAGTTCCAACAGCTGATGCAACAGTATGGAATAAATCATTACAGCACATTTTCAAACCTTAAAGCTAGCATTGTAGAAAGAGTTATTCGAACACTCAAAACTTTATTGTGGAAAGAATTTAGTGTGCAAGGGTCATATAAATGGTTGGAATTGCTACCAAAAATTGTTAAGAAATACAATAATACCAGGCATTCAACAACGGGTGCTATTCCCAGTAAGGTTAATGAGACAAACGCCAAATATATTATTGCTTTCAACCACATGAAAACAGTCGACCCCCGCAAACCTAGATTTAAAAAAGGTTATTTTGTACGCATAAGTAAATATCGTGAATCATTTTCCAAAGGTTATACACCCAACTGGTCAACCGAAATTTTCACAATCTATAAAGTCAAGCTGACCAATCCAGCCACATATCTTTTACAAGACGAGAGTAATCAACCGATTCAAGGAGCTTTTTACACTGAGGAACTTTTAAAAGTGAAACACCCCGACGTTTATCTCGTTGAAAAAGTATTGAGAAAAAAAGGAAATAAGGTTTTGGTGAAATGGCTGGGATTAGATAACTCGCACAACTCTTGGATTAATAAAAATAATGTATTGTAAACTAACTTTTTAAATAAAACATAATAATTACTGCATATCTTTTATTATAAACTTTACATCTATGTATTACATGTAAAATAGGATTGATAAATTTGGCGGCTTGTTGAATTCGTTGCTTGAAGCGTAACTGATCGAGATATCTAGCTTGACAATCGTTTTTTCTTGCCGCATGATATGCATATCGCCAGACATATAGAACATGTATTTTGTTAAAGTTTTCGTTAAAGCTGACTTTTTTCATCTTGTAGTAATTCAGGAAATCTGTAAATTACTTCAAGACCTAGGTTGTATGTAATTGGATTGATTTTTTTGATTGGTTGTAGAACTTCTAGTGCTGTTTTCGGAGCATCTTGTGATTTAGTAACAGCCAGTTGTAAAATTTTCATAGTTCCTAAAAACTGCTGGTTTTTTAATGTTTCAAAGGTGTTCTTTATTAGTGGTAATATCTTCCACAGCTCGGATATACTTGCATACCCCAAACAAATACTAGCGTGTCCAGTTAAAATTTTTAGCACTTTATTCTGCTCAAACTTTTGAAATTGAAGCCAAAAATAGCCCGCATCTATAGGGTCTAGGGTTTCCGCTGCAGTGAAAAAATTGTCAATCAAATCCTTGAAACATATTAATTCCTCCCATTCCTTTTCGTAAAAAACTATATAATTATTCCTGTCCCCTGAAATTATTACACAAGGAGTGCACTCTGCTGATAAACACACTGTAACAAACTTTGACTTTGACTGATTCAAGTCAAATCGACGTTCCCCCAAAAACACTTCCTTTTGAACCATATTTGAAGACATTTCCCCCACAACTAACATGACAAAACTATGCTCGGAATGGTTTCTTCATGACTTTTTATAGATATGTGAAAGTGGTGGGAGAAATTATGCTAGTATTGGAATGGATGGGGAAATCTATAAATAGTTATAGCAAAACGAATTTGACTCACACCATCAATATGTGTTTAGAAGATTTCTCCGATTTATTATCATTGTATGACTACCGCTTGCAATCATTCAAAAATTGGGCTGGTAAAGTTTCTCCTATAGATTTGGCGTTAGCGGGTTTTTTTTATGTTGGTTATAGTGACATAACTCGTTGTTTTAATTGTCATGTGGAAATTCATGAGTGGTTATCCGAAGATTGCGTTCATGAAGAACATTTAAAATTTAGCCCAGACTGCAAGTTTGCCAAGATGATGAAAAAATCAATCAAAAAAGAAAACGACAAGATGGATAACAGACGTTGGAATACTCTACAAATATTTAATACAACTCTACCAATAAATTTGTTTTTACTAGCTTATATTATAATAAATGATTTTGTGGTGAGACACTGAATAGTGCTTTCATTTGCGCATGCCCTAGCTACTCTTGTTTGCGCATGTCTGAAATTTTATATATAATACGTTTAAACGCTGCAAAACGTATCAAACCCAAAACTGTAGTGCAATAAAAGAAGAAAGTATGGATAGTGATAACGAGTCTTTCGATTTTGCGGTTTTGTTAGAAAACCAAGAGGTTAATAATATCGATGACGATAGTGGAATTGAAGTGGATTCTGTTATCAGTTCCTGTACTTCGGAACAGGAACATGATACAGGTTCCACTATTGATTTCAAATCGTTTCATATTGAAACAGTGGATAGTCAGAAATGGATGAATGCCAGTTTTGGTAAACCAATATGTATCCTACATTACTATTATTCGACAAGTGAATATCGATTATGTACCTATTGTTTTTTCGATTTGAATAATGGAAATGGTGAAAGCATAGAATCCCAACATGTCAGCGAGCATTTCACCGGTAGCGCAGGAACTCTACCAGAATCATGTTTTAGATCTTCTATTTGTGAAAAAGAACTATTTGTATATTGTATAGTTGATTATTGTTTTTTGTGCAACAACAAACATTTTAACATTATTGCACCATAACTTTGTTTTAAATCAATTGTATCTTTTTGTATTGTTCAAAAATTCTGTTTGTTCACTTGTTTTTCTGTAATCACTCAATATATTTACTTTAATACGACTTCTCATTTCACGAGATAAAATAAACTATACTTTCAAGTTGAATTTTAGCTCTTATATATCTAAAATACTGCAAAGTAAACAAGTTATTTTCAAGATGGGTTCTGTCACCCCCGCATTACCATTTCAATTTATTTTAATGAGAACATGTTCCCAGTGTGTTCTTCCAAATACATGCTGGTACTAGGTACTTATTCATCCTTGAAACAATCCATTTCTTCTGAAATGACATACATAAATTCAAATCTCATCGACATCTTCTGTGTTATTCCAAAAATGGTATCCTGCTTTCTTTGCAGACTAGTCTCACATCAGAATTTTATTTCAATTAATTTCAATGATTACATTTTCCCAGTGTGTTCTTCCAAATACATGCGGGTACTACTTATTCATCCTTAAACAATCCATTTCTTCTGAAATGACATGCATAAATTTAAATCTCATCGAATCTTCCGTGTTATTCCAAAAATGGTAACTTGCTTTCTTTCCAGAATAGTCTCACATCAGAATTTTATTTCAATTAATTTCAATGATTACATGTTCCCAGTGTGTTTTTCCAAGTACATACGGGTACTACTTATTCATCCTTAAACAATCCATTTCTTCTGAAACGACATACATAAATTTAAATCTCATCGAATCTTCCGTGTTATTCCAAAAATGGTATCCTGCTTTCTTTGCAGACTAGTCTCGCATCAGAATTTTATATTCACCGCGAATTAAAACATTTCAATTGCTCCAGCATACTGATCAATGAAAACGAATTATTATTAAATGGAAAACTTTTTAAATTGGTTAAAACAATAACTTGTTTAATCTTTTATATGATTTTATCTACACAGTTACATTCCTATTATTATTTCGCATCCAGACAAGTCCTAAAAATAATTCACAATCATTTTTTTTGACTTGTAATTCACATATACATGGATATTTGAAATATCTATAGCCAATTCATCTTTCATAACTAAAATAAAACACAATATTTTACTGATTTTTTATTTCATGATATTATTTTTCATATTCTTCATCCTCATTCTTGAAGCGAAGTTCCTCAGGAAGTAAGTGATTGTATTCATATATCCATCTTTCCAAATCTAAGTGTTTTAATAACATACAATGCAAATTAATCCTTTTAGAAACTTTTTGCAAGCGTCAGCTCCTTTTCTATACATCTTCACCTGCTGCATACAATCTTCCTCTGTGTATATTCTCCCCCTACCATATATTTGCTCCCGATCAAACATTTGTTGTTGTTTGTTAAACGCATATACTAAAGTTTGCACTGCTTCTTTCCATTCTTCCATTTTTTTTTCTTTCCAAATTAATAATAATTTACTCTTCACTACATATAGTGTAATTGACTACTGCTCTGTATACCCCCTCCTATTAAATGTAGTTACTTTCGGTGCACCCTGTATATACCCCACTCTTATTATATGTCGGAGCATATTGAATTTTAACGTACCATTCGTATACTGATGTTTCCAACACATACATACTTTCGCAACCCTCTGTATATATCCCACTCCTATTATATATCATTACCCTGTATAATTTTTATTTTCCGTCACTGCATATTAGAGAGGTCAGTTGCGGTCATTCGTACCTTACTTCTTTGGTTCCCCATTATATAGATTGTGAAAGTAGGTCAGTTACTTACCTTCCGTGAATCCCCATTATAGATTGCGGAAGTAGGTCAGTACTTGCTTCAATGCTACTCCATTTTATATCTACTAAAGTTTAAAATGTGGTTACGCTTACCTTATTGTCACTACTAGTTTTTCTTCAGCTAAAATCGGGTTTGTATGATAGTTGTTATAATTGCAATGTTCAATTTTCGTTTTTATGTTGTCATAAATATACTGGAATGTATCTAGACCCGTTCTCATGTAAGCATGGAATCTGTCAGAATGTTCTCGAAGCTCTTTAAACAAGTGATGGTATTCCCCTAGATATTGCCTTTTCTGGTTTATCGGATGAGCACTAAACTCGCGATTTGAAGAATTACATATAATCCACCACTTTCCACCTGCAGATATACCATCACTGTCTTCACTGCTGTTGCTTATATACATAGTTAACTGTTTAATAATAAAACAGCAAATTTCTTCCAACTACGTGTGTCTTCTTTGAAACCTCAAAGAACACTGAAAGCCGAAAGCTTTGACTTTGACTGAAAGGAAAGCATCTTTGGCATGTTTTGCCCAGCATCGATGTAAACCTCGATCGCGACTTCGACCTCCACCGCGCTCATCCATGTATCTTCGGCATGTCCGTACCCTATGACTTCTAACTGAAATGTCGCTAACGGAATTTTTATAGAATCTGTGGTCAAAAACATGGCATGGGCATTGAGTAAACAAACATCCATAATGTGGAAATACAGCTTCTTATACCATTTTATGCTTTTACGCATACAGTCAATACTAGAAATCATGTCAGTACGGTCGACCGCTCCAATTTTGCAATTGTATTCCACTACACATCTGGGCTTCCGTGCATTTTCTTTAGTGATCCTGTCTACTCTTGGAAGAACCACAATTTCATTTGCATGCATAGTGGTTATCATATGGACATCTCGACGATCTTTCCATTTTAATACCAATAGATGATCACTAGAATACCAAGAAACATCTCCTTGATTTAGTTTGACGGTGAACTTTGGCATATGCTTTCTATGTGGCCGGACGGTTCCACAAGAGTTTGTTTTATTTTTGAATAGGAATGTTGACAAGGCAGGACTGCTGTAGTAGTTGTCTGTAAAAAGCGAGTGTCCTTTGTTTAGATATTGATCCATGAGCTTGGTTACAACAGCTCCCGATATACCCAGGTCTTGATTGATCCCCAAGTTTTCACTTGTGCCTTTTCCCAAATATACTATAAAGTCCAATACTCTTCCTGTTTCACAGTCGCACAAAACAAACAGCTTAATCCCAAAACGGTGTCTTTTACTCTTTATAAACTGTTTGAAGCTCAATCTTCCTTTAAAAAGTATTAAACTTTCATCAATGACAAAGTCCTGAAACGGACGAAATTGTGTTTGAAACCTCTCCTTTATTTGTGATAGAATATGGTCTACTTTATAGAGGCGATTATTTGGGGGAGCTATCTCATTGTCGCAAAAGTGCAAATTACTTTGAATTTGCAGGTATCTGTCCCTTCATTTTTTTCCCGAAAATAGGGGAATGACGCAGTTCGTCTCTGGACCAAAACTCCTTGAAAGTAAGTTTTTTATTTCTTGTCATCAGCATAGTTATACCAATAAATACAAAAAATTCGTTCAAGTCAATAGGTGTCCATCGTGGTATAATCTGCTGAATACCTGTTTGTCTCCCCAACAATGGTAGTAGCAATATCTTCGGTAAAAAGATTTAAGAAAAAATCTATTTCCCTTTTTCCACGTAAAGTCTCGTCGGTTATTCCGCTATTACTACTGTCGAATTCATGGACTTCTGGAATAAAATCCTGTTTTCCCCACAAAAATTGTAATTCATCGTGACCGACTACAACCTCGGGTGTTGGAAATTCATCTTGGGGAGCTTCAGCTTCCACAGTTTCTTCTGTGACTTCTTGATCAGATTCTGGGCCCTCTTCAAAACTATTACTTTCATCCCCAGAGCTTGGTATGTACCCACTTTCACTACCAGAAAACGGCTCTTCTTCAGTATATAAAACAAATCTAAATCGTATTTACAAAGACTACGCACTTCACTTTCAGTTAATCCACAATAAGAATCTAACCTCGCAACTTTCGCACGGGGTGAGCGACTGCTTGAAGGTCCGGCAACCTCATCTGTCAACATTGTGCTCACTACTGAACATAAAATACTTCAACCTAGAATTGTAACTCTTATGTTGTCAGCAGTGACTACAGTTTTGAGTGCCATCTAAAGTTTGGCCGCAGGAACTATATTCATAGAGACTGCAGATAGAGACAATAAGCCATCTCGGGAGCTGTCAGCTTGTAAGAGAGATCCATCTAGGGATGTTAATATGAATTATTTGGACATGAAATTCAGCGGGAACTTTAAATATTATACTGATGGAAAATTTTATCATTTCTAACAATAAATCGACTGTTTACCAAAAGAACAAAGAATGCAGCGGTTTATCAAAAAAGATAAATTATAACTGATAATAGTATTTGGCAATATAATGCATGATGCTGTAACGTGTTTTCTTCCTCCTCGTACTTTACCTGGACACGTCACAATTGACACCCCAAAACCGCGGATTCAAGTTTTATCTCTGGCGCCAGATTTTTAGCGTGGTTAACTCCACGGCCCCTTGACTTCAAGCGTCAAGAGTTCCAGGTAACCTCAGATGGAGGTACGGTCAGTTCCAGGGGTCTAGTTATTTCCAGAAAAAGGTCCGCGCTGGTCCTAAAATAAAAGTTAGTCTCCGGGCCCACACTACAGCAAAGCTAAATTCGTGCTACAAAACAACTATTCTACCATAGGAGTTTTCTAATCGGTAGTAGGTCAGTAAAACACAAAGGTTCGGTTAAATTAAAATCTTTTACCTTCACAAATAATTACAAGGTCGGTAGCTGACCAAATCGTTACAGGAAAAGAAAAACAACAAAAAAACTATCCTGCGTAGCAGGCAACAATACCCTGGTATTTACAAAAAAAAACCATCAATATAAGCAAACTATTAACTAATTATACCAATACCATGCGTTTATTAGAGACGAAGCGGGCAGGACATAAGCGATAGAGGTTTATAAACATAAGCAATGTTTTTATATACAACAGAAAAACGGTAAAAGCAAGCTGACCTTTTTTCAAAAAAAAGTATTTTCAATAAGCAGGTTAGTAATTGAAAGCAAGAAAACGGATTCCAGGTTGATGCTAGCAAGGTATACAACCACTTGCGATGCACCCGGTATGTAAACTGAACGTGAAAATTTGATTAAAATGTCTCACGGGATCGGAAAAGAAAGTACGGAAGGGTTCGATCCGTGAATGAAAATATCAATGAGCCCTGGCAGGACGCCTGGAAAACCTTAATATTTTGATTCAGCGGGCTTTAAGTTCTCGAATTGAAATACCAACGAGCCCTGGCAGGACGCCTGGAAAACTTCAATATTTCAACCGAAACGGGGTTTGGAAACGGGAATGAGTACGGAAGGGTTTGATCCGTGAATAAAAATATCAATGAGCCCTGGCAGGACGCCTGGAAAACCTGAATATTTTGATTCAGCGGGCTTTACGTTCTCGAATTGAAATACCAACGAGCCCTGGCAGGACGCCTGGAAAACTTCAGTATTTCAACCGAAACGGGAACGAGTACGGAAGAAATATTATTAAGACTTGACTGTACGAGCTATCGTTATATTATTGACATACAATGACACTACTAAATCAGAATCATGCTTGTTTTGTAAAAATGAAATATTAATTATATTGAATGAATTTTCGCCTAACAATTATTGAAAAGACCAGCTTTTATTTAAAATTATTATTTCCATAAAATCTTACCTTCGCAGCAAATACTTTAACTTAAAAACAAAAAAAATATCAAAATTTACTATATATAAAAAAAAATCAAAACAAACTGACTACAAAGCAAACAAAATTCGGCGGACGGAGCGTTCAATGCTAGTGACTCTTATCTTCGCCAGCCAGCAGTGAACTAGCTGTCGACTCGCCGCTCCAGCCTTCCTCGATTCAGACTGCTTTCCACCTCTCTTGGTTAGTTCGACCTGCGCGCTACTTCTTTCGCGACAGTGGGGAACCATGACTGTTTACAATCACATCGCGGTTGGAATTTGAAATTTTAAATTAAAAATCGGAATGGATATTTTCCTAACAAAATATTTCTACACAGAAGTCAGAGGATATCACGGATTATATACAATATCAAATGAAAATATATTCGGAAACTTAAAAATGACTATTGTCGGAAAATTAACTTCGTTACAATGCATGATTAGGTGAAATACTATCAGTTGTAATTTATATTTTAATAAGCAGCTACAATCTTCGTTGTCTTGGCGAACAGTCATTTAATTTATAAAAAAAACTTGTAACATAGAATTCGTTTGTCTAGCAAAAATTATATGGTAAACCATGAATAGTTTCAATAAAAAGAGTTTATGAAATTAAATATTTATTCAGTAATAATAAATACATTTTGATAACACATATACATAACACAAAACATACTACATAACTAGATTATTTCCCAAGATTCTGCTATTTTTATTCTTACAATTCATTTTGTGTTATTCTTTTAACTATGTTGTCTGGCATCTAGTTTAAAATAATTCAACAAGGAGGGTTTCCGTATGAAATATACTCATTTCTAGTGTCTTCTTTTTCCAAAGCGTTTCCTTCGAGAACAAAATTTGATGAGCTGTTTTCATTATTGGATCAACAAATGTCGAATCCTTGTTAGCATTCATAAATTTTAAAAATTTAATATCATTTCCTCTTGAAATAGTATTAACTTTTCCACACCAGAAGTGGAGGCAACATTCGACTATGAATTTAATTAATAGATAATCATTGTTTTTATGTTCCTCACAATTTATCAGGTCGAAAGAGAGTTGTTCTGACAGCGTTTTTTGTAAAATTTTTGATAGATTTTGTTTGTAACACAATCTTGGTATTAAATAGTACAATCTAGACAAAGATTCTGATACTAAAAAGGTAAAAAATGTACCAGGTTTTGTTAATTTAGAATTTATATACTGCCTTGCTTCCACAAAATCTGTATCTTGTTCATGACTCCTGTACAGTATATAATTCCGACAACATAAACATGAGACATTCTTCAACATTTTGCGAGCAATAAACCCAGCTATATATGTTACTATATATCTACCCACTTGTGATTTGCGATGTGAAGCAACTGATGCTGGAATTGTTAACGTGCATAGCTCAGTTGAACTGGAGTTGACTGGAGATGCTTCACCTATCAAAAATTCTTTTAGATCTGTAAGAGCTCCGTCACTCTCATCTGGCTCACAATTGCTGTTTGGAGAATGCTTTGACATAAACTTATTGATTATCAAAGCCTTAAATGCTGGTACTACATGCTGCACACTTGGAGATACCTCTCTGTAAGAATAACTTCTTATAGCACCAAAAAAATTTTACAAACAATCTTGTTGAAACGATCTTAACACAAAATAGTCTCTATTGTTTAAATATTTCCTTTCCAATTAAATGAAACCTTTAATACTAAAAATTAAGTTCCTTAGTGATGGAACAGATTGCAATAGTTGTTTTTTACTATTAAAAAATTTCATTGTTTTCAAAACAGTTAATTGTTTCTTCCAATAACTCCCATGTTCAGAATTATTCATTAGGGCTCCTTTAAGGGGTTTACTTGCTGGGGCAGTCTTTTGGCAGGAATTCAAACTATCAAACAGCTCATCCAGGAATAAAATCAAGTCTGCAGTATCAGTAGCGGTAGGTGGTAGATAAATATTAGCAACTGCAAATTTAAAGATAAAAACTTATTATAGCTAGGTACACATAATGCAATTTGATATTTAGGTACATAGAATATAGAGATTCAATAATAAAGCAAAACTGACATTAGAACAATTCTGTAAACAAATGTTAAATTTTAACGCATGGTTAAAATTTAATTCCCAATTTTGACTATCTATAGATTAAAACATTTCTAATAGCAGAAACTTCGTCAAATATAACGGCGTGCCGTTAATTTTCAAATTCTTCCTGTAGAATTGACCCTAATATCTGCCAAAATAATATCATACAGTTATCATTATTGTAGCTGACTCATTTATTTTTAAAGCTGCCATCAAGCAACCAATCTGCTTGGATTGCTATAAAAATTATATAGGGTTAAAAATAAAATTCTTACTCCAATCAATAATCCTCTTCATTAAGCTACCCAGCTGGTAACTGAAAACTTGGGTACACACAACCTTCATTTTCTTAATTTTTCCATGTACTACATGTTCGTCAGTTAATTTTGGAAAAATTCTGAATTGTTCCATTGAATCAAGAAAATAAAAATTTTCAATATGCTCCCATTTATCTATTTTCTTTATTCCTTCCTGGGAAAAATGCAAATCCTTGGTTAGAAGGTTATTCCTTATGCCTTTGAATAAATGGGGAACATCATATAGAGGTATGATTTCATGTCCATTGATGCTGAATCCAAACTTTTTTCAGTACCATTTCTTAGGCATTCTTCTTTCGTTTCCTTCCGCCACATATTTATTGCTGCACAATTATTAGTGCCTTGGTCACACACTGTAGCTATAATCTCCAAACCAATTTTTTGACATTCCAATATGCAGTCTTTTATAAGATTTTTTAATCTTAAACTTTTGATAGGACCACTGCTAAATGTAAATAAAATTGGTTGCTTCCACTGTCTATACACTCCTTTCAACATAAATACATTTACGTGATCAGCTAGTTGGGGTGACCGTTCACTACCAAAATCTTCAAGGCCCTCAAGAATGTCTTGCCTTGCATTGTAGTGGACATAGCTGGAAATATACATTTCATCGAAGAGAAGGATACACATGTTATCTTTTCCTTTCATTGTTTTCAATGATTTCTGCAAACTGTTAAATAAACCTTTATTTATTCCAGTTCCGAATGGTATTTTATTTAATAAGATAGTAAGAGTTCTTCTGGAAAGAAGTGCAAAAATTTTTCTTAGCAATCGATATCCTTTTCCACTTGCTTTCATTATCGTTAAACACAGAATTTTTTCATCTAGTGTAAATCTTCTTCCTCTAGGTTTGAAATGCTGCATTCGGATTTGGGAGAGAATAAATGTATAGGCTGATGGGTTTAGATGTTTTGCTAAATCCTGAAAACTTCTTTGCTCTGCGAACTTGTTGGCAATCGCATATTTTTCCTTATAATCAAGAATTCGTCTTGATAGTCTGCCCAATTTATTTGCAGACTGCACTACTCTTCGATCCAGGATTTTTTTTAATGGACTTAAATGTGCCTGTCTTGTGAAATTAATTTGCTTAAGGATACTTGTTGAAGTGGAAGCTGAAAATCACAACCCAGTTAGTATTTAACATTTGCAGGTATGTATAATAGTATATAATTTACATGTGCCTGAAGTCAATGATTATGTGGAGTTTGCTAACTGAATATTTATAAAATGATTATTGAATGAATAGGTATTTAATGTCAACCCAACTTGTTTAAAGTTTACAATATTTTTATCTTAAGGAGGAATTTTCTTTACGCAAGTAATTACTAGAAACTAGTCAAAGTTTGGTATTGGATTCAGTTACCTTTGGGCAATTTGACCACTTGCCTCTCCGGTGTCCTTTCATGAACTGCTTCATAGCTAACATCTTGGCTAATACCTTCAGCAACCACTGGAACACTCTTAGATTTACTACTTTCTCCAACAATAGCTTTAATGTCTACAATTTTACACTTCTTTGCTGGATCATCTTCAGTGTGGATTATTTCATCAGTTTCAACTGATTCCAAAGTTTCTTCGTTGCCTACAAAAATATAAAGCTTTGTTTAAGTCTGTAAATTCAACATTAGTGCCTCATTTCACCAACCATTTCCTAAAGTTAGATAAGGTAAGGAAATACCTAATATTATCACTTAGGTATTACTTAGTGTGTGGTGAAACATAAATTGCATTTAAGAATTCCTATATCCGATTTAGGTATTACCTTACTTTAGGAAATGGTTGGTGAAATCAGGCACTATTAAATTAAATTAAATTGGGCACTATTAAGAAATAGTGCATAGACAGCGCCAATATTAGTAAATTAATGTTTGTCTGGGAATGAGATACCTAACCTACTAATTCATTTCAAACTATAACAAAAATTATACAGCTTCATTTGGGTGTTGAATGTAAAATCATTATTGTGAATTATTAGTTGACCTTTAGATAGACGTAAACCTAATATTAAATGTACGCAATTACCTGGAATGAATAAAGTGGGAACAGCTTTTCCTGGTACTTTACAGTCATCACTAAAATGTCTATCACAAACCCGGAAGTTTTGGTATATTTGTTCTGAAGGCATGCCGTGTAACTTCACATTATTGATATTTCTCAGCCAGGATTCAAATACTTCAGATTCACATTTTGGAAACCGATGTTAGGCACTCGTTTTGTCTGAGCAAAGCGGAACACAACAAAGTTTCTTAAATGGTTTGTTTATTTTTCCTTCCATTTTATATAACTAGGTATATCTATAGAAGTAAATAATACTAACACCAAAAAGATTTTCAGTAAATCAAGAAAGACACGAAGATTTCAATAATCACAAAATAAACGGAAACGTTATCATTAAGATACAACTTCAGAATGGCCGAACAACTGAACAACATATATATTGAAAGAAAATGGCCAACGCCAACGGCCACAAGACCAATCAGAACAGAGCAAATTTTGACGTTACGGTTGTTGATAATCATCGCCCTCTGCAGTTTGGCCGCATCGTAACTTAAAGCATTATCTCCAATTCCAGTTACAATTCTAGATTGAAGTATTTTATGCTACTGAACATAAATAACGTTAGCAGTTCGGGAGATGCCGACTGTCGGCTATATCCGGCGGTACCAGATATATCCGACACTCGTCCACCTGAAACGATGTTTTGTGTCGGATAAAGAAGTCAGTCGTCTGTACGCAAGCATAAATTTTCATTAGCGACGGTTATAACTGGCGGTAGTCTGGAGAGCAATTTGAACCGTTGACGGGTATATCCGTCATTAGTCCGTGACGCACTTTTATTTGTGCCTTATATATCCGTCAATCGTACCGAAAGGGTTAATTGCAATTATTCCACTGGTTTCACTTATTTTGCATCTTATCCGGCTCGAAGGACCATTATTATGTTGGAATTAGTACTTTTCACACGGGTTACAATGATATTTTTTGTAAAACAAACAGTTATTTATTAACACTGATTTACATGTTGCTCGTTCAATGGTTGACATAGAAAAACGTGGTAAGTATTGTTGTCGGCCGGTTATACAGGGTTGCCGTAGTGGCAAAAATTTCGCGGAAACAACATCCTAGAAACAAGAAGAGGTATAGAAGATCTTAATTAAAACTTTTTACCATTATCACTGGGGTGCTGATGAAAACTCTCTTTAAAAGTGTATAGAGCACTAATTCGATCAAAGTTTATGGATGCCACATATTCATATCTGCGACTAAATCACAAATTAATCTGCTTGTGATGTTGGATGTGTTGTTAGGAAGGCCTCTTTAATTGGTGGTCCTCCAGGTCCTTAGGAAAGTCATCTGACTTGAATAAAACTACTACTTCATGAACTGAGATACGTTATGTTTATTACCATATTGTTATGTTATATAAATACGAACTGATTACTAGAACTACTATGAGAATTTACCATCTCAGATTACTTATAATATAATCTGTAGATTAAATATAAATAATATATTTACTATAATCTCCTATCTATCTATGAATATGAATATATGAATATAATAGAATATAAGAATATTTTATCGTCAGCTTCTAAGCTATATATATTTCTGGTCAAGTTCATATTTTTATTTACTGTTGAATGTTATATAATTAAATATAGTAAACATACGTGATGAACTTGACTTTCGGTATCTGTCGACCTCGTGGGTTTTATTTATGCATTCTTTAACGTTCAATGATTTATTTGAAAACAGTTTCAAGGGAATTTATTTCTTATTTTATTTTATGCCAAAAGGCATCATATGCTGAATTCGGAGCAAAATACAGCCCTCCGCCTAAGCACTAATACGATAAAAACAGTTTTGTTAGTATAAAGCACAGTCGCTTAAAGGATGATACAATTTTATTATGAGTGGGGTAAAACATCCTAGTGTTTTATTTCTTCTACAAGTAATCAGAGTAAAATTCCTAATGAAACAGACAAACAAACAAATTTGAATTCAAAAATACCTAATAGTGTATTATACAATTTACCCTAATCAGAATTTCCTCTAACAAAACCAAGAGAAAGGCTCATTTAATAATTATTGCTTTTATTTTGTGACTATCTAGAACAAAATATACATACAAATAAACATTACAAAATATTTGAACCAGAAGATTTATATAACTACTAATGAATATTATTTCTAAATGTACACAATAGGTACAAACCTAATAAAATTGTCTCATAGAAACATCAGCACACATGCTACTGATTGGGAACAAAAAACTTTTTCATTTGTTAGTCTGCCTATTTAAAACAAAGAACATAATTTCAACCAGTAGGTTGTTTGTTTGAGCTACATATAAATGAAAAACATTCAAGATATTTACTAAATATTTATATTCACTTATGTTTTCAAAATAACCTGGCTGAATTTGTAGAAATATGATGGATGCGTTTACGCACCTTTGGCTAAAAGCGGTAACCGCGGTAACCGAGATTCATTGGATTGAAAAGTTTATTTATAGTTATTTTATTTTTCTTTAGCATATAATGAGGTGAGGTATACTATTTTTATCCTAGGTTATTAGAAGTTCTAGGTACTAGTTCGATTTTTATTATTACAGTCGATCTTCGAAGTGGGCAAGTAAAAGGGCACTAACCACTGCAGAAATGCTTGCTCTAAGTGATCTTGTTTATGTGCCGCTGGAGACAGATAAAATTACCGACGAGGAATACATTGACGAAAATACAGTCGGGGAGGGAAATGGTGCAATAGATATTGCGGGCACTATAGAAAGCGATGACTCTAATGATGATCTACCTCTTAGCGAACGAACCAAATGCGTCAGAGTAGAACCTCAAAAAGCTGCTGTTCTACCCAAGTGGGTAAAAACAGATACACCCACTTATTCTAGTACCCCTCCACAAAGTTCCAATCGATGTATAGGGAAAAATCACCAACCGTGAGATGGCGCTGCGAATGACAAAATGTCGGATTGAGGTGTGAACAATAAATATTCTGTCATTCTAATCTCATTCATTAGTCATTACGCTCTGTGCCATTTTTTGATATTAGGTTCGTTTTCGAAATTTTAGTGTTTTATTGCTGGATTTTTGTTAGTAGATATCTATTAATAATGCCTGTAAAAGTCGAGATATCAATTTCGGATATTCTGGATTATGTGGGTGAACGTGTTCGGCCAATTAAGGAAGGTGAGGAGGTTTTCAAGGCTGGTCACATAATTTTATGTGGAATTGACGGTATGAGATCCTCAACAATATTACAATCCCCACATGAAATTACCATAAACCTCAATGAGTCCTGGATTTGTCAATGTTCCTGTAAAGCAGGATTAGGGGGATATTGCAAGCATATTATTGCTACATTGATTTATATTAACAGGTAAATAAGAGTTTACTCAGTAGGTATACCTAATAAAGCAAGTAGATTATTTCAAAACCACATATCCCTGTTTGCCTCCTGTCTTTTTCATGTTTCAGATATGAGATGTTGGAACCAGTAAGCTGTACTGATCTGGCACAAAAATGGGGAAAGGAAAAAAAAGAAATAGAGGGAATCAGTAGGCCCAAACCATTCCAGTCATTTTGTCACCCAGAAATAAAAAAGAAAAGAAAATATAACACAATAGCTGAACTGAATGAAAAAAACTTCAATCTTCTTGCCTACGGTAGGTTCTAGACAATGAAAACGAACAATAATCAAATATTAAGTGTGGTCATTTGAATTTGTTGAAGAACATCAGCATTTTTTAAATAATTCCAGGTGTAGGGGATTCTGCTTTGGCAATATTTATGGGAAGATCTCGTCAAGTGAAAGAACAAATGGGTGCACCAGTGTATGATTCAAGTAACAAGGAGAGGTTGTATAATTCAATTTTAAAAGGGCATATCGGCCATTTCGATTGGAGAGAAAAAAGCTCCACCTTCTTGACTAATTCTTTCTTTTTTCTGTCTTAATTATTTGTTTTTATTTTCAGGAATCCAGATCATACTATGCAAGATGTATTGTATCACATAGAACAGAGTGAGTTTTTGCAAAAACTTCAAAAGGAAATTGATTTGGAACATTTTAAACTAAAACCATGTTGCAAATCCATTTTGGAAACCTTACGAAGTTCAGACATATTAGAAATGGCAACAAAGCATGAACAAGGCTCAGTTTCATGGTTGAATGAAAGAAAAATGAGGTTAACAGGTCAGTATAGCCATGAGATATTTTTTATTGGGTTATAACTGCAGAGAGATGAAGTAGATACTTCTCTCAATTCATTTATTTTTGAATGAATATCTTAAATTTCAGGATCTACTTGTTATTCCATATTCACCTATGGAGAAATAAGAAATGTTTCTGATGCTGACTGGGAAGTTAAGTCATTGAAACACTTTTTTCCCAAAGAATTTTCAAACAAATTCACTGAATATGGATTGAAAATGGAGAAAGAGGCATTGGAGTTATTCAGAAGCAAAAATAATAATATAATTATAAGACCTTCATTTATTATTTCAATTTTTTTCCCTTGGTTAGGATTTTCACCAGATGGAGTGATTATGGATGGAATGACTCCAGTAAAATTATTGGAGATAAAATGTCCATATATTGGAAAAATTTGGTTTTTCATAAAACTATCTGTTTTATTTGAATAAATATTTCTCATTTTAGGCAAAAGTCATGGTCCAGAAGTTTTCCCAGAATCTTGTGATTTTTTAGAAATCAAGAATTCAAAGGTTGAATTGAAAATGAGGCATCCTTATTATGGACAAGTGCAGTTGGGGATGTCACTGCTTAATTTGCCAACAACAATTCTTGTTATTTACTCCTCTTTCAAAAAATCCAACCTGGAAGTTCAAGTGAATTTTAATCCTGAATTTTCTAAGAAATTGATAAAAATTATCACCCAAAAATATTTTAATAAAATGATACATGTTTACTGTTTGAATAAATAATATAAAAAAGTTATTGTTTCATTATATAAGCAAGGGTATGTATGGCTTTGCACAAAAATCAAATCAGTAGAAGATTTCATGCAATAATAATAACAACAAATTTTGGTTTTCATATCATTTAATCCATTCTATGCAGAATATGAATAAACAAACATTTTTAGTACTAATTGACTTGATGAAAAAATATAATATAAATACATCAGAGATAATAAATACACCAAAGAGAAAAATATTGTAATGATTGCAGATAAATTGGACCAGTTATTCATTGATCCAGAAAGTGTAGCAGGAATAATACATTATTTATTTATTTAACGGTCATACCATTTTCATACAAAATTAGATTTAAAAAATCAAAAGTGGGGGAATACAAAATAAAATAATAAAAAATGCAAAAAATATTACAATATATAACAGGAAATCAATGAAATATAAATCAAAATATTACAATTTGAATGACCTTAAATTAAAATTGGAAGTTAAAAATTTAGGGTTTTTTGTTTGTTTTTTAAAAGTAGAAATTGAGGTATTAAAAAGTTCTATACTAAAATTAATGTCATTGGCAATTCTGAGAACTCTCGTGATGGATTCATTTTGTCCATAGTCTGTTGGATGAAATGGAATATTAAATATTTCACTATTTCTAGTTCCTCTAACATTAACATTAAAGTTGACGAGTGGTAATAAATCAGGACAATTAATTTCACCATTAATTAATAAAAAAGTTAAAGAACTTACAGATCTACGATGTGACAGCATGTTTAAATCTAATACTGTTAATAAAGCATTATTTTGATATGTGCCTTTAAAAAACCCCATCTTAAAAGCTACATGTTGTAAAAAATTGTTTTGAACATTTTCGATCAAATTAACGTCAGTCATTCGGAACGGACTCCACACAGCACAATTATACTCCACATTTGAACGAACCAAGGAACAGTATAGAACCTTGATTGAATGCAGCGACAAATCTCTTGATGATCTCATTATAAAACCCAGCATTTTATTCACTTTTGCGACTATCTTAGAAATATGCAATTGAAATAATAACATATGATCTAAAACGACACCTTAGTCTTAAATGCTTCTCACTTGATCAAGTGGAGAATTGTTCAGCAAGTAAGATGTTGAAATAGGGTTGTTCCTGAAAAATTACATTACAAGTATGTTTTTGGGAAAATTAAAATTTCGTATCTGCCAATATAGGACGTGACCTATTTACAGTGGCAGCAATTACAATCATTATGTCATCCACATATGTTTTTAGATACCAGTCAATTTCATCATTTAAAATTGCAAAGTTTTTTAATCGTTGTATAGCTCTCTCTACATGCACCCTTGCCCTAGCTATTTCTGCAGTTGAAATTGATTCCTCTTTTGATAATTGACTTTTCTTTCTAAGAAAAGGTGGCTGAATCAATTTGACATAATGGCTTTGACATTCTTCTTCTATGAGAACTCCCTTGTCTGCCATAATTGCATCAGATGGATCCAGTTTTGTGATGAGGTTTTCATTATTAAATATGGATTTATCAGAAGCTCGTCCCCCATAAGCTGGACTAATGTAAGATATTAATCCTGATGGGGTAGTTCCTATCAAAAATTTCATTGTATGCATTTTTTTATAATGAGAATTGGACTGAATTCTGCAGTTTAAACACTTTAACCTTTGTACTCTCACTTCTGTGCAGTCCAATACCACTCTAGTATTCCTGAACGGAAAGAAACATTTTCGCATATTATCTAATATTTCTTCTTTTGTTGGCCAGTAAATGGCTGGTTTGATGCTGATAGCTAAAAGGCTGAGGATTTTATAAAACATTCTTGAACATGTTGTATTACTGATTCCAAATAATACTGCCAAGCAAGCATATGACAAATTCGTCTTTAATAACAGAAGACAAGAATCACCCATAAATACATATTGTTCTCAGAAACATCATTATATGATGCGACTTGTTTGGTACAAGTAGTAAAAATGTCTATCACTTTTTTGGACACACCTGAAAAGAAATAGGTATGTAATGAAACATCACAAATAGGTATATACCAAATTGGGATAAAATTTAGGATTCATTCATCAAGAAATAGGTGGGATACATATATTACCTGTGAAATGAATAAGCTTTTCATCTGTATTGAGAATTTGTGGAAGTTCAAAGAAATCACTAAAATCGGTTTGTGTGGTTTTATCCTCATTGAACACATGGGTAAGTGGAGTATGATAGGAGGTTTTTGGATTTATAGTGGAACTTGTTTCACCAGGATTCATCACATAATCGTGTTTATTCCCATCCAAATGTAGAGTATCATCATGTTCTCTTGATAACTGTACCTCTACTTGCTCATTTTCATCTGGATGTCGTTCCAACTCCATTTCATTTGATTTTTGCCTGAGCCTGAAATAAATCAAATATGTAATGCAAGTAATTGTTTCGAGTTCTTCCTTACCAATTTCGGTCACTTCTATCCTTAATTCTTGTATGTTGATAATTAAGTCACTGGAAGGTTCTGGCTAGGAAAGGATCCATTTTTCAAACGCTTCCTCTGTTTTGTCGAGGTAACTATATATTGAATAATTAAAAAGTATAAATTAAAGTGAAGAGAATGTAAAAAATTACAACTAGGTATATTGAAAATTATTGAACTTACTTACCACAAAAAAAATCATCTTTCAGAAAGTGCTTGCTGCAAACAAACATATACTTTGAGATAGGCTTCCCTATCTTCAAGATTCTCTGCCATTTCTTAACTGCCTTGGGATTCAAAGGGAATTTATGTAGAGAAATATCCGAAGTACCATATGATGAGCATTGAGGAACTGAGCACATTTTGCGTGATCTTATCTCCACATTACCTCTTCCAATCCGCTGCATTTTTAGATCAGAAGTTTATTTGAAACAACTATTGTTCATAAAATAACGTCCAAATATATCACTTTCAACCTAAATGACTTAAAATTATATAAAAATCTCACACTTCAGCCATATAAACACTTATAGGTTAGTTTGTTGGTCACACCTCGAGTATTTCGAACGATTAATAGTAGATGTCGCCCACTCCAAAATTCTTCCCTATTGAAGACGTAAAAGCACATCATGGCGGCAAGTCACTTTATGAAATTTTTTTATGAGGAAGTAATTGATTACGTTTACTAATGTTTATGCGTCCCAAAATAATCGCCATGATTTTCAAATCAACGAAGTACTTCTGAAAAACTTTATTGGTATTCTTGTTTTATCAGGATACCACACTCTACCACAGACTGATATGGACTGGTCTAAAGATGCGGATATAATATAATATATATGCATACGCACCTACGTTTTTTTTTGTTAAAAATAATTTGATATTTTTTTTTATGCTAAATTAGTTTTAATTGATGTTTTTTATGTGTCCTTCAATAAAAACATTTCAAGATTTAATCATTTTTAATGCTTTGGCCGTTAATGGGTTAATGAGTGTTTTCACTACTTTTCAGATCCATTAAATGCCCCTCAGATAGATTTTCATTATGTACGGCTTCATCTTGAAGTTCCGAATTATTTTCAGAAACCGATATAACATCACTTTTTGCTGTAGAAGCCAAACCATTATTTTGATTATTTTGACTCTGTACCTCTTCTGAAAGCATCGATGGGTGGCAGTAGTTTCGGAAAAACTATCTTCGATTAGACGCCATTCTAAAGTTAAGAGAAGCTTAATGTTTATAGTAGTTGATAAAATAAAAAGTTGTGTGTAACAGTATTAAGTTTTAAAATAAATACTTCATGCGCCCTCCTTATCTAGTGTAAATTGCAACACGTTTTTTTTTAAATTTCTGTCTATACTAACTGGTTTTTACACTTCATACCACGAACCTAGTCAATGTTTTTTTGTCGAAAAGAATTGCGATTTATTCGAATTCCATTGTCTAGAACCTTAAGCAAATTACACCAAAAATGGCCAAAAAATCTGATTTTAATTATATTTCTTACGATTCTAGCCAGTAAAACTCGAGTAAATCACTAAATTTTTTTAACGAAAATTGACTGGGTTCGTGGTATGAACAATTAATAGGTTTTAAGTCCTCCTTTCATTAACTGAATAAATGCTTTTTTCAGAAAGTAATAAATGAATCTACCCTGTTGCCACATATTCTTCAAAACATAAACTACACAAATCTTGTATCTACATAACTAAACTTTTTACTTACCAAACTATTAATTGATAACTGAATAAAAACAATCGCCCTCCATACATCCATACACTTAAGACGAACGAACTGTACTCTCTCACCTAACTAAAATGCTTGCCAAACCGAAGCAGTTGAGTAGGTTCTCTGTGATCAGAACAGTGCAGTATATTAGGTGTTATGCCAAGGAAAAAACAAAACATTTTGACTTGCTTAAGTACTATCGTTTGAATTTTTAATAGTATTTAGTTTAAAGGTTGTATGTATGTATGTAAATTGGGTTGACATTCACTAGGATCTAAAAGATCTATTGTGCCCCCTTACTTCTACTTAGTTCCTGAAGTCTCAGAGACTAGTAGCTCCTTTAGTCCTATTTACCGGAGGAATTTTAGGATATCTGCAGGCTTTAACTTAGGTAAATGTCCCTCTTCTATCCAGCAATCTCCAAGGTGTTGTGCCCTAGGATTCTGAATTGCTGTGCAGTTCGCAAGTATGTGGATGGAGGATTATCCCTCCATGCCACATAATCTACATTCTTCTTCCACTCTTCTCCACTATTTTGAGCTTTTTCAGGTGCCCATTCAAGCGACAATGTCCCGTAAGGATGCCTGTTAAAACTCTTAGTGCAGTTTTGCTTTGACTTATGCATTCATTTGATCTCAACTGGTTGTAATCACCCAGAAGAATCTTTGATTGTCTAAGTCCTACTAGATCTTTCCAATGGTCAGATCTTCTCTTTTCTTCGGCTTTGCTAGATTGAAGGTTAAGATCAACAATTAATTTGGTCAATACAAATAACGTATCTTCTAGGAAAACATAAATCTTATAAAACTGATTTGACTAACACGTCATTTTTCTTATATCCTAAGAATGCAAAATGGGTTAAAGCAATAATCTCCGTAAATATTAAATAATGCAAATTGACTAACAGGCAAAACATAGTTATGTATATCATATGAGATAGATTAACCAACAAAAGAGTAAAAAATAATGAAAACTAAAATAACTAATGGTAGTTTATTCAACATTGGAGTTGACTTATTTGACTATAGTAGGAAAATGTATATTTTCATGTCGTTTTAGCAAATACTTTAAAATATAGGTACCCATTTTACAGTGATCAGAATGCTTGCAGAAAAAAGGGCCTTTTAGGCATGTTTATAACTCATTTTTCTTTGGGGTGGCACTATAGACCTTTTACCTTTCCAGTGACGATATGATTTTTTGTAGTTTGCTATGCTCGGGATTAACCAATACTTGTGGATACATCATTTTAATATCGCTGGAAAGTGCAATAGCACGTACTCAGAAACGTAATATAATTGACAAAAAGTCGTGTTGGATAGTGGGTCCTGCCATTTGAAGGTCATTCAAGGACAAGCCTGCTAATGTTAGTCTCTTGTACTTAATAATAATAATAAAGGTCTTTTATTTTTTCTCATCATAACACTCTACAGTTACAAATAAATATATAAAAAAAGAAAAAAAAAGAGGGAGAAAAAAAAGGCATCGAAGATCAGGTGACTACCACTCCAAATTGATATGGCAGTCTCTGTTTTTCATCTTAGGCGTTGACTGATTAACAGAATAATTTAATATTAATACATAGTTCTAACATTGTTCAATACAAATACAGTGATAATAATAATAATAGGTAACACGACAATAATAATAATAATAATAAAAAGAAAAACTACATTCATCAAAGAAATACACTAAATAAATACTACATACCAAAGTTCATCCGTTATTCGCGAAACAAACAGATCTTAGAGCAATTTTAAGTGATTTAATCGATTTTTGTTTGACAAGTTCAGGCAATCTGATATCTAAAAGAATGTTTATACTGTTCAGTTCGATGACGAGGAACAATCAATCTATAGTTGAAACGGGTATTACGGTTATGAATGGGGTGAAACTTTGTCTATTAAATACGATGGTTGTCCAGTATTAATCATTTTATGGAATAAGCAAGCTGAATGAAGATATCGTCTCTTGGCCATACTGAGCCATTTGACCGTGTTGAGTTTGTGGGAAATTCTTTGACGTCTTCTGATACCACAGACCAGCCTTATGTAACAGTTTTGCACAACTTGAATTCTCCTAACGGTAGATACATTTAAACAAGGCCCATAAATAACATCACCGTAGTCAAATTTAGCTAGTACGAGCGTATCGCACAAAACTTTTTTGGCACTGAATGATAGATACTGTCGACTTTGAAATATTTTTTCAATATTAAAGTATGCGTTTTGATCACAATTGTTGATATGCTTATCATATTTTAATTTAGGATCTAATATTTAACCTAGATTTTTTGCGGTATTCGATCGATGGTTTAATGGATTCACCTTCAATTTTTAATGTTATGCGCGCTGTCAAATTTGGAAGATGTGTCTTGGGTCCAAATATCAAAAAAGATGTCTTCTTAGGATTAATATTTAATGCATGTTCGTGTGACCAATTAATAATATTATCAATGTCTTCGTTCACTTCATTTATTACATCGAGGTACGTATCAGGTTTAAAACATATGTATAACTGTGTATCGTATTTTACACCACTTCAAAACTCTCCCGATACTTGCAGTGTATAGAGTGAATAAAAGAGGGCCCAGTATTGAACCTTCTGACACGCCTTTTGATAAGTTTACAAAACTGAACTGAACTGAACATGTATTATCAAGTTTAACTTGTTGTAGTCTGGTTTGAAAATAGCTGTCTAATAATTTTATAGCATTACTTGATAAACAGACAGATTTTAAAATAGCCAATAATACTCGATGATTTAGGGTATCAAATGCCTTCGAAAAATCGATTAGAACTAAAATCGTCAAGTTGCCGTTATCCCTTTCTTTCAAGATATCGTCTTCTGTCATGTGACTTCTGTCATGTGACCTAATTGCTTGTACGTCGTCAGAAAATCCGCGTACATATCGTATAAAGTTTAATTGGACATTAGTTTTCTCTCGAGAATTAAGAATCGTTTTACCGCGATGTCACGTGATTCTCCTAGTTTCTCCGGTGGTAGTTTGAATTGACACGACGTATCTGCCATCATCGTTAATTTTTAAATTGTTCAAAAAATGTTTTTCACATGCATGCTCTTCGAGTGTCCACAGATTTTTCATTTCGATTTTTTCGACTTCCCAAAATTTCGTCAATTGAAATTGAATTGAAGAATTGGAGTCAACGCTTAAATTACAACTTGTTTTGCCAGTAGGTACCTCTAAACAACTGGCGACGACCCTTACATAACGCGTGTTTTGTAATATAGGATAAGGTATGCCCAAATGTATTCGTCCTACGCTTAATATTTGCACCGCACCTATTAAAATATCTATTGATTTGGGGATATAAAAGTCGGGGTCAGCTCATTTTATATCCGTTGGTATATTTAGATTCTGTAAATCGATTAGATTTTCTGGAAGATCATTAGTAATTTTGACCAAAACGAAACAAGACAAATTAACCGAATACGTATTAACTGTGGACTGCATTTTAATTTAGCATTTATAGTTTGAAAATGACGTTTTGTCGCCTATTCCCGAAACGGATAGCTTAAACTTGGTTTCAACTAAATTTAATTTATTACATAAATCTGTTGAAATGAAACTCGATTGTGAACCGCAGTCAAATAAGGCCCGTGCCACAACCTACCTTTGTTCTAAGGTATCATGTACATTAACCTTTACTGTAGATAAAAACGCATGGCGAGATGTAGTTAGAGTGCAGTTAGAAATATTATTTGGAACGTTAGAAGCAGATTTGTTTTCTTGAAAAGTTCTGATTTGTGACGTAGACGCTGGTGTGTTTGTTGCCTTGTGTAAAACAGTATTATGCTTGGCTCCCCATATGTTACACCCTGACCACTTACACTCACATGATTCCGTTTCAAACAATTAGAGCATAATTTTAAATCCCTTGCTTTGGATATTCGTTTTTTACACTTAATTTTAAAAAGTCAGGACATTAGAATAAACTGAGGAGCGACGGAACAAAAGTGGTTAAGTACCAAATGTTCAAATTTTCAGGAGAAGCAAAAAACGTTTATCTCATTTCAACGTACAGCAACGCCATAATTCTGCAGTAGACAATTACCAGGAAAATCGTGAATGTGTTTGGTATTTACGCGAAAAATGTATACTTCATTTCTATCAAGTTATTTTCATTTTCATTTTGCAGTTAACCAGTTTTGATGCAATTCACAGTAGTTAACTAATTTTGATCCAATTTGCAGATGGCGTTAACTAATTTTGTTGCAATTTAACTGAATTTCTTGGTGTTGCCGCACATTATTTCAGAATTTTGTTAGGACATTCGGCATCCAAGGTGCTTTATTGAAACATTATGTGAGGTATTCAAAGGAAACTTGACGCAACCTAAATATTTATTGAAACAGGTAAAGTAAGGTAGGGGGAGGGATATAAACACAACATAAATCCGTATTGTAACACGTAAAGTAAGGTATTCAAAGGGAAATAAACAAAACATAAAATGTATATTAGATTCTGCAATCTTCACATTCTGGTTCAAGACAATCACATTAATTCATATCTTCATCTTCGTTTGACGACTCCTTCCCTGATATCTAATAATTCCTTGAACCAATTCAACTCTTCCAGTTCTCTCCACTCATCACCAAATTGTTTGACCAATAAACTAGTGACATCTTTTTTCCTATCATTGCTTAAAACTCGTACCACTGTTTTTTTTTCAACTGCTTAGGATGTGTTTTCCCTCGTTTCAGTAGAGTTGTAAAACCTTCGTTACCTTCAAAAAAATAGTTTTCAAGACATCTCATTTGAATGTCTTGTTGGCCTCGCCTAGTAGTTGGTTTTTTGAGTTGTATTCGTTTAAGTTTTTGTATGCCATCGATTTTTTTATAATGATTTTTCTCAATAGACTTCACATCGTATAAGAACCAATGTTCATTCAATTTGTGAACAACCTTTTTCTTTAAGTCTTTTTCAAGCCTACCGAATACTCGGTCTGCAGGCAAAAAACTATGACCACGCACAGGAAAAACTATGATGATTTCTTTGATTGACTTTGGTGCTTTATTACGAAGCCAGAATGCCAATGTATGAATAATATGGCAGTTTTTGTTCTGCCCTCCGCATCCATCACAGAATAGACGCAGGATTTCTATACCGTTAGAAAAACTGACATTATTTAAATGACTGAGGAGGGCCGAGCCAATTGCTTCAGACCCCCGGCCAGCTTCAGTTTCATTCCAGCAATAAAAATCTGGATTTTTCGAATTGATGTTTACGATACAAAAATTATAAAAGCTTACTTGTCGGATATAGAAAGCATCCTGTATAGGCGTCTTAGGTAACGGAAGAACTTGCTGCAAGTCAAAGCAAAGAGTTAGACTGTTAGAAACATCTCTTTTAAGATGCGTATAAAAGGCATTGGCTCTGAGTTTGTGAATTCTTTTTTGTACCATTAGTCGGGACTTGTTAGTTTCATCTGTTTCACTTTTTAATTTATTCTGCAGTAGTATGCATGTGCCACGCGTATCTAATAGCGGAGAAGAGAAACCAATATTGAAATCTTGTAAAAATACTTGAGTGAACATAGTTCGTTTCACTTGTAATTCGACAGGGACTGTAGAATTATATAAAGTCCATAATAACTTCATATTGAGGTCTGAATCTAGAAATATTCGGCGCGATTTGTTTCTGTTATAATGGCTCTCCCTTGCTGGAAGTGTCTCAATAAACTTTCTCACACTCTCCTTTTTAGCAGCACTTTTCATAGATTTCCTGTCCCCTCCACGCTTTCCAATAGGCACTTTTCCTTTATATAGTAGCTTTCCAATAGTCCTGAGCCGCCCCTTTTTTATACTATAAACTTTCAGGAAAAAGTTTGCACATACTTGAACATTTTCATTATCATATCTAAGAAAGTAGGCACAGCTGAACTGTCGCTTTTTGACAGCTGTATTACTTTGAATACGTACAGGATTAAGGTACGTTTACATTCACTTCCAATTTGAATTGCAATTGGAAATTTTTGACAGCTAAATGATTGACCGTTTACATTGAAAATTGAATTGTTTTTTAGGTTACCTATCAATGAAAATGTAAACAAAATAAAAATATAATTATTTTTAAAGTTTTGTAAAAATGGATACTAGAGATACTTTTAAAGTTTGTATATTAGGGGCTCTTAGTGCTGTAATTGGTGTTATGCGATTTAGATTGAAAAAAAAAAGAAAAATTCAAAAAATTTCTTCCGTAATAGACGAGTTTGGGTAAAAGACATTTATTTAAAACGACACCAGTTTGGTTTATTTATTACTTCACAGTAATCTGAATCTTCACATTCACTTAACATATTTTTTTTCTTTGAAATCTTATAAATATTGAAAGAACACAAGAGCCTACACTACAACAAAACAGAAAACTAACCTTTAAATGTCAAATTTATGAATTTTACGAATTTTTTCTTGTCCATGTCAAGCTGCTTGCACCAATTTGATTTGAAAGTGAGCGTGACCTTGAAAATAAATTTCAAAATAAACGACAATAGAATTTGTCATTTGTCAAGTTCCAAATTTTCACTTCCAATTTAAATTGGAAGTGAATGTAAACGTACCTTTATACGGTGCTACAAATCTAGTCAAAAATATATCTTGTTTCACCTTTGACATCTGATCAAAAAAAAGTTTGCGGAGGGCTAGGATATCTGCCACATTGAAATCTTTACACTTCAACGTCTTACTGCTGTGTTTACACGTAGCTTTCAATCCAATGCCTGATGGATTCCGATTTCTGTACCTGCAACAATAAAAATAAACACCTCTCAGAAACCGCAAGTCTTTATAATCATCACGCTTTACTTTCAACATTGACGAAAACGTAGAAAATAATTTTCAATAGGTATAATAATAATTACTCAAATGCAGACTTTATCATGCATTGTCACCGGAATTTTGAACACCTGCCAAATTTCAAATTATGCGACCGACTGGAAGTGGGTGAAAATAGATTTCATAAATTTCGTAACATACATCGAACAGGCGAAGTTGATAATAATATAAAGTGTGTAATAAATACATAGTTACTTACTTCTCATCTCTTCTAGCAAGAGACTTTCTTACTCTACATTTTCTTTTTTTATTCCCTGTATTAATAGTAGAAACAGTCGTGTGATTTTCCATAATTATACAAATTTAACCATTAGAACCTCTAAACACCGACACTCAGCGACCTTTACTCGTTTGCGATCACCCTGCTACTGCACAAATAACATACAAATCGCATGATCGATGGCAGCTAGGAGATGTATTAGTAAAGTTATGCAACCAATATTAACAAACTGTATTGTGTATAGCATCTAATGAGACTAACATAACTCGAAATGGTGCAAAATCTAATCTCAGCACAGTCTTTAACAATAAGGGGATAACGTATATCACCTCATTTTTGCCTGCTGACGTACTTAACCACTTTTGTTCCGTCGCTCCTCAACTATGATTTTGTTTACAATTGAAGCAATCGTATTTACCTACCTATTTGTTCCGTTTTCGCATTATTATCGCCGGTACACCAAAAAAAAACCCACGAGATTTATTATCTGAATTTTTATTGTAGTTTTTACGCATGTCTGTTTTCGCATCGCTTCGTTTATCGTATATGTGTTCGGATTTCATTTATATCGTTTCCAATATATTAGAACGCTTTTTGAAAAAATCTTTAAAATGTCCATAGTTATGATATCGTATTTCGTTTTTTGTTTTCCCATTCGTGGGCTGTACTTGAATGTACCCAGATAACACAAGTAAATCCATTGGACAAACAATGGATGTCCAGCTATGGATACCCTTGGATGTACGGCATTATCCAATATATGTCCAATGGACATCCATTGGATGATACATGTCCGAAACATTGGACATACATTGGAAGTCCATTGGATATCCATTAGACATCCGATGGACTTCCACTGGAGATCCAATTTATGCCCATTCCAGTTGGAAGTCTATTGGATACCCACTAGACATCCAATGTATTTCCAATGAAGATCCACTTTGTGCCCAGTTCAGATGAAAGTCGATTGTATACCCATCAGACATCCAACGGATTTCCATTAAAGATCCAATTTATTCCTATTCCAATTGCAAGCCATTGGATGCCCATTGGATATCCATTTTATATCCATTCGAAGACTGGATATCCAATGTATTTTCATTCATGGAAATACAATGGACATCCAATTATTTTCCATTGGAAATATATTTTTTTTGTAGGTTGGCTAGCGTAGTTTGATAGTAGGTATCAAATAGTATATAGGAACCAGGTACCCAACTACCTATCACTGATTGAATAAAAAAAATACTAAGTATTTATAAAATGTTTATTATTAACAGATACATAAATTATGTATCAAAAAAATATATGGACACAAAAAAATTCAATTTGCAGGTTCAGCTCTCGACTCATATGCATTTCTTTCTTTAGCTCTACTCACATATTTTTTGATAGCATCCTGCACTGATTTCCTATCTGAATATATTAATGTCTTTTCTGTTGCTTCTGAAAAAAATCATAAGTTTAATATTTTATTTAATTCAATGATGAAGTGAGATTGTATAACAAGTATATTTAATGTACAGGAAATTGATCTTTAATAGCTGTAACATGTCGGATGACTGTAATTAAAATAAAACATTCACTTTAAACTCATGTTTATTAAACTGTCTATCAATACAGTTCCTTTTACCATTGGATGACAACTATGACATGACTTGACATTACTGACATTACCTTGTTACCAATTATAATCATGGTTACCAACCTTACACTCTTACAATAGCCTCTATTAACGATTGATTTATTATGTTAAATTTGTGTATTTTCGAATCTAAATATAAGTTTCCCATACCTACCACATATGGCAGAAACTGCTAGTGGCATTTTTGAGTTTGTTATCTCGAAAAAATGTGTATGAGAAAACAGCTTGTAATACATGACCAGGCTTAGTGAACTCTACAAGAACATAACCAGGCTTAGATTTATTATGTGTTGTGGCTCAGCATTTATATGCATATGGTTACTAACAAAGAGCTTACATAGATGGTGAGTTCAAACTCCTACAAAAACTTCAGAACATTAATCACTATTATTGTTACCCTAAATCGGTTAAATAACTATTGCTGGAGATTATAAATTATAGAAATAAGATATTGGACTCATTTAGTATGACTTGTCCAAACTTCGTAGTTATTAGTCCTTTTTTTCTTTGGTGCTATGCCAAGTATATTGCATGCGGAGGGAATTTTTCGTCAACCAACTGAGCAACCTTTTAACGAAGTCGTAGATGTCAGTTCCACCAATTTTGAAAACCTCTATTACCTGAAAAAAAATATATTGTCAATAAGATTTAAAGGTTCCTAATGATTATTCTTTTAAATCTAAGTTCATTCCATATTTTAAAATGATTGAATAACTCCAGGAAACTGGAAATATCGTTCAAACTGATGGATTACTTACAGCTGAACTAAATTGGTGTGCATCAGAAAGATATATGCCAAGCTCATCAAAATTATCTATACTTGATATGGGGAAAGAAAAATGTGAATTATTTAGTGTAGAATCTGGTTGAATATCTTCTATATTAATTTTTTTCAGTTGTTCTGATAACTTTTTGACCACTTCAATAGTCTCAGTTGCTACAGATATTGTTAAATTATGTTTTTTGGTGATACATCTAATCTCAGTTATCAAATTCTTCAAAGTTGTGTTTAATTCTGAAAATGTAATAGTATATTATGCAACAATCATATAATGATGGTTATTAATACACAAGCATTAACCGGGATACGGAACGAGCCGAAGGCGAGTTTCGTATGGTTAATGCGATTGTATTAATAACCATTACATGAGAGTTGCATACACTATTTTTTCTACGAACAAGAAATTTTATTTGAATTCAACACATTGCTTTTTTCATACTTCTCTTGCAGGTAATAAACTATTGGATACATTTTTCGCCTTTTCAGCGATTTCAGGTGGTGTGTATGAAAACTCTTCGTCGCTCGACATTTCTTTTAAAAAGTGGAAGGTGTTAGATCTATCCTGTATGTCAAATGTAACTAATGTATGTAAGATGAACATTGACATTTGATAGATGTATCCTGTATGTCAAATATAACTACTGTATGTAAGATGAACACTGACATTTTGACATGACAGTTGACAGTACTAAATAAAGATGGTTTTGATGACTACATATTTCAATGGTAACCTAAGTAATCCTGGTTAATCGTAATAATTGAAATGCATCCAATAATTGCAACCTACATAAAAGGAGGCAACATTTAAATAAAACAGAAGGTATCTACCTTTTTGACTAACGCAAAAGATTGAAACTGTCATAAAACACGAATCTCGTAGAAACTGTTAAACATTCTACAGAAAATATTGGGTCTGTCTACTTGGTTATTTAAAAATCTAGATTTTTATTGGTCAATTTTTCAGTTTCATAATGAAAACCAGTGTTATAATGAGTATAATTATGAAACTGAAAATTGGCATTTAATTAACAACTTATAGTATAGGAGTAGAAAAAATATATATTGATATTGAAAATTACAGAAAGGTATCTCAGAAACCTCACTATTTTTATGAAGTGGGCAGCATGTACAACATGGATTTATCAGATTTATGTCATCTTGATGATCATTTGCAGATACAAATGTATTTCCATTTTCTAAAAAATTGGCAATAATAGAACTTTTGTATCCAGTAATTATCTGGGAGTTGCAGTTTAATATCAAGATCTATAATTTTCATAATAATTATTGGTATGAACCAACCTCGCGTTTTTCGTTTGATTTTTGATTACATTGAAAGCAAAAACTAACAATTTTTTTACGAAACATATTGAATACAGATTGTGCTTGTTGTGTTGCGTTCATATAAATCGTATATTACTGCACAATGTAATCAAACAAAAAATGGGAAGGTTGAGGTTTACCTCCAGGTTCGTTCATACACGCAACCCATACCAGAATACAAATTATTTTGTAGGTTGATTTGGAAACATACTTTTCGTGCTGGGAGATGAGAAGTTGATTTTCCTGGTAGGTGAAATAACAGCTTTCACAACTCTGTTGTTTCTGGGAGGTAAGGGAACATCTGAGCTGCTGCTATTATCATCAGAAGATGATGACAACTTCTTCCTACTTCTAGATTTTCTGGTTTCACGTGACTCATCATGGTCATTAACATCACTCGTATCCACATCCAATTTTGTTTTTGATAAAGCTTCTTTATATGTATCTGAAAAATAATTTATATGAAAATCGAATGAAATGGTAGATAACGTGAAATTTACTATAAGTAGCATTCCGAAAAATACGAATCTCAAAGGACTCCCAGCATGAGTTCGGATGTTAATGGTTCCTTATTGCCTTATGTACTTTTTCTGAAGTGAATGATGACCAATAGCAACTATTACCAATTTTCCAATTAGTGGGTACTGCCTCCACACTATTTTCTTTGAGGAAGTGAACTACTGTCCATGTTTGATCCTCTGTGAGATCCATGGGGAAGAAAAAATAAAAATCTGAGAAAAATTGTATCAATAGTATAACAGTTCAAACTAATTTATTCATTAGATGGGTACACACTTGTGAATTCGCTTTTTGTAGATGTTTTAATTATTTTTTCGCTCAGAAGGACCATATTTTCATGTGGATAATACTGTTTTGATTTGTTGACTTCATTTACATTGACTTGTTAATTAATACACAATTCATAATGATTTTAATTTTTAAAATTCCACCTTCTCGACTTGCTGGTTCTTGACTGACTTCTCTCAGATTGCGGGTGGCGAACTCCCCACCACTCCAGGGTCGGATTGGGCCGCAACACAATGGTTTAATTGAAAAATCATTTTTAGAGATCATATTCAGAAATCAATACGATTTGATAATGTACTGATGCTTCAAAAAATGAAACTGTAGTTGGATGCACTGTAACAACTTCATGATCTCCCATATTTGTATCCATGATATCTTCAATTTCTAGTGTACACCGGAGAATTATTTAGTATACTACAAGCATTTAAGCACATACCTCTGCCTATTAAAAACGTATGTATATGTACTGATTCTCTTGCATCAATTAACTCCATTAGACATATCTTCACTGACCATCCTCTTGTACAAAATATTCACGACACCTACCAATTAATCACATCCCAAAACATAACAGTTACCATCACATGGATACCATCTCATATTGGTATTAGGGGCAATTAACTTGCTGATGAGCTTGCTAAAAATACCACGACACCAACCAGCACTGAAAACATTATACAAACAGCAAAGGATCTTAAGCAAACCATCAAACACAAATTCAAAATTTAGCAGTGATGAGAAGACAACGAATTGGATACACCAAACTATCTTTTAAGATTCTGAAAGACAGGTTTATGTATGTTCAAAAATACGGAAAAGGATAAAAGAATAAAATAGGTTTGTAGAGAGAACCACTATTTTAATGGATGTTCTATTAATCTAATAATTCATTCATATTATGATATCTCATTAGGCTGGTTCCACATGTATCCGTGATCACGAACGTACGTGTGCGTTTCACGGATAGCTGAAAATATGATCATCCACATGTGTCAATCCATTTACGTGTTCGTTTATGGTACCTAACCTCAAACAACCTCAAAATATTTTAATATTCTTGTCATCACCGATTTGATTAAATTATGAGTGTTTGTCGTGTTAGTGTTCAAACAGACAATTAGTGAAGGCTCCTCCCTGTGCACAAAGTGATTTAAAGAAAAAAATAAATATACCATACCTAATGTATCTGCAAAACAAAAGGCTCATCACGCAAAACCCACACAAAAGAGCAATGTGGACCAGAAAAATTTGTATGGAGGAAAAAAGACTAAAATATGGCTGTGGGAATACCCTTATTCGAGAGCTGGAGGATAGCGACCCCATTAAGTACTTTAAATATTTTAGGATGAGCCACAATTTATGTAATGAGTTACATAAAATAATTGAAAACCAAATTTCAAAGCTACATGTTATTAGAGCTCCAATTCCATCAGAAATAAGATTGGCAATAACTTTGCGGTATTTAGCATCCGGTGATAGCATGGCTTTGCTATCATATTATGATAGCTAAATCATGCTATCACCGGATGCTAAATACCGCAAAGTCATATGCATTTCGAATCTCTCCACAAGCTATTTCCCAGATAATATTTGAAGTATATGAAGCCATCTGGGAACACTTGTCACCAAATCAACTAAAAATTTTCCTGATGATGAAAGATGGAAATGCATTGCCTGGGACTTTGAATAGCTATGGAATTACCCCCATTGCATTGGGGCAGTGGATGGAAAACACGTGGTTATACAGGTTTCTTTTTAATGTAAACATTAAAACTTTTGTTCTATTTATGATGTAGACTGGCTTTCAAATTAAATTTCCAATTCTTGTATGTGTTAGACTCAGATGCCGTACTCGCCCATTTGCCGAAATTAATACTCAGTCCGCGATATGATAAAAGTGAAATGATCAGATGCCGACAACAGATTCTATTTTGGAATTTGTTTACTCAAATGCCGATTATGAATTTATTTTGGCTTAATCCTCTTCCCGACCTTTAACACAGATGAATGAATAATAACTATTCTTATCAGCTTAATATCGCTTCAAAAATCTCAAGAGTCAAACGTTTTTGTAGACGCCTGTTTATGGAGTCCAATTGCCAAGTAGGTATAGTTCGAAAAAATGAAAATTATGCATTTTCGCAAAAAAAAAATCGACTCTTTCTTTTTAGAAAATGCAACATATCGAGAACTGCTTATTTCTTAATAGTAAAATTGACGAAATATAAAACTAAAAATAATCATCTGCCAAAATAAATTCATAATCGGCATTTGAGCAAGTCTGAATTGCTCAGTTCGCGAAATGTATAAATTAGAGTAAACAAATTCCGAAATAGATCTGTTGTCGGCATCTGATCATTTCACTTTTATCATATCGCGGACTGAGTATTAATTTCGGCGAATTGGCGAATTCGGCATCTGAGTCTAGCATATGCACTTTATGTAGAAGCTACTTTTAATTACCGACTGTATTCAATTTTTCAGGCACCACCAAACAGAGGATCCACAATTATAATTACAAGAATTTACAGAGTATGATACTGATGGCCGTGGCAGATGCCAACATGAGATTCTTATTTGTTGATATTGGTGACCTTTGAACCACATGAAGTCTGTGATCCCAAAGGGCTCGTTTGCTTTGCACGTTTCTGTTGGTTTTGCTGCTGGCTGAGTATTGCTTGGATCCTCAATAATAGAGTAAAAAGTTCATAAAGTAAAAATTAAATTTGATGTTAATGATGTTCTATTTCACCATGAAATCTCCCTGAACCCTGCTAAATTATTTATTTACAACTAAATATTTACTACATAACAATCAAATAAAGAGAACTTACCTAATTCCTACATACGCTGGCCAGACAGTACAAGAGCAAAGCTTTTATCTCTTTGCAGATTTTCCAGTTTATCACGGAAACATATGTGGTCCATGTACGTAAACGTAAACAAAGTAATAACCTAACCTCAATCACGCATGAAAAGTTGAAATTAACCAACTTCAATCCGTTGCGACCTTGAAACGTGAGAGTTTTTGTTCTCTAAAATTTTATTGGTTGATATTGATCACGTGGTATACAACGGATACGTGTCACGGATGCATGTGGATCCAGCCTCTGTATGCATCCACATCCACGGACATCCGTATCCGTTAAACGTATACATGAATTTTACGCCATCCAAATAGAGCATCCGTTGTTACGCATCCGTGACTGTCAATATTGTCAAATTGTCATTTCCTTTTATTGTTGTTTGGTTTTGTGGACTATTTTTTTTGAATGTTTTGAACTTCTGTCTCTTGCTGTATTTTATCAATATTTCTGTGTAAATTGTTTATTTTCTGTCAGAATCTAGTTTTTTTTTTTGAAAAATGACTAGTAATAATTATCTTTTACTCCTTGGAGCTATGTCCAAGGGGTTGAAAACGAAAACTGCGTGGCAAAGATCAAGCTATTATTTGGCAGCTTTGTCTACAGAAAAAAGTGAAAAAAGAGTTGTGGTAAGGAGAATGTGGACCCGACCGATGTTTAGTGAAGAAAAGAGACTGTTGCATGGCTATGGGAGTTTCTTATTTGTGGATTTGGAGGAGGACAGCAGTGAATTCTTTAACTATTTTAGAATGTCTGCAGATATGTTTTTTGAGCTTTTGGGCCTTCTTGAAGCTAAAATTAAGAAACAAGACTTTGTGAGAAGACCAATTGAAGCTAAAATTAGGCTAGCTCTAACACTAAGGTACTTGGCTTCCGGTGATAGTATGATTTCTATGTCCTACGCCTTCAGGGTTGCCCCACAGACAGTATCTAATATTATAGCTGAGACGTGTGAAGCTATCTGGGAGTGCCTAAATAACATAGTTTTAGAACAACTAACAGAGGAGGACTGGAAATCCATGGCAAAGGAGTTTGAGTTGAAGTGGGACTTTCCTCACTGTATTGGGGCAGTGGATGGAAAACATGTAGTAATTCAAGTAAGATAACTTAATAAAATTATTATTATTAGGTGATAGTAAACTTCACAACCCATAGAATTTTGCACTCTTTTTTTATTTGTTTGAAAGCTTACCCAAATAAAACAGAAAAAAGGAGGGGTTTGGTTTGGCCAATAGTTCGGTTTTAAGTAAAATTCACACACAAGGTGCAGAAGGCACTCATCATGGTGCCCGTTTAATTACAAATTTGAATGTCACAAAATTACAAATGATATCTTAAAAATTTATTTTATTGTTACAGGCACCACCCAATAGTGGATCTTCCCACTACAATTATAAGAATAGCCATAGTATTTTTCTTATGGCCATTGTGGATGCCAATATGCGATTTACATTGGGAGATATTGGAGCTCCAGAGAGGAACAGTGACAGTGGTGTTTTTCGCAGAAGTATTATTGGAATGGGCTTTGAGAACCAATTAATGAAAGTTCCAAGTTCCGAGATGAAGCATTTGCTCTCACCAATTATATGAAGAGGCCCTATCCTCGAAGTGGAATACTAAATAGAAGGAAGAAGGTTTTCAATTACCGGTTAAGTAGGGCCAGACGTATAGTAGAATGTGCTTTTGGTGTTTTGAGAGGTCGTTGGAAAATTTTTGTGCAAGCCACAATTTGCTTACATAATTTTATTCTTAAAAGCGAATCCTCTTTGTCAATCAGGGATTGTAAATATTCTCAATTAGATTTAAGCACATTAGAACCAAGTACAGGCCTAATTGATATAGGCTGAACTGGTAGTAATGTTTACACAAGAAATGCTGCTAATGTAAGGGACAGTTTGTCCAAAATTTTGCATTTGATCGAAACCTTGATTAAGTAAAACCAAATATGTTGTGATGCATATATACGTATTGTAGGTACCTATAACATTTAACAAATTTTTTAAAAATTAATCTGTCTCCAAATTGCACTCCTCCTCTTCTAGCATTTAGAAATTTAATTTGAAGGCGGTTTCTGCTTCTTAAGGGTAACCTCCTTAACTCCTCTCCCATGAGAACTAAAAAACCATCAACCCCATCTGGTTTCACTTCTGGGCCTCTTAATACCTTAAGTATTTCCTTCTGTATTTCTACGTCCTGTTCCCCAGAAACAGATCCTCCTAAAATGGAATTTCAAAGTTTTGTAACAAGTATTATTATATATAACTTCAGTTTATATAGGGTGGTAAAAAAAACATAATTTGGTGGAACAGTTAACGATAAAGTGAATTAATGGCAGTTTTTGAAAAATCGAATTTTAACTTTTGATATTGACAGTGAGGATTTGATATTCAAGCTCTTCATCACTTTTTCAATTTTATCTATGTTATTTTACTTCATATCAAGTTTTAACTTCTATATATAATAATTGTTGATATTTTTTAATGTGACCTCCTCATTCATTTTTATTATTCTACAAACTAAATGTAAAACATTTGTTTAGAGTCCTGAGGATGACCTCATAGAGCTCGAAATGTCAACAAAATATACGAATTGACCATCTAAAGTAGTTTTCTTTTGACCTATATCCAGCTAATATTTTGAGGTCACGAAAAACAATTCATAATTAATTTCAAGTATGGTTCAAAGTATGCAACATAATCTTACTCTTTCTTTTACTTCTCGAAGTAGAAGGTGAAGGGCTTGTAAATGGAGTTGACTCATTTAATGTCATAGGAACTTCTGTGGATTGGAACTCTTGGGACATTGATGATGAAGACGAGCAGGGCAAGCTTACATTGGAAATAGTCCTTAAATAAAATAAGTCATAAAATACCAATATTATTAATTATGAAAATTCTATCCATACATTGTTTCTTCATCGGTTTCCTCCAGAAACTTCATTAAGTCGTAATACTTAAAGGTGGGCTTTGGAGGTACATCCGCAGCACCAGCACCACTTGGTACATAGGCCGTTACCTTCTTCTTAGCCCTCATGAAGTCATCCCCCAGTTGCCTCCATCTTTTTTTCACTACATCTATTGTAAATGGGCCTGAGAACAGGAAACATCTTATTAGGTTTAGGTCTTACATTTAATACAAATTTCAAATTTTGAAATATGCATCCAATAATATATTACTAAGTTGTCTATAATTATCTATTACCTCCCAACAGATTTGCTACCTCTTCCCACAACTGTTTGACTTTATTTCCCTGCCTTGCTTGTAGAGGGGTTCTAAAGTCCCACAGTGGCTTCCGGGCATAAACTAGGGAAATTAGAAGCTCTTCATTCAGTTTAGCACTGGCAACTGGGGCGGCAACATTTTGACTATTTGGTAGTCCCGAGGGCAGTGCTAAAATATTAAATACAAAGAAATAAATGAATGTTTTACCAGAACACAACACTATTACTCAAATCGATACACAGCCTCCAAATTTAAATAGGTTATGTACAAGTAGATTTAATAAGAAAAGTATTATTTGACTATAAATTAAAAACTTTATATTCGAATTCGATAATGGTACTTAACAAACCACATATAGAAAAATAATATCAAAATTAATGTATGATAGGCACAAGTTGCCAATCTAATATAAATGGGCCTAATGTGGTGTTGAAACAAAGTAATTAATATCATAAATGCTTGCATCTTGCATAATAATACAGAACAAAAACTATTAATATTATTAATAAAAATAAGTTTGTCTACTCACCCAAAGTCAAAATGTTTTGCTCATCGGCACACAGATCCAAGGTTCTTCCTTGGTTTTGCAAAATTAAACGGTGAAAACACTCGTGGTCCAGATAATTTTCGCAGTGGCTATTTATTAGAAAGCCACAATATCCACATTTGAACTAAGTTTGTTCAGCAGACATCGCAAAAAAACACAAACTAAAAAAGTTCCAAACCCCGAAAACAAAACCGACAAAATAAATTTAAAAAATGTAAACAAAACAGCTCGCAAAACGGACAGAAAACACGTACTGAAGTTGAAATTAACCAACTTCTCTCCGTGATGACCTTCACGGACGTACGAAAAACCATCCAGCATTCTGATAGGTTGGTAGTAGTCACGTGGTTACAACGGATCCGTGATCACGTACCCATGTGGATTCACCCTTAAACTGGACAAATTATCTTATTTTTGATTGACAGATGTCAATTGACATGTGAAAATCTAAACGTAAACAATGGAACGTATATTTCATATTAAGAATTATCACAGTTTCCTGTAAAATTGCCGTATTTAAAAAAAACGCGTTACCAATAGATATCGAAGAATAAATTTATTTTTCAACGCTCTACAACAAAGTTTTGAAATAGTTATTTATGCAACAAGTACATAAAGTGGTGCTTTTTTCACGAATGGAAAAATTTACACATGAGCCGCAGGCGAATGCGTCAATTCCATGAGTGAAAAAAACACTTCTTGTACTTGTCGCAAACAATATTTTTTCTACGTGCATGCAAAAATAAAAAAATGTGTTATTTTTGTTGCTCTAAATGGAGTAAAAATGGCGTCGATTTGAATGTTTATGTTTGTCATGATGACAAAACGATAAGTAAAATGACAGATGAGTGCAATCTGCAGAGCCAATAGCGAAAATATTCAAAATTAGCGTTAAAAAACCTACTTTATCTCACTTTAATGTCACTTTTTTGAATTGTTTAACAAATACATATTTTATGTACGAAAATCGATTAAAAAAACGTCACTTTTATTATTGATTGTAGAAAAAAAAATTTCAAAAACAGTTACCGTTCAACCTAAGAAGCAACAACTACTTCCCGGGCTATATGCCCCGACATACATTAAATTGCACTTCTGGGTCAAACGGGGTCGGTATGATCTAGAAGATTTAACCAACCATTCTGGTTTGTAATTAGAAGGGACAACACAACTTGCAGACCGGTTTCGGCGTATTTGCGCCTCATCAGTACCAGGCATATGTTACCGTCCGAGAGTTTATCTCGGACTGACTCAGAGATAAAGAAGGTTAGAGAAAGCCTACTCTCTACTTCCTAATTAGAATTGTATGCTGAGCGCCATCTATTGGAATATCTCAAAAAATCGTGTCTGGTAAGACAGTATTCTGTACATTTTCAAGTATCTTTACCCGGGAAAATTTAATTAATTGTGTGGTTTTCTTATACCATAGGTGGTGAAAAAATGTCTTCTGTATGTTTTTACTGGAAATTAAACCACAAACTCAGTAGTCGGAGGTTACAAGGTGTAATTAATTTGTTACTTTTTCTAACTAAGGGTGCGAGGAGGATATTATAAAAGAATAAATGTTTATAATATTTATTATCAATTTGTGGTTTAATTCCCAATAAAAACAAACCCAATAGTGGAAAAAAGAAAAACTATTATTTTAGAACATCGGTATATTATCCATTTGTATTATTAACAAATATACAAAATAATACAATTATAACCTATATGAAATTCACTTTGACTAAAAAATAAAAAATTACCGTTTTCAAATACATGAAAAAAATAACATTGATAGACTTGTTTAGAAATTTTTCCACACTGTTTGTATGACTGTCACAAAACAGTGAAGAAATATCTTCTAAACATGTTCTTCGAACATGAGAAGTTAATTTGGATTTTATCCCATATACTGTAATAATCGTTGGCAAATGGTTCAAAACAACTTTTGTAACTGTTTTGAATACAAAACAGAAAATACTAGAAGGTCGAATCAATTTACTTTCCTTCATATTCTCTGCCCTGTATTAAAATATTCTGAGGAATGTTTTTGTCTGCACATATTTTACTGTAACATATATGACATTTACTGGATAAAACTTTTTTTGCCACATACCCAGCGACGTAGGCAGATGCATAATCTTCTGAGGAATGTTTTTGTCTGCACATATTTTACTGTAACATATATGACATTTACTGGATAAAACTTTTTTTGCCACATACCCAGCGACGTAGGCAGATGCATAATCTTGCACAAAACTTAATTTTAATTTATTAAATTTGGGCAGAACAGGTAAAGGAACAAGTGGAGTTTCCGACTGATTCTCGTTCCGTTCTTGCTGGATATCAAGGATGCCACTTGACTCATACTCCTCACAATTCGAGTCAGCCGAATGTGTAGCAACAAAGTTGTTAACTAAAAGCGATTTCATAGAGGAAACAAATGATAAACAATTAGGATTTATGTTTCTTACTCCATGGCTTCTCAATGAGGAAAACAAATTCTCAACTGGATCCTGATTAAAACAACTTGGCGCAAAATGCTTAAAATCTGTTTTTAGAAGTTTCTCCATAATATATTTTATTCCTTTCAATGAAAAGATCCAATTATTTAAGGATGGGGAATATGCTTTTTTTTCAGGATCAGTTGAGTAAACGAAGCACATGGATTTTAAAACAGGGATGAATGGATCCCAAAATGTTTGGTGGCCAGACTTTTTTGTTGCTGCACAACGTAATTGCTTTCCAGGAGGAGGATCAAGGGAAGAGCCATTAATACTGTCAAACAATTTATCGAAAAATAAAAATAACTCGGCAGTATCAACAACTTTAGGGTCAAGATAGAATTCAGAATCCTTAGCGAGACTTTGGCTGGCTTTAGCCATAATATACATTGCACTTCCTACAGTGTGGCTAATCACTTGAGTGCAATTTTTGACTTTAATTTTTTTAAATTTATTAGGTATAACGTGCTCATCTGTTAATTTATAGAATTGACTATAAGATCCCTGTTTTTTGTCAATTTCATATAGTTTCACCATATGTGACCAATATACTACTTTTGAAACACCAGACATTGTAAATTTTCAATTTTTTGTAACTAAATTGTTTCTGATACATTTCATCAGGAGAGGAGAATCATACAAATGTACAATTTCCTCACCATCCACAAGGTATCCTTGATAACGATTTCCTAGATTATTTCTCAACGGGAAATCGGATGTTTCCCGCAATAATGCATTTATAGCAGATCTGTTTGTAGCACCTTGGTCAGATATACTTGCAACTATATGAAGTCCTGCATCTCTCACTTACCTGACCACATTCTTTAGAATTCTCACTAACTGTGCCGTCGGTGTTGTACCTTCACAGAAAGTGAAGCAAACTGGTTGCTTCCACTTTCTGTAAACACCCTTTAATAAAAACACTAAGGCATGATCGGTAAATCGGTAAATAAAGATACATCTGCCCTCTGATTGTATTGGAGACCAGCATCTAAGAATATTTCATCAAACATCAAAATACATGCTTTGTCTATTGGTTTTAATTTTTTCACCACAGATTTTAAGTCGAATATGCTGGAGTTAATGCCTGTTCTGAAAGGAATTCGATTCGACAGGGTTGACAAAGTTTTCTTTGATGGAAGACTGAAAATTTTAGATAAATATCTATGGGCACGACCACTTTGTTTATATAGGGAAAGTGATAAGAAAAAATGAGCAGTTGTGTCATTCACATTTTCCAAACAAGAAATAAATTTTTCTTGGCTACTTATAAACTCAAGTTTTTTTCTTACAGATGTGTTTTGGAATTTAAGTTTAGCAGCTGGCTTTCTTATAAAAAGCTTTCTTTCTTGGTGTTAATTGCACTTGTCGAGTAGCACCACCAATTTCAAGAAGACTGCTCCTTTTCTTTTTTTGTATCAAAGGAACATCTACGAAAATAAACATTTGATTCTGATATAGTTTTACTTCAAATCCTTATTATACAGGGGTAGTGTTTAAATGATTTATTATTATTATTTTTTTATATATAAAAAAATTACAAAATATTCAGAAAATATGCACAAAATTGGTAAAATATTCAAAAAGTGCATATAATGTGTTTTTGCATTAAATATACATTTGCATAAAATATAAATTTGCATAAAAATCCGCGCTTTACTCATAACACAATTACTTAAATGAAAAAATTGGCAGTTGTCTCAGATTTTTACCTGATGGGGAAGAATCTCTTTTTCGATAACTTCCTACTGAAGGTGATAGAGTTCTACGCTCAAGATTATTACCATGAGGTTCAATGAGGGCCAATTCAACTCCATCAGTTTTACCTGAAAATATTAATTAATATTCATTAGTTCATTATAATCTAAAAATAAGTTTAAAGTAAAGTAATAATTTCTAAATGAATTATTACAGTTTCCTGTAAAATTGTCGTATTTAGTAAAGCGTGTTACCAACAGATATCAAAGAATAAGTATATATTATTCTACGCTTTACAAACTAAGTTTTGAAAAATATTTTTCAAAAACAGTAACCTTTCAACGAAAAAGAAACAACTACTTCCTGGGCTTCGAATTTTGGTTTGTGGTTTGGAGGTGAAGATGTCGCTATCATCACAACTTTTACATTTCCGTAACTGGAAGATATGTATAGTTGGTGATTGTAGAGATATTTCAGTCGGGGATTAACTCTCGGACGATAACATATACCTTGTACTGATGAGGTGCAAAACGCCGAAACCGGTCTACAAGTTATGTTGTCCCTTCTAATTACAAACCAGAATGGTTGGTTTAAATCTTGTAGATTTACCAACCCCGTTTGACTTATAAGTGTAATTCAATGACTGTCGGGGCATGTAGCCCGAGAAGTAGTTGTTTCTTCTTCGTTTAACGGACACTCTTTTTGAAAAATATTTTTCAAAACTTAGTTTGTAAAGCGTAGAATAATATATATTTATTCTTTGATATGTGTTAATATTTTCTTATTTCAAATTGATATTATAGTACTATTTATCAATGATCATAAATATAGTTTGGCAAACATAACTGAAGCTGTGAAAGGAATGCGGTCGGAAACATTCTATATTGCCACGTTTAACTATGAAAAAGCTAAAGTGCTAAGTTTGTAGTGATAATAATTAGAAAATGGACTTTTTATTATTAACAATATGTCAATAATGTTGTTCTTTAATGTGCTTGTTTCTTTTGGATTTTGTCTATTAACATTATTTTTTCAATTTCAGGATATTAAAATATGAACTTTTCCAAATATGTTATGGGTTTTCTTCAAGCCGGCAACGTCGTGCGAAAATCATAATTACCACAACCTCCGACTAACTCAATTGGTGAATATTTATCAAACCCCGTTGCTAAGTAACCACCTGACTTCCTATTGGCAAGCGCGTGCGTGTGTTCTTCCCTCTCACTTCGACAATTGACTGACATTGATTATCCAGTGGCGTTTAAATTTTCAGTATTTACCTTCGTATTTTCAGTTTTACTTGGTATCTTATTATTTCGTATCCATATTGAATTCAAGTACGACTTTTAACATTATTTGTTTTTAACAAATACCGTGTTTTGAAAAATACCTTACATTTAAAGCAAAGCATAAATCAGTTTCTATATATAATTATTATTATATAATAATAATTATTATTTTTAATACTTTTATAAAATAGGTACCATACGCCATTGGTACGTTTATGACAGATATCGGCCATGTTTCCTCGCCTTTTACCGATTCCGCATAGCTTCAGATAGACTTGCCAAACTATACCTTAACTTGTTTGTAGAGTAACTTGTCTCCAGAAGTAATTATTATAAACCAAGGAACCCAAGCCAGCATCAATGAAACAAAGAATAACTTGACAAATACTGATTTAAGCAATGACAGTAGTGAAGCAGAATTTTGCTTAGAAAGTGATCATGATGAAGTTGACCATGGTGACTATGTTTCGAGATTAATTGATAGAGAGGGAAAAAGGTAACCTCAAGAGATTTGCTAGATTCACTACGTTATTGGGCAGCAAAAAATGGAATCTCTTTGGCACTTCAACAGAACTACTCCAAATTCTATCCACCCATGGTGTAAAACATTTACCCAAAGCTGGTAGGACACTTCTGAAAACACCAAAACAAATTGAAATTAAGAAAATTGATGGAGGAGAATATTGGTACTATGGAATTGAAAAATCTTTAACACAAATTGAACTGCCAAACAATCTACCCGAAGTAAAATTAAATTTTCATTTTGATGGACTTCCAGTTGAAAAAAGTACTAAAAAACAGTTTTGGCCTATACTAATCGAAATTGTTAACATTACTGGGTTATCATATGTCTTTATTGTAGCAGTTTTTTTAAATGATTTTGTAACAGAACTGAACAGTTTGTTGGAAAATGGATTAAATAATATTTAGGAAAAACACATTATCATTAGAATTAATGCCATAATCTCACTCCAGTCCGTGCTTTTTTAAAATGTTAGTATATATGAATATATACAGAGAGCATCCCATAAATCCTTTTAACCAAATATTATTTAGCCAAAAATGGAAAGTCTCTAATAACATAGGATTTTTGAGTATTCATTTTCAAGATATTCTTGGCAAAAGAGTCTACTGTACACAATGCTTATGATAGTTGCATGAAGTGCATTGTTCATGGGATATATGATAAGGGTGGCTGACATATAAGTTTTCCGGAAACAGATTGTTTGGAAATGACTGACAGGGATTTTCGAAATAAGAGGTATCCAGAACATCACCAAGTTGACAAAACTTCTGATGAAACTGTGATGTCACCTCTTGAAAAATTTCCTATTGATGTGGTAAGAAATGTACCAATAGCAGATTCTCTACAGATGCTTAGTTGGTTGGGTACGTGGAAGCTACAACTTTCGGATAAAACTGTTTGCATCTCAAATTAATGATATGCCATTATGGCTGAAAGATGGCAATAGATTTTAACCAAATGATATCCATAGATCAACGAGAGGTTTGGATCATCTTTCATTCTGGAAAGCATCAGAATACCGCACCTTTTTATTTTATTTAGGACCAATTCTTTTAAAACGACATCTTGGTGTCAATTTATGGAGCAGACTCTGTAAGCAGTAATGTTCACAATTTGTGTCATGTAGTTGAGGATGTAATAAGGTTTGGTTGTCTTCCCAATATGCGTACTTATAAGTTTGAAAATGAGCTAGGAAAAATAGTAAACATGTTGAGATCCGGAAATCGACCTTTAGCACAGGTGGCAAAAAGAGTTAAGGTATGTTTTTTCATCTCAAATCAAATTGAAAAAGAAGAAACTAGCTTCAAGTACCCTATTTCCAATAACAATGCTGGTGCAACAGATGTGCATTTCAAACAATTTTTTTTTTCATGGGATTGTTTTCAAAAATGATAGTAAGAATCAATGGTTTTTGACAAAAAACAATGATCTTGTAAGGATGACAAGTGCTTGCGGAACTCAAGAGAACCCCAAAATATTGGGTTGTGCTATAAAACCTTTTGAAAACCTTTTTGTGTATCCTCTAAAATCAAAACATTTAAATATCTACCTATCTAAAAAGTCTTTCAACTCGTGCAAGTACTATTTGGCTAGAGAAAACAAATGTAAACTTTTTGGTATTGAAAGAAATGACAGTATTATATTTTATCTATCTTTATTTTATCCGTTATTACATAGGTTAGATTTGTTTAAAAGTATTTAGCATATTATAAGCTATATGTAAGTAAAGATTTATTTATTAATAAAAGATTCAATGTAATTGCTTAATTAGTTTTAATATTTTTTTGTAACTACAACTAAAAAGAAATTAACATAAGAATAAATCACAAAATATAAAAATAAGTCTAATTTTCTCCCTTATTAACAAAATCATGTCATCAGCTCCTATGTATTTATGTCAATTATTATTGTCCACTGTTGTCAAAACCAAGATTGACAAAAATACCTACTGAATAAAGGCCACATTAGAATGGTTTTATCTAAATATCTGATAAATAGGTAATGTCTGCCTCTTCATCATTATTATTTTTCATACGTCCATTGCTCGCTTAATTATTTTGCTCCTCTTCAGTTTCTGGTGGTTGATTTTTTCCCCTTTATTTCCTTGTTTCTCATCATCATGATTACTACCTAAAAAGTGATGTTGAAATAAATTGTGAAGTTTTTGTAACTATGTAGAAAAAAAGTGGACAACATAAATTTGAAGGCTGCTCAATATCAAATAAAATACCTAAGCTTGAATTAATTTTTGTATTTACCTGCTGTGCTTTTTTTTCTTAGGATGCAACCTCGACATGCTGTTTTAACACAGCATTCCGGAAAATGTTTCCCTCTCTGCATAGCTGAAATTGCTCTCAGCAAACTTTACCACATGGTAGACCACATCTGAAAAAAAATATATGTTTTAATTAACGTCGTTTTGCCAAAATATTTTTCAGAATAACTTACTTAGAATGTTTGCCAACTGGTTGAATGGCAATTTATTAGGTACTGTTGCTCCTAGTAACACCAGTCCATGAACACATTGTTAGAACCTTCCTACAACAGGAAAAAAATGGGTCCAGGAGCATTTTCAATATTGTTACTAACTTTGTAAACATTACATTCACTAGCTTGTAGCTTGCAGTTCTCCACAGGTATCCAATGCCAACTGTTTTTCGTAACTGGATAATAACTTTTTTCTGATACTCATCGTCCTTTAATTTTTCTTCAAACCTGTTAATGTGTTCAGCATTCAGAAGAGGAAAATTAATATCTGAGGGTGGGTTCTCAATTTGAGCTTCAACCAAATGTGGCTGATTCTCTTTTATGATTGCCTCTAAATGTCCAATCTGTAATTGGTTATCTTTCATGGTACACATTACTTTTTGAAAACAATTTTCTGCAAACTGCTGATCTGAAGAATAAAAGGTAAATTGTGTAACACACACATAAAGAGTTTTGTTTGAGAAACCACCTTGGGCTCTATTTTGCCATTAGTGTACTATCCTTGCCTAAAAAAAAAACTAAAAGTACAAAAAGTACTTACTAGACTGTAGAACTTTCAGCACTTGTTTTATATTTTGTTCTGTAGCAATTAGGCTCACTGGTTCGGCTATCAGTGTTTCATTTTGAATGTCCTGCTGCTCAGTATCATTTGTGATATCCGAGGAGTTATCTGAGGACAGAGACTCGTGAAGAATCTCTGGGAAAACCACAATTTCCACTGGCTTGGTATTTTTGGTTCCAACAGAATTCTTTCTGACGCTATAGCTAGGGCCCTCCAAGTAATCATCAACAAATTTTGAGGGTTTTTTTAAAGGGCGTTTTTTTCCTTCATTGATTTTTGTACGAAGTGCGATTGGTATTACGAGTTTTGTACTGCAGCAGAAAAACAAAAATTGAAATAACAAGAAAAGAAAAATAGATATTTTTATTTTATTTAGAGTAAACATAATTTGAGCTGCACGTACATCATTTATTTATTGGTACAGCCCATTGAATATAGCAGCGAGAATTACACAAAACTCCTTTTTTCTTGCATACACATCTCTTATTCATTTTCTAGTGCATGCGCATCGCACAAATCCTTGACCGCCAACTATTGTTGCCTGTGAATTTGCAGCTCGTAAAGATACTGATGCATTTGGCACTTCTTCGATATACAAAAAAAGTAGTATTTCATGGTGTTCGAATTTCGAACATTCGTAGTTAATTTTATTTTGTATGTTCGCATTTCGAACATTCGCGTTTAGTTTTATTTTATTTCCGTCAGCGGTGAATTGACGTTTCTCGATCGATGCGCTTCCTCCCAAAATCTCGACGGGAGAACGTGGTAACTCGTGATTTGACAGTGACAAGTAAAAAAAAATGATGGCCGCGGCGTGCAAGCCGATGTAATAAAAAAAAATTGTATATTGTATTTTGGCAATCGATGCCCAGAAATTGGATGTAATAAATGGTAGTTCTGTTGCTAACCCTCTTTATTTATGGAACCCCCGGAAAAGATAACAAGAAATATTGGTTGTCAAATCCCAAAAACTAGAAAGAATTCGCGTCAATGGAGACGATCCTTGAAAATTAAAGGGAAATCGCTTTCCATAATGGTCCTTCTTCTAGCCGGATATTGCTGATATTGCGTAGGAAAATCGCCATATTCTCTCTTGGATATTTTTTTGTTCCCATCGCATCCTTGGAAGTTCCACTAGCCTGTAAGGTAAACTATGCATGTTTTCTAATGAGAATTTGAAAATTATTGTGTTCGACAACGTAAGAACTCTCTCACTCATTTCAAAGAACATTTTTGAAGTTGAAAAAGCATTTAAATTGCTGCTTTTATTTTATAAACGTTTTATTTGTGTTTGAAAAATGACGAACTGAATACTAGTTATTTATGCAAATGTTTGTGAATTTTCTCGTATATGTATTTTTAAAGCCAAGAATATTCATCTTTGTCGTGTACATATATTCTTCATAACTCGTTCATTGCATTTTCGTTCACTGAAATTTTAAATATAGTAATTGACTGACATGGATATTCTTAAAAAGTCTAGGAAGCACGCTCGATCGGCATTTACTCGATTAATCACTTGGTTGGATCGTAATCTCGATACTACAAATGTTTTTCAAATTCAAACTCGCGAAAAGGCCTTAACGGACGCCTTTGTTAATTTAGAAAAAATTGAAAATGACATAATTGACCTCGAGTGCGATGATGCTAGTGAGCTTCCTAGCGCTAATGAGTTTGATAGTACGGCAGAAAGGTATTTGGACTATCTTTCTAAGATGCAGAGAAGGATTCAAACCCTTTCCGAATGTACCACTCACACAAAAAATGACAATTCTCAAGTTATTATTGATAATAACTCCTCGACTCATATTGCAAAATTACCTCAATTGAAAATACCTGAATTTAACGGCGATATCACGAAATGGTCATCATTTTTCGAACTGTTCACATCGCTCGTTGCGAATAACTCCGCTCTTTCCGATGTCGAAAAACTGGTATATTTGAAAGCTTCATTAAAAAATGAACCCCTAGATTTAATTAACGCATTGGAACTTATAAATGATAATTTTCGTGTCGCAATAGATATTTTGTTTGAAAGATATAATGACAATCTCGCAATTATTAATTCGCATTTTAACTCAATTATTGATTACCCAAACCTATCGGAAGGCAATGCTCAATGTTTACGTGAATTTATTACTCATATGAAACAGCACATAAAATCGTTAAATAATTTAAATAAATCCGCATAAATCATCAACCCCTGAAGAAGATCTTGCTGAACAGGACTTCAAACAAAGTAAAAATTTTGGAAGATGGATCTTTTCAAGTTAACTTACCACTAATCTCTCCTAATGCTGTCACAAAACTTGGTGACTCCTTTCAAATAGCGAAAAAACGATTTTTAAATCTTGAAAAAAGGTTCCAGAAAGAATCCATTCTTTTTTCTCATTACCGAAAATTTATTAATGAATATGTAAGTAGAAGGCACTATGAGAGTTTCAACCCAGTAAAGGAGTGGGGGTACCTACATAGGTAGACGCAAAGTTTTAAAAATGCGCATGCGCCGGGTTATATGGTAATAATTGAAAACATTTTTGGGAGGATTCGAACCTGCCTCGCCGACGTTGACTTCGAGCTGTTTTCAAGCTGCTTACACACTAGGCTACCAAATAACTTAGTTATCGTATACTAAAATGAGGTAGTGTTGATTGAACTCCTTATCTACCCGGGCCGCGGTGTGTTTTGATAATTGATTTCGGCGAGTGGTCAGATAAGGAGATCGCGTGCCGGAGTGGTCTCCGTCTCCAGATATTTTTGTACGAGGTATGTCACATATTAAGATGTCAAAAAGACCTTAACGAATGTTGACATGTGACCCATCAAACGATTCAGCGTTACGCAGCGAGTGGTCAGATAAGGAGATCGCGTGCCGGAGTGGTCTCCGTCTCCAGATATTTTTGTACGAGGTATGTCAAATATTAAGATGTCAAAAAGACCTTAACGAATGTTGACATGTGACCCATCAAACAATTCAGGGTTACGCAGCGAGTGGTCAGATAAGGAGATCGCGTGCCGGAGTGGTCTCCGTCTCCAGATATCTATGTACGAGGTATGTCACATATTAAGATGTCAAAAGGACCTTAACGAATGTTGACATGTGACCCATCAAACGATTCAGCGTTACGCATTGTACGTCACGTTAAACGTCGCATGTCACGTTAAACGTCACATGTCACGTTAAACGTCACATGTCACGTTAAACGTCGAATGTCACGTTAAACGTCACGTGTCACGTGTCACGTCAAACGTTATATGTCACAATAAAAATAGTGTCCTGTTCCTATATAGCCTCTATTGTAATATGTCCTCAGAAGAGTACAGACGTCGAATTGAAGAGTTTATTGAGAACATTGGTAAATTAAATCAAGACATTGCTTTTTATGAAGACAAAAGTAGGGTTATGGATCAATTAGAAAATCTTTGTTTGTCTGATAAGAAAAAGGAAGAAGAAGTAAAGCATACGCGGGCGAGCAGTGTTCGTATTAACTGGATACCTGAAGAGGTAGATCAAACACTAGCTTTGGATGACGTCTTTAGACAATTACCGCAAGTAACATATCCATTGAGACGTATTCAACCCACACAGCTATCACCATGTCCAACAGAACAGAAGAGAGCATTAAAAATGAAGTCGATAATGTTTTTGCAATGACATGTATAATATTGGCATCTATTTTTGTTTTAATTTTAAAAATTATCTTAAAAATTGTAAAACGGAAATTTAAATCTACATGCAATATAAAGTCGATGAATATACAGAGTGTTTTAATTAAAAAAAACCATTTTCCTTAAACATTTATTTAAAATAATTATAATGGTAATACAACATTAGAAAACCAGTGACGGAGACGTTGCACATTCCGTTCGGTGCACAAATATGGTCCAGAGGCGTGGCAGGGGTTTGGAGCTTGAACAAAGTTTCCTGTTGCACACGGCGTACCATCAAATTTGCAAACATCAATAATGTGTGGAAAAACACCAAAGATGTGACATTTCTTTAGCAGAAATTCAGCTTTTTGTTGTCCGCGAACGTAAATGTAGTCTGCAGCATACAACAGCTTGCTTTCTAATATTTCATTTACTTTGGAATATTCTACATCTCCCGAAGAGTATCTAATGCCATGCCCATTCCTTTCCAAGTAGGATGTTGTCTTTTTGTCCTCGTTACTCAATGTAGAAAACGGTTGCGGCGGTAAAAATATGTAATGTGAACTTTTGAAACCAATTTCTATGGTGAGTTCTTTGGCAACGAAAAGCCCATCTACGACAAAGCCTTGAATGTCTACAAATGCTACTCTCATGGTGACGTCTGCTCGAATACTAACTCTGATCATCAACTAGTTTAGGCTTTTAACGATTTCGGTGAGGGGGAAGTATTCCATTACGCAGTCGTGAATTATGATGCAATAGACTTTGGTATTTTCGGGGAAGCCTATGTTTGCTTCAATGTCAAGTTTCACATCGACTGTGGACGCCTTCATGCTTTCCTCCTGTTTCGAACAATCGATAACAAACAATGCACGACGTTTGAAAGAAGAATAATCCAGCAGGGGGCGCTTCTGTGTGGAGTTCGCGTAGTTGGGATAGAATTCAGTATAGTTAAAGTATGCCTCATTGTAGTCGGTTTTACCAAAATCCAATTGCATTCTTTCATTAGGCCAATAATCACCATTAAGTGACAGTCTTATACTTTGTACGTCGGCATTGTCAAATAAAGTCGGGTCAGATGTACTCACGTTACGTTTGTCAGTTTGAAAGAAAACAATAACAAAACGAGGTCTTTCAACTGAAGTGGATGTTTTAACAGCCCAAACTTCGCGTCTTGCGCCTTTAGTTATGGCAGGTAATTCGTGTAACTCCCACTTCCTAAATGGAATAACTATAGGCTGATCTTTTTGAATGGATTTCATGAGATTCAATTTTATATCGTCATTAGGAAAGATATGTTTCACTTTCAGTTCAACGCTTGTAATGTTAATTTTAGCAGTTGTACTAGAGGGCGTACCAGAGACATTCTTTTCAGTAATATATATGCAATCATTATCATTTCGTGCTCGAACTAGCCGTATTGTTTGTCGCCCACATGTAATCATGGGATAATCGTTGAAAATGCTGAAAATATGTTTGAGAGGTATTTGAAGGTTGAAAGACTTGTCGCTGACATTCAGAATGGGATCTTTCGGGTAATTCCAACCGGCTATAGCCATATGATTGGAATCTTCTTGACTGTAGCAAGTCATGGCAAGTACTGCACTTACGATTCCAGGATCCCGAACTGTTTCCATTTCCCTGGCACTTTCACTGTACGTACATGAATCGAATAGAAAGGCTCCAATATTATTTGCTAATTTTACGTCACCAGCTCCATGTGTTTCAAGCGAACCTTTAATGCACAGCAAAGTTTCGCTCATTGCAAAGAACGAATCAACTTGATTAATGCTAAACTCCACAATGTCACTGCAATTGAATGACTTTATAAATGGAGCATAGGTTCTGTATTCAGCCTTTCGAATTGAATCATCAAACATCGGCTTACGATAAATATCAAACATTGAAGGCATGTTGTCATTTTGACGAAGCCGTTTTCCATACATGGTTGTCATTTTTCAATTTAAAACCCAGTGATTGCAGGACCAATTTGTTTGCGAACGTGAGTTGTTTCAGCTTTGATGGTTGCGTAGCTAATGAAGTTGAAAGCTCTGCAGACTGTCTTTTATGATTGATTATTAGCCCCATCTGCTTCTCACTCTAAGCTCCAATATCAAAGTACTCGATTCACCTCTAAAGTTTACAGGCTGGCCGTCTTGGTCAAAGGCAACAACAGTGATATTGATTATTTTCTCTTGCGGTATAACAGGTAAGTAGAGCAAATTATGAGGAATTTCGTCAATGGAATAACCAGGATCTACTTGTATGACGAATTCGTAGATAGTATGAGCAGGTCTGCTTGCATCGAATGCCCCAGTGGTAATGTTGCAATCGAAGCGGATACTGGATACTTTAATGATTTTGACGGGGAGATCTGAAGAGTGCATTTTGTTAGCGTCGAGTATTTTCGACGAAAATCCTAATATTCTTCCAAGACTATTATCTTCCATGAATGAAATTTTGTATTTGCTGAAAATTTCACATTTCAACGTATTGTGATTGGGTTTTAGTGAAAATATATCCTCCGGTCTAGTTGAATTGCTCGCACCCAACTTATCACTGATAAACGCTTCCAAATCAGCAATTTCATAGCATCCAGTGGGAAAATCAAAACTTTGCAGCTTACTATTGGTATCGTAGTAGTAAAAAATACAATTTTCAATGTTTGGTATACTGTGATAAGAATGAAAAGATCTTAGAGCTATTTCGTAATCATTCTTCGGATCGAGCACAATAGGCGTAGGAGGTTGAAAGGTAAATTCATGATTGGTGCTGTTTACTCTCAGCAACTGCGACATGATGACTAATGAAATTGGATAGATGTTTGAATTTAAATAACACACACACAAAATGTTCAATTATTTATTGTTACAAAGAAAACAAGTGGCTTGAGAACTCGGAGTACCGTCACAATGCGTCGTCCAATCAGGCCGGTTGTAATGGATGAAACAAGGCAGGCGTATTTGTAGTTCAAAATTTCCTCGATATTCATCAGGAAGTTTATGCCATATATCCAACAACTCTGAAGGTCTTACACTCTTTACTAGATATTCGATGGGAAAGTGTTCCAACTCTTCTGCAGTAAAACTTCTTAACGATTTTTCATGGTACATATGTGCTAATAATAGCTGCGTCATTGTTGTAAAAATTTCAAGCACAAATGTCCGCAATTTATTTGATTGTAGTTTTGATATTGGGTATTGTTGTAGAAAATTCTCGCACTCTTTCCGAGATATTCGACAACTTCTTTCGGCGGCTTCAAGTTACCAAATGAATCAAAATACTCTACATTGTTGTTTATCTTTCTGTAAGCCACCCAATGACTTCCACTATTCTTAGAGACATCTAAATTAACCACTGCACATTCTTGTCTTCGAGGACCGTCTTTGGGCAGAGTGTCTCGCATGAAAACTCCTCTAAAATGTGGTATTTTGAGTAATTTTGCGTGATGCGTTATGTCAAGGTCAGATAGTGCACGATTGGGTAGCTTTATTAGTTTTTTTGTTTTTTTAAATACAATCCAAATCCGCCTTTTGAATACTTTTTCAAGTATAGGCCAGATCCTACACGTTCCATAGCCTTATTATGACGTACATCTTCTTCCAATTTCTTTTGCGCATGATTAGCATCAATGACGGTTTTTGCAATCCCAGCAGCACCACCTGACAAAGCTCCAAGTGCCGATAGACCAGCAAACAAAGGAATAAGTGGTAGGAAACCTCCAGATTTCGCTACAGGTATTACTCGAGGAACCTCAACTTCTTTTTTGCCACCAAATTCTTTAATAAGTGCTTTGGCTGCTCGTAAGGCAAACGTTGCAGTGTCTTTTAAAGATGTTCCTCTCTTCATGGACTTTCCCACTTTCAGAACAACATCTCGATGAAAAGAACGACGTTTGCGACGACAACCCATTCCCAGCTTTCTTTTCACTCCGCCTTTCACAACTAATGCAGCAGTTTTCTCCCCCAAAGAAGCGTCTTTTGATTTGACGCGTGCCCAAGCTTTATCTTCAAGTATTCGATCGGCTTTGTGTCGTTCCTCGAGAGACTTATTCTTCCAGTAAGAAATATCGTGTTGTTTACAAGCAGCGTCCAAGGGGTTAATGCCCGGATCTCCTCGATCAAGACGTTTTTCCAATTTTGTACCAGCTAACAAAAAAAAAACAATTATTTTTTCGCAAAAAAAGGGGTGGGGGTTTACTTACGTCCACAGTACTGATAGCTAGGTAAGTGAAGTTCAATAGGTAGTTTATTGATGAGAGAATTCAAAATACCTTCTCCTTCAAACACCAACATTGAGACTGATACGCGTAAGTGGCGACACCTATATTTATAGAGTAGCACTTGGAAAAATCGACGCACACGATGAAGATAATTCAACAAGAGCAGACCATACCTATTGAAAATCTAGATTTTACCTCAACGTCAACTGTTGGAAAACATGGCAAATTGTTACCAAATTCTTTCCGTGCTATTATATGCGGTCCCAGCGGGTGTGGAAAGACGAATGCCGTGCTGGCGGTCCTATTCAATCCGAATGGCGCGAAATTCAAAAATATTTATGTTCATTCAAAATCGTTATTCCAACCGAAGTATCAATTGCTGCAAGAAGTGATAGCACAAGTGAAGGGTGTCGGGTATTTCCCATTTAAAGACAATGAGGAAATAATTAGTCCAGATAAGGCTCGACCAAATTCCATCTTTTTATTCGATGACGTAGCCTGTGACGGTCAACAAAAAATTCGTGAATACTACTCCATGTGTAGACATAAAGATATCGATGCTGCATATCTTTGTCAAACATACTCATACGTGACAATTGTAATGTAATTGTGTTATTTAAGCAGGATGAGGTAAACTTGAAACATATATTTGACGAACACGTATCTCCAGACATGACATTTGACACATTTAAAAATATGTGTTCAAAGTGCTGGTCTGACCGCTTTGGTACTTTAGTAATTGTGAAGGATTTCACCTTCAACGATGGTAGGTATCGCAAAGGATTCGATAAATATATAAAATTGTAAGCTGCATCTTTAGTCTACACCAATATGTCTGACGATAAGGTTGCTAATGCATTGCGTAAGAAAAAAGTGTCTGAACTTGCTAGATCAATTCGCAAAAAATACTTGGCGTTGAAATTAGGCAAATCGGAGCAAGATGAGTCTCTTAATAAACCATTCGAACCAATATCTAAACCACTTGAAGAAATTGTGCAATCCTCAAAAGCATTACAAAAAACGATTACAAATTTAAATCCAATTAAAAAAGAGGAAATAAAGAAGGAAGAAGAAGAACCTGATGATGATGTGTTTACACCTTTTCGAAACGGAACCGGTGGCCGAAACCGATGAATCCGGCAATATTACACGTTCTGAATCTACAGAAGAGATGCGTCCCGAAATTTCTCAGGAAGCTTTCGCAGACTATTTGGATCAATATCCTGCCATCAGTCATCAGTTCATTGAAGATTACTTTCAAAAAGATGATAAAATTGATAAAAATTATGGTCCGATATACAATGATGAAATCGGTTGGTCATTAGGCAAACGTCGAATTGCGTTTGATGGAAAAACCGGTAATATAAACATACTACCTGAGAAAAACAAAGAAGGAAGATATGTAATTGGAACACCAGGCTTGTATGAACTTCTATTTTACCGAGACCCCAGTTACAATGATCAAGATTTACAGAACTATAAAAATCTTTTGGCAAAAACTGAAGTTCATTTAGACACGTTAGATCGTCTTAAGGGCTCAAGTACTGAAAAATATCACATCATAAAACCTTTATTCAAAACAAAATCTCTAACGACCACGAATAGATCGTCCAAGGTATTGAATCGTCTAAAATCGATTCCTTCGGCAAAAGGAAAAGGTATCGATCGTTTAACATATAATGATAAACCTATGGAGTATATTTATTGGGACGATGCCAATGCATTGGTGGATCGTTTGAAATTGTTGATTGCTTCAAAAGATGCAGGTAATACGTCACACGACAACGAAATAGTAGCAATTATCAATGAGCTCAAGGAGGCTGATATAATAGAATAATACAATCAGAAACTTGTTCATTTCAATTATGCCTGTCGATAAATTCGGACATAGACATCAAACGCCTTATGCGCGTTTACCAGCGAAAATTACGTTTCCTCATACACCGGACGGTAATATTGATATTGAAAATGTGAAAATTTGTAATTAACATTACAAATAGTGACGCTGCAACAAAAAAATATGTTGATGTGCAATTGAATGACCTACGTACTATCAACTCGCCATTAATTCAAACACATGGTGTGGTGCTGCAGCAACAAGACTATGATATAAAGAATTCAGCAGTAGGATTGAACGAAATAAGAAATGAGCTTCATAAGACGAAAATCCCCATATTACAGGCGCACATTACCAACTTGCAAAATAAAACTAACGAAATTGATGCATTTATTTCGCGAAATCCCCCTGTAGCAGGTAGGGATATGGCTACGAAGAAATACGTTGACGATTCAATTGTCACAGCCAAAGTATTTGTTCGAAAAGAATTCACTGCTTCTATTAACAGGTGTGTTGAAAGCATACGTGAGTTACAAAAAGAAATTACAGAAAATATCAGAGCCGTCTCTGATATGAAAACTAACGTTTCGGGCATTGTAGAAAATATTAAGGTTATGAATACGAATACCGTTAGCCGCATTAACAGTCTGGAGCTGAAGCTAGCTGGTAGTAAGTCATAATATGCATTCTAAAGAAAAAATTCAGCTTGTACATGAGCTCCACAAACCGATACGGAAAAAATTCCCTCGAAGACGTACTATAGTTAAGGGGTTGTTTGATATTTGGCAATTAGACTTGCTAGATGTACGTGCTCATGCAGCTCAAAATCGGAATCATAAAATGATTCTAGTCGTTATTGATTGTTTTTCAAAGTTTGTGTGGACACGCCCACTAAAGACGAAGAACGGAGAGGAAATCACTCGAGCATTCTCGGACATTCTCGCTCATACTAAACAAATACCGAAAAATCTGCAATCTGATCAGGGGACGGAATTTTACAACAGCAAATTTCAAAATTTAATGAAAAAATATGGCATAAATCATTATAGCGTATTTAGTACAATGAAAGCTTCTATGGCTGAGCGAGTTATAAGAACGCTAAAATCAAAACTCTACAAGTATTTCAGTTTAAATGGCACCCACAAATGGCTGGACATTCTACCTAAAATTACTCAAGACTACAACAATACAAAACATTCCACAACAAAATATAAGCCTTCTCAAGTCAACAAATCCAACGAAAAATCTATATTGAATAACACCTATACTCATTTAAAGATAGCTGGCCCACGAAAATTCAAAGTTGGCGACATTGTGCGCATATCTAAGGCAAAACATGTCTTTGAAAAAGGTTATACACCCAATTGGACTACAGAACTATTCAAAATCACCAAAGTTAAAATTACCAATCCCGTTACGTATTTACTTGAAGACATGCAAGGTACACCAATCAGCGGCTGCTTCTATGATGAAGAACTACAGAAAACATCAAATCCCGACATTTACCTGGTTGAAGAGGTGCTCAGAAGAAAAGGAGACAAAATGTACGTGAAATGGCTGGGCTTAGACAAAAAACATAACAGTTGGATTGAAAACATGGATGTTTTGTAACTACTTTTTGCTTCGCCGCGTTTGAATACATTTTTGAAGCAAGAGCTGGCGTTAACCACAAGCAGTTAGGACTATAAATTGAAGTGAGCTTTAGCACTTGAGCGTAGTTAGCAACATGACTTCTCAAGATAGTGATCACAGTAATGTCGAATCAAGTGGCGTATCTGACTGTAGTACAGAGTTGGAAAGAATTTTGGAAAATTATGAGACTGCTGCAAAGTCTGAAAATGTATACCTACTTCCGACACAATATACAATTTCTGGTTATGAAGTAAAATGTGGAATATGTCCTGCAAGATCGTTCACACCTGCTGTTATTTTATCTCAACAGCTTCAGTTCAGTAAAATATCTTTCAGCACTTATGAATGGGATACCTTTATTTCAAAGATGAAGCAACAAATGAATGATTTCTTTCATACTGCAGACGAGTTCCAACCTGATTCGTTGCCATGTGGAGAGTACTGCACAATTACTTAGTTGATTTTTGTTAAGAAACATAGTGTTGAGTATTACATGGATGAAGAAGAAGTTTCGCAAATTTTAGAATTGAATAATTTAATTTTACAACGTATATCTATGTTAGAAAATTTGAATTTTTGTCAATATTATTATAATGTTTTGAATTTCTGTAAAAATACCTCCGAAAATTTAAGTCATCTACAAATTTTTTATGCATTTTGTTCTATAGCCCCAAACAATATGTTAAATTATGCCCTCAGAGAATTTGTATTCTTTTGTAAACTTAAAGTTATTAATGATTTAAATAAATAGTTGTTAAGCATTATAGGTGTTTTTTATTGAAACAAAAAAAAGTAGTCAAATTAACATTTATTGATAATAGTATATGATACAGAAGGGGGGTAGGTACATACGCGAGTTACAGTTTTAAATATTACAAATACAGCATTTTATGAATAATAATCGGAATCCTCATCTTCACTATGATGATCGATAAATCTATTTGGACCCCGATGATGAAGAGGTATGTCTGGTTGTTTAGGATGCAAATCATTGTGGCAATCGGAGCTACTTTTTAATTGAAATATTACTTTTATATAGCCATTTTGGCACCAATAATACTTTTGACGATATAAAGTAAAGATATCTTCTCTAGCGTATACTACGTGTGAATGTTTTCGAACGACATGTATAGAAATATTCAGATTACTTTCTTCTAAAAGGGACGCTAGCTTCCTATAGCAAAACTGACATAATGATAATCTTAGGTTTACTATATAATATAAATGAATCCAAGCGCAATATTTTTTTTTCAAATGTTTAAAAAAATTCATTCTCCAGATAGGACAAGTTAGTAAATAGTCACGGTTTTGTGAATTTATGTATCGTTCTTGTATGACCGATAATAAATCACGCTTGTATGTGATGCGTTTAGCATTTTTGACGATTGCATCCCACCTATATTGAGCATAATTTTGAAATATTTTAAGCATTAAATTTTGTGGTAAATGTACATCAGTTACAAATTGGTTTATTGCTGTTGTATTTTCGCATATTATCTTAACACATAAATCTTCAAGTTTTGCTACCATTATATCTAAAATGGAAAAAAAATTATTTTAATAAACTGTAGCGACCCCACGGTAACGTATCGAACGATTCGGGAAGTAAGTGTCTTTTATCGTCGTAGGGACTTAGACCTATTTTTGTTTGTTCAATTGAAAATACATCGTGCACATAGGAACGGATCGTGTTTTGGGTTACAGACATCGTTTTCCATTCTTTTAAACATCTAACGTAATCTTCAAATAATAATTTATTTTTGACAACATTTTTCTTAACTCCCTTTGATTTTTTCGTGATTTGCCCATCCTGAACTTTATATGCATACATTTTAGACCGTAACCCAACAAAATGCGTTATTATTTTCCCATTGGCTTCATCCTTCATTAGTCCTAAAACTTTTTTATTTACACGAGGAATTCGGTACACGTTATTTGGAGCATAGTCTGAAGTGTCGAATTTTTCAATGTATGTATCGATTACTTCTTTATATACATCTTCACAGATTATTTCATATATAAAACTGTCAGTATCTGTATACAATAATTTACATCTCTCTACCCCCAATTTGGGGAGTATAAAATCATAGTGGAAGTCGTACATTATGGTTTTAGCCAAATCTAGAATGGCCATCCCGATATACAAAGGTTTATTGAAACAATGTTCAGCTTTTTTAAGTACAATTATCATTAAATCGTCCTCCTCGTCGAGTACTGTTCTACCATGGAACCGTGGGCTGGCAATTAAATGTTTAGCGCCATAACGACCCTCATAAGTTTTCGGTATCATTACGATTTTTCTCCCCCCAATTGCTTCCATAGTTTTTCCGAATACAGCGTTATTTGCAAGCTTTCTTAGGTCTTTTTCAAAGATGTTAGTAGCCGAGGTCCTCAATCGAGTGTTCAAATCAATGTACGGCTTCAGCCACTTTGACTGTTTAAATTTTAATACTTTATGAATTTGAATTAACTTGAAACCGTGTGACAATGCTTGTTTTAAATTTCTATAATGAAGCGTGTATTCTTTTTTGTCGTGCAATGTGGTCATTAATTTCGGTAATTTGGATTCTGGCGGAATGCGGTGTTCGGGGCAGAATGGAAAGTCTTTATGTTCGTCGTGTAATCTTTCAGGGTATTCTAGCGTGACTTGAAAAATATAGCCATCGGGAGAATCATCGGGCAGCGTCATTATGTTCACATAATCCTCAGGTGAACTGATAGTTTTTTGATCGGTGCCAAATTTACTGATATTTTCGACCCAAGAAAACCCCTCATAAGGTAGGGGTTCGCTCATAGCCTTTCCGTACAAATTATTTACATCTAAAAATAATATATAGCTTGAGGGTTTGGTGGGATCATATTCTGACATGTATTTATTGTTAGCTTCAGCATGTCTGCTACTACATACAGATATTCCCCCTCGAATCGACTTTTCTATAAACATTATCATGTCAACATCTTTCAAAATTTGCAGCTTACATCCAGTATATTTAAGCATACAATCCCACGTATAGCCAGGCATTGTAAAATACCAGGCGGGGTCAAGGGAGTAAGTTTTCAAAGAAGACTCACGAAAATTTTCGAAAATGTCGGCAAGAAGCAGAATATCGGTACGCATTTACAAATCGCTATATTCTCCAAGTGTTTTAATATTAAAGGATTTCCAAACGTTTTGTGCGTGAGCAAAGTCTTCATCAGTAATGTTATTCTCATTAAGTCTATTGTAAAAACATTCCTGTTTAGGTAATCGAGTTTCATTTAATTTCTCTAAATTGTCAATATAGTCGTATGGAAACACGCCTTTACGCGTTAATAGTTCAAAGTGATCAGCATTCAATGTAGAAAATTCTTTTTTTAAAATCACGAAATCCTCAATACGCAGAGTCTTAACTAGATTATCCAAGGTAGTACCCAAAAATCTGAACGAATCTATAAATCGGAATTTAATGTTTGTAGCTGTATCGTATTGCGTAAAAGAAATGTACTTGTCTTTATTTACTGGAAGTATACTAACCCGCCCTCGTCTAACAATATCTCTTATAAGAGAGTGCGAATCATAGGAGAGATTATGATATATTATGGGTACAACAAACAGTTTTTTAAAGTTCAGATTACATGTTTGGTGAGCAAATCCACGGAACTGCCCAGTAAAATGATCATGATCTCTAACAATGACTTCTTTATCTTTGAATATTTTTTCACAAATGTGACATGTTTTGCCAACAGTGGGGTCCGACTTCGCCGCCACCTCAATTGGGATAATATTTTTAATCTTACTTTCAACAAATTTTGCCACTGTGGTCATTTCATTTGCAAACCAATTCATGCAATCTTCACCTCTGTGTGCTTTATAAAATGATAAAGAGCCATCAAATGAGCATTTGAAGTAATAGCCTATACTGAAGGCCTTATGATGCTGATATTTTTGCGTAGTTTTGCTAATTTCTATGTTACATTTTTCTAATTGCGATTCAATGTCAGCATAAATGGTAAAAGGACACTTTTGTTTATATACGTGATTTCGAAATTCAACAAAGTCGTATTTGGAGAAAGTAATTTTTTCGTTATTCATAGTTTCACAAAGAGTATAATGAATATTTAATTTTTCTTCACTGAAAAAATAATTTAAACATCTATCACAAGGATATTTTTTACCGTTATGTTTATTCAACTGACTCGATAATAGTCTAGAGAGATTCTTAATCCACACATAATGATATTTGATTTCTAAATGTTCATTGTCTTGAGAAGGGGGAGGGGGAGCATCAAAATCATTCAATTTAGGGAAATAATGATCCCGAATTAAAAGTAAATTCACATGTCTATCTAATTTCGACTTTGTCAACCTGACAGGTATTACTGAAAAAAATGTTTTTTCATTACTCCCTATCATTTCTAAAGCGTACACATTAACGGAAATATTGTTGAGCTGCTCAAATTTTGAAATTTTACCAAGTTTCATTGGCATGTCCATTCCTTCAGTATTTAAAACACGACTGTAATGCGGATATTTAGATAATCTCTCCTTATTTCGTTCAGCAGGATACAACGCACTGACTATACTCCAAAAAAAGCATGCTAAATCATTGTTTTGAACATTGACACAAGCAAGCTTTCGAGCTATTTGTGTAGGTAATTTAATGAAAGATGAGCCGTTTCCCATTTCAAATTTGTTAATTGCTACCTCTAAGGAAATTATGCTGCTCAAAGCCCACCCTGAATTCATTTCATTACATTCACTGAGTTTATTCAATAGAAAATCTATCACATTTTTATCATACCACTCCTCCAGATCCGTTCCCGCATCAATTACCGAATTAGGTGTACCAAAATGTTTTCGGTCTGCAATTTCTGAATCGTCCGATTGTTTGATAAAATCACCACAGAAAGTTACGTTAACTTTTAACATGTACATTTGCTTCAAAATTTCAGAAATTTTTTCATTGAAAAGTTTAAATGCATCTATAAAAAATTTTTTAATTTCTTCATGCTCCAAGTTTATAATTAATCCCGTTCTTACTCTGCTCTTGAATACTGAATTTATGTTAATCCACTTAACTTTTTGTTTTAAGCCTCCACCTATATGTCCCCGCTTCATTGCTTTAATAAAATGACGCATTCTTTTCAGTTCCCCCATTTTTGATTGAATTTTTCTAACTTGACCCACGGAAAAATGTATTTTATTTAACGCTTAATTGCATTTCCTCAGATGCGAATTTATGGCTTTTAATGCAAAAGTTTCTACATGTGTCGAAAAATTGTTTTTAATTTCCAACAAAGTTGCATCGATTTTACTCATTGTATTTGGATAATTAAACATTATTGCTGTATTTGTAAAAAAACTGTAACTCACCTAAATTTCCTTAATTTCAAATGATGCAGCTAAATGGGGGCGACCGCAATAATAAGATCCTTGGTATGTCAAGCTGTATTTCCCTTTCTCGAAATGGCTGATATAAGGCTCATATGTATCAGTCACTCTGTTCGGCAGGAACACGACTTTATCGCCCAAGTCAAGTAGAACGCTCGTTCCAAATGTTGTTTTAGCTATTTTTGCAGCATAAATTGCTTGAGGAACTCCTATTTCCAGATCCTGCAGCTTCACTATAGGCTTCCTAGCTGTAATGGAGGAAACTTTGTTTATTTTCTCTAAATCCATCTAAAAAGATTTTAAAAATTTCATTTTCAAATATTTTGTGAGACAAACACACACACACACACACACACACACACACATACGCATACGCATAACAATAATATTGAAACTTACTTTTAATTTCGTCTTGTAGCACTCACGTACGCACTCTCAGCAAAATCTTGTTTATATGTGGATAGTCAAATGATACTAAACCGTATGACTTCTCCTTTTTTATACCTTCAAGGTGAGATGTTTACAAAATCAGAAGTTTCCAAAAATATAGATATTTTCACAGTGCACACAACCACAAATCAATAGACAAAAATATTAGTCGAAGGAAATCGAAAACAAAAACATACTTTCATTTAATTGGGAATTTACAAATTTTGCGGTTACCTGTGTGTGTTGTGAACCTATTGTTTACCGATATTGATTAAGACTTGTTATTGAATATTCCAGAAAGATGAAATCCTTCTATCTATCTTCTGAAGCAATTGAAAACAATGCTGTCAAAAGTTATTTCATTGTATGAATAAAAGTTTATTTTAATTTTTTTTTAATAACTGAAATAAAATTATGAAAATTGACTTTACTCGTTTCTTCATCCTTTTATTGTGACATAAAACGTTTAACGTAGCACGTCACGTTTAACGTGTCGCGTATAACGTGACACGTGACGTTTAACGTGACATGCGACGTTTAACGTGACGTACTTTGCGTAACGCTGAATCGTTTGATGGGTCACATGTCAACATTCGTTAAGGTCCTTTTTGACGTCTTAATATGTGACATACCCCGTACATATACAAAAATATCTCAAACTGGAGACGTAATCGGGACCTTTACATTGATAAAAATCATAGTACGCCTTCACCAGATTTTAAGACATGCTATAAAGTTTTTTTATACTTTTATATTACTAAATTTTCGTCTTACAATTTTTAATAATCAAATTGACAATTATTATCTCTATACATAAATAAACCACCGTCGCTATCGGTACCGCGGCAATTAAAGTCGCTATCGGATCGTTTGATGGGTCACATGTCAACATTCGTTAAGGTCCTTTTGACATCTTAATATGTGACATACCTCGTACATAGATATCTGGAGACGGAGACCACTCCGGCACGCGCAAAAATCATCTCCTTATCTGACCACTCGCTGCGTAACGCTGAATCGTTTGATGGGTCACATGTCAACATTCGTTAAGGTCCTTTTGACATCTTAATATGTGACATACTTCGTACATAGATATCTGGAGACGGAGACCACTCCGGCACGCGCAAAAATCATCTCCTTATCTGACCACTCGCTGCGTAATGCTGAATCGTTTGATGGGTCACATGTCAACATTCGTTAAGGTCTTTTTGACATCTTAATATGTGACATACCTCGTACAAAAATATCTGGAGACGGAGACCACTCCGGCACGCGATCTCCTTATCTGACCACTCGCCGAAATCAATTATCAAAACACACCGCGGCCCGGGTAGATAAGGATTTCCCGCAAATTCAATCAACACTACCTCATTTTAGTATACGATAACTAAGTTATTTGGTAGCCTAGTGTGTAAGCAGCTTGAAAACAGCTCGAAGTCAACGTCGGCGAGGCAGGTTCGAATCCTCCGAATTTTTTTCAAATATTACCATATGACCCGGCGCATGCTCATTTTTAAAACTTTGCGTCTACCTATGTAGGTACCCCCACTCCTTTACTGAGTTGAAACTCTCATAGTGCCTTCTACTTATGTAGCTCTGAATCATGCGCGCTACGTGCCTTTTTCTTTTCATAATGCTCTCAATCATAATAAATATTTTCTGCCTCATCATTGTATCGTAAAGGAAACGAATTCGAGTACTCCTCTCCGCTTAGTTTTTGATGCTAGTTGTAAGAGTTCTAGCGGCTATTCTCTTAATGATATAACCCTGAAAGGTTATCAAGTGCAGCCAGATTTGTTCGATATCATTTGTCGTTTTCGTCAGTTCTCTTTCGTGTTCACTGCAGATATCGAAAAAATGTATCGGCAGGTGAAGGTTAACCCCAGTCAAACATATTTGCAAAATATTCTTTGGAGGAATCAACCCTCCGATCCCATACAGTCCATTGAATTGACCACTGTGACATATTGTACAAAGCCCGCCAGCTTTCTCAGCACGCGCACGCTGAAAGAAGTTGTGTTGGTTAATGGAAAAAATTTTCCTCTCGCATCTCAAGCTATCCTTACTCAAACTTATGTCGACGACATTCTCTATGGCTCTAATGACATTGCAACACTTAAATCATCTCACGAGGAACTCAATGCTCTCTTAAATAGCTCTGGTTTTCGATTGCACAAATGGTGCTCGAACTCCCCCGAATTTTTAGAACTAATCTCTGAATCTTCTCGATCTATCTCTTACGATGTGCAAATTGAAAATGTTTCCAACAAGGTTTTGGGCCTTTCATGGCAACCTTGTCAAGATGTGTTTACAATTTCTCTACCAAAATCAACTCATTGCGAACCCATCACGAAACGAAAAGCTCTCTCGATCATATCCCAAATGTTTGACCCACTTGGATTAATTGGCCCAGTCATATTAATTGGAAAAATTTTTATGCAGTCCCTTTGGAAGGCAAATTTGAATTGGGATGATCCTTTACCCCCATCTCTCGCTCATGATTGGCATTCGTTTATTGTAAACATCCCAGCCCTAAATACTTTGAAGATACCTCGACACATTTTTCTCAAAAAGAGAATCTCACATGTTGAGCTTCATGGATTTGCCGATAGCAGCTGCAAGGCATACGCTGCCTGTGTTTATTTTCGATTGTAATTTAATTGCCTGTAAATCTGGAATCGCGCCTTTGCGTCCCAACCTCACTATACCTCGTCTTGAACTGCAAGCTATGCTCTTGTTATCAAGGCTAACTCAAAAAATTGTCGACGTCTTCGAAAGTATTGTATTTTCTTCAGTTAATCTGTGGTCAGATTCACAGATCTCTCTATGTTGGATCAACTCTCACTCTTCTCGTTGGTCAGTGTTCGTGACCAACAGAGTTTCCCAAATACAGGAGCTCACAAAAAATTGGAAATGGCGTCATATTCCATCAACAGACAATGCCGCTGATCCTTTGTCTCGTGGTCTATTGGCCAAGGATATTATATCCTCCAAACTATGGTGGTACGGTCCATCGCTTTTGCTGGATTCTTCGCTAGAACTCTCAAACCGTGATAAAAAATTTGATATGGTTGATCTACCTGAACAAAAAAGGACGAACCTCAAGGTTACATGCCCAGCCCTGGATCCGACGGTAATCTTTTGGGAAGAACTTTTTTCAAAATTTTCGAAATTTTCTCGCCTGCTCAGTACTGTGGCATATTGTCTCAGGTGGTTTCACAATTTTAAATCCCCCCTCGACAAATCAGTCGGACCTTTGAATGTGAATGAAAAACATTTGGCAAAAACCCTGATCATTAAAAATATACAGTCCACAAAGTTCTTCAATGAGATATCTGAGTTGAAAGCAGGAAAACCCCTTTCAAACAAAAATATCATCTCTTTAAAACCTTTTCTAAATCAAGATGGATTCTTGTGCGTCGGTGGAAGGTTGACAAATTCCGACGTTCCCGAGTGTCAAAAACATCCGATTCTTCTCCCCTCCAAGGATCTTGTAGTGTCCATGATTCTCGCACACGAGCACAACCGCCTTGGTCATGCTGGCTCTCAAACAGTGTTGGCTAACATTAGGTTACAATACTGGCCCCTTAACGCTCTTCGTGAGATAAAAAGAATAATTCGAAACTGCAACAATTGTTTCCGTTTCCTACTGCAGCCTTCTCAACAAATAATGGCTGATCTGCCGAAAGACCGAGTCTCCATATCTCGCCCTTTCCAAAAGGTGGGAGTGGATTTCGGCGGCCCCATAATGGTTAAGACTTCCAAGCTAAGGAAGGCTCCCCTCTCAAAATGCTATATTGCGCTATTCGTTTGCATGGCTACCAAGGCCATACACTTAGAGTTAGTTTCCTCATTCTCAACCCAAGCTTTTCTAATGACGATAAGACGCTTCATATCTCGAAGAGGTAATCCATCCGTTATTTTTAGCGACAACGCTACAAATTTTTCAGGTTCACGTAATGAACTTCGAGAACTTTACTTGTACTTTAAAGGTTCTGATGTGTCAGATGTAATAAAAACATTCGCATCGGAAAATACCATTGATTGGAAATTCATACCCCCTCTCAGCCCTCATTGGGGAGGCGTTTGGGAATCCCAAATAAAGGTGGCTTAAAGTCATCTCAAACGCCAAATTGGAAATTCGAATCTGACCTTTGAGGAATTGACCACGGTTTTGACCCAAATCGAGGCGATTCTGAATTCGCGCCCATTGTGTCCCATCTCAAATGACCCCTCCGACCTGGAATGTTTAACTCCTGGCCACTTTTTAATTGGGACCAGCCTCACTTCCTACCTGGAACCCAGTTTTGCCCATATCCCTGAAAATCGATTAAGCTTATATCAAAAATGCTCCCGTATTCAACAGACTTTCTGGAAAAGATGGTCTGTGGAATACTTGAATACCCTGCAAAATCGACCTAAGTGGTTGCACCATCGGAAAAATTTAGGAGTAAATGATCTTGTTTTGCTCAAAGAGGATGGTGTACTTCCTCTGCAATGGCCTAGAGCCAGAATTGTGGAAATTCTGCCTGGTGCGGATGGTAAGGTCCGAGCCGTTAAAATCAAAACTCTCCGTGGTAAATTTATACGTCCTATTTCAAAATTGTTTCTTTTGCCCCAAACATTATAATTACAATTTGGCTTAGTTTAGTTTAGAGCCGGTTCGCTCAAGGCCGGGGAATATGTTCGGATTTCGAACATTCGTAGTTAATTTTATTTTGTATGTTCGCATTTCGAACATTCGCGTTTAGTTTTATTTTATTTCCGTCAGCGGTTAATTGACGTTTCTCGATCGATGCGCTTCCTCCCAAAATCTCGACCTCGGTAACTCGTGATTTGACAGAGACAAGTAAAAAAAATGATGGCCGCGGCGTGCAAGCCGATGTAATAAAAAAAAATTGTATATTGTATTTTGGCAATCGATGCCCAGAAATTGGATGTAATAAATGGTAGTTCTGTTGCTAACCCTCTTTATTTATGGAACCCCCGGAAAAGATAACAAGAAATATTGGTTGTCAAATCCCAAAAACTAGAAAGAATTCGCGTCAGAGAAGACGATCCTTGAAAATTAAAGGGAAATCGCTTTCCGCATGGTGCAATTCGATTTCGACTGTATTGCTGTGATATAACTTCCATTGCAAGGGTCGATATTTGGAATCACTCTGTAATTTCAAATCAAGAATGAATAAAATAGCTTTAAAACGACAGTTGGGCACTACTTAAAAATACAAAATTCCATGGGTCAATGCTTATATTGACATTTTTTCATATGGGGTACTTCACATGTTACTTCATAAAGTTGAATATTGTATTAGATAAAAACTTCTGTTATTAATTTAACAAAATTTCATGACACTTTTCTTTATAGGAGATCACAACACATGATTGATAGGCGACTCTGGGTATCCATTGCAGCCATGGTTAATGACACCATTTCATAACCCACAACCAAACACTAGGGAATCCAGATATAACGATGGCCATGTACAGGCTAGAAATTCTGTTGAACGTTGCAATGGAGTATTAAAATCAAGACTTACGTGTCAGTTGCAAGAAAGAGTTTGAGGGTATTCTCCCGAGAGAGTGGGAAAAATAGTTAACCCTAGAGTGCTTACATAAAATATGCACCTTTATATGCTTACATGGGGTTACCGGTAACCCCCTTACAAAAAAAAATCGTAATTGACATTATAAATAAAAAAAAATTGCAGTTTTCGAACAAAAAACTTTTATTTCATACATTCTAAACATATTTCTACTCTATGGTTGTTACAAATTGGTTTTGAACATTTTCCACAGGCAGTTTTGGTTTTTCGGTCATTTGTTCTTGCACACAAAAAACACCGCTTCTGTTTTAAAAGTTTTCTTGGAGGTTGTCCTTCAGGTGCAGTCTCATCTTTCACATCAAGTATGTTTCTAATGGATGATGCTAAATCACCGGGCAGATTTTTGGTTAAACGTCTTTCCATGTGAGGTTTAGCCAGAGCAAACCCAAGCTCAAATAAAAATGTTCGGCGTTTTTTCTGTTACCTCTCACAATTTGGTATATCACGTCGCAGTTTATTCCTGCTTGATCCAGCATTCCATAAAAAAACCGTAGTGGCCATCTACGCGTTTTTCTGGAGACAGAGGAGGAGTGCATCATCTGGTCCAATGAATCCACCCCTCCTTTTGTTGAGTTATAGAAGTTTATGATTTCAGGTTTGCTATTTTCGTCAATTACCTCTCCGCTGTGCATGCTGGATACTAATAATACTGACTTCATTTTTTTGGGTGTGTAAGAAACCAATGTTTTTTTATTGCTAAATGCGAACTGAGAAGTACCTTCTTTTTTCTCCTTATTTGGGAGGAAAGATGGAGGAATTTCTCGTTTGTTTTTTCTAAGAGTACCTACAATAGTCAAATCGAATTCAGTTAACATTTTGTCGGTCAAAGGGATTGACGTGAACCAATTATCCATTGTAATATTCCTCCCTGTTCCATGAATGCTGTCGGTCAGTGTTCTCACATAATAATGTGGCACAGGATCTTTATCCGGTCTTTTTATTTTTCCAATATAAGGAATAGCACTTACCATATAGGCACATCCAAAGAAGAGACCCAGAAAACGTATTATATAAAGTTACAAACTGGGCCCCTACAATAGACCGTCCAAGAGGAAGACCAAAACTCAGATGGCTAGAGCAGGTATACGAAGATGTGAAAAGACTAAACCTCAATGACCAGAGGAAGACTATTAAGGACAGAGTGTTGTGGAACAAAGCAATAAATAGCGCGAAGAGACTTAACTTATTTTAACGGAAAAACACATTTTATATCTAGTATGCTAATCAATGCGGAGTGATTCACCGCAAACATAGAATCTAAGAGCTTCAAGTTGACAACATGAAGCAGGCCCTATTCCGACACGGAATGTCTGGCCTATATATATATATATATATATATAGAAAGTGCGTGCGTCACACATTGTCATTATTTTGAGCCCATACTTATCAGGTTTTGAAGCAATATATACTCTAAATGGACAGTTTCCCCTAAAGCCTAATAGCTGCTCATCAATGGTACAATAACTATGGGGTGTATAATTTTTAGTACAGTTTGAAATAAATCGTTCCCATATAGTACGTATGGGGGCAAATTTATCTTGACGATCTCTGATTCGTTTATCGTCAAATCTTATACAAGATATCAAAAACCTAAACCTAGTTTCGCTCATTATACAGCGATAAATTTCCGGCCCAAACTTCGACCACATTTCTTTTGAGTTCTGATGATTGTCTTTTTTTTGGCCTGCAATATACAGTAAACCAAATAATGCCATGATTTCAATGGTATCAGTTTCATTTACAAAACGACAATCTCGAGAATATTTCTGACTTTGAATTTTTATTTCTTGATTAGTGTATAAAGCGATACAAATAATAATTTCATCACTGAAGAACAGTTTCCAGGAATCCAATATAGTTGTTATATTCCTAGCATCATTTTTTGGGCCTGGTAGTCGAGATACAATATTTCGCAGCGGAGTACGAGTGGGACTTGCTGGTTCAGCAGACCAGCTATAGCCATTTTTTCCTCTGAACTTTTTTGGTTGAGGCAGATCTCTTTCACTTTCACTATCTATTTTTCCAGCTTCATTCTCTCTATTGTTATCTATAATATCTCCTCTGTCATGTTCCTCTTCTTCGATCGATACAATGCTATCTGAATCTGATTGTACTGACACATTATCTTCAAAATCTGTACCCCCATTGTCAGAATCGTATTGACTTTCTAGTTCCTCATTCCACCTTAGCACAGTTTCCTCGAATTTTGGATCACCTGGTCGAACAGCCATTGAAAGTTCTTTTTTATATTTATTTTAAATAACACTTAACGCTTACTGGGGTTACACGTCACCCCGGCCGCAACAGAACTCACAGCTACACAAAACAAACAGCACTGCCACACGCTTTATAAATGGTACACCGGGACATAGATACATAGCAGAACACACACGGTTGCCAGTGTTACGGTTTTTTAATAACTATCAATTAAAATTTCGCTGGGGTTACTGGTCACCCCTGTAAGCACTCTAGGGTTAATGCCTGTGTTATTTTACATAATATATGCAGAGCTGCGAATTTGGAATTAGACGATGAGATGGTCATTGAAGAAGAAATATAAATGATAATTTGTTACAAAATGATTGTCCATGAAAATTATTTGAGACAAGGCCAAGCAGTCAGAGGACACATTGTAAATAACTACTTCAGAAACTAATGAAAAAAATTAATGTAGGGTTTTTTCTGTACAATTTTTTTGTATTTAAATAAATAAGTTCAGTATATTGAAAAAATGTTTTAATAAATTGTATTAAATTATATTTATACAGTTTTATAACAAGACCAAACACTGAAATTCAACAATTTAATCTATATATAAATAAATAAGCTTCATGAAATGGAAGACTCTTATGTCATCGTCAAACTACACATTTTTGTATACTCGTTTTAAAAGAGGCAAAATTATTGTAGCTTGACATCGACTATAATAAAAAAAGAGTATACATTAAATAAATGGCAAATGAACGCAAGTCCCACCTTATCTAATTTTGGCCACAGAAAACTTAGTTAATAACACAACACAAATCAACAACTTAACCTACTTAATCTATATTAAAAATAGTTACTACTTATCTAATTAATACAGTCCTCTGAACTCAGTCATCACAGACAAGAACAAATATAATATAGTAAGTATACAGTTCTGTTCTGTTCAAATTTCATTTAGACCTTGTACAACATCCCCACCTGACAACAGCTCTAGCCAGAGTCGTTTCCTATTCGTATTGGTGGACTCGTTGCACTTGACACCCCACTATTTTTATCCATCAATACGAACACAAAATATCTGCCAGTGGATATTGTTTTGATATGGTGTAAATGAAAGTTAAACAAAGTTAGTCAAACTTATATCAATTTAGATTCTGCTGTTGTTGTTGCAGAATATCGATCAATTTCTCAAAAGAATCTGCAATGCGGGATGTATTTTTTCAATATTTTACAGTATTGCAAGGGATTGAGAAGTCATCTCCCCAATATTTTTAGAAATTCTGGGAATATTTTTTATCTTAATTTTTTTCCGTTTGTCTTTTTCTCCACAATAATTGTGTTCCATTTAATCATGTTTGCGTTTCTGTAAATAATAAAAAAAACTCTATTTAAGTAAGAAGAATGGTTCAAAGAAAACTATTGACAGAAAAGCAATTATTGTAATTTGATATTCCAAGAACAGGACTTAATTATTTTTCTGCTTTAGACAATTAGCGAAAAAAAATTATCCAATGATATGGACATTGTGCTAACATTTTTAAAGAGCTCATCATGAGGAGTAGCATGAGGTGCGAAACTTATGGAAGGAACTTTTTCAGTGATGACAATTTCTTCAACAACCTACAAGAAATATATTAGATGAGGTAGAAGGTAATACATTAAAACATAATTAAACATTCAGTTATGGCAATGAGATATTTCTTTCTTGTATTGCTGTACTAAATCAAAAACTTGCTTCTGATTTTTGAGCTACACAAGAGATGTTTGTTTGTTTTCCAATGGAAGAAGAAGCTTGTAGATATGTACTTACATTTTCATATGTTTCTACAGGTTTGCCCTGGACTAGTGGAATCCCCAACTCCCTAACACCATGATCCCCATCAAACCCTTTTTTCCCATTATGCTGATCAATTTCTCTTCTAGAGAAGTTAATGGATGTGCGGTAGATGGGTCTCCAGCAGTCTGTGCTGCCAATTGTTTGATTCTGGAAGCCTTGACTTTTACCTTGCTTTTCCAGTCGGTAACTGCCTAAAAATTATATTAATCAAACTGCACGATCAACAAATATATTTGTATTGCAGGTGATACTTAACATCAAAATTACACTTACCCTCCTCCATTCCACCACCGACTTCTCACCCAGCCCCAACCCATTTAATTTTGTTGCTAGTTTTGTCTACAAAGCATTCCCTTCTGTCTTTCCCTGGGCCCCATTAAACTTACCTTGGATGATTTTCGCAAGTATTTATGAATACTTCCCAGTATTGCGACGTCACCCTCATTTTGAAATAAAATTATAATGTAATAAGAGAAAATATTTGTTTAGTGAAGCACAACCAAGAGACATAGAACATAAATAAAATAATTCAAAATAACTGTATCATACTACTCACAGATCACCTACTGGCTAAAATTTGCTTGTTTCTGTGCAAATATTACGTTCTGTGATCGCAAGTAGTGTGGAAAACACAAAATCGATACCACTTTAGGTGTTGTTTTCGTTACTAGGCGGGGAAAGGGGTAAGTCGTGTAGAGAACGGAATACGGAATATCGAAAGCGACGTGTCGCTATGGAATTCCATAATACACGGAATCCCAGTCCTGGTCCTGGAACGACATATTGCTAAATAAAAAAAATATAAAAGCGGAAAACTACTATCAGGGTTATTCTGTATGTCCCATACTCATCGTTACCTACCGAATATCGTTAAGTAAACGATTTTTGCCAAAAAAGCTATTCTGTACCTGATGATCGTTGGAGAAGTCTCGTTTGTAAACGATGAATGCAACCGTTACCTAACGCCACTGATGTTTATCGGCGTTGATGAACGATAATTGGATATTTACTTTCGGCTTTAAGAGTATATGTGTCAATATGGCCCTACTAATGAATATTTTTTTGGAGGAATTGATTAGAAGGTGAAAAGTAACGTTTTAGTATTTTTGGTAGTAAATAAAAAAGTGCATTTATATTTTAGATATGAATATAACCAGTTGATGCGAAATTTAAGAGATACCAGTGATCCTCTACAAATGCCAGAAGAATTGTTTAGAAAAAACTTCAGGTTGAGTAGAGATGCTACTTGGGATTTATTCCAAGAAATGGAAATTTATATGGATGATCAACCTCGGACAATAAGGGTACCAAAATTAATTAGGCTGATAGTAGCATTAAAGTTCTTTGCTCAAGGCAGCTACCAAAAAGCTGTTGGTAAGGATCACCATTGTGCTTTGTCACAGGCAACAGTGAGCAGATGAATAAAGGAAATATTAACAATAATAAATAATCATATAGCCCATCGCTACATCTCATTTCCAAATAATGTCATAGACATGACAAGAATTAAAAATGGGTAAGTTATGTCTGCAAAATGATTAATGTACAATAAAATAATATGTCATAATTACTCGAGGATTTGTTTTTGTAGGTTTTTTGAAAAGTTTAACTTTCCTGGGGTCGTAGGATGTATTGATTGTACACATATCAAAATTGTACCACCACCCGCTAATGATCCTTTCATGCCAGGAATACGTTTTGTGAATAGAAAACATTTTCATATCATTAATTGTCAAATTGTAAGTGTAACCATTTTCTTGCAGTCACTGAAAATAAATCCAAATGGTCCTGTAACGTCCTTTCTTTATCCTAAAATGATTACCGACGTCACTATGACACCTAGGGCTTCAGTATCTCCTAGATTTCCTCGGGCGCCAGATTTTTGTGATGGTTTACTCCACCGAACTCTCGAAAATGCAGCGTCAAGAGTTACCAGGGTAGCAACAGATGGAGGTTAAGTAATTCCAGGGGTCTGTTGTTCTTGACCTCGACGTAACACGTAGTGGGAAACGGGCTTTCCTTGTTTACCACTATCGGGAAAGGAAACTACCAGTTGCTTAAGAAATTATAAATTTTTATTTCAACCCCGAAATAATCTACAGTTCAGGGATGAACCCAGAAGTAATATATTTAAATAAATAAAGGTATCTACAAATAACTAACTACGCTATTCCCCAAACCAAAAGCAACGCACCAAGCAATGAATAGTTTAATTTTGATTTACAAAATACGCAAAAGCTAAATGGTGGAAAATGGTGAAACTTAACTAGCGGTCAGATGAAAAATACACAGAGAAAGCGTTATTAAGGCACTAGTAGGTTTTAATCAAACATTTCTTTATATTTGTGTACCGGTTTAAACAAAATAAAGGTAATTTATACATTACCCTCGGTTACTGATACTCTCGTGTACTGAACACACACAAAAAAAACGGAAACTTTATCAATTCGCCTGGAAACCTCCCAAATTTTGTACCTGCGTTGGCAGCGAACATGAACGAGATTATTCCAGGTTATTACTGTGATCGTAACCCCTTTTTAGATTGACGTTGCCACGGCCGTTGGTGCTAAATCAATTACTTCAATAAAAGTTAGATGACAGAATCCGAAAACCTCTCCTTTGTGATCCTGCTAAATGCAGCGAACACGCGTGAGAATATTTCGCTCCACGCCTTGGAAAACCCTCGAACTTTTGCACCTGCTATGGCAGCGTACACGTGCGAGACTATTCCAAGTTGTCTTTTATCAAATATCCTTGTATATTAGAATGAATTGTTTCCTCCGGCCGGGTTTCTCTTAAATATTTTCAGAGCCACTCAAGAATTCTCCTGCTCAGGCAGCGATCAGACTTTGAGATTCCTGAAAAGATCTTTCCCGTCAGATAAACGGCTGTAGTTGGGTTTGAACGAAATAGTTTCAGAAATTCTCAAGAATATACCTGCTATGGCAGCGACAATGATTGAAATTTCTCAAAGATATCTCTTTTCCCAAAAAGTAAAACCAGCAAATAAAACAAAACAATTTATTTCGGAATCGTACACAAATACGCAGAAAGTTTTCCTAAAATTAAACAAGCAATAAGCAAAAATAAATTCTATCAAGTCTAAATCAAAAGAAGTGAGTCACCAGTGAATGTATAACGGAAAAAATTATTTACAACAACATTGTTAAATTCGCTTACCTCGTGCGCGAAAATCAGTCGGTCGGTCGGTTGACAACGGCTGCAATTAAAACGGCCCAGAAGGGATCGGAAGCAGGACAAACGGTCAAAAGTGAAAAAGCCCATTTTTGTCTCGCTCCACCCGTTTTATCCATTTTTCTCTAGACCCCACTCAGGAGGTCTCCTACTTACAAATCTTAAGAAATGCGCGGACTGATTTGCGCGAACGGTACCGTAAATCATACAGGTACAATATACCAGATGTTTTAAAAGTACTACACATAATATATCAAAATAAATATTAATACTCCAATTTAATAACTAGCTACGACAGAGGGGTGAACTTAATAAAAAAACTGAAATATCTACTGCCGGATATCGGGAAAAAAATAGTAACAACGTTACAGTCCTATTGGAGAATACACTGCATTCTTATTTTTCAGGTATGTGATGCCGATTTGCAGATTCGGCACATAAATGCACGGTTTCCCGGATCTGTTCATGATGAAGCAATTTGGTTGGTTAGCAATGTTAGAGAATTTTTACTGAACAATTACAGGAATAATCGGGATAGGAATACATGGTTGCTAGGTGACTCTGGATATTCAATTCAACCATTTTTATTAACCCCGATTGTTGGAGCTGAGCCTGATACTCCTAATGGTAGATATACAGCTAGCCATGTGCAAGTGAGAAATACCATCGAACGATGTATTGGAGTACTTAATAGTTACTTTCGTTGTCTCAAAGCTGATCTGCGTTTTGCATTATGCTCCAGTAACAGCTTCCAAACTAATATATGCAAGTGCAGTTCTTCATAATATATGCAGAAAAAGAAACTCAGTGGATGAAGACTTAGAAAAAGACTTTGATGCTGGTAAGTTATTAATTATTTAATCAGCATTATATTGGGCTTGTACTACATCATTTGGCTGAATACAATGCAGAAGTTGATAGAAATATTTATATCAATGAAATGTATGAAGAGTAATTGTAACATTTTAAAATAAGCAAATGTCTTAATACCAGTTGAAATTCATCAAACCATAAATTACTTTGTCAAGCTTGCTCTTTAAATATTAAATAAACTGATAGTTCTTGTAATAAATAAATAAAATAGTGACAAACTTAACAAAACTTCTTATACTTATTGACTGAATCACATCAAATGGTAGTTTTCCCCAGACATGTTCAAAATATTCATAATAACAGCCAGATATGAAAAAACTACTAACAAATAATTGAAATTTAAAAAAAATATCCAAACTGTACAAAATACCTATATTGAAATTAAAGCTTATTCAAACAACCTACCATACTTAATAGGTTGTTAGCAGTATCCTATTGAAATTTAAAAAAAATTATTCTATGTACCTAACGAAAACACAATCATTTGCAACACTATCTAGTGAAATAACATTCTTAAAGTTATATTGAATTGAATAATTTTAAATCTCTGCAAATATATTTCCTATTTAAATACCGGTAAACATAAATTATCTACTAACATATCGTTCTACTTCTGCAAAAGTTGAATTTAATTGACTATTCATCAATAGGTATTTCAAAAAGTTTGGAGCATGTTTCAAACATGAACAAATAAAAATTGTTATGTAATATTTATGTGCCATCCTCGACCAAAGAGAGTGCAACATCAATATCTGGATACTTCAGTTGTGATTTCAAAATATCTACTCTCAATTTGCTATTTTCAATTTTAATTAGTATTGCCAAGTTTATATTGATTTCTTGTAATATATTAGAATAATCTTTTTCAGAATACTTTTTTAAATGTTCTTTTATTGAGCCCAACAATGTACTTTTTTTTCTATAGGGCTTCAAAGAAGGTTTCAAGATTTTTTGTTCTTTTCTCAGCTCTTTTGCTTTTTGTGTATCTAGAATAGTTTCACTATCAATAGTCACTCTCTGAATGTCTTCTATTGATTTTTGATTTCAAATTTCATCCTGAGGTAGCCCAATTTCTGCAACTCCCTCAAAACCATCAATCACCACATGGCCTAACACATCAATTAGTTTATTTTCCAAATCATTTAGAGAATTATCAGGTGGTGGCCCTCCACCTGTTTTGTTAGCATTATTTTTCAGTAAGCGAGCCTTTTTCTTTACTGTGCATCTCCAGTCTGATAAAACCTGGAATGTGGAAATATATACAGATGAGTGTTTTGAAGGTTACAATGTAGAGAAACAAACCTTCCTCCGCTGTTTGGTGCTTCGTTGTGGCCCACCACAACTATTTAATTTATTTGTTAAGTCTGCCCATGTATTACTGATGGCATTAGCATTGTTTGGATTAAACTTATTGTTTCTCAAAACTTCATCGTTTGCCAGTGTCTCCACGAATACAGTATATTGTGTATCTGTTGTTTTCGTTGATCGTTTCTTCTCCATCTCACCTAGCATTTATAATATAAAATGTGTTTAATCGTATCTATAATAATAATATAATATTTATTTCACATTAACCTCACTAAACTAATTACGATTACAATGAAGTTATCTACAAACGGAAAAGAGACTGCTTCGCCTTGTCTGTGCTACCAGCTTTTTGAAAAACGTATATTTTCTTGTCGCTTTGCATATTCCAAGGTCACTTGTAACGAAGTCGCAGCAGAATGACTTTTTTGGTATAATCGTTAAAATTCACGTTACCAAAACCATTGGCGACGATCGTTTGTTAGCGATGTCGTTGGAGAACGACAAAATTACAGAATAAGACTGTATGTAGGCGAAAAGCAAAATAACACAGAATAAGTTAACATATGCATTTATGCGAAACAGCTTACCATTCACATGAATGCACTTTTCAGAGATGAGAGATATTTATTTATTTATTACAGAAGCAAACAGGTTTCCCTTATTCTATGCAACTGTGATTACAAATTATTACTAATACCACAACGCTTCCATATTGTTTATGGGACAAAAACGACTGAATGTACTCACAGGACTAATTCTCTAATGTTAGATCTGCAATAGATATTTTAAATTTACTCAGATTAATTCCTAGCAGTCCAGTTTCTAGATTTTCACTTACGCTATTATATAGCTGACATATTTTATCTAGCGAGTTTATCGAAGGTGTTAAGAATAAATGGTTCCTAGGACGGGTTCGATGATCGGGAACGTAGAAATTTAATTGACTGAGAAGATCAGCTGAGCCTATTAAATTGTTGCACAACTTATAGAGAAAAATTAATTCTCGACGTTTTCTCCTGCAGACTAATTAATCAATACTAAACTCTGACCTTAATGGATCATACGACTCATATTCAGGAGACTCCTTGTGTTTTTTAATATAGATTTATTTCACAAATTTATTTTGTAAGGCTTCAATTTGGCGACTCAGGCTTATATTAATAAGTGAACTCCAGATGATGCTACCAAACTCCAACTTGCTTCTTATAAGCGAGTTAAAAATATTTGTAATTGACTTAACATTAGTAAAAGCATAGGCAGTACGTTTCATAAACCCAAGTAATTTATATGATTGAGAAACAATGTTAAGTATATGTGGTTTAAAGCTAAACCTACCAGTGAGTAAAATACCAAGGTCTGTTATCTCATTCACTCTCGTTAATTGAGCATCCCCCATTGTATAATAAAAATGTCTAGGGTTTTTTTGGCGACTGAGGCCCGGTTTATCAATAGCAATTTATTCGTCAGTTAATGCTTAACTACCAGTTATTTTGGAAAGGTCGGTTTATCAACAACAGGATAACTATCCGGCAGATAAAATGTCAAATATTTATCTGTCAGTTTCAACTGGCGGATAGGTCGATATCTGGAGGTTAAGGTCTATTACATAATGTAACCTTCCCTTTTTCTCTCAAGACAAAAAGTAGTCTATAGGGTTACAAGTAAGTCCAGTTGTCCCGGTGTCAACCTTTAGGGCCTTCAGCTCACTCAGAACGGTGGCAGGGTGTGAGTATAAAATTTACCGGAAATATTTATGGGCGCCAGCGAAGTTTAAATGACCTCAAGAACTGTTTTCCCCCACCCTAAACTTGCAAAGGGTACATGAGGAAGAAATGAGACTAAACCTTACCTTACAATAGAGTATTTAATTAAGTAAACGAAGCTAACAGCATCCAACTTGCAAGTCGCGACAAAATGTTTATAATTAAAAAAAAATTACAAAGTATAAGTATGTTCACGCTGAAGAACCAAACTCCACTGAGTACTTAAAATTCAGTGTGATGATACAAAACGAACTGTTATTCCTGAATTGAGATTAATACAAAACCTACCCCTTTACAACCCTTATTATTATTAACCCAAAATATACATATATTTACTTGCACTCATCAGATACAATAAATCTACATCCGCAATATCATAAATCAATGATCACAATGAGTAAGACTCAAAAAAAAGAAACCGTGGCGCACGACTATGTTGGATCCAAAACAACCGCACGCTACGCAAATAAATGTCTGAAAGGTGATAAGTAGTGTTAACAATAATGTACAGCCTTAGTGGGCCAAGAACCTGTTAATGACATTTATCTCATAATGATGTAAATTTGAGTTATCCAAATTAGTCTTACTGACCATAGATGACCAAATAATATTGGCGTAATAGTACTGAAGTACGCAACCAAAAACTAAATTATTAAAATCCAACAACCCCCCGTATATAATCGTTACACTAAAGAAGTTCTTTCATATATATACACTTAAAACTATTGAAATCCTATACCCCCCGAAGTATACTAAAACTAATAAAATCCAATATACCCCCCGTAATATCCTAAAACTAATAAAATCCAATATACCCCCCCGTAATATCCTAAAACTAATAAAATCCAATACACCCCCCGTAATAGTTACACTGAAATTAGTGAACTGCGAACCATTTGTTCTTTTATATAAGAAAAACCTAATGCTATTGAAATCCTATACCCCCCCCCGTATATAACAGTTACACTTAACTAAGTGAACTCAGAACCATTTGTTCTGTTACATAAAAAAAACTAAACTAGTAAAATCCAAGTAACCCCCCGTAATAGTTATATAGAGAAAGAAATAAAACAGAATCCTAAAACTAGTAATAGCCAATTAACCCCCCGTATTCAGGTTCTTGCTCTACTGTAGGTAAAAACTATAAACTAAATAACCATAAATAAAAAAAATAAGAAACGGAAATAAAATGAGATGGGATTACACCTCATCCCCTGTGACCATCTTCCTCCTAGGATCTCCGTCGTCCCCACTGTCTATCCTCAACTTGTCCATTCTACTGGTCCTTACTTGCTCCCAATTGTACAGCCAAAAGCCAAAAGATGTACCTGACCAGGAACGTGTACTTGAACGTTAACTTGAACTTGAACCCTTCAAAAACAATACAACCCATTACCAAAATTGTATAAAATCTTGACAATTATTGTGTCCCACAAAATTGATTTGACAACTCCCAGTTAAGACAAAAGTTTCAAAGGGTACTTTACCTTTCTAGGAAAACTAAACTGACCCCCCATCAACTTCAAAAGTTACTATAAACAAACTGAGCTTACTATACTAGCCATCCCACTTGATCGTTCCACCTTACACGAATAGTAAAGTAAACGTATAAACCTTAGAATGTGAATTTTGATTAAATACTAAATGTAGCCTATACTGATCCTTTTGTAGAATACCCTGTATGCTAACGAAAACTCTTATCTGAAGAATCATAACCTAACCAATATAAATAACTAAAATGAAATAATAAGTCAGGCGTTACCTGCTTTACCTAATGTGGTCGTTACATAAAATCATAGTTGAAAGAATATGAGAATTAGTTTCTTACATCATAGCTGAAGTGAATACTACAAAACTACTTTACTAACTTTATAAAATATGACAATTAAAGTGTCCCTAAGAAGGCGTTTATATTAGTCTGAAGGACATGCCTTTAGCAGAACCAGTAGTAGGACTGTGGACTATGAGTCTTTACAAGTCCCCATCTGAATGTAACTTTATTCCCAAAAATATTAAGTAATATATACTTAGTAATTGACTTATTATTAGGTATATTTCGTTCAATAATGAAATTGTTGGAAATAGATACTAAAATTCACCCAAAAATCAGTATAGGTACTATAATTACAATGGAAAAAAAACTATCTACAACGTTATGTACTGGCAACTTTTATATATAAATACAACAAATGAAGTCTAGTCATGTAAGCAATTTTACTAACCTTCTATCGCGAAGGGTTCCAACAGACCAACAAACGCAGACCCCGAATCTACTCCAGTAGCCTCCCTTACTCCGGTAGCCTCACTTACTCCAGTGACCTCACCTACTCGGCCTAGTCCAAATACGACAAATACCACCAAAACGATTATTCCCATCTAGAAATGTAAACGGTACTATAGAAAGGGTCTTTAGATAAGACTACCTTTACTTACCAATTGGTAAAAGATCCACAAAAAAAATTCCAAAAATGGCGTGGGAAAAGGATTTCACTCCACTTCCTTCAAACTACGTCCTCCTTCAAAAATACGTCCAACACCCAAATCCCACTTTAAAATGGTAGAGATAATAATCCCGAATAATATCGGATGGCTTTGTGCCAGTTAAGATTCTTGCAGAATCTGATTCTCCAACCCAGATCTTTCATCCAACTTTTCGTACCACTCAGTAGTCGGAAGATAACTCCATCCACTACCCAGAACACCAAACGTCGTTAGCGACTTCCGTTAGGGAAATATTCGCGAACAACAAATACATAAAAGTCCCAGTAACTATAACCGACCAAATTAGGCGCTAATCTATTTAACGTCTAACAACTAACACTAAAATCTAAAAACCAAATATAAACCCTCCCCGTATATACATCAAATTGACATAAAAAGAAAAATAGGACATCGATGGATTAAAAATTAAGACTATCCCTAGTTGTTTGTATGTGGAACTTAAAACCAAAACCACAGAATCTAGTTCATCCCAAGCCACTACATAACCCATATCTGACTCCAATGTAGCGGTTAAGTAGCATACTATGTTCTACTTGACACGTTAGCCTCGTAAAACGTTTCTACTACGCCCAAAAGACCAACTAAAATTCCCATCCCACAAAGCCAAAGCTAAAACCACTCTCTTCATTCCTTCCACATAACAAAAAAAGGTGTTACCCCTTTCCAACAATCTAGAAAAATCAACATTTTAAAGTTTAAACCATCGCCCAACCGGATATGACATTCAAAACAATCGCAAGGTCATCGATCTTTACGCTCCAAGTTCACTAACAACCACAGATCGGTATGCTAACTCATCAAAATCAAGTCCACAGACTAATCCATTTCATTCGTAGAACCATCACTGTTTACCAAACCCTATTAGATAAAAACGAAGAAGACTCGCCCAAAAATAGTTGACATATGATAATGTAAACAAAGTTTAATACACTCAAGTACCTTGTATTCCATAAATTATGTGATCGATACCAATTAACTGAACTATCCCCGCATAATATCATAAAATAAGCCCACTTTAAGATATTTAGTAAGCACACAGGTATGTAAATCGTACAATTACGTCTAGAATACAACAGGTTACTTTTAATTTCCCAGTGGTGTTAACTTGAATTTGTACCAATGATGTCCTTACAAAATCTAAAGACACGAGCATTACTTATTCTTTACAAAAGCTCAAAACGGTTTCGCTTACTTTAAACTTGCTATCAAAATAGTTATTGGAGATACTGCTGATTAATTACCATAACACTATTTCTGTAATCCCTTGACCTGACAATGAAGGTATCATCCAATGGCGTACGCAAAAATTAAAAATAATACAAAATTAGTAAAATGATGAAGAAAGAAAAAGAACTACAATACTAATGAAATCCTCGAAATATTCTAATAATTCAATACTACATATACAAAAAAAACGGAACGTTACAATAACCTCACTTTATTCTGTAGAATTGCTTTGTTTTGATTTCGTTGTGGTGTTGTGTCAAATTTACTTTGGGTTTTGAGTAAAGTGAAAAATGGAAAGTACTAGTACTACTAAGAAGAGAGGATGCAATTTCACAGCAGAGGAGAGAAATTTGCTTCTAAAAATTGCAAATAAACATAAAAATGTAATAGAAAATGAAAAAACAGATGGGGCAACCTGGAAATCAAAAGAGGAGGCTTGGATGCAGGTTGAAGGAGCCTTCAATAGCTGCAGTAGTAGCAACGTAGGTAAGGTTAAGTTTTCTATGCAGTAAATAATAGTTGATTTTTTATAGCCTCGTAACTCCAAGCAACTCAGAATAAATAATGAATCGATCAAGAAATATATGAGGAAAAAATGTGCTGCAAACAAAACTTACCTCAGAGGAACTGGAGGAGGACAATATGTTCCTCCTCCTCAACCACCAAATGAGGAGGAGAAGGAATTGATGGAAACAATAGCAATTTCCCTACATGGTTTGCAGAATCCATTCGACTGTGATAATACACAAAGTAAAAAATACCTACATATGACTCTCCTCTTTTACTTGCTAGAATAATAATATATATGCTAATAAGCTTAATATGATGTTTTAAATATAATAATCATCTCATCCTTACACTTCTGTAAATTGATATTTTACTAAATAATTTCAGAACAGTCAAATATTGCTATATCTGATGAAATGAAGGTAGTGTCAGATAATGAAGAAATTGCAACTAATTGGGCTGCATCTGCATTCAACTGCAGAATGCTACAGACACCACTGCACACTTCACTACTGACTGCAGATAACATTACTATTGATGAAGTTGACGGTGAAAATCTTCCTGAGGTTGAATATAAATTGCAGTGTGCTGAAGAGCAAAAAAGAAAATCGAATGCCAGTTCAGGATGATAAAAGTTAGTATTCAATATCTAAGTAGTATAGTTATATCTAAATAAAATATTTCAACTCGATTTTTTTATTTTTAGAGAAAGATTGGTCAAGTCGCAGAAGACCAGAAGAAAAAATGCCAGAAATCGGTAGCTGGGAAATTTGAAGAACTGGCAATAAAAAAACAGAAGCTGATAGATTGTCTATTGGAAAATGCTGCAAATGAAAAGGTTGAGCATCAAACTAGGATGAGGATTTTAAAGCACCAAGAGGAAGCTGAGCAAATAAAAAAAAATATTTTGAAATTTGAATTGAAGATTGCCCAATTCAAATTCAATTCATTAGAAAACAAAAACCCCAGTAGTAGTTCAAACGTAACAGAGGTGATTGATTTTATTTGATTTTTTCAGTTTTATAGTTTTATATGATTTTTACAGTTTTCTAGTTTTATGTGAATTTGTTCAGTCTGATTTTTGTGATTTTTTATATTTTTCTAGTTTTTAAGAAAAAAAGGTGAAACTATGTATTTTTTAGTTTTCTAGTTTTTCTTTTTCAGTATTTACCTATAAGGTCGACTTTTATGTTTTTTATTTTATATTTTGATGAGTGTTTATGAAGTTTATTGGATTTTGTTAATCATCGTAGGTGTTTGTTAATGATGATGGTTTATTGCCTGTTTTTGTTGATGAATTAATTTAGTAATGAAGAGAGTTGTATAAAATAGTTTTGCTTTTGTACATTTTGAAAACCACATTGTCTTATGATTCTAATATACTATTTTACAAGAAAGTGGGCATTTTTCATTTGGGAAATTGGTGAAACAAAAAAAAATCATTTTTGCATCTGTTAATTCATTTAGTATATTCAGTTACTACAACAATGATTTATTGAAAATGGGAACGAGAATTATTGATTATTGTTTCCATGCAGTAATCCTGGGAAGTATCGGGCCAGGAGTTGAGCCCTATCATTGACAAAATGTTGATCGGGATTTGGCGCAATATCCCAATCTAATTCAAAATCGATTTCATTTGCGTTTAACTCAGGATCAACTGGTGGAACTGCTGCTTCTTTCTTGTCAATGCAGATATTGTGCAACACTGCAGTTGCTATTATTACAACTATTGCAGTGTCTAGTTTGAGTCGAAGTTTTAATGTAAGAACAGGAAATCTTCTTTTCCAAACTCCATATTGTCGTTCCACAGGATTTCTTGTTCTGCAAACTGATTCGTTATATAACTCTTTGTATAAAATAAAAAGACAGTATTCAAATAAATTAAAAAACACTGTCAAGAAGAGCAGTCCGGCAACGCAGTTGTACGTAACCTATAAAAATAATTGTGTTCATACAGTCCATTTTGTTGTAATATAAAAATAATAAACCACGTTGTGAATGTTACTCCGTTTTATTATAAAGATTTGGTCCTTCGAGCCAGATATGCAATCAGTGTTCAACCTTCAACCGCAGAAAGTTGTGAATTTGCAAGTGTAAGAAGGTTCAGATTTACGATCGAGTTAAGCGAGATAGTGATATTGCATCAGCTGTTGCCCTGAAAACTCTAATATCTACGCTGTGGAAAAAAGTGGTGAATAGTTGTATTTTTGTACGATTCCACATTGGAGTAAAGAACTGTGGACATCATCGTCAGGAATATAAGTAGTAACCTGAAGGAACAGTGGTGGTGTACTTACGGAAGGCCTGAAAGTGTTGCGGTGCCGAATTCCTATTGTAAGTTCGTTCCTTTTATTTTGTTATTTCTTATTTCCTTATTATATTTGACAATATGACAATAGGAAAATTTTAGTTAGATATCATATTTCTGGTATTTATTAAATGGATCCTCTGAGACATGAATCTTCGGAGGGCTTAAGGTATATGCTGGATACATTGAATAAACATTTACGTGCATTAGAAAATTTGGGTGAGCCTGTAAAGTTTTGGGATTCTTTATTGATTTTTCACATCAATACTAAGTTTGATAAATCCACCTTAAAAGAGTGGGAGATTTTTAAAATAAAAAATGATTTACCAACCTTGGAGGACTTTGAAAACTTCATTCAAGGAAGGGCAGATCTTTCAGAAACCATAGAAAGCAATTCAAAAAAGGGAAAAGATATTCAAGGTTCACATAGGCAGAAATCTTTTTTGACAGTTGATAAAGGTCTAAATAAAGGTTGTATAATGTGTAAAGCTTTCCATAATTTAAGCAAGTGTAAAAGGTTTTTAGATTTATCGGCTTATGAAAGAATGGTCCAAGTAAAAAGAAATGAGTTATGTTTATGCTGTTTTGATAAAAACCATTATAATATAGACTGTCCTGCAGATAAATGTAGTAAATGTGGTCTATCTCATAATGTGTTGTTGCATTATAACAGAGACAATGAAAAGGGTTCAGCTACTACAGCTACTACAAACACACCTGCAAATAATAGTGTACATATACATGAAGTACAATCAAGATCTAGTGAAAGGGGTAGTACAGCGGTAACACTTTCTAATACAACATCCAGGGGCAATGGTCAGGTGTTGTTGTCTACTGCTGTGGTTAAAGTGAAGGATGCTTGTGGACATTGGGTGGAGTGTGTGGCTTTGTTGGAGTCTGGATCTATGAGTAATTTTATCACAGAAAAAATGTGTTCTAAATTAAGATTACTTACAGAATCAATCAATGTGGCTGTGGTCGGTATCAGTCAGGATTCTACTATAATTACTAAAAGATGCAATGTGCATATTGGATCTAATCACGATAGCTTCGAAATCTCAATGTCTTGTTTAGTAACACCCCAGATTACTGATGAGTTACCATTATATGAAATTGAATTGAATAACTTGCAAATACCTACAGATATTTATTCGGCAAATCCTGACTTTTACAGGCGACAAGAAATTGATTTGCTCATTGGGGCTAGTTTGTTTTGGAATCTTATACGAGGTGGGCAAATTAAGTTAGGTGATAGGTTACCAATTCTCCAAAATTCATGCTTGGGTTGGATAATTTCTGGAGAGGTAGGACAGGGGAACAAATTAAATAAAAATTGGTGTAATTTGAGCCGCAATCAAGAAGTTCAAGATCAGTTGGAGGAATTTTGGTCCTGGGAAGAGCCCGGTGGAGATCTCATGTTTAATGAACTAAGTGTAGATGATAGCGAGTGTAAAAGGCTGTTTGTGTCAAACATGGAAAGATCAGAAGATGGAAGATTTGTTGTGGCTATTCCTTCCAGAGATTCTGTATCTAAACTTGGAGATTCAAAAAAATGGCTTTGAATCGGCTATATGCATTAGAAAGAAAACTTGCTAGAGATGATAATTTAAAGAAAGAATATTGTGAGTATATGTCTGATTATGAAAAGGTGGGGCATTTGACTGAAGTAACAGCCGACATTCAACCGGGCGAGGTTTCCTATTATTTGCCACATCATGGGGTAGTCAAAAAGGCAGCTCAACTACCAAATTACGTATCGTTTACGATGGATCCGCAAAATCGGGTTCTGGCGTTTCATTGAACGATCTGCAATATGTGGGGCAAAAAATTCAAAAAGACCTCATAGCAATTTTGATGAGGTTTAGAGAAAATAGCATAGCATTATGTGCGGATATAGCTGAGATGTATAGGCAGGTTTGGGTGAAACAAGAACATCGTCAGTTTCAAAGAGTTCTGTGGCGGTGTCAGCCATCCCATGAAGTGCGAGAATATAATCTAAATACAATTACGTTTGGTTTAACTTCTAGTCCATTTTTAGCCATTCGGTATTTAAAACAGCTAGCATTGGAATGCAAGGAGCAATATCCTGAGATGTCATCTGCAATCTGTCGCGACTTCTATGTAGACGATTTAATTTCGGGATCATCATCGATTGAAAGAGCCATAAAATTATGTGAGCAATCATCAAAGGTATTGGGTGATGCAGGTTTCAATTTACGAAAATTCGTATCAAATCAAAAGGAGTTGTTGCAGGAAATTGAGGGTTCAAATGACACACAATCATTTGTTTTAAAATTAGGTCAGAATGAGAAAACAAAAACTTTGGGTTTATATTGGCATTGTTCTAGTGATGTACTGTCGTACCAGGTGGGGGGCGTAGTGAGTAGCGATGCGGTCACAAAACGAAAGATTCTGTCGGACGTTGCACAGATTTTCGATCCATTGGGACTGCTCAGTGTATGTGTTATAATCCCAAAAACTATGCTCCAAAGGTTGTGGCTATTGAAACTGTCATGGGATGATCCAGTTCCATCGGAGGTGGCAAATGAATGGCATAAATTTAAGGAAGAAATGAGATGGTTGAATGAGGTGTCGTTTCCCAGATACGTTTGTAGCGAGAATTCTATAAAAAACGAAATTCATGGTTTTTCGGACGCATCGCAAAATGCTATCAGTGCTTGTGTGTATGTGATGAGCATTGATCGCATGAGTAATGTGCAGGTCAAATTGTTATGTGCAAAAGGTAAAGTGGCACCTATTAATGCGATGACTATTCCCAAATTGGAATTGTCAGGTGCTCTTTTATTGTCAAAATTGATTAAAGAAGTTCAGTCTTCACTTACGATTCCGATTGATTCGATTTACATGTGGAGTGATTCTCAGGTAGCGTTGAGTTGGATAAAATCACCTCCCAATCAATTTCAAATTTTTGTCTCAAATAGGGTATCACAAATTCAGACTATGGTAGGTTCTGATAACTGGTTTTATGTTAAATCAGAAGACAATCCAGCAGATCTGGTATCCAGGGGTATATCACCTATGAAGCTAAAAAATAGCGCATTGTGGTTTAATGGTCCTACATGGTTATCCGTAGAGCAAAAGTTGATTATACCAGAAATCGAATTGTTATGCTCGAGCAACCTTCCTGAAAGAAGAAGAAATGTTGTTTGTGGAAAAGCAGTTGCAAAATCTCCGTGGTCTTTATTCACAAGGTTCTAAAAAGGGTTTTTGCCTATTGCGTACGTTTTGTAACCCACGCAAAGAAAATTTTTAGGGAAAACCGAAAGTCGTTCGAGTTAAGTGTTGAAGAAATTGATAATTTGGAAAGGGTGTCAGTTTATATAAGTCAAAAAGACTCATTTGCCAATGAGTTAAAATTATTGAGTAACGACAAATGTATTAAGGGGGGAAAATCATCCAATTTAAGTCCTTTCATTGACAGTAATAGGCTGCTAAGGGTGGGGGGCAGACTACAATTATCGGATTTTAATTATAATAAAAAACATCCTAAATGCAAAACATCCTTTGGCAGATCTGATTGTTAGAGCTGAACATGCTCGTTTAATGCATGCTGGTCCACAATTGGTTATGGGTTCGCTACGCGAACGATATTGGATCACTCAAGGACGAAATTTAATCAGGAAAATAATTCATGATTGTGTCCTCTGCGCGAAGGTCAAGCCTATAAACCTTCAAATTAAAATGGGAAATGTACCCAACGAACGTATCTGTCAACAACCACCTTTCAATACAACAGGAGTTGACTATATGGGGCCTTTCAATTTCAAAACTTCACAGGGGCGCGGTGTTAAATTTTATAAAGGCTATGTGTAATTATTTGTGTGTTTTGTAACACACGCAATTCATCTGGAAATTGTAACTAATCTTTCAACAGAAGGTTTTATAGCAGCCTTCCGAAGATTCGTGTCCAGGCGAGGTAAACCAAATTCAATTTATTCCGATAACGGTAAGAATTTTGTAGGTGCTTCTTCTGAATTGAGGGAATTGGGAAAATCTTTATTTGCGCATAATTTAGAATTGTCAAAAATTGAAGGTAATAAAAACGTGAAATGGATGTTCATGCCAGCTTATTCGCCGCATTGCGGCGGACTGTGGGAAGCAGGGGTAAACACCACTAAGTATTATTTGAAGAGAGCGATCGGTAATACAAATTTGACATACGAAGATTTTTCTACTGAGTTGTGTCAGGTAGAGGCTATCGTGAATTCCCGTCCTCTTTCTCCCTTGTCCTCTAGCCGTCTTGACCTCGATGCATTGTCTCCCGCGCATTTCCTGATCGGCAGAAGACTTACTTCACTTCCGAGTCCGTCAGTAATTGAGATATCAGACAATAGGTTGTCAAGGTACCAGCAACTCCAGAAAATTCAACAACAATTTTTGCACCAGTGGTCCAAGGTCTATGTTTCGGAGCTTCAAGCCAGAACTAAGTGGAAACATCATCAAGACCAACTCAAAGATGGAATGTTGGTCGTCGTTAAGGATGACAATCTACCACCATTATGTTGGCGTATGGCAAGAGTTGTAAAACTACATCCGGGACAAGATGGCATTGCCAGAGTGGCGACTTTGAAAACAATAAATGGTTTAATTAAACGGTCGTTCTGTAAACTGTGTCCGCTACCAATCAAAATAGACTAATTCATGTATATTGTGTTATCTTGAAGGTCATAACCTCTCAAGGCGGGGGGTGTATGTATAAAATAAAAAGACAGTATTCAAATAAATTAAAAAACACTGCCAAGAAGAGCAGTCCGGCAACGCTGGGAAATTGTTGCTTCTTCTTTTTAGGCAGCGAGAGACTGGCGCTTTTTTGTGTGACAAGCCGGTTGTATGTAACCTTTAAAAATAATTGTGTTTATACAGTCCATTTTGTTGTAATATAAAAATAATAAACCACGTTGTAAATGCTACTCCGTTTTATTATAAACACTCTTCATATTCATTATGGGTATTGATTAAGGAGTTATCAGGTATCTGGTATTCGCATAGCCACTGTCTCCAACTAAAAGTGCATTACCAAATTCATTATTTTCGAATCTAGCTTTTAAATTGGAGTTCTCGAATACATGTTGGTCATGGGATGCACCAGGCCAACGTGCAACAATATCCATTATCTTCAGATTCACAGAAGAGACAGTCTGGACATTCAATGAAAAGAATCCTTTTCTATTTCTAAAATTTTCTGCATGAAGTCCACCTAAAAAATTTCATGGGATCAAATCTACAACTAATTCAAGATCAGCATTTCAACTATATAAAAACAAAATATACAGGCAATCAGATATTATATACCAACCTGGTGATAAAATACCAACATGTGTGCAATCAATACTCCCAATAATTTTTGGAAGTTTTGCTATTGATTAAAAGTCCCTCTGGGCTATGGCCATTTATTCTCCTTGTGGCATTTGTATATACCTTTGTGACAAAGATGCAATTGCATAAGACACCTTTTTGATTATCTTTGATGCAGAACTTTTGCTCACATTACAGTAGTCTCCAGATGATATCAAGAATTTTCCTGTTGCATAAAAACTGAGTGTGAGACGAAGCTGGTCTATTGGCCTTATACTGTTATTCCTGAAAATGTAAAAAGTTAAGGAATATAAAATGGCATGAAAATAATAAAATCACCTACCTATCAGTTCGACACTCAAGTGAATCCTCAATCAGTTCTAATATTGACAGAACAGTCTCTTTTGTCATCCTAAATCTTGCATGAAAATCCTGGTCATCCCACTTTTCGAAGTTGTCCACTCTTTCCCTAACTGTATAAGGCCTTCTTTCGTACTCAAGAACTTGCACAATTTCCTCGTCCTCGTCGCTATCCAGAATATAATCATTCAGAAAATTCATATTTATCCACAACCAAAAACTCTCCAAGAAAGAAAAATAAAAACACATAAACCTTGGGATAAACATTCACCAATAACCTAACAAAAATATCAATTGATGTGACATGACCTTGTTCTTGTAACAACCATCGAGATTGCTTACATTCATTCGTCAGCATTGCCAACTTTCATTATCTGTCAGTTAACAAACTGGAGAATAAAAACGAGTTGATAAACAGCTTCCAAACAAACTGGAACTTTATCTGCTAGTTACTTTTATCCGACGGATACTTAACTGATGGATAATATTGGCTATTGATAAACCGGGCCTGAATGTCAAAACAACACATTTGCTAGTGTTAAATGGTAATTTATTAGTTAGCGACCAATTATATATTTTAACTATGTCGTACTGTAATTGAAGATGATCATTCACTTTTGTGAATAACTTAAATAATAAACACTCAGATGTAATTAAGGAAGGCACTTCGTTTATAAAAATCAAAAAAAGTAATGGTCCTAGATTAGATCCCTGTGGAATACCAAATTCCGCCATAAATGCCTCAGACTTTTCACCCATGAAATATACATAAGATAAGATAAGTTGCATAAAGTTTTAGTAAATGATAGCTCATTCCTAGTGAATTTAACTTTCTTAAAAGTATATCATGGTTTACTTTATCAAAAGCTTTGGCGAAATCTGTATATACATCAACCTGTTCCCCGTTATCCAGTGATTTAACTACATAATTGGAGAAAGTTAGCAGATTTGTTTCAATAGACCTCTTATTACAGAAGCCATGTTGTTGATTACATAAAATAGTTTGAAAATGCGAATATAGTTTATCATATAATATATATTCAAAAATTTTAGCGCTACAGTTTGCTATGGCAATCGGCCTGTGATTACTGAACTCGTCCCTGGGCATTTTTTATGTATCGGAGTAACCTTTGTGATCCTAAACGCTTTTGGAAAGTAGTTATTGTTAAGTGATTTTTGTAACAAAATTATGAGGGGGTATGTAAGATAATAGCGACAGGCTTTAAAAATATATCCCGGAATGCCATCAGGTCCGGCTGAGAACTTTGGTTTAAGCTTTTTAAATGCAATGTGAATATCTTGAACAGTGATCCTAGTAAATTGTAAACAATTGAAATTTGAACTATAATTATCTACAGAATTCAAAAAACTCAGATGGTAAGTAGACGAGCTGTGTTCATACACCGACTGAAAATAGTTTGCAAATTCGGCTGATATTATTGATTTATCTGTAATATTAGTACGATTGTTATCAGGATTCTTGAAACAGTAATCTGCTTTGTTATATTTTTTGTTATTTTTCACAAAATTCCAAAACAAATTGGGATTATCGTTAATGCCGTCTTCAATATTACGAATGTATATGTTATATTCTTCTTTAATTTAATTTTTAACAGAGTTCTTAGTCTTTTAAATTCGTTTAAGTGATATTCAGATTTTTTTTGCATTGTTTTGTGATATTCCTTCTCCTGTAATAAACGGATTATATCTGGAGTAAACCATGGAGGGAATTTGGTATTTTGAATGCTACTAGATTTAAATTTAGGTACACAAACATCGAAAATTTTATATAGTTTATGATAAAAGAATTCTACTACAGTATCTACATCATCTATACAATCTAGGAACTCCCAATTACAATCCCTTAGTAACTCTGAGAATAAATCAAAATTAGCCCTCTTAAAATTATATTGATAAGTTAGGTTGTTCATTACCCGAAATGTTTTACAACTTTTATCAATATTAATCGTAAGTTGAAGAATAGGGTGTTTTTTATCCTCTTTGGTCAGAGGATATTGATTTTTTTCCACCGACATATCGACATTACACAATACAAGATCCAACGTTCGCATATTTTCATTTAATATATTATTTAAAGATTTTAGTTTCAAGATATTCATTAATTCGCATAATGATGAAATTTTATCTGAAGTATTGTTTTCCCATTTAGACTCCGTTCCATTTATGTTGGGTACATTAAAGTCACCCATTATTATGAAATATGTATTGGAATCTATTATGTTATCAAGCTGAGAAAAAATTTCGACAAACGCTATATAATCACCATTTCGTGACTGAGGTGGCAAGTAAATATTAGTTAAAATTATTTTGTTCCCAGATATATCAACTTCGATAAACACAGCCTCTAAATCCGTATCAACACTGATTAACTTAGATTTAAATTTCTTATGCACTGCAATTAAAACACCGCCCCCTCTTTTTTTACCCGTTTTTGTAAAATCTCTGTCCTTCCTGTAAACTATATATCTATCGTCGGAAAGTTCGGAATCAAATATATCTGAATCCAGCCATGTTTCCGTAAGAGCTATAATATCGTACGTTTCAAGTAGTAAATTATGTTTAAATTCAGTCGTCTTTGTCCGCAAACCTCGAATATTTTGATAATACGTTTGAACTTTCATGGCTAACTCTTAAAGTATAGCTCCCCCATAAAAAATAAAATACAAAAAAGTACAGTACATAAATTGCGTATAAGATAAAAATTAAGAAAATGTAGTATAAAAATAAAATTAACTATTATATATAAACTGACCGGACTAAATTAAACGATTTCTCCAAATTTATAAACAGAATCCCCGAAAACATTAACAGTACACAGAAAAACATAAAAAATTGCTATCACTATATGTATAAAAATGTAAAAACATGACACTTTCGACACAAAAAGTTTAAATCTCACTATTCACATTTTTTCAAATTCTGAAAATTTTGAGATATGTAGGACATAAATATCTATATTTCCATGTTTAAAAAGTAACCGTTCAATTTTTTTTTAAAGAATTTAAACATGGTCCAAATTAGGAACTCTGTATCAATTGTTACGTGCTTTCCTTTCTACACGTGGTTTCACCCATGAAATATACATAAGATAAGATAAGTTGCATAAAGTTTTAGTAAATGATAGCTCATTCCTAGTGAATTTAACTTTCTTAAAAGTATATCATGGTTTACTTTATCAAAAGCTTTGGCGAAATCTGTATATACCACATCAACCTGTTCCCCGTTATCCAGTGATTTAACTACATAATTGGAGAAAGTTAGCAGATTTGTTTCAATAGACCTCTTATTACAGAAGCCATGTTGTTGATTACATAAAATAGTTTGAAAATGCGAATATAGTTTATCATATAATATATATTCAAAAATTTTAGCGCTACAGTTTGCTATGGCAATCGGCCTGTGATTACTGAACTCGTCCCTGGGCATTTTTTATGTATCGGAGTAACCTTTGTGATCCTAAACGCTTTTGGAAAGTAGTTATTGTTAAGTGATTTTTGTAACAAAATTATGAGGGGGTATGTAAGATAATAGCGACAGGCTTTAAAAATATATCCCGGAATGCCATCAGGTCCGGCTGAGAACTTTGGTTTAAGCTTTTTAAATGCAATGTGAATATCTTGAACAGTGATCCTAGTAAATTGTAAACAATTGAAATTTGAACTATAATTATCTACAGAATTCAAAAAACTCAGATGGTAAGTAGACGAGCTGTGTTCATACACCGACTGAAAATAGTTTGCAAATTCGGCTGATATTATTGATTTATCTGTAATATTAGTACGATTGTTATCAGGATTCTTGAAACAGTAATCTGCTTTGTTATATTTTATGTTATTTTTCACAAAATTCCAAAACAAATTGGGATTATCGTTAATGCCGTCTTCAATATTACGAATGTATATGTTATATTCTTCTTTAATTTAATTTTTAACAGAGTTCTTAGTCTTTTAAATTCGTTTAAGTGATATTCAGATTTTTTTTGCATTGTTTTGTGATATTCCTTCTCCTGTAATAAACGGATTATATCTGGAGTAAACCATGGAGGGAATTTGGTATTTTGAATGCTACTAGATTTAAATTTAGGTACACAAACATCGAAAATTTTATATAGTTTATGATAAAAGAATTCTACTGCAGTATCTACATCATCTATACAATCTAGGAACTCCCAATTACAATCCCTTAGTAACTCTGAGAATAAATCAAAATTAGCCCTCTTAAAATTATATTGATAAGTTAGGTTGTTCATTACCCGAAATGTTTTACAACTTTTATCAATATTAATCGTAAGTTGAAGAATAGGGTGTTTTTTATCCTCTTTGGTCAGAGGATATTGATTTTTTTCCACCGACATATCGACATTACACAATACAAGATCCAACGTTCGCATATTTTCATTTAATATATTATTTAAAGATTTTAGTTTCAAGATATTCATTAATTCGCATAATGATGAAATTTTATCTGAAGTATTGTTTTCCCATTTAGACTCCGTTCCATTTATGTTGGGTACATTAAAGTCACCCATTATTATGAAATATGTATTGGAATCTATTATGTTATCAAGCTGAGAAAAAATTTCGACAAACGCTATATAATCACCATTTCGTGACTGAGGTGGCAAGTAAATATTAGTTAAAATTATTTTGTTCCCAGATATATCAACTTCGATAAACACAGCCTCTAAATCCGTATCAACACTGATTAACTTAGATTTAAATTTCTTATGCACTGCAATTAAAACACCGCCCCCTCTTTTTTTTACCCGTTTTTGTAAAATCTCTGTCCTTCCTGTAAACTATATATCTATCGTCGGAAAGTTCGGAATCAAATATATCTGAATCCAGCCATGTCTCCGTAAGAGCTATAATATCGTACGTTTCAAGTAGTAAATTATGTTTAAATTCAGTCGTCTTTGTCCGCAAACCTCGAATATTTTGATAATACGTTTGAACTTTCATGGCTAACTCTTAAAGTATAGCTCCCCCATAAAAAATAAAATACAAAAAAGTACAGTACATAAATTGCGTATAAGATAAAAATTAAGAAAATGTAGTATAAAAATAAAATTAACTATTATATATAAACTGACCGGACTAAATTAAACGATTTCTCCAAATTTATAAACAGAATCCCCGAAAACATTAACAGTACACAGAAAAACATAAAAAATTGCTATCACTATATGTATAAAAATGTAAAAACATGACACTTTCGACACAAAAAGTTTAAATCTCACTATTCACATTTTTTCAAATTCTGAAAATTTTGAGATATGTAGGACATAAATATCTATATTTCCATGTTTAAAAAGTAACCGTTCAATTTTTTTTTAAAGAATTTAAACATGGTCCAAATTAGGAACTCTGTATCAATTGTTACGTGCTTTCCTTTCTACACGTGGTTCCTACCACACGAACACGTCACTTGCCCCCTTGAACACGTGCCATTGAAGCAAAATTTTCGGTTAAAATCTCAGGCGCCAGATTTTTAACGTGGTTTGCTCCACGGCCCCTTGACACTCAGCGTCAAGAGTTCCAGATAGCCTCAGATGAAGGTTACGGAAAATTCCAGGGATCTTGTTGAATTTAATTTAACTAACTAATTATAACACGAACGAGTCAAAAATCGGTCCTCCAATTAATATCTAAGTTACGGTTCATTACGAAGTAAGCAGGAATTCAAAGTTTATTAATACCCTGTAGTCGCTTTTACTTGCAATTCTACAGAAATGAACGGACGTAACAGTCAAGGCCGGTCAGATTATCAAATACAGTTCAAATCTGCCGAGTTTATCGGGGTCGCTAATGCACGATTTAGATCTACCGGGTAATCAAACAAATTATAGCTAGGCCACTTCCAAGTCTGATTGCCCTTGAATCTAAATTAAACCGGCAACTAAGGTAAAGTGCCCTATTACTGACCACTTAAGCAAATATTTTAGTCATCTCGTATTGCAAAATATGTACTAAACGGTCTATAGCTTTTTTAAAAACTGTCTCAGATAGATCTAATGTTCTACTTTTTTAAAAGTCATGTACACTTCGAATAAATTATATATAAATAAAATAAATACAATTTAAAAGGCAAAAAATACAAAGAACCAATTTATGACCATTCCCAAAGGTCTCATAACCAATTCCTAACCGCTCAGTATACCAAATATTGTCATTAGGTATTTAGTAGTAAAAAGCGTCTTTCAAATCATGAATTTATTCATAAAAGAGTAAACAAAATGAAAATTTTCAGAACTATTAAAAACAGTGTTCCATCAAAATTAATAAACAATATTCTATCAAAACTAAAACAATAATTTGTGAAAACAAAATATCTTATTAAAACAAATAAACAATATTTATTCAAGTATTCATTGCACATATGTAGCAATTATAGAGTTTGCATTTCGGTAACACAGTAAATTCCTCGTTTGTTCAAAATCTTTGGTTCATTAATTTTTCTCATCACTTCTATACCAAATAATGTCTGGTGGATTTGGCCACTTCCAATTTGGACCACTTTGGGTCATTGCACTAATCTTGTATTCCTTTTCTTGTTCTTCCTCTTTGATTTCTAAAATTTTTCCCGGAAAATTTTCGGTGTTATAGTACACCACGCAGTAGTCCTCAACAGAAAAGATTGTGTCTAATTCCTTTTCTCTATTGTTTTTTGCAACGGAATCATTATCTTTTAATGAGCCCTCTTCCATCATCCTTTTGTCGTTTTTGTCGGTCTTTGTTTTGATGATGTCTCTTTAGTTTCCTTCATTTTTTCAGTGCTTTTCAATTTTTCCTCTTTTCTAGCTGTGTTTTCTTCCTCTAGTTTTCTTTTAGCAGCTTCTTTTCTCTTATAATATTCATGCAACTCAGCGGAAGTTGCAACTGAAGGTATTTTGTCCTTGGGTTTTCTCTTTTTATTTTTCTTATTTTCTACAGGAATGAGCCATGTGAGAGTTTTTTTTAAAAAGGGTTGACATAGATTCAAAAACAGGATCTATATTCTTTTTTATAAGTGTCGTGTAATCTATGTTTTCAATTGGTATCAGGGGAGAATTGTTGTTGTTTATTTGCGGACTTTCCTCATCCATTGATAGCAGTTCAACTTTATTCCTTTTTTCTACAATTTGATCAGTTTGTAACGGCATCGGTTTTCCGTTGGGGCATCTATTTTCTATGTTATCTTCCGCATTAAGAACTGGAGCAGTTTTATCACTACTTTGTGGTAAGGTGGAATTCTTATCTTCTAGTAATTCATTGCCCTTACCTTCATTGGCAGGAGGTACTTTTATTACTATTGGTGATTCAGCGCTATCAGTTCCAACTACATGTATATTATCAGATTTGTCGAGATAGTTTACACTATCATGATCGTCGAAAGGAATAACTAAACTATCTCCATCTAAAACAATTCCTTGCAGACATGTTCTGTTCAAGGACTTCAGTAATAATGTTATCAATACCACTAGTATTCAGTAGCGAATTGTTTAAAATGATTGGTGGTTCTTCGGAATTATGCTCGTCACTTTATCCAAATTCTGTGTTAGCTTGCATGCAGCTTTTTTCATCGTGCAAATATTTCCAGTATTGAAACAAACTAAGATCCTCGATGTCTCCATTACACACTTCCCCGCACGCTTGAAATAACTTAACTTTTTCTGGAAGATCAGACTGCAGCTGGTTCAGAACTAAACCAATGTGTTCGGCTATCTTTGTGGTACTGTCACATCATTGTTGAGAAGTAGTTAATCCGGTAGCAACGTTTTTAAAATATTTTTTAAAGTCTATATTTTCAATATTAAATGGAAACAATCCGGTTGCTCTAAAACCAATTTGAATAATTTGAGCTTTATTTTCTACATCACCTAAGGATTTCTCTAGGAGACCTGCAAAATCTTCCCTGCCAATTTTGGCCCCTTTGTTGTTCATGCGCCAATTCTGAACGGTTTTCTTCCCAGCCATTTTCAGAGGTCTAAAAAATGCAACGTCCAAAGGTTGAATAATATGGGTCGCATTAGGAAATAAAGCTACAAGAACAATTTTTTTTCTGAACAAAATTCACTTAATGGTAACGTTAAATGTGAAAAATGAGCATCAACGAAAAGAACCACTGGAAAGGGAATTTTGTTTGCCAATAGCCATTGGTAAAAAGTATTAACAATATACTCAAAAAATGTTTCTCCTGTCATCCTTCGTCCTAGAGCCCAACCTGAGGGTCCTTTACTGCTTATTTTTACAGGCATACGTTTATAAGGGTATACGACCACAGAAGAAGGAAAATTTCCTAAAGCATTACACATAATTAGGGTTGTCAAGCATTCTTTATCATCGTTGGCGACGAAAGAATATACTGCTTTTTCGCCCTTCTTTGGGACATAAAAAGAAAGCCGATTCATCGCAATTATAAACGCGTGATGGATCACGTAAAACATCTTCCAGGTTATTTTTTTCAAAATACGTGTATAACTCAAGGTGCCAATCTCTCAATTTTCGTTCAGTTACCATTGATCTAGATTGTGTAAGATTCTGGGATACTCTAGCTATTTCAGGATGTCGTTTTTCGAAGAGCTTGTGCCATTTTTTAGTGGGCCGACCATTAGAAAAAGGGTTGTCCCTTTTCATGTTCTTGAATAAGAGTTGGATACTATCAGCTAACTGCTCTCTTATTGCCGGAAAACCCCTTTTGCTAATTCATATTAACCATTTTACTAATTGGTTTTCCTCATCTTCGGTTAAAAAGGTGGCTGGCCCGGGTCTTCCCTACATTGGTAATTTTCCTGTTCTCTTATATAAGAGTTGTTTTAGGGATGTTGAATGCTTTGCTAGCGCTTCCATAGGACATACCATTTTCAACTGCTAATAAAGCATTATCTAGCATTTCTTTAGTATATAATGATCGCTTCTTTGAACCAGTAGGCATTCTATAAAAAAAATGTAAAACTTCAACAGCAGTTTTACTTTGAGCCTTAAATTTGAAGTCAGTTAAAGGGTTTCTATTCAAAATCATGAAATTTTGGTCTACACATTTCGGTATAAACTAGAGACTTGGCAACATTGTGTTCGCTTAAAAAACACATGACGTGGATGACAACATTGTTGTCAGCATGTTTGTTTCCAAAAAAATCTGAAATCGGTATTCTAATAAATACCAAATCAAATCGTGATCAGTTTCCTTGCCATAAGGTGACCTGTATAATAGGGTTCTCTTTCAAATCATGTTTCTTTTTATTTCAAATAGCAAGTTCAAAGTCAGTTAATGGTTTATAAATTGTTAATATAAATTATTCAGATATTTGAGAAAAAAATGTAGTTTTTCTCCTAAATTGGGAATAAAATGACTTAACTTGTAAATAGATTCAGAACCGATGTGTGACCTACACGAAACCAAATTATGATTAGTTCTCTCACCAAAAACTGACCTCAATATTAGAACAGTAATTTGAATCACTTTTATTGCGGTGCTACATTTCCAAATCAGAGTCAGTAAAACGTTACCGAATTGTTAATTAATACTGTTCAATTAAAAAAAATCATAATAATTCATGTAATCTTGCTTCTACAACTGGGATTAAAATTGTTAAAACGCTTTACTAAATACGACAATTTTACAGGAAACTGTATTAATTCATTTTTGTTTCAAATCTACGTGGTTTGTTGTCTCATTCGAATTTTGGTTTGTGACTTAGAGGTGAGATGTCGCTATTTTCGCAACAAAAATATTTCCGTAACTGGACAATATGTACCGTTGTTGATTATAGTCACATTTCAGTCCGAGATTAACTCTCGGACGATAACATATACCTTGTACTGATGAGGCGCAATACGCCGAAACCGGCTACAAGTTGTGTTATCCCTTCTAGTTGCAAACCAGAATGGTTGGTTTAAATCTTGTAGATTTACCAACCCCGTTTGACTTGGAAGTGTAATTCAATATCTGTCGGGGCATGTAGCCCGGGAAGTAGTTGTTTCTTCTTCGTTGAACGGTCACTGTTTTTGAAAAATATTTTTCAAAACTAGTTGTGAAGCGTAGAATAATATATTTTTATTCTTCGACATCTATTGTTAAAACGCTTTACTAAATACGACAATTTCACAGGAAACTGTATTAATTCATTATTATTTCTCTCACCAAAAACTGACCTGAATATTAGAACATTACTTTAAATCACTATTATTTCGGTGTTACATTTCAAAATCAAAGTCAGTAAAAGGTTACCGAATTATTGATAAATACTGATCAATTATAAGAAAAATTAATGCAATCTTCCTCCTAAGACTGCGAATAAAACACGAAAACACGAAACCAATTTATAATCAATTTTTATCCCATAAAGAGACCTAAATTTTACAGCCTTTACATTTGTACAATTTTAAATGAACCATGAACATTATTTGGTCTTAGAGGGGCGTAGACCTTTATTTTTAACATATTGTGATGGGACACCAAGTTTTTTTAACAGTAACAATGTAAACTTATAAAAAAATATCATCTATCAAAACCAATTAGTGTCCCTCTGGTGGAACATAATTTAATTTCAGGTGCCAATAATTTACCGATCTGATATTAGGAAATTAATTTAATATTCACGTTTCCAGCTAATGCAAATCATTAAATATATCCTCCTTAATAGTACAGAATATTAATTTGACAAATATATTCACTTACTTTGCTGTTATTCGCCACTCACCAAAAACACATGTGTTAACTCCACAAGTACTCAGAACAGGCTAGATGCAATCCTCTCCACTACCACTACCACTGAATATTTAGAATCAATTCGCGGCAAATTCAAAAATATTAAAAAAAAAGGATGATTAGATTGAAATTAGACATATTTAGAAATTAATATAATAACATATTTTATATGTTCATATAAAAAAAATTCCCATTTTATACCATTATACAAAAAATCGGTCACTATTTGGTTACAGGTCACTAATTGGTCCTTTACCTTACTATTCCGACAAAAAACTGAAGAATTGTTCCACGAGACTGGGAAAGAACGATTTAGATCTGCCGGGTAATCGAACAAATTATAACTAGGCCACTTCCAAGTCTGATCAACTCGCTACACACCCCCCTTTCTTCGGTAAAAAAAATTAATGAACGAAAGTGCAGCTTTCGGTAATTACATTTTTTTTAAAACACCACCTTACCACTATAATAAAGGTGAGAAAAACAAAAAAACTGGGATCAAGGATGTAGCGGTCTCACAGCCTGGAACGTCAGCGTCGGGTTGAGTGGTCTGGAAGGTGAGATCCTCTTCCGCGGGGCAACTGACGTCGGTATGACATGGAGCAGCGTCCGGCTACTTCCAGAGCGGGGCGGGGTCGTTCAGTTCATTTGTCCACAACGGGAGCTAAATAAAATTTTCAGTCAATAGCGGGTTTTGAGGCTTTTACATGAATGCGGTTATACCGTTTCCCTTTTTCGTCTCGCAAGTCATATACAACCGGCGAAATGACACGTACGACTTCATACGACCCGGAATATTTCGGAGCGAGCTTCGCGGCGACGTGATCAACGACAGAGAGCGTATGTGCATTTTTCATAACCTTATCTCCTCTAGTACATTTCCAGTCTCTAAGGCGCAGATTAAAATTACGACTCCGACTGGTGAATGCCCTAGAAAGGTTCAGACGGACTAGGTCGAAGCACTTTTGCAGTTTCTCCACTCGCAAGAGGGTCATCCAATCCGGTGCCTTCTTTCGGACTTGTCTCGGTATTATGTTCAGCTTGGTCTCGGAAGGATTTCGGTATTTCGAGGTCTCTTTCAAAATTTAGGAAGGCAGGTGAGAATCCAGTCGAGTCGTGTCTTGAGTTATTCATCGCAAACTTCAAGTCCGGCAACCTTACATCCCAGTCTCGGTGATCCGCTCTGCAATATTGCGCAATCATTGTCTTCAGGGTGCGGTTGGCTCGTACTACTGGATTTGCTTGGGGTGTATACAGCGGCGTGAAACGGTGTCGGATTTCTAATCCACTCAGCATGTCCGTGGAAAGCTTACTATTATACTAAGTTCCATTGTCGGTCAGTACGGTACGGGGGCATCCAAATATCGTCAATACTTCTTCATAAAAGGCGGTACTTATGCTACTGGCAGTAGCACTCCTTAACGGTTAACACTGTACCCATTTAGTGAATCGGTCTTGAAACATAATGATATAACAGTTCCCTTTCTTACTTCTGGGTATCGGTCCAGTGATATCGGAACTAACGGTTTGCCATGGTTGCATCTTTCCTGGGAGCTTCTGTTGCTCCAGCTTGTATTTTTGACATTGCAGACATCTCCTCACGTACTTGGTGATGTCCCTATACATTCCTGGCCAATAGTACAGTCTGGCAATACGGGTGATAGTTTTAGCAGTTCCCAGATGACCAGCATTCGGAGCATCATAGTTTTCTTGGAACACCTGGGTTCGGTCGGACTTTGCTATAAACAGTTTCCAGGGATCGGACATTTCTGGCTCTCCGAAATCATTCATATCCCAGAAATGATGGTATATTCGGTCTTCTTTAATGCAGTAGTCCGGAAACTTCTCTGGGTCCTTCAGGACCTCTTCCTTCTTATTCTGGTACCATCAACATTCGGCGGTTACATCGGTCAAACAGAGAGCGGACGGTGGGTCGGTCTAGGCGGTCATGGGTAGCGGATTTCTGGACAAGGCATCGGCTACGCGGTTTAGCGCACCTTTACGGTATTGTGTCTCGAAATAATACTGCTGCAGAAAGATACTCCACCTAGCTTAACGTCCGGTCGGACTAGATATGGAATGCAGCCATCGAAGAGACTGATGATCGATAACAACCGTGAAATGGTAGCCCTCTAAATAAGAACGCATCTTTTCAATCCCCCAAACAATGGCAAGAAATTCTTTCTCGGTGACGGAGTAATTTTTCTCGGTAGGACTCAGGTTGCGACTTGCATACGCTGCCACGTGTTCATGACCCTCCTTCTGCTGGGTAAGGGCTATTCCCAAACCATATTCGGAGGCATAGGTTTGTAAGGTGAACGGTACGGTAAAATCATGTTTCTGATAGACATGTTTTAATCTTAGCGAAAGCTGTATTGTTTTATATTACCATATTAAAACGGTTGTTATTACTTTTAGTTTTTATTCAGTTTCTCTTTAAGAATACATGTCTACTCGGCGGGATACAAGATAAAGGCGGGGGCTTCTTCAGTCGTCTGTCACTTGGCAATGACAAGTGACATCTCACAAGTTATGCTACATCTTCCCTTTTTTACCTTTTACAAAAAAATATTTAAATGCTACTTTCTATATCTAATAGGTTAGTTCTAACATCATTTTTACAAATTGTATTAGTCGGTATAGAGTTATTATCATCATTTGAATGAACATTTGTAAATAAGGAGTTTCGTTCAACACCAGGTTCACTAGATATCGTTTGTGATATGTCTGAATTTTCAATAAAGTAATCTTGCGAGGAACCTTCATTTACATATGGAATAGGAGAATGTTTAATAAATGACGAATTTCATCTATACAGCTTTCCACATTTGTCTCTCTCAATGTTTGAACGAGGATGTTCAGTTTTATTTACTGTTTGTGTTGGAACCTAATGTGTTTTTTTAGTATTATATTATCCTCTTTTTGGAAGCTACTACGTTCTTTTGACAGCTTATCATAATAAAACTCATTCCTCTGTCTGTGGTTTCTAATTTTGTTAATGTTAATTTCTGGTTTTTGTAATAAGATTTTATTAGTCACTGGCAAAGTTATACGTATTAACCTAATATACACCCCACAAAAGTTATCGCATCACTGGTATTTTAGGATATTTTTAATACTTAATTTTAGTTTTTTGGGACAATCTGTATATGTATCAACTTAATAGATATTTCTGGTTTCTTATCATGGGCAAAAAATTATCACAATTTCTTACAAATTTTTTTGGAAGCAAAAATGCTCGAGTAAATCATTTCTGTCTTGGAGAATGCATTGAGATCAAGAACTTTCTAAGCAAATTGTGTTATTGTATAGTGAAAATTTAAATTTATTCTGTTAATAATGGATGTGCCTCAACGTTTAACAAGACATGTGACGAATGAAGAAGCCGCTAGAATCATCGCGCTCATACAAGATGGCCGCAGTCAAAGATACGACGCCGGGGTAATTGGAGTTCAACAAAGCACCATATCCAGAGTTGTTATTCGCTACCAAGAAACAGGGCAGCCAACCGGAAGACCCGGACAAGGCCGCGGAAGGGTAACTTCGGTAGTAGATGATCGTTATTTGAGGTTAACGGCGTTAAGAATTAGGCAAACCACCGCTCGAAGGCTGCAAACAGATCTGTTGGCTGCTCGTAATGTCCGAATAACCCTACAAACAGTTCGAAATAGGCTGAGAGAAGCAGGTATACGAGCCAGAGTGGCAGCTAGAGGTCCACGTCTTACTAGAGAACATCGAGTAGCAAGATTGGAATTTGCTCGAGAACACGCAAATTGGAATATTCAAGATAGGTCCAATATTTTAATAACGGATGAATCAAGATTTTGTCTGTATTCATCAGATAGGCGTGTACCAGTATATAGGCGACGTGGTGAACGGCACGATCAGGTTAATTTTTGTCAAACTGAAAGCTTTGGTGGTGGCTCTATCATGGTTTGGGGAGGAATTTCTTTCGAGGGTCGCACGGAGTTAGTACCAGTAAATGATGGAAGACTAAATTCTGACAGGTACATAACCAATATTCTAGAACCCCATGTAGTGCCCTATATGCCTCATATCGGTGACAACTCTGTGCTAATGCACGATAATGCTCATCCACACGCTGCTAGAGTGGTTCGGCAGTACTTAGAAGAGGTCGAGATACCCACCCTCAATTGGCCTGCACGTAGCCCGGACCTTTACCCAATAGAGCATATCTGGGACCATCTAGGATGGCAAATTCAGCAACATCCGGCACCAATAATAACACTAGATGATCTTCAAAATGTTCTTTTTAACTTCTGGGAAAACATGCCGCAAGGATACGTCCAGAACCTGTTTAGAATCCTTCCAAGACGAATGGAAGCTGTAATTAGAGCGAGGGGCGGCAACACATGCTATTAAAAATTCATTGGCTGGTTTAAGTTTAAGCACCGTTCATTTTTTTGTATAGATGTTTTCTATGTTTTGGTAAATCAAACTTTTTGTCCTCTGTAGATTAAACTGATATAAAAAAATGTTGCAAATGGCGTATCTATTGGTGTTCTAATTCGTAATAATAATAAAATTCGAAAAACAGGCAACACATTTAAAATATTTAAAAAATAATGAGTGATGCGATAATTTTTGTGGGGTGTATATATACTAATTCTGATGGGGATACATTTAACACAGAAAGAGGTTTTGCCCTGTATTCTAGTAGCGCCTGTTGTATATCACTATTATTATCATTGCATTTTCTTGAAATGTTTTTACAAATTCCTACGGATCTTTCAGCCATCCCATTTGATTTGGGATATTTTGGTGATGCTGTTACTAACTTGAAGTTCCATTCGTTTGCGAATTTTTTGAATTCAATGCTGTTAAAAGGCATGTTATCTGAAACAAAAATGGCAGGAATATCATGAGTGGAAAAAATATTTTTTAGTTTGGAAATTAATTCAGAGACTGTTTTAGATGACAATGGTATTAACTCAATCCAAATACTGAAATAGTCCACAATAGATAAATAATCTTGGCCACCATAAGTTAGAATATCCGCTGCAACTTTATAAAATGGAATATTAGGTCTATCATGACATATCATAGGTTCTTTTACAGGATTTATACTATATTTTAAACAAGTAGAGCATTCTGATACAAAATAATAAGTGTCTTGTGTGACGACCCTGGCCAATAAAAAAGTTTTCCTGCACGAGCTTTACTTTTTTCAATCCCTTTTTCAAGTGTGCTGGATTGTGTGTTTTGGCTAAAAAAAAATTTTGGGAACAACAATTTTAGCATTGTAGAATATTAAGTCATTGTGAATTTTATAATATGTCATCAACTCTGTACTACTGTTACCTAAGTTATATTTTTTTGGCCAGCCAGTATTACAATATTGCAAAACTTCATTCAGCACAGAATCATTTTTAGTTTCGTTTTTTAATTCAGTAAGCCTTTCCTCTGACATATGAATTTCTAAGTCCATGCAATGTACAACTTCAGTTTTGGTAGGTACATCACAATTTTTCACTTTTATAAATTATCAGCAATATCGTCGCCGTAGTCAAAACCTCGTAAGTCTAAAAATACAATTTTAGAGGAAACACAAGAAACTATATAATCTGAAGTTCATTAGAAACGTGTCATTGATATTCTTTTTATTTGTTACCTAACTAATCTTTTCCACAAACAATGAGTAGTTGAAAGAAAATTTTTCACTTTTATGTCAAATTTATTATAAACTCAAAAAATTTAATAATAACTGACATACGAGGGAATCAAATTATTAAAATTAATAAAACAAAATAAAGGAAATAATGTTTATTTTTTAAAAATACAAAAAAATCAAACCAACACGTGAAGATTGTGTTGTATGTTAAACTTAAACAAGTTGAATGGCCGGAATAACCGCTTTTAGGGACTGTAAATGGTTATATTTATCCCCTTTTATGGGCAATGGTCCTTTATAAAGGTTTTTGATTTCACCAATATTATTACTATTGCGTTGGGGAATTGGTTTCCAGTCCTAATCAAAATCTAATTTGTACTGAATATCGCCGGTCGGACAATACTTGAGGGCTCTCAAATCATTAACAGTAGAGTCACCAACTTTTTTACCAGGTCGAATAGACGAGTAGGGTTTTATTGCAGAATAGTCTTTGAAAAATTCATGATTGGCGTATTTTAAACCTGATACTGACTTTTCTTTTATCGGGCTTCTTTAATGATCTTCACATAATTTGATGGTGAATAGATATCCCGGTTTCTCATGCTCGCTCGATGGTTGAATGAACACTATCACACTCCATTTGCCGTTAACCAAGAAATTTTGAATAATTACTGTCTGGTTAATAATCGCAAAGTGAAGAAGAATGTTTGATAATGTAACGTTTCTGTTTTGCGCGCCACATCAATCACTGTAAATAATTATAGGTTTTCCGGTACCATCTTCAAGCTCCTTTTCAAGAAAATCAGTCAAACATGATGCAAAACCGTTTTCATCCATTTCCCCTTCTCCCTCGTGCCATACGCAACAAATTACTTTGTCAGTTTTCAAATTATACAGGGTGTAATTATGACAAGCCAGTTTTTGTTTGAAGTATTCCATTCCAGCATGCACTTGTGGTACTAGTTGTACAGCTTGAACATCTACTGTTAAAGCATGTAAGTTTCCTCCAATGGCATCCAACTTGTCTGTTTGTTTTTCTGCTCTTGCTCTTTGTTGAAGCTAAAGTTTTTTTTAAACTTCATCGCTTACATTTCCCATTTTGTGGGAGAAACAAAGATCTCATTGATCTTTTCTGGGATGAAATAGGTCAATGTTCAACTTTCTCATTTCTGATAAAGAAACGTTTATAGAGGTATCAAAGCTGGGCTCGACTTCTGTTTTATATAGTTGGTACACTTCCGAATACGAGTGAAATACCGTCTGTAAATACATTTTTTCTGTGGAGGAATCCTTTCAAAAAATTCAACAATCTTCTTTCTACATTCAGCGTTAATAGCTTTTTCTTTAGAAGGAAAACTTCACAATACCTGAAGAATGTGCGTTTTTTACCCAGTTATGGACAGTCCATTCTCCAATGGCAAGAGTAGATAAAAAAAATTTCTTGCACACAGGTTTCAGTTCGTAAGGCCGGTATTACACTATAATAGTTCTATGTCATATATCTATTATCAAATATATAATGAAAAAATATTATGTAAAATATTATAAAAATGTTTTGCCATTTACACTGTCATATTAATTTGATCACATTGTTGTGTGAAAATGGATGAACAACAGTTTTTTGCCTTTGGTGCTTGTTCAAGCTCTATAAAAACTATTTGTTTATTGTTACGTAAAAAACTGCGAAATCAAAGAAATAAAAGAAAAAGATTGTGGGTTAGTCCGTGGGTAGCCAGAGGTGAGCAGTTGGGAATTCAAAGCCATCTATTGAAAGAACTAAAAATTGAAGATCCAAAACATTACGAAAACTATTTAAGAATGGATTAGAAGACTTTTTGTTTTGTGGCATCAAAAGTGCATACATTGATTTCAAGGAAAAATACTCATTTGAGAAACATTATAAGCCGGGAAGACCGTCTTACGGCAACACTTCGATTCTTAGCAACTGGTGAATCGTACTCTAGTTTACAGTATAGTACTCGCATACCTCAATGTACTCTCTCACAAATTATTCCTGAAACATGTGAGGCAATTTATGAATCAATGAAGGACGAATTTCTCAAGGTAAGTAATATTTATTTTGAATGAAAAATCACTTGCTAGTTCACAACAAAAAATCGCTTACATTTTCATATATAAATCAGTAATAACAAATCAAAATAGAACAATATTGAATTTAAATTAAAAAGTTAACTGTTATTCTCAAAAAAAAACATATTTTTCACGTCCTAACGCTAAACTACATATCAACCAAAAAATTAAATGTTATCAACAGGGATAACAGTATAAGTGTAGTACTTAACCTATTATTCTTGTATCTCTAAACCTTGAGAAACATCAGCGGTTTTCATTGCTGCACTAATTAGGCTAAAGGTGCGTGCATAACTGAAAATAATACTGCAAACGTATTTGCTAAGTATTTCTCATATATTTACAATTTAGAAGTGGCTTCATACAACTTGAATTTTAATGTTAATAATTATAATAATGTATGTAACGATACATTTTCAATACCGTCAATCTCGGGAAGTGAATTTGTTGAAGCGACAAAAAAACTTGAACCCAAGAAAGCAGCAGGGGTAGATGGAATACCACCGTACATTTTAAAAGGTTGCATTGAATGGTTGAAAAAACCGTTAATTTATATTTTTAATTTAGCTATTAGATCTAATACATTTCCCACAATTTGGAAAACTTCAATGACTACACCTATTTTTAAGTCAGGTAACAAAATAGATATCGAGAATTACAGAGGTATTTCGATAATGTGTTCTCCGGCCAAATTGTTTGAACAAATTATTTATTCCAAGCTTTATCATTACATACAAGGCTATATAATACCTCAACAACATGGATTCATGACAAGTAAATATATTAATACGAATCTGTTAGCATTCAGTAATACAGTTTTTGATACCATAGAAAGTGAATTACAACTTGATATTGCCTATACTGATTTTCGTAAGGCTTTTGACTTAGTAAATCTACTACAAAAACTAAATCAATATGGGTTGAATAAAAAACTTTTAGAGTTATTTAAAAGTTATTTAGAAAACAGATTTTTTATGGTTAGGCATAATGGTAATACTTCAGGAAAGTTTCATGCTAACTCTGGTGTACCTCAAGGTTCCAATTTAGGACCTCTTCTGTTTACTATATTTATTGATGATTTGTCTTCAGTAACTCAGTATTCTGGATGTCCACTTTACGCTGATGATCAAAAAATGTTTAAAAGAGTTAAGGCGGTTAGAGACTGTGTTTCTTTACAAAAAGATATCAATAATTTACATGAATGGGGTATAAAAAATAAACTTTACTTTAATATTAATAAATGGTACATTATGTCAATAACTCGTCGAAAATCACCTGTTACTTTTGAATTTATTATGAATACAGAAGTGATATCACGAAAAACTGAAATAAAAGATTTGGGAGTAGTGTATAGCAACACTTTTTCATTTCATAGTCACATTATAATAAGAAATAGTACTGGTTCTAGACGTCTAGATACATTTAATATGTTATACTTTACTTTAGTTAGATCAAAATTGGAGTTTGCATCCAAAATTTGGCACGGCGAACATAAAACAATTCTAAAACAAATTGAAAAAATACAGAACAAGTTTCTTAGATATATGTATTACAAAAAGCATTACAAATGGCCCAATTATGTACCGGTGCGGACAACTGACTTGAGAAAAGAATTCAATATAGTGTCTTTAGAGAAGAGACGACACATCGCCTCTATGGTTTTCTTGCACAAGTTACTTAATAACATCATAATTGTACCTGATATTTTAAAATGCATTCCTTTCAATGTTCCCTCAAGACCCACAAGATCTTCTCCAATGTTTAGAATACTTCCTTTGTTAAATACATACCGTGCGCCTTTGATGACCATGCTTCGACTAGCCAATAGTTATTCGGCATCGATAGATCTGGACTGCACTATATCACCAACCTGTTTCGCAATTAAATTGTTTCACATACAATTATCTGCGTATAAATATTTACTTATGTTACTGCAATTCTGTTAGAATAATATTGATTAATTTTTTTTTTTTTGTATTGTTTTTTTTCGCATTACATTTATTTTACAGTATTCTTGTAATTAGATTGTAAAATCTGTAAGAATACCTAATAAATAAATAAATAAATAAATAATGTCTACTGATACAGGTGAGGTCGATAAGGAATGAGAATACTGACCCGATATCACTGTCCATGCAGGCGAGTTTGAGTCTGTAGAATCATCAGAAATTGTTATGACGGATGGCAGTGAGACCCCATCTATTGTGTCCCACGTTTCAAGTAGAACAAGTTTGCAGCTTTGTAGTTGCTAACTCACTCATGTCCCTCATTGTGGATGATGCTTGAAATAAAAGTGAATCTACAGGATTAGTTTTCATTTTTTTTTAAAGGGGATTCTTTGCTGGGATGTAGATGGTGTTGAAGTTTCGGCTACTTTACCAAGATTTTGTTGCAATGTGTTGTCTTTAGGAATCTGAAAAAAAACAATGAAATAAGTTAACGAAGTACCAGTAAAGTATTTCAGTTACTAATATTATATTTTAATTAACTACAAAAATAAAATAACATAGAAGATACTCCATCTTCTTAAAAAGTTGTCCATTTTCTTTTTTTTTTAGGTGCCGAACACCAAAACAGAATGGGAAAGGATAGCAAAGGAATTCGAAATTCAATGGAATGTGTACAATACAATAGGCGCAATGGATGGTAAACACATCCGCATTAAATGCCCTGAGTCCAGCGGTTCACATTACTTCAATTATAAACAATAGTATCATATTATTTGCTTTGGCTGATGCAAATTATACATTCCCTCATGACGATGCTGGAGCAAATGGCCGAGTAGGCGATGCAGGAGTGTATGCAAAGAGTAAATTGAAGCAATGTCTCATCTATTTTGAATATTCCAACGGACAATAAACTGCCAAATACAAATGATGTACTATCTTAGGTTGTACTTGCTGATGACGCTTTCCCTCTAAGTCATGCCGTTATGAAGCCTTACCCATTAGAAAACATCACTAAAGAAGAAAGAGTTTTTAATTATAGATTGTCTCGTGGAAGAAGGATGATTGAAAGTAGCTTTGGCATTCTGGCAACTCGTTTCCGTGTACTTTTAACTACAATCAATTTGTCACCTGATAAAGTTAATCCATTGTGCTAGCTGCTTGTACGTTACACAATATGTTAGTTAAACAAAGAAAGTACCTGTACACTCGAACAGAATTGCATACGGTTGAGGTTCATGGCCATCGTTTTATACAACCAGTTAGTGAAGAAGAACTTCAGGAAATGGAACCCATACATCAACAACTGAATGTTGGTCATGTGCGACTCGGTCGTGAAGTTCGTGATATCTTTAAAAGATTTTATAATGGAGCAGGAAATGTCCCATTGCAAGAAAACTACATTTCATAGGCCTATTGTTAACAACTAGTTTTGATAGGTAGACAATGCATACTTACATTTTGTTCGTGTTCTTCTTCAAATGACATATTTTGTGGTATTTGTAAATAACATTCGGAGTCATCAGGTTTTATTGATGCATCAAGGAAATGAAGCATAGGATACCAATATGCTGTTGGTTCATACACACTGTCAGTTCCTGCTCCACTTTTTATACTTCTTTGAATCTGTTAAGACAGTAACATTTGGGTCATGTTTATCCGAATCGTTATATCGTTATCCCGACTAAAAAATATTCAGTGTTCTGCCAGTCATAGTTGTATTATTTAATTCTCAATTATTTTGATCTGGGACACCCTAACAGGCACAGCGCTATCATTGATTTGTAGGTTATGTTCTGTTTATGGTCAACAACCTTTTTTTTGCGGGTGGGAAAATCTTCAAGAAGACGCCTGGGAAGGAGTCCCAGGTGTGCGGATTCAACCAGGTGCGTTTTAAACCCCTCGCCTACTACCAGGCCGATGGGTCATCCACTCTTAATAGAGCCGCACCCGATCGCCTACCAGCTAAAAACCCACCCTCTTCTCCACCGACACACACGGTACCGTTCTTAGCGAACATATCGTCGTTGTGTGCCGGTTTTGCTCCTCTCCCTCATTGTCTTTGTCTAGTTCTTTCTGTTTGTTCTTGTATCTTCATGATGTCAGTAACGCACTGTATGACTTGGGCATATGTCTCCCTGTTTCTCGTGGCAGCTTCCATTATGTTCTTACCATCGAGAGACCCCGCCGCTGTCCTTAAACCATTTCTTTCTCCCTCATATCGAGGGCACACTAATACCACATGTTGCGCGTCGTCCGTCACACCGCACTCCGGGCACAGATCATCTGCTGTTTTCTTTATACCGTATGTATATTTCCTAAACGATCCGTGCCCTGTTAAACATTGGGTAAAGAAATAATTTGTTCTGCGGTGTGCGCATCCGCGCCATTTTCTAACGTCTGGTATTAGAGTCCTCGTCCATGAAGCTTTGGAACTCTCACTTTGCCATCTCTGCTGCCACCTATTGAGACTTCTTTCTCTTTCTTCTTTCCTAGCCATCTCATTAACATCTTTTCTTTTGTACAGTCTGACTCTCTCTTCGACTAGTATGTCGATGGGTATAGTCCCAGACACTGCCTGTAGCGCAATCGTCGACACTGTTCGATAAGCACTACAGACCCGGAGCAGCGGTTTCCTTTGTGCTTTTGTTAACATCTGCTTATATTTTTCTTTGGACAGGACCTCATGCCACACTGGGGCCCCGTAGAGTAGTATCGAGTGAATAGTCTCCAATACTACTCTTCTTTTTTGCGTCCCGGGACCTCCTACGTTCGGCATTATTTTCTGGAGTATCGAGATCCTGTCTTCGGCTTTCGCTACCGCTGCCTCTATGTGTTTAGAGAAAGCCAGTCTGTGATCAAAGATGATGCCCAAGTACTTAGCCGTTCTCTGCGGTACTATTAAGTTATTCTGGTATTCAAATTTGATATTTTCACGATCCCTTGGTCCCCTCAGTATTATGATCTCAGTTTTTCCTACTGCGAGTTCTAAATCGGTCGACTCTATCCATTCTCCTATCTTTACCATTGATTTATTTACTGTTCTGATGATACCCCAATTCGTGTCGTTTTCCGCTATTATCGCTAGGTCGTCCGCGTATGCGATCGTTTTTGCCCCTTTTGTCATCTTCAATTCAAGTACCCCGTTATATAGTATATTCCATAGGGTGGGTCCTAGGACCGACCCCTGGGGTACTCCGGCGGTAACTTTCATCTTGTTTCTCCTGGATACGCATACGCTCCTATCCGATAGGTAGTCCTTGATCACGTTAACCAGGTATACTGGGGTCCCTATCTGTTCCAGCTTTGCGATAATGATACCCCAGTTTGCGGTATTAAATGCGTTTTTAATGTCTAGAAGTGTCAGAACTACCCACCTTTTTTTTTATTTCTTCGCCGCGTTTTTTACCCATTCCGCGGCGTCTATAGCTGAACGACCCTTGCGGAATCCGTATTGCTGTTCTGATAGAGCCCCGTTGCTGTCCAGGAATTTTTCTAATCTATTTTTGAGTAGAGTTTCATAGTATTTTCCTAGACAGTCTAATAAGCATATCGGCCTATACGAGGCCGGCGAATTGGGAGGTTTCCCAGGTTTCAGTAGCAACGTTAGGTTCGCTTCTTTCAGTTCCCTGGGAAACACTTGTCTTCGCAGTAGATCGTTTAAAATGTCTTTAATCAAACCCGGTTTTATCTTTATTAATATCTTTATAGCCTCCGGTGGCAGACCATCAGGGCCGGGGGCTTTTCCCTGTCTTATATTTTCACCAGCAGCTATAATTTCTTCCTCCGTGAATTCTTTTATATCAGCAGCGATCCTTTTTTCGAAGATTTTTTCTTCCTTTTGAGGAAATAGCAGGATCGCTGCCTCTATCCGCTGGTCTTCGTTTAGTTTGTATGGAGCGATTATCTTTAATGCTTTCATTGTTAATTTATACGCATCACCCCATACGTCATTCTCCAAATCGTCGCATAGGGCCTGCCACTTTCTCCTTTTTTCCATTTTTATCATTTTGCCCAGTAGTTTTTTTAATTTCTTGTAATGTTCTTTATCTTCCTCGTTACCGCCGCTTCTGGTATATATCCTACGGGCATGGAGGCATCTTTCTCTTAAATTTTCTATCTCGTCATTCCACCAGTATGGAGTGCTTCTTTTTTTGTGGTTGTTTGTATATTTTTCTTTTGCCTTCTTAAGTTCTAACTGCAGCTGTTCATAGTTCATCACTTTCTCCTCGTCCATGGCTTTTATTTCCTTTGTGAAGATATTTTTATTGAAGTTTTTGAATTGATTGTTAATTTTTTCACAGTTTCTCGTCCCTATTTGGAAAGTGATGAACCTGTGATGGGTGAAGATCTGTTCGTCGAGGACGTCGAGGCCATCCAATGATCTTTTTGGATGGCCCTTTACTTGCCAGAGTCACATCTATGTGACTCCGGCAGGTTCCTCTTAAAGTGGGTTTACCGTTGTTCATGGTGCGTATGTCTAATTGGGCCATCCATTCGTCCCATATGTCCCCCCTATAATCGTTTGTGGGGGAACCCCATTGGGTGGATTTGGCGTTGATGTCCCCGGCTATGATCACATTTTTGATTCCGGCGGCGGTGTCCATTATTTCATCAGCTTGTTGTTTGTAATGTTGCTTTCCAACGTTGGGGGAGATGCAGCAGGCTATCAATGAAAATTCTTGAAACTGTATTACTATGTAGCCTGCTTTCCTTGTTATGTTCTGCACCCCAATGTTCTTATTACGGAAGAACACCGCCACGTTTTTGTGGTTGTCCTGTACCCATCCGTTGCTGGCAGTTAGTTTCTTATTCGGCTCCGGAATGACGAGCAGATCTATATTCAGTTGTGAGGCTTTGAGATATGTGAGGTCGTGGGCGGCTCTCGCTCTGCCCACGTTTACCTGCAAAACTCTCACTCCGGGTTTTTCTGGACTGAGAGCCATTTAGATCGTGTTTCCCAATATCACTCGTATATACAGATGACTGCAATATGCTGTTAAGTTGGTAGATGAATAAATAAATAAAATGAATAAATACCATATAAATAAATAAAATAGTAGTAGACGGACACCTACAACACACTTAAATAACACGTTAAAAATGTTGTAAAAGCAGTAAAAAATAAATATATAGACGGGGTTGTATAAATAAAAGTAATAAAAAACGAACAGAAGAGTAAAATAATGTAAAATGACAGGACAGTTATATATATAAAAACATAAAGTGTATAGGTAAAGGTGATAAAAAACGCATAAAGACGTAGGGTAGTGTAAAAAGACAGCACAGTTGTATATATGAAAATAAGAAAAGTTGTATAAAACTACAGTTAATTTGAAGTATGACACGGTTACGAGATATAAATAAAAGATTTGTATATATAAAAACGTGATAAAATTGTATAAACAAAAACGAATATTAACCAGCACATTTAAAATTACGTCAGTTAGCATGGACTTCAGCAGAAAATACTGACGACGACAACACGCTAAACAAATAAAGTCCAAATGCACCCAACTACAGCCTAAGGAGGTATCTCCATGGCGGTATGGGTATATTTCAAGTATCCGTTGGGCCATGAACAGTTTTTATATCCCTCCCGTATACCAGGTCTCTGTATTTAGGACACTTCATGTTGTCCATTCTGTGCCCCACTTCCTGAAGGCACCTTGCTTCATTTGGGCACTCTTGTGCCCGATGACCCTCCCTTATGCAGTTGAAACATTTCCTCTCCTTTGCACTGATGTGTATTGTGGCCGTATTCTAGGCATCTGTAGCATCTGACGGGGGTAAACCGTTCCCTAATATTACAATGGTAAATGTCTACTTTGATCGCCTTGTACCCCCGCAGGATATCTGCTTTCTCCGCCCTCACGGCCACCGTGCTGATCTACTCCCCCCCCCCCTGGTTTCTCGAAGATTTTTTATATTAATATCTCCCTCATTTAGCCCTGTCCACTTGCATACCGCTTCTTTCAGTTCATCAGGGTTTATAGATGGATCTATACCCATAATATTAAAATTTACCTCCCCGTTCCTAACTGCCATGGAGACACCTCTTACCTTATCCTGGATTTCTCCCCTGAGCAATTCCGCTGCTCTCCTTCCTTTCAATTTAACCAATAAGTCCCCCCCATTTGTTTTTTTGACGTTTGCAATATTTATCCAAAGTCTCTCTACATCTACCTGTGCTTTCATTTTTTTAAGGACGTCGGTATACGTCATACCACCCGTCCTAATAAGGAGAGCCTCGTTTTCCTCCCCCGTTTCCCTTCCCATTTCATTTCCTTTGACAAGGATTTTAAATGTAATACCCCCCCTTCTCCCCAGGAATTCCAGGGTTTTCCTGATTTTTTCCTTATCTATTCCCTTCCCGATGATTATCTTGATTACCTTTATCCCTTCTTTTGTTTGTTTAACCACCCCAATGAGTTCCCTTATGCTTCTGTATATGTTGTCGTCCCCCCCATTTTCATGCATTCTCACCACATAGTTAAACCATACCCTCTGGAATTTGGAGGTCTTAATCCTATTTTCTAAATAGTCGCATTCTCCCTCCTCGCAACTATCTAGAAGGGTAAGAATCTCCTCCTTTGCCCTTTTAATGGCATCTCTTGTGCCGCCCTCTCTCACTTCCATTTTCCCCAGAATTACACAGTCTTCCCTTCCCATGATTCCTTCAGTTTTTCCACTTTCACACTTTGTTTTGAGGTATACTTCTTCCTCCCATTCCTTATCTTTAATCTTTTCGAACTCCTCCATGCCCCCCCTTATTTAAGCCCTTCATAATTTTTTCTGTTTCTTCTTTTTTCTCTTTTCCAGTTCCATACATTCCCCACATTTTGTTTTTGGTGGAGTTTTCTCCCCTACTGTTTTTTTGTAAATACTTTTTATTTCCCCCATCACCCTTTTGAAATCTGGGTCATCCTTTATGTAATCAGTCATGCTCTCGTCTTTGTACTTGAGACTTTCTTCTTTCCTTTCTTTTTACTGTTCCTCTTTCTTTTTTTCTCTCTCTTTCCTCCTTCGTCCTCATCATCAAAAACTATGGATCTAAGCACACTGCTGTAGATATCTTCCTCCTCCTCTTCTCCGCTTATTTCGTATGCATCGGGTTGCCGGCCCACTACATATTCTCCCTCGTCCGTCTCATCCTCCACTAATGTCGACTGCTTCTGTACGACATGTCCACTTCTGTTAATTGTTTTTCTCCTCCTCTGCTGTTCGAGCAGTTCCTCCTCAAATTTCTGTCTTTCTTCCTCTACTTCCCTTTTCCTAACCCCTTCCTCCATTTTTTCCCTCTTCTCCTCTTCCTCGTCCGTTTTTGTTTTTGAAAAATCCATACATTTCCCACGAGTAGGGACGAAAGTAAGTCCGGCGAGGCAGTGCGCCCTTACCCCGCTAAGGCTAATTACAATGGAGTTTCACCAGGTACTCCAAGGGGATCGTCCACGATGCTCTAACCCTCGCATCTTTCATACCCTCAGCACGATGCCTTACACCTTAGTAGTGGGGATTGTTTATCGAAGTTTACTCCTCTAGGCTTTTTCTCACGGTTGCCTCCGGACGCAGTAGCTTCCACAGCCTACACTACACCACCAACATAGCTGCTTACCCCTATGTTGTTGGTTTTTTATCGAGGTTTACTCCTCTATTTCTTTGATCCGCGGGCAATTCTTCAGGTTCCTATGCTGGATCCTTATCCATCACCTATCCCGAGGGTTGGTCGGTCATGAGTCCCTTACAGAGCTCAAAAGCGCCGGGCCCTTACAACGTTGAGAAACGCACGGGACCCCAGCGCTGAAAAGCACGAGTCCCATGACTGACCACGCCCCCTGGAGACACCCTATGAGCCATCGGGACACGCCGTGTCGGGTGGGAAACCCCCTCCTCCGAAAACTTGTATGGGAGATTAGGGGTGAATCACTTCCAGCCTCTCTCATCCAACCCCCCGGAGCACGTTCTTGAGCTGTTTTTTGGCTTCACTCCTCCCTTCCCGTCCTTGCGGCGCGAGAGGGGAGGAAGTTACTGAGCCACTCCACCTACGACAAGGTCTTACAGCTCCTAGGAGTGGATGGTCAACAACCTATCTAAACCTAAATTGTTAGGGTAAAATAAATATATGTATATACATATCGATTGTTTTATTACATTTTATAGTAAATATTTTTCTTACCTTTGCTTTTTCAACCAAATATTGACATCTGAATCCGTTTATTTTCTCCCTCACATCTGCTGCTGTACAACCATCAATAATACTATTGACACCCTCTGCAATTGACTGATAAATAATTAAACGTTTGTTTCTGTTTTTGTAGTCACTATTTTTCACATTATACAGCATTTCATTTGTTTCGTATTCCGAAATTAGAAATTTTGTAGCTGTTACCGTCCACAGACGCCATTTTCATTGGAAATATTATAATATTTCATAGACATATGATCATAGTTCAACTATTGTAATAGTTGGTCCATTACACTGGAATATTTTTCATTACAGATATTTGATAATAGATATACGATATAGAACTATTATAGTGTAATACCGGCCTTAATCATTTTTAAATGGTAGCGTAAAGAGCTGGTACGTCTAGACACTGCTTTCGTAGTTTTCTTTTCTGTAACATGTTGTTGGTTTACCAAAGTACAAACAAAAACTTTTCGCTGTTTCCAGTCTAAATCAGACCAAAACCTGTGGAATATTTCTCTTCTTTGGTCGTTTCTAATTTTTGAGCAGTCTTTTATCCTTTGATGTCAGACATCTTTTCGAAACGCAGCCTTCTTCCTTCATTTCTCTCGAATTTCTCTCCTTTTTATGTATAGATTAATTTCTACCAAATACGGCTCACCTTTCATTCGCAGAGTCTTTTGTTTGTTTCTTTTCCAGATGGGGGGATCCGATTCTCTTTTTTTGCTCGTTTTTTCTTTGGCGGATCCTCTCCATGATGGCTTACATATACCTCAATACTATGATTTTCCTCCTCATCAATAATGTCGCCATGGAGATCAGTGCCACTTGTTGAAGGAATTTCCGGATCAACGATAGTACTACTGTGTACATTATTTGTCACTAACTGTAGAAGGCAAGGGTAACTCGTTATTAATAATGTCGCCAAGGGGACCAGGTCCACTTGTTGAAGGAATTTCCGGATCAAAGATAGTACTACTGTGTACATTTGTCATTGATTCGTTAACCGTATAAGGCAAGAGTAACTCTTGGACTATAATATCCTCCGCATTATTTTGAGGTAAAGAAATTTCAACTGTAACGCCACGGCCGCGTAATTCTCTACCCTGGACATTATCTTTAGAGTTATTTAATGCTATTGCCAGCCTCAAAATATTTTCTGCTCGACTGCCCTGAAAAAAAAATCGCACTACACTATGACTCAATAATATTTTCATTGAAAGAATGGGCATCAGTACCATATTTTCGATTTTCAGTTAGGAGTAACTTTTAAATCGGTTTGATTCAGAATTCTTTTTCGGAATTTTTCACAATCTATGAACCTCGTAACTACATAACTTTCAAAAAAATTAAGTGCTTCATTGAATATTTAATGCTAAAAATTAACCCATACCGCTAGAAATTCAAAGTTATTTATTATAACCTCAAAAATAATTTGTTTACTGTTATAATCATTCTGCATCATTCTGGATAAAATTATTAAATAAAACTCATTTTGTTTGAAAAATATTAAGTACTTACCATATTTTTCAAATTAATTTGCTCAGAACATTCCTAAACAGAAGAAAATACACTAATAACTGAGAAAACCCAGAAGACAACACACTAAACGAAAACCGCACTGAGATACGAGTTTTTGTACCGTGCTCCTGAGTTACAAGTAATTGTTATTAACGAAATGCTGCTGAATCATCACCAGGACTGGCATTCCGTGTACTATAGTTTTCTACATGTAGAATTCCACTGTTGATTTCGACATGTAGAATCAAGGTGTCGCTAAAAAGCTATTCCGTGTACCCGTTGCTATCAGTTCGTTCGTTGCCGGGTTTTATCAACATGTCGCGTTTGGATTACTACTCATTCTAAAAATATTTCAAGAAATTTTAGGAACGTTTTCATTTCCGCTAAATGTTTTAAGAATATTTTCAGTTTACGACATTTTTTATCTATTTTCTAAATTTACCTGCAGAACAAAAGAATGTTTCCTGTCGTTGCCGTTATTACTTTTCGGTTGATCACATAGATGGCTTTTCGTTTAGGATATTTCGCATATATTTCAAATTGAATCCAACCTATACGTCATCACTATATACTACTCGTAAAAAGTATCCCGAAAAATGAATTAACATTGAAAATTTTCTTGAAAATTCTACGAACTTCCTGAAAAACTTTGATACATTTTAATTTTTCTTAAAAATAAGGTTTTCAAAATAATATACATATATTTATATTCACTTCTAGGACGGCCGGTATATATAAATATTCATCGTAAATATGATAAACAACTTTACTTATCTAACGGCGGGTGACTAACGCTAAATTTTTGTCGATTTATATTCAGTAGCGAGTTTACTTTCGAATAGGAAACATCGGTATGCGTTCGAAATTTATGTTAGGTAATGTGTTAGTGAATAGTGCCTCTATGGATTACTTGGATTATAATCTGATACATTTACGGTAATTTTTCATTTTATTCACATACGAACAATTTTATTGCAATGAACAATTGATTTTTAATATATAAACCAAGTATTTTACAATTTTTTATTATATTTTAAATTTGCTTAGAATTTTTTTGATAAATGCGTACTTTTTGGTCATTTGTATAGACGAACTTTTTTTTATAAATGATTAGTAGGTTTTAAATTTTCTTACCTAATCTATTAGTACGAAATAATAACATCTCGCAAAATCGCCAACAAAGAATCAAAATTTGACACATCCGTGCCGTATTTCACTTAGTCGTCAGCTAATTTTTTTATGTGCCGCCGATCCCATTAGCTGAACTTTTTCCATGGCCAGCTTCATTAAAATTGTAGGCAATATCTTTTAACTAAGAATAGCACTGAGGCAAGTACTGCGTTATGAGAAAACATTTTTTTATTGCGGTACTGCGTCGTTGGACCATCGCTCATTATGTCTAATTTTTTGTATCTCTGGATTGGTAGCTAGATACACGTCAAGTATTTTTTATGTGAACAATAATTGCAGAAGGATCATGTCTGAGTGATTCTGACAAAGTAGCAAAGCCATGGGAAGATTTTGAAGAGTAGACCATGCCAGTGTGTAAAGTACATTGTACTCTACTAGCTTCAAAGTGTACCGATTGAACTTCCGTTTCATACTTACAAGAATAATTTTCACTGAAGTCAATGAGAAGTCCTAACTCATTGCTTTGTAGAGATTGAGTAAGTTTTTCATAGAGTTATTTTGGTGAGTAATTCATGGGCTATAAACAAATCTAGTTCATGATTGAAATGGTTAATTGCTTGCCCCATCGTACATGAAATTTTCTTTTTTGAGGTAATTTTAACAGTTATTGGTTTTTTTGTTTTTTCATTTATTCTTTGTTCTGAAGATACTTCCCATTTCATGTAAGATATTTTATCAACAGGATTAGTATCTTTTAAGTTAAATTCCAATTTTTTAACTTACACATCTCACACGTTCTTGAAAGACATTTTTCAGAATTACTGTCACATAAGAAACTGTTCAAAATTTTATATGACGTATTTTCTGTCAGTAACTTATGACTGTGGAAAGCTTGTATCAACAAACAAAAATTTTCATGAGTGAAACACGCACATGTATTTCGATTAGTAACTTTTGGTTCAATACAATATTTTGGGCGTAATTTTGCGAAAGTTGAACAGTTAAGACGGTACGTACTTTGGGAAGAAAATTTAGAATGTAAATCTTTACTCGTAGCAATCATATAACGCTTTGTTACTTGTTTACCATTCATTTTTATAGAAGCTTTTTCATCAGAATTTATCTTACTATTTTCTTCATAAAAACTTGTCACTAGATCTTGAATGAATTTTTGATTACTTTTTATATTTCTTATATATTCCAATGGTTTATTACTCCTATGAACTCTTGAAGGATTAGTAGGGATAACATTTTTCCTAATAGCAGATAGTCGTCGGTATTTTTTCACAATAATTTTTCCACTAATTGCTCTACCCAATATTTGCTTGAACTTTGAACTTCTAGACTCTTGATAAGATAATTTTAGTTGCTGTATCATGACTTCATGGAGTATTAATGTTTTGCGAACTTCGGGATTCACATTTAGACCGTTTAACATTTTATCAACTTTTCAATCAGGTGATGTCGAGTCTGATTTTTTGATATTCAAGCGTTGTAATTTTTTATGTAAGCTATAAATTTCCGTTCGCAGATTTTTATTATCATCTAATAATTTTTTATTGTCTCTGAAACATTTACGTAGATTTTTTTGTATTCGTTTCCTTCCTACCTTGGCTTGCTTATATTCAACGTTATTATTCACATCATTTTGCTCCGTTGTCAGCTCAATATTTTCTTTTTGCCGTATCCGTGAGTTTTTTTTTCCATAAATTTTGTTGTTTACGACGAGCTCGCTTTTCTCGTTCTGATAATTGATCAATTGACTTGAGTTTTCGTTCCTTTTTTCTTTTTTGATTTCTTGTTCTTTCACTCTGACAGTAATTTTTGTAAGCCTCTGGATCGTTCCGTATTTTTTCTCTCCTTAATTTTTCAGCAGTACGTTTTTGTTCCAAACGATGTTGTTTTACTTCGGTACTAACTTTATTTTTACGTTTGACTTTTGTTTTTGATCACAATTGTTGAATTTTTCCACCTTTATTGTCACTCGTATCAGGTAGCTTTCTAGTACGAAGTATTGGTGCTATCTTATTAAAAAAATTACCATTAATGATTAAAATAATTTTACAACTAATTACTACAACTATATACAATTTTATTATTTTTTTTCATGGTACTGACAGACACGGTACTGACATTTTCATTTCAAATGACAACTGTCATTATTTGGTTATGTATTTGATAATATCGATTTATTGTGAAATTTAGACTGATATTAAATACAAGAATTTAATATTTTGGTCAGAAAAAAATTAATAGTTAATGAAGTTTATCAATACCACGGTATCTACAAGACAATTTATGACATACCTTTTTAAAAATTGATTTCTAAAATGACACAAACTCTTGGCACTATTTCATCAACTCAATGTTTGTAAATATTACTCGGTAACGTACTTTCAAGATGGTTCACTAGATGTTTCATAAATCTCAAGGTAGATGGTGCTCGAGTTACACAAATTCAAACTCAAAAATTCGTTAAAATTAGAAGGCAAAAGTTATTAAACCGGAATTCAATGTTAACTTCATACATTAAACACAAAATGTGTCAATTTTTTTTAGTTTGATCATAAACATTAGAATTTATGAGGTAATTAGTTTAAATCATTTATTGCGACAAAAAAACTTAACAATTTATAGGTAAATTCTAGAAATGGACATGACATGGTACTGACATCTAAGTGATATATTGTAGGTTTACTCTAAGTGGCAAAATATATTACATAAAAATAATGTTGAAATATGTTTAAAATTATCCAATTAACACAAAAATTTCATTAATTGATTATTAATTGATGACTTGCGAGAACAAACAATACAAGACATTGAATATCACAGTTAGAACGAAATCACCCATATTCCTAGCTATGACAAATTGTTCTTATATGGGAGGTTAGTTCTGATAAACTGTACATATACTTCTACCTCGTATTGGGGCTCCTATGGGAAATATTAAATGGGTCAGGGGCTTTAAAAATTAGTTTATTTTATTCGTATAAAAGTTTAGCAAAATAGATTCAGAAAAATATCTTGATTTTTGTACAAATGTTCAATTTTTAATAACTAATAATCTTAATTCGTGTTATATTTTTAATAATACAACTAGTTTACATGATTTTTTGTCGAAACAATATTCTGAGAACTCGATAAATTCACAATACTATGCAATTTGGAACATAAACTTTTGGAATTGTATAGTACCACCCGTCCAACCTTAATAACTGAAGGAAAACTTATAATTTATTATCTATTTGAATACTTTCTAGAATCTTGATAAAGGTTTTTCGAAAACCAAATACAAGTTGAAATTTTATATTTGACATACCCCCATAGGAGAATCAATACGAGGTAGGAATATGTACAGTTCCTCATGACTCACCTCATATATAACAGAAGTTTCTATAATATTTTATACTACATACAGGGTGTTTCTAAATTGCTGCACAAAATTCAGGTGGTGATTGTCCGTATAAAACTATAATGGTCTTTCATATGAAAACATTTCCTCACTCCACTCCCTAAAAAGAGGAGAAGTGAAATTGAGATTTCATTTTTTTTCTCAACTTTAAGTAAAGTTGAAATTCTGTAATTTATTTAATATCAAATATTTTATTCTAGATTGAGTTTTGTGCGGAATAAAAATATTATGTATTTAAAATCTTTGTTGTTTTGCTAAACTTTTTTTTACTCTTAAAGTTTTTTCCCAGATCCAATAGATTTAGAATTTTTTTTTCTCCGAATCTATCGGATCTAGGAATAAACTTCAAGAGTAAAAAAAGTTTTTCAAGACAAATGAGATTTTAAATAATATTTTTATTTCACAAATCTCAATCTCGAAAAAAAATTTGATATTGAATAAAGTAAGGGTTGATAACTTCACTCCCTTATAATGTAACAGGAATGTTGAGAAAATATCGGTGGTTTCCATCTTTACTCAAATTTGAGAAAAAAATAAAAACTCAATTTGATTCAGGGTGATATCTTGGAAGGGGGTGGGATTAGGAAAGTCTTATCATAATTTTATACGGGAAATTTTTGGCCTGAATTTGGGAACACCCTGTATACATAAATAATTTTTTTAATGCCGATTTTAAACATACGAACTTTATAATAATGTTATAAACTGCGTAATTCAATTCCCAAGATTTCTTTAGCTGAAATAACGAGCAAAAAAATTATTATACAGAATGATTCTTTATAAAATAACCCTAGCATGCCTTTGTTTTGTTACCTCGCAAATGTTTTGTTTTTCAGAGAACATGATTTTTTAAAATTATAAGTTTAGTAAAATTATTTAGAATCGTTCTTTAATAATTCTTTTATCCTTTGTTTTAGGTTTCGTAAAGTATTGGTCTACTCCAAAGGAGTGTGAGTATACAGTAATTCTCAATTTCTATCAAATTACATCATATCGCTCAGTATCATCCTTCCTTTCTTTTATAAATTGGTACTTTTTTCAAAAGACATAGGTAAGCGATGTCGTTCCTCATATTTTCTAGCCCTTTTTTTAGAAGTGGTACTTTTTTCGAAAGACATAGGTAAGCTATGTCATTCCTCATATTTTCTAAATACTATCCAGCCCTTTTTTACATGTGGTACTTTTTTCAAACGATATAGGTAAAATATGTCAATCCGAAAATTTTCTAAATGCCATTCCTTTCGTAAATAAGTTGGTACTTTTCAAAAGACATAGATAAGGTATGTCGTTTCTCCTATTTTCTAAATACTATCTAGCCCTTTTTTTACAAGTGGTACTTTTTTCAAAAGACATAGGTAAGCTATGTCCTTCCTCGTATTTTTTGTTCTGTTTTTTTTCTGCCCTTTCTTGTGAATCATTTTTCATTGCAATTGTTAAGTTCGCCACATGTACCGACTTTTTTGTTTGCGATTGACTTTTTCCTGTACGGATACACGTATTACCACACTGTGGGAAAGTGCTCGATACCTAGGGTGTCCGTAAGTCTCGCTTCCAAAACGAGCAGTCACCCAGATGGGCGAGTACGCTTAAGTGTTTTCCGTTTGTCGAATGGGTATGGGTTGACAAGAAGGAGAATAGTTGCCCAGTATGGGTTATCAAAATATCGAAGATTTCTAAGATGGTACATGCAAAATGGCAATACTTGGCAATTTATTACTAACAATTTTTTTCAGCGCTTCCTTTCCAGCATTACTAACACTTCTCTTACAGGCTTCAAGATGTCATCAAATGTTTTGTAGATTTTTAATTTTGTTTGATATTCTGTTCCAGGAATTTTTTCAGGGATGGATTTATTTGGAATATATGCATATATTTAAACTTGCTGATTGGCCTATCTTTTAATTGTACTTTTTTTGCCAAACGGCTTACATTGAAAATTTTCTAATTAATTTTGTTTTTTTGTTTCAGTATTCTTATTAGGAAAGGATTTTTTAGGTTACAAAAGCGACTTTGCATTTTGCAGCTACAGAATTTTCATTAATATTTGGTAAAGTCTTCTTTGCATGATTTTTTCTTAGCTGCATGGATTTAAAATGTGCATGGGGGTGGTAAAGTAGTGGTGATTTAGGGGTATTAGTATTTTAATTATAAAATATTGTATGTAAAAATATCTTTATGTTGTAATTCGTGTTTCAATTTTTCGGCTCTTATAAAAAAAATGTAAATGTTAATATTTTATTGATATTAAACATGTCTTTTTTTACAATTGCATATATATTATCTTGTTTGTAAATGTATACACTGTGTTCATTTAAAAAGGACCCACCCTTAATATTTCAGAAATGCGACATATTAGACAGAAATGCCGAAACATGTCAACTTTTAACTTGAGGGGGACACTTTTTGGCGCTAATGTCATAAACGTCAGATTCACCCCCTTCCTTCTGAAGATACCCCTTGAATATTCTCAAATGGCATTAGGTATCAAGTCATACCTCATTTAAAAGGTCTGTTGAAGCGCTATCCAATCATTTTGTTTTGCCTTTTTCAACTTTTATTACCTGAATGTTAACGGTGGTCACTTTGACACATGATTAAATAACAGTCATTTCTTGTTAACAGTTGTCTTTTCACTATTTGCAAATTTTTTATTATTCAAAGAGTCTTTCGGTCATAACTTAATACGGGGGCATACGAAAAGTTGAAAGATAGCCAATTTTAAACAACGATTAAATAACAATGGAAGGCTGGAATCAAAAGCAAATCAAAATTATTGAATAGAGATTAACCAGACCTTTTAAATGATGTATGACTTGATACCTAATGCCATTTGAGAAAATTCAAGGGGTATCTCCAGAAGGGAGGGGTGAATCTGACGTTTATGACATTAGCGTTGAAAAGTGTCCTCCTCAAGTTAAAAGTTGACGTGTTTCAGCATTTCTTTCTAATATGTCCCATTTCTGAAATATTAAGGGTGGGTCCTTTTCAAATGAACACAGTGTATATCTGCACTTTGCTAGAGTAAAGATAAACTCTGGCTCAGTGCAGCCGGTAGAGAACATCCAGCTTTCAGGGGGGCGCATTTCCTAGTTTTGTCTGTGATTTCCTCCGCCGGCGGGGAATATTTTCCATCGGTTGTGAATATTTTAACCGGTTGATTATATTTTCATCTAATAAAGGGAATAACGTCCAGTCGAGAGGGACAACTTCCAGCCGTGATGGGCAACGATTGCTTATATTTGTTTATAGATACATATAAAATTTCATGAGTTTTGTATTGCTTTGGTTGTTGTATATGATATTTTGTGTATTATTGTTAAATATTTAACTTCACTTTTACCATAGCTAATATAATTGTTATTTACTTAATTACAGTTACCTGTAAATAATTGTCATATTAGTAAAGCGTGATCTATAGACGCCAAAAAATATAATAGTTCAATACTATTACAAAATTAGAAAAATAAATTTCCAATGAGCAGACCGTCCACTAAGAAGCAACAACTACTTCTCGGGCTATATGCCCCGACAGACATTGAATTACACTTCTAAGGTAGACGGGGTTGGTATATCTGTTAAGATAGAACCAACCATTCTGGTTTGCGATTAGAAGGAATAATATCACTTGTAGACCAGTTTCGGCGTATTTGCGCCTCATCAGTACAAGGTAGATGCTATTCGTCCAGAAGCTGCGAGAGCATAATCCTGGACTGGAGACTACTTTGATACCACACCAATACATTAACCTCAGTAAAGGAAATGCTAAGAGTAACAGTAACCTGTAAATAATTTTCATATTAGTACAGCGTCATCTATAGACGTCGAAAAATATAATAATGTGGTTTTTTTCCGTTAAGGCTAACTAGTCTAATTGAAGGTTGACAAGAAATTCCCAACATTTACGCGTTTCTTAAGATATCTCGGGATAGGAAAAAGATATCGACGTGCGGTTTTCGCCATTATGTTGCTAATTTTGTCTACTTTTATAATCCTTAGTTAAAAATGCATGCTTCCATTCAATGTTTTCCAAAGAGAACTAGATTTCTAAAAAACTTTAAATAACGCCCTCTAACGGGCACGTCACTTATTAAGTGGAATTGAGAATATAACCCTTACAATGGAGGAAAAGAGCTCTTTTCATCAAGACAAAATTTGCAAAGATCGGTTAAGTAGAATCGTTATGGTCGTTTTTTCATAACAAAGTTCCCACTCTCCCCTATCTCTTATTTGAATAGTTAGACTAAAACTTGCATTATTAAATATACGCAAAATTTTTTGAGGAATACGAAGATTGTTTTTGTTATGCTTCCTAATTAGGCATATTTTCTAAAATTTGGCTTTTCAAATTTTTTTTATTCAATAACGCCCTCTAGCGGTGGACCTACAATTCTATAAATCATTTCCAGGTTTTTCTCGTGGCCACTTTTGTTATAAATTTTTTTTCCAAAGTTGTACTACAATCCGAACCTAAGATATGGCCGACAGTCGTTCTTATTTGCCCACCCGGTACACAACTTGACACTTTCTTCATCAAGTGGTACATGATAAAATCCTTCCTTTAAATCAATAACCGTATAAATAGATTTATTTCTTAATTTTAAAACCAATTCATCTAAAGTTGGGGTATAGGATAATGGTCACTACAAACTGATTTATCCAAATGAAGAGGGTCCAGACAAATTCTTATTTGGTTGTTTGGTTTCTGAACAATGACTATGTTATTCACCCACTCAGTTCGTTTTTCTATTTTACAGATTATATCCCGCTTAACTAGATCATCTAAAGTATTTTTTAATATAGGTTTTACTGTTTCAGGTATACGACGACATGAGCTTATGAATGGAATTGCAACTTTTTTAAGTATTATTTTATATTTATAGGGAATCTTACCAGTCCCTTTAAAAATATCTTTATTCTGTTCAATAAATTCATTTTTAGTGGTTGCTGAAACAGTATCAACCCTTTTCAAAGGATTTAACGACATGCAAGCTTTTAACACTAAAATTGGTATACTATCAACATCAACAACAATGAACTTAATGTTGCACTTAACACCCTTCACATAACATTTCAATATTATAGACCCAATGGTTTTAACCTTATTGTTGCCATAACTTACAACTTTGACTTGATCATTTGAAATTTTTGCTCTAACATTTAGTTTTTTGTATACTTTCAATGGCAAACAGTTACAGTTAGCACCACTATCTAATTTAAAAGGTATATACAAATTACTACATTATTAATCTCATCACCTTCTATATTAGTGTTATTTTTCACATACAATGTGTCAATGTATAGAGATTCATCACTTGAAGTATTAATCATATCAACATTATATCCTTCGTTTCTGTTCAGGTTTCTGTTACTTACTACTTTAGACCTACTACTAGTACTGGGTTGATTATATGCATTAGTTCTTTTATTCTTCAGCTTGCAGCCCACAGCAAAATGGTTGGGTTTTCTACAAATATTACATACTTTACCAAAAGCAGGACAATTTCGTTTAGAATGTCTTCTTCCACATTTGTTACAGTCGTATTCCTCATTTAAATTATTATTACTGCCTCTTTGTTTAATTATATCCACTTTTCTGTCACATCTTAGTGCTTTAACTTGATATTTGCTTACTTCTACAGCTCTACATAAAGTCTCAGCTTTTTTCAACGTTAAATCTGGATTCTGAAGCAATCTTTCCTGTAATGATTGATCTTTTATCTATTATACCAGGATGCAATTCCCAATAACCTTCTCAACTCTCGGATATTTCTTGGGGCTGCAAATTTTATTATACTTTCTAACTTTTCTGGATCGGTACGGATTCCTTCTCCAGTGAGTACATGGCCTAAGTATTTCATGGACGGTAAACAGAAATGACATTTTTCCAGGTACAGTTTCAGCCGTGCTCCTCGTAATCGACGGAACACTTCGGACAGATTTTCCAAATGTTGATCGAACGTTTCCCCCAGAACGATGATGTCATCCAGAAAAGCGAATGCATATGGATCTAGATCTGGGCCTATTAGTTGATCAACCAGTCTCTGGAATGTGGCAGGTGCGGAGTGTAAGCCAAATGGAACAATCCACGTCCCGGTGCGGTAAATGAGGTAATGGGTCTGTTTTCTGGTGTCAACGGAACTTGCCGGTATCAAATCTAAACTGGAAATATACTCGGCTTTTCGCAGTTTATCCAATATAGCATTGATAAATGGAAGAGGGCAGGCGTCCTTCATGGTTACCTCATTAACTTTACGGAAACCAATACAAAAGCAGTTCTTTCCATCTTTCTTCTTTACAATTACAATCGGAGAACTCCATGGACTGGTAGAGGGTTCAATCACCCCTTCTTCTAACATCGTGTCCTTCTCAGTATTGCAAATCTCTTGCATTCTCAGATTCTGGGTTCGGTATCTCTGTTTGATCTGACGGGGTTGCAGCAAACGGATTTCGTGCTCAACTAGTGTCGTTGGACATTGTAAGGATCCAAATTTCGGTAACTATCGGTTTAGGAAGATGTTAAGTCTGCCTATCTGTTCTTTCGATGGATTTCTTTCACCAAGCGTAGTTATGGTTTCCAACGGACTTACTACCCAGTCAGAAAAGGTACGTGATTATCACGTAATTTTTTCGGCATCAGTGACGTTAAAAATGCCGTATTTATAACGTTAAGACACCGTTAAATTAACGTGAGAATGTCACATCGAAATGACGTCATTTTCTAACGTGAGATTCACGTCATTGCCTAACGTGAAATTGTCATTTCTTTAGCATTAATGACGTATCTATAACGTTACAGACATAAAAGATTATTTTGAAAAATATTAAATTTAATTAAATCGGGAAAACGAAAATAGATTAACAAATAATTGGGAGAATTTTGGAAATATTTAGCGAGTCTAAAAAATAAAATCAATAGCTGTAAAAAAGGAAATATATTATTTTATTCCATTAAAGGAAGACAAGATTGTAAAACAATAAAGGCTTACAATTTAAAATTGGTGTTTTGGAAAATATTTACAAACATTGGAAAAATTCAAGTATTTTATTAAAGAACTGTATTTTAAGTAAAACTTGAAAGGGGAATTTTTTTATTGGATTTTTTTAAATACAATGTACATTAATAGAAAAGCGAAGTGGAGGTCTTGCAAAATTTTATTTTAAAATCCGATACAAAGTTGAATTTGTATATACATATATATGGTTGGAGTAACTAATATTTTATATACCATATTATGCAGAGGGCGTTTCATTGGAAAATGGAAATACTATTGATGATGAATACAAATTTAATTCACTGTGGTTCTAAAAACACACTCCCTTAAATAAAAGGGTTATTAGAACCAGATTTAATGATCTCTAGTCGTTAAAGTATTTCCAACTATCATCGAAATACCCTGTGTAAACATCATTATAATGAAGGAGGGGTAGTGAAACTAGAGTATTATCATCTGAAGGTAATATCATGCATTTTGCCAAAACATCATGTGTAGAAAACACTTTTAATTCCGATGATAAACTATTAACTACAAAAATGTTTAAATTTTATGATTGAAATGGGTAAGTATATAATGAACTATAAGATGATAAAAAATTTTTACAGAACAGAAAAGTATTATTATTATTAAATGTGAGTATATTGTTGATTTGAACAACATAATTATTTTTTTTAAACAATAGGAATTTGCTGAGCTATGTTGTGTTACTGAAAGGGTCATACCATTACTGAAACACATTTTTTTATACTATTTATAATTATGACATTCTTGAGACAAGGGCCCATTAAAATGTTCATAAAAGAATTCCACAGAGTGATTTCTAATTGTAGAGCTTAATGAATAATTTAGTTCTACTATACGCCGATGTATTTGCTGCAAAGGTTTATTAGGAGTTGACCAAGTGTATTTTCAAAAGAAAGTGTTGAAAATGAATCAAGATGGCCATATTTTTTTTACATAATCAGTTATATGTACTAATGAATGAACATTTTAAATAAGACACTCCATTCCATATATGTGGCTGCTATGATTGAAAATAGTGATTAAAATATCCTCTGCTTTACCACATCCTATAGTCGAAATATGATACTCTCTAGACAAAACAGAAATACTATAATTGAGGAGTAAAAAATGTTCGTATATTACTAAATCAATATTATTTTTGAGCACAAAAGGTCCTAAGTACAATAAAAACATCCTAAATTCCGTTGCTTTCCATCGTGCAACTTCCAATCCTCTATGTCTTCTGTTAAATTCTACAGGAATATATCTGTTTAAATTCAACAATCTACTTGTTATTAAATTACTAAACCCTGCACTTAACCTGATATTCAAGTTTCCACCTAGCCAAGATGATATAAGTTTTTTCATTACCCCCAAACAAACACAGTGCATGTAGTCGTCTATAGGGAAAAAGCTTACTAAACCAATATTATGTAGTCTTAATAATGGGGACCTAACAGAATGATGATCTTCATCAAGTTGTAAAAAAATGATTCATCTGTTCTTTTTGTAGCATTGATTTAACGAAATATTACTATACTTTCATAGTTTGTTCCTACCTGTGAACATTTATCACATGAAGAATAACCCGAGCGATATTTAGTACATTTGATAAATGCTCTTGCTGGAGCATCACAGATAACTGTCAATTTTTATAGGATATTGTTGTCCATTTATATTAATTCCTACTACTAGTAGGTCATTTAATTCAGTTATAAATCTTCCAAATGCTGGTTTTGACTTACCACAATTACTCTGATAACAAATGGATTAATACTGAGACAACTATTTTTTATTAAACCCAAGATTGGCCAAAATTGTAAAGTAGAACTATTAAACAAGGAAAGTCCATCAACGTTAACAGGGGGAGTTTTAAGCAGGGTTCTAGGATCATGAGGTAAATCATTATGCAGTGGGTTGAGTAATTTCAACAAATCTTTTAATGCCGTATATGAAATTTTTTTCAAGAGCCCACTGCCGTATGGAAGACTGTAAAGTTGCCTTCATATGTTTCAATTGTCTGTCTGTCTGTCTGTCTGTCTGTCTGTATTTCATTACAACTTTCAGTTGATGAAATAATTGATTCATCACAAGAACCAGCACATGCATTTTCTGACACATTATTATTACCAACTTGACCTAAACAATTATTTTCAACATCATTGTCAATGTTACTTTGATATTCTTCAGTATCAGTTACATCACTTTCCACATTTTGGATCATCAAACCATTGTTACATGTGCTGGATTTTAAACTTTCATTGTTCACTACTACTTCTTCATTACCATTTGCAATTACATGATAGATCTGGCGCTCACTCACAAACTCTTTATATTGTTTTGACATGACATTTAAACAAAATAATTAAAAGTACTTCTAGAAAAATAATAAACTAAAAACTGTCATAGCAGCAGATAAATATATCACAATATCAATTTTTTTATTGTTTCAACAGATGAGGTGCATGGTTTAGCCAGACTTTTATGGCATCTTCTATAGGCTTTTCATTAGAAGAGGGGCAATTTACTTTTACTGAACCTAGAAATAGTAGGATAACTTAGTTTAAGTATATTGTTCATAGGCCACATATTTGTATATAGCACACAATCCTTTAAAGTAGAAAAAAAAAATAGAATTCAGCCACAAAATTATAAAGCTTGACTAACAAAATAGAACTTGGCAATGAAACTTCAAACATATACTGTAATTGTTCAGTACGCCCCTGGTATAACCACCGAGGGAGAAGGGCGCGCGACGAGTAGACGACCAACGGCCTGTGGCGACAAGTCAAGAAAAACTACTACGATCTGAGCCGTTATGAAGTCAATGCAATTTTATATTCTAACCGAATTTTATTGTTATCAATGTATTCATAATTAAAATTAATATACTATACTATAGGCCCCTAGGGCCTATAGTATTCCGCAGTGATACCATAGTTAGAAAGCGATCGAAGCGATAAAGAGAAATTAAAGCTATTGTGAATTGTGATTTTTAATTGTATTTTTTATTTTTTGTGTGTAACACAAGTGAAAGTTAAGACTAGATAGTGTGCCACCTCCACGAGGTTAGGGGCGGAAACCACTGCGTCGCGATAAGTCGGGGTCCTCCCGCAATAAGCTCGACGCGCTCGACGCTAGGGCTAAGTGCACGGACAAAGAGTGAGTAGGGGCACGAAAAAGACAATGACCGGGAGGTCTCCCTCGCGTAAGCGGGGTAACCAAGACATCATCTCCTCCAATGAGGAGGGAAGTGACAGTAGTATAGTAAGTAAAGGCAAAATGGGTGAAAAAGTTTTTAAAGAGAACAAAGAAACTGGAGTCGAAGGCAGATATCAGGAAATGATGTATTTCATAGACAATGAAATGGACACGTCAAACAGAATGTCAAAAGCAAGCAAATGAATGCTAAGAAACAAAATCATGGCATGGGCAATCGAACAAGCCAATCTGGAAGTACAAATTAAGACATTGAATAAAGAAAACGAAAGACTAAGAGAGGAATTGAGTAACAATAAACAGCAGACACAGCGTATGAGCTACTCAGCTGCAGCAACGCAAAAACCAACATTCAGAACACGATAACACGATACACAAAAACCGAACAACACGATCTTCATAACATCAAATAAAATAGACAATGAGAAAAAAGTACAGGAAGCACTTACTAAGATCCTAGATCCTAGTCAATCAAGAATCAGGGTCAATAAAATAAGAACCACTGCGAAAGCAGTGATAATAGAGATAGCAACCAAACAAGATTTAGACAAAATAATAAACAATGAAACAATAAAAAAGGAATTCAAATGTGAATTACCCAGAAAAAGAAATCCGCTTCCTATAGTGTACGACGTGCCTTCAGCAATGAAGGAGGACGACATCAAAGAAGCGATTTTCACACAAAATTTCGAAGAGGAGATGAGCAAAAAGACATTTGACGAATCAATTACAATTAGGTTCAGAACTGGACCTAGAAACAACAACACAGTCCACTATGTGGTAGTGACCTCAGCATTGAGGAAACTATTACTAAACAAAGGAAGACTGTACATTGATTACACAAGTGTCAACATGAAAGATTACTTGGTTGTGCCAAAGTGCATGAAGTGTCAGGATCTAGGACATGTGAGTAAGCAGTGTCCTAAGACAGAAATGACATGTGGACATTGTGGGGAAACCCACGATAGAAAAGACTGTGACAAAACGAGGCTACCAAGAGTTTGCGTACCTTGCCAAAAGCGAGGGAAAAAATGCACTAAAGAAAAAAAAGATTGTCCAACGTATAAAATGTTGATGGAACGTCTAGTTCAGAAAACGGATTATGAGTGACAACTCAAGTATTGATGATATCAATACTGTTGATACCAAATCCGTAAAAGAACAGGACAAACCAATAACAAAGAAAATACGAGATAGACTTAGAATGCTTTCTTTCAAAAGAAAGAAAAGAGAAACGAAAAACGACAGAACAACAAATGTCGAAGGAATGGACAAAGCGAAAGAGGAGGAGGAAAGACTAAACTCTATGTACAAAAACATTGAGGTAACGATGAGATTGTCAAGACTTGAGGAACCTGCAATACTGACTACAGCCTTGAGGCAAGTAGTCAGAAAATTGCATCCAAAAGGGGAGACAATAACATTTCCGGTCCCAGGGCCGGTGGACAGGATTCAGCTGAAAAGTGTAAACCTGCCCACAGACGCTTTGCAAATCATGGAATTCTTAAAACATGTGTTTGAGAGAAGACAAGAACCACTGAACCTTGAAGAACTTTACAGAGACTTTGTCAAAACCCATGGCAGAATTGTTATTGATTATAACCAGAAATGGCCACACAGTCACATACACACGAGGCACGCTTGAACATAAAAATAGGTCAAATCAACTGCATGCGTAGTGCTGCAGTAAGTCATGAGGTCAGGAAAGTTGCGCAGGAACTGGAACTGGATATGGTCTGCTTGCAGGAGCCATATACCAGGAAAGGTAAAATACAGGGAATGCCGATAACAGCACAGACTGTAAGCATGGGGGAAAACCCTATAGCGGTCACTGTACTGTTCAACAAGGAAGAGAGGCTCTGCAACATTAGCCAATACAGTGATGAGCACTGTGTCTGTGTGGAATTGCTTAGCAGAATGGGAAAATTTGTGATAGTGAATTTATATTGTCAATTCAACGACGACATCTTTACAAGACATTCCGAAGCTATTGTCAGGACAGATACGCAACGCTCACTTGTCCTACAGGATATATAACAAAAAGACTAACGAAAGGATGACCACAAGGCTCAGTATGTGGCCCAATTTTTTGGGATCTCATACGTGAGGAAGCGCTAGACATAAAAGACAGGACTGACAGTGCAGAAGGAGTAGTTGCGTACGCTGATGACTTGCTGCTAGTCACAGGTGCAAACAGTAGAAGGGAGTTGGGGAGAAAGGCGAATGAAATCATGGCAAAAATGGTACTGTGGTGCGACAAAGTCAAACTGCAGATATCAACCAGTAAAACGACATACAGTCTAATGAAAGGAAGGCTAGCAAGAGATCCACACATTCTGCTTAACAACCAGATAGTAAGAAGATCGAAAAAAACGCAATATCTAGGAATTACTATCGAAGAGGCTGGATTGTATACCTCTCACATAACGAATGTCTCTGAAAAATCAAAAATAGTAATGAACAAATTGGCGAGCCTGGCACAGTATTTAAATACAATTCTCGCGTCTGTAACTGGATATGGAGCAAGTGTACAGGCTGGGAAACTGCAAAAAAAGGGAAAATATTGTTAGGGCGCAAAGAGGCTTCCTTGTGAGAATGACGGGAGCATTTGTTACTGCGCCTACACAATCTTTAACAACTTTGGTAGGCGTGATGCCCTTTCATCTGGAAATCTCGAAAAGGGCAGCTCTCTACTGGATCAGGAATAATAATCCTGCCAAGGTAGAACTGCTGGGAGAAGCAACAAGAAGCAAAAGGCGAGTGAAGGAAAAAATCAGAGAGAAATGCCAAAATGAATGGGAACACGGGAACACCTCTAGAAGGCTCTATCAGTTTATTTCGAACATAGAAGAAAGGATGGAAATGGAGTATTTCAATCCTACACCTAGGCTTGTACACTTCCTGACAGGTCATGGACCATACCCAGTGTACTTACACAGATTCAACTTAAATGAAACAGAGAAACAGACATTTGTGAATGTGGGGAACAAGGGACACCGGAACATACAGAGTTACAATGCGATCAGTTCACTGGTGTCGAAAACCTTCGACTCCAGCTGCAAGGCAGAACAGTTGAGGACATGCTGTCAAATGTTACATTATTTGGTATCCTGAACGATCTGGCAGAAAAAATCTCACGCCAACAACAAGCAAGATATAATAATGCTGGGTTGGCTCGGTGATGCCAACACAAAAGAAATGAAAAAGAACCAAAAAAGAAAACAAAAACAAGAAAATCCAAAAAAAAAAGACTTTTTGCATGAAAATTGTAGTTAGGAAAGCGGCAGAACTAGTTGAAATACATGTTCAACTAGGCTGTGGTTGCATGTTGTACCAATTTTTATTAATATATCTAATGATGTTGGTTTGCAACTAAAGTTCATTACATAATTTGCGAACGGCAGCTTTTCGTCAGTGACCATAAGTCATGGGAACTGTTGCTTATTCTTGCAATGTTATTAAATTGAAAATGGATTGAATTAAAAAAAATAGTCTACCCGTGAGCGCCACTTTATTTTAACAGTATAGTTATAAACCTCACCAAAATAAAGAAAAATGAAGTATTGTCAAAATGTACCAAAAAATTTATGAAAATGTTAAAAGTGTAGACCAAAAGAAATAACACAATTTAGTTGTTTTTTACTTCGTTTATTTAAAAATAGAAATGTGATTGTTGTTGATAACCCACCCCCCAAATATCATCAATGATATACAGATTATGCACCAAATAACAAAAAAATAAAATTTTATACCTATCCAATTTATAGTTAGATATATAGAAAATGTAGCTTAACAACACTTTAGGATACCTATTTATAGTTAGATATATAGAATTTATAACTAAACAAAAAAATATAGGATACTTATCCAAAAAGTATTTAAATACTTGATCACTAGAAACCAAGCAAAGTGTCAAGACATTTTAACACTAGTTTACCACAGATTATAGCTATAATTTGTTTACACCAAAATATATTAAAATTATCAACAATTGAAATTGGATAGTAAAGTATTCAAACAATAAAAATATATCTATGCATCCTTAGCAGTAGATAAGAAAAATAAGTTTACATGATAAATGAATATAACTGAAAGTTCTCATACCAAAAAAATTATATAAAAATAAAACCTGTATCCTTGAAGTGGAAACTATCCTACCAAACTCAACATAAGGACGAATGGCAGTGGTGTAGTAATGAAATGGAGTTGTCTGTCAACTTGGGCTTCTACGGGAGCAACACAGATGTCTGACAACAATTATACAGGATGAGGGCGGAAAATAGCAGGAAGTCATCAACAAGATCTCAAGAAAAAAGGACGCACGTGGCCCCGTCTACGACTGGACGTATAATTCTACCAGTGAGGACTGCACCAGAGGGACATCAATCCTGTAGTCAAAATCAGGATGATTCTCTTCTCCCCTTGATCCCGGATCTGGATCTGATCTCACAATTGGGTCGGCTAATTTAGTGGCTACTTTGACGACTAACAAAAATGGCCTATCCAAGAACGTTGGCCGTAACAAAACTTCGTCTTTCGCCGTCAAGGTGGTCCCCAGTAGAGTAACTACACCAATACTGTGACACAAACCGGTTTTCAGAACCCGTTTAGCCGGTTTTGAGAACCTGTTTGTAGAGCCGCTTTTTTAGTTGTTAACCTTCAGTTTATTTATATACGTCAAATGAACGGATTGACCTCTAGACACCACTGGATACCAAATACGTAAGTTAACCTCCAATTGATGTATGTAGAGCGTTATTAAACTTCGTCGCTACCTATTACATAACTGGTAACCAGATACAAATTAGTTGAACCTCTAGTTTGAATACACTACTACTGGATACCAAATACGTAAGTTAACCTCCAATTGATGTATGTAGAGCGTTATTAAACTTTTTCTATTACATAACCGGTAACCAGATACAAATTAGTTGAACCTCTAGTTTGAATACACTACTACTGGATACCAAATACGTAAGTTAACCTCCAATTGATGTATGTAGAGCGTTATTAAATTTTGTCGCTACCTATTACATAACTGGTAACCAGATACAAATTAGTTGAACCTCTAGTTTGAATACACTACTATTGGATACCAAATACGTAAGTTAACCTCCAATTGATGTATGTAGAGCGTTATTAAACTTTGTCGCTACCTATTACATAACTGGTAACCAGATACAAATTAGTTGAACCTCTAGTTTGAATACACTACTACTGGATACCAAATACGTAAGTCAACCTCCAATTGATGTATGTCTAGCGTTATTAAAATTCGTCGCTACCTATTACATAACTGGTAACCAGATACAAATTAGTTGAACCTCTAGTTTGAATACACTACTGGATACCAAGTACGTAAGTTAACCTTCAATTGATGTATGTATATATGTATATATATATATATGTTATATATATATGTTATTAAACTTTGTCGCTACCTATTATATAACTGGTAACCAGATACAAATTAGTTGAACCTCTAGTTTGAATACACTACCACTGGATACCAAATACGTAAGTTAACCTCCAATTGATGTATGTATAGCGTTATTAAACTTCGTCGCTACCTATTACATAACTGGTAACCAGATACAAATTAGTTGAACCTCTAGTTTGAATACACTACTGGATACCAAGTACGTAAGTTAACCTCCAATTGATATATGTCTAGCGTTATTAAACTTCGTCGCTACCTATTACATAACTGGTAACCAGATACAAATTAGTTGAACCTCTAGTTTGAATACACTACTGGATACCAAGTACGTAAGTTAACCTCCAATTGATGTATGTCTAGCGTTATTAGATTTTTTCTATAACATAACCGGTAACCAGATACAAATTAGTTGAACCTCTAGTTTGAATACACTACCCCTGGATACCAAATACGTAAGTTAACCTCCAATTCATGTATGTCTAGCGTTATTAGATTTTTTCTATAACATAACCGGTAACCAGATACAAATTAGTTGAACCTCTAGTTTGAATACACTACTGGATACCAAGTACGTAAGTTAACCTTCAATTGATGTATGTCTAGCGTTATTAAACTTTGTCGCTACCTATTACATAACTGGTAACCAGATACAAATTAGTTGAACCTCTAGTTTGTATACACTACCACTGGATACCAAATACGTAAGTTAACCTCCAATTGATGTATGTCTAGCGTTATTAAACTTTTTCTATAACATAACTGGTAACCAGATACAAATTAGTTGAACCTCTAGTTTGAATACACTACCACTGGATACCAAATACGTAAGTTAACCTCCAATTGATGTATGTCTAGCGTTATTAAACTTTGTCGCTACCTATTACATAACTGGTAACCAGATACAAATTAGTTGAACCTCTAGTTTGAATACACTACCACTGGATACCAAATACGTAAGTTAACCTCCAATTGATGTATGTAGAGCGTTATTAAACTTTGTCGCTATGTCTAGCGTTATTAAACTTTGTCGCTACCTATTACATAACTGGTAACCAGATACAAATTAGTTGAACCTCTAGTTTGTATACACTACCACTGGATACCAAATACGTAAGTTAACCTCCAATTGATGTATGTCTAGCGTTATTAAACTTTGTCGCTACCTATTACATAACTGGTAACCAGATACAAATTAGTTGAACCTCTAGTTTGTATACACTACCACTGGATACCAAATACGTAAGTTAACCTCCAATTGATGTATGTCTAACGTTATTAAACTTTGTCGCTACCTATTACATAATCGGCAACGAGAAACAAATTAACCTTAAAATAGGGGTACCCCTATATTTTTGGATACCTTGTATATTTGTATACCTTTTTACTTAAGAACAATCATAATATTTTATTAGATATTTATAACAAAGATGCAAGGGTTGCTCGTTACATAAAAACAGAATTTCCGATACACATTATAACAGAAAAGGCCGTTACTACCAACACAATATTTATATCAAAGATGCAAGGTAAAAAATGGTTATTATTGAAAAAATTACCTGAAAATAGTTATACCCCAGTATTTGTAGATACCTTTTTACATGAGGGCAGACCTATTACCTACTATACATTTATTAAATATTTATAACGGAAAACTATTTTGCATAAACATATAGATTGTCTAGAAAACAATTAAATGTTATCGCCAAGAATTTATAACACTATCCATACGAGAGAAAGATAAATAGTTTATCATAAATTAGAAGTATTTTCAATAACCACTCTGCAATTTTAAAAATATATTCAGACAGTAAAAAAAATCCGAGGTTATACTTTTATGATGATTAAAATTTTGCATATAAAACACATACTTACTGGAGTTTCATTCAACATTTTTTACATAGGAAAGCTTGGTTAACACTTTAGAAAAATCAAAAACATTAACAGTCATATTTAAAAAATAAACTGAAGATTGGAAGAAATTGCGTTGGTTTAAATACAAAATATTTTGATACAAAACCACCTTCAATAAGGTCAGACTTAAAATTCCCAGACTGATTAACTAAATAAACGTTTTCAATGCCAGAGCGATGTAGCTTCCAGTTTTTGTTGGTGAAGGTAAGTCCCTTTTAAGAGAAAGTTGTTGAAAAGTCTGTATATATATATGTAGACACAGAAAATCATTTCAGTGTAGTTCCAGTTTTAGTAAAAATTTAAAAATGAATTGTGAAGGGAAGATAGAAGAAATAGAAGAACAGGAAAATTGGGATGACGAACCTGATTCTCCGACATACGTTCCAAATGTTGAAGCAAGGAATGTGATAAGACAGGTTCCTCCAAAGCTATCAAAATCTGCGAAGAAAAAATGGAGGGGGTCTGAACGAAAACGGCTGAGTGAAATAGCCAGCCAGAGAAGGGAAAAATTAGGTAAATATAATAGTATAGTTGAGGAGATTTACCGTGACAAGGTAGTCAATGATACATTTATGATGACTAACGCCGCCTTACATCTCCTCAACTATATATTGATTTAATATTTTACGTCAAGTTTAAAAAATTGCATGTTGAAATAGAATTATTTCTGTAATGCATCAAATTCATCCTAGAGTCGTAAATATTAACAAAATTCTAAGAATATATCTGTTTTTTTAATTCTAAACCCTTCGAAAGTTAGTTTAAAAATAAATTGGAATTTTACAACAGTAGTAGAATAGCGAGTCTTTAGATAAATTACAGTTCATGCATAGTACCGGAATAATTATTGTTGAGAGAGAAATAGAAATGTTATGTTTTATGTGGTGAATTTTTACATCAAACTCAGACTAGAGTTAGAAATATTATCAAAATTCTGGAAATATATCTGTTAAAATTGTATTATAATATATTTCCATACCACATACTTTAGCAAAAATATCAGTATTGTATATCTAAAATGTCATCTCAAAATTTCTTATTAGTGAGTGAATTATAACTTATCGCGTGTATTTTAAACCATAATAAAATCTCTCTCTATTTCATGTTTATAAGATCTTATTGTCTTGAATCAATTTAAAATATTTTCATAGGCCAGGTATAAATGAGCATTTTTAAACACTAAAATGTTGTCACGACTTTGTTAAATGAATATTTTTACAGAATTTTCTTGGCGTGAACGTGTACTATTTCACTTCCTTTTCCCGTTTTCTTGAATATTTGGAATAAATTGATAAGAACGGAATGAAAAAAACAAAAAATTAGCATGATGTTTTATGATTGTTTATTGAATTTTGTATTTGGTTGCCAGTTTCAAAAATATGTAATTGTTGCTCCAAAGCTAAGCGATTTAACTCCTCTAATTTCTTCTTCTCTTTTCTCATATTTGCTAGCTGTTTTTGCATATTTGCAACCTGTTCATCAATCGTTTTAATGAGTTGTTCCCGATTACTGCACTCATTAACGATTAAAGTTAATTGATCGTCAAGTGCAGTTAACTCCACATCATTCTTAGTAAAAAATTCGAGACTCCTATAATTTTTTTCCTTTATATCTTTTAGATGTGGAGGAATCTGCTTCAATGAGGAGGGGAGGTGGAGGAGGGGGAGAAGGAGGACGAGGACGAGGAGGACGGACCAACAGGATCAGACGAAAAAAAAGCTTCGATGTCTGAAGAACTCAAATCGATGATAGGCTATAAAAATAAATACATATGTAAATAAAAAAATGATTATAGCTGGAAATACTTACTTGATTTTCTTTCGACATTTGCTCCAACGGCTGCAAATTCGGCAAAACTTTTTGCTTCTTAGGTGTAACTAACACGTTAGAATGTACGTTGACGCGTTTTGAAACCATGTTAAAAATATTATCTTGTTTCGAAGAACACTGTGTTTGAGAATGTGTTGAAAATTGAAGTGCGTCGGCTTAAATACAATCTCTGTAGACTCTGTAGACATAAAAAAACAAGTATATACTTTCAAAGGTTACTCGGGGAAAAATATGAGGTGAAACAAGTTTTTTGTTGTTACTTATTATACAATTGGTAACAAGACAAAAATTGACCGACCTTTAGTCATTGGTACTTTTTCGCTACCAATTAAATAAGTGGTAACGATTTAATCTGTAACTCTGAATAACAAGTAATCAAGTTAAAGTGAAGGGCAACAATCTCTGTAGACATAAAAAAACAAGTATATACTTTCAAAAGATACTCAGGAAAAAATATGAGGTGAAACAAGTTTTTTGTTGTTACTAATTGCACGGTAACGAGACAAAAGTTAACTGACCTTTATGGTCATTGGTGCTTTTCGCTGCCACATAAGTGGTAGCAATGTTTAAGTCTGTTAATATTGAAAACAAGTAATCAAGTGAAGGTTGAGGATAATAAGTTGAAACTGCAGTCTTAAGATCACGTGATCATATTGGAGTTATATAAAAACCCGTTTGAAATAACAGAAGGTATCAGTAGTATTCACAGTGCTTACAAGTAGTATCAAAGTGAGAAAGTGACAACAAATCAAAAGGTAAATATACTGTTATTTCAATGATATCAATTCCGTAAACAATATGTATTTCCAGTGAAAAATGGATATGCAAGCTATAAATAAACATCTTCTTTTAGAAGTAGAAGATAAATCGATTGTGAAACTGAATACATTAGCTAAGGATACTCCTTATAAAATTACCACCGCTAGAATAGTGAACTCAAAATATGGAGAAGTAGAGTTGAATGACAACGCAGTTTTTTTACCGGCACGTTCAACGAAATTTTTGAAAGATTTTTTGGTAGAGTTGGGAAACGGGAAATATTCCCTAGTGTACATTGGACAAAAGGATACCGGTAAAGGAAATCCAGCGGAATTGTTTAAATTTGTAAATAGTAACCTATAATTATGTCAGATAAAATATTTAGTGATGTAAGTAAATTAATTGAAAAATTTTCTGAAAAATATCCTGATTTTACAGTACAGGAAAGTAAAGTATGGTATTGCATCATGTAAAGATTGCTATTGACTTATGCTCTGAAAAAATCCGTTCTAGTATATCTATTGGTAAAAAAAAGAAATGGTTAACCAAATTAGGTCATTTGAAATCTATATATATAAAATTAGAGATAATAGGTAAGGAAAGCACAGATACAGTCAAGTGGGAAGATTTAATTTCAATATATAATAATAGAGTAACAACTGGAGTAATAATAAACCTAAAACATTTAGATGCGGACGAATTTTTGATAGATTCTTTTAAAATATTTTATAGAAAAATAGTTGATGCTTTACAAAACTATAACTTGATTAAAGTAAATACAACATTCTGTGCAGAGTTTATGAAGCAAAATTTGAATAAAAACATAACAGATATAAAATACTTCCATACTGAGAATAGTGTGATAGATAATTCAACCAATATATATGAATGGTTCATGGATCGTGTAGTAGTCTTTATCGGAATTAAATTGTCAGAATTTCAAGAAAAAGATTCAGGATGGGCTTTAAAAAGAGTTGTATCACTATCAGTCAATATTAATAAATTAGAAATAGGAAACGGTTCATCTTTCATTTCATTACCACATTTTATAGCAAATAAAAAGGCTTGTATAAACGTACATAATTATAATGACGAAGCTTGTTTTTATTGGAGTATTGTAAGTGCTCTGTATCCTGTTGGAAATAAAAATTCAAATCGTTTAACATCATATCCGCATTATAGTCAAGTATTGAAATTAGAAGGACTTGAAATTCCAATGCAATTTAATAAAATTCATCTTTTTGAAAAGATTAATAAACTATCTGTTAATGTTTACGGTTTGGAATTGATCGGGAAAAATTATAACGTAATTCCATTACGTTTAACAAAAGACAAAAAAACAAATAATATTAATTTATTATTAATTCAAAATATATACTTTCCTAAACTAAACGATTATGATGCTCCTGATCCATTAGACGATGAACGTATTGAAATAAAATACCATTATTGCTGGATTAAAAATTTATCTAGGTTATTAAATGTACAATTAAATAAAGATGGTCATAAGAAGTTTATATGTGAAAGATGTTTAAATTATTTTTCTAATCAGGAAGTGTTAACTAATCATTCAAATTTATGTGAAAAAATCAATGATTCCAAAATAAACATTCCAAGAGAGAAAATTGTAAAGTTCAAAAATTTTTCAAATAAACAACGAACACCTTTTGTTATTTATGCTGATTTTGAATGAATGTTACAACCTCTTGAACATAATTTCCAGAAAACAACTAAATATCAAAAACATATTGCGTATAGCTGCGGATATTACGTTAAATGTGAATACGATAATTCTCTTTCATACTTTAACAGTTATCGTGGAATAGATTGTATGCAATGGTTTGCGCATGAAATGGAAATATGTGCTGAAATAATTTATTCTAAATTTAAAAATATAATTCCTATGGATGAAAATAGGACAACAGTAAATGCTAAAATATGTCATATTTGTGAAACTGAATTTACAAATGTTGATATTATTGTTCGCGATCATAATCATTTCACAGGCGAGTTTAGAGGTTTTGCACATAAAATGTGCAACGTAAATTTTAGAAAAAAATTTTGTGTCCCCACTATTTTTCATAATTTGAGTGGCTATGATTCACATTTCCTTATAAGAGATCTTGCTAAACTAGGTAGAATTTCATTGTTACCAATCAATAAAGAAAAATATATTTCGTTCACTAATCATATGTCGAATAATATTAAATTCAGGTTTATAGATTCAATTCGCTTTCTGAATTCCTCACTTGATAGTTTGGTGAAAAATTTAGATGAGAAAAACTTGAACAATACAAAACATGAATTCAGAGACTGCAGTGATGAACAGTTCAAACTTTTAACAAAAAAAGGAGTATTTTGCTATGACTATATAGATAAATTGGAAAAACTTGAAGAAACTGAATTACCCGAGCCAAATGAATTTTATAATAAACTCTGCGATGAAGAAATCACTGAGGAGCGATATAAACATGCTCAAAATGTATGGCAATTGTTTAATATTCAAAATTTAGGTCAATACTCTGATTTGTACCTGAAAACTGATATAATGCTTCTATCAGATGTATTTGAGAATTTTCGAAATATTGGGTATTCCACTAGCGGCTTAGATCCAGCTTGGTACTATACCATTCCTGGATATTCATGGGACTGTATGTTAAAATATACTAAGTGCGAATTAGAACTATTACAGGATGTTGATATGATACTGTTTGTTGAAAATGCAATCCGGGGAGGAATAAGTCAATGCTGCTGTCGATATTCCGAAGCTAACAATAAATATATGAGGGAATATGATAATTCGAAGCCGGACAAGTTTATACTTTATCTGGATATCAATGCACTGTACGGATGGGCAATGTGTCAACCACTGCCATATGGAAATTTTGAGTGGGTTGACACAAACATTAATGTTAGTGACATACCTGACGACAGTCCCGAAGGATACATTTTGGAAGTGGATTTGGATTATCCGGAGGATCTGCATGATAATTCATAGAGATTTTCCTTTTTTTTCTGAACATCGAGTACCCAAAGGCTCCAAATTACCGAAACTGTTGACCACTCTGTATAACAAAAACATCATTCATTTTCGGGCTTTAAAACAAGCTCTAGCACATGGGTTGGTGTTGAAAAAAATTCATAGGGTACTTAAATTCTCACAATCAACGTGGTTGAAACCTTATGTAGATTTAAATACAAGCTTTAGGAAAAAAGCTAAAAATGAATTCGAAAAAGGTTACTTTAAACTCAACGTAAATTCAATATATGGAAAAACAATGGAAAATATTAGAAAACATCGGATTGTTAAATTGGTTAGTCAATGGGAGGGAAGGTATGGAGCAAAAAACTTGATAGCTAGTCCAAAGTTTACTGGAAGAACTGTATTCGATGAAGAAAGTCAGCTAATGGCAATCGAATTGAAGAAACCAGAACTTTATTTCAACAAACCCTTGTACATAGGAATGTGTATTTTAGATATTTCAAAAACTTGTATGTATGAGTTTCACTATGATTTCATATTACCTCAATTAAAGGATTATTGTAAAATTTTATATACTGATACCGACAGTTTTATTTATGAAATTCAATGTAATGATATTTTCGAGGAAGTGATAAAACCTAACATTAACAGATTTGATACTAGCGAATATGGTGTTAATAATCCGTACAATATGCTACTTTGTAATAAAAAAGTCCCTGGTTTAATGAAAGATGAGGCAAATGGTAGAATTATTACTCATTTTGTAGGATTAAGATCGAAAATGTATAGTTATAAGATACAGGATTCAAAGTTGGTTAAAAAATCGAAGGGTGTTAAATCGAGCATCATTGAAAATAAGATTACATTCGATGACTACATCAACTGTTTAAGGGAAAACAAAGATAAAATTATTTCGCAACGTACAATTCGTTCATATGCTCATAATGTTTACAGCATAGAGCAAACAAAAGTGGGTTTGAATGGATTAGACGATAAGCGTTGTATATTACATGATTCAATCAATACTTTACCTTGGGGTCATTATAGTTTAAAGTAGTTATATGTATTTGTATGTATAAATAAACTATAAATATATTTCAGTGTATGTATAAATAAACTTTATAAATATATTCTAGTGTATGTATCAATAAAATTTATAAATATATTTCAGTGTTTTTTTTCTCGTTAGTATTCAAAACACATTCAGTATGGTTACATGTCCACAGAAAATGTATTTAGATGGGAAAATAATTCATTTGACTAATAACATCTTCATAGTGGTTAGCATATCTCATGAATTGAACTTTGAACCATGTGTTAGAATATTCGGAAAGGATAATACTATTGAATTGACTGAAGTGGAATGGTATGAACTTCTATATATGGAACAAATTTTGAATGGAAAATAGTGACAGATCATTCCAGTATTTATTTGGAATCTGATTGTATAATGGAATTATGGAAATTACATCCATTAATAACGTATAATTTGGAGCTACTGAAGAATCAACAATTTTATAGTTGTTTTAAAATTTTAAAACTTGGTGTGGATAGTGAGAACATTGTAAACTCAGCTCTCAACATAATGGACTCTGTGAAATATATAAATTGTGTAACATACAGCTTGGCTCTGGAAGTGATTTATAAATATCCTCATATGTTGAAGAATGAAGAAAGTAAGATTCAATGAAAATGTTCACATTCACTTATTGATCACCTGGGCTTTCGCTTACAAAAGCACCCGAAAATGCGAATTGAGATAGCACGATGACTTGAGATTTCAACGTCGAATACAGGAAGCTGCTATTATTATTAATCCTATATTAGATGTAACTCACAGAAATAAAGTATATCGACGAATAAATAATTTAAATTAACTATTTGTGTTTTTTTTTTCAATGAAACAAAAGTATAACGTATACGTTTTTTATTCAAAATTATTACAATTTATACAATACTGTTTTTATTTATCCATGATTGAGAGTTCATTCCAAGCCACTTAACTAATAACCGATCACCTTTTTTTCTCAACACTTTTTCAATTAGAAAAACATCCGGATATCTCACTTTTTGTAGCTCTTCTGAATAGAATGCCCCTCGAATTTCTTCTTTTTTCTCATCTTCCAAAATGTAAGTAGTGGGATTGGTGAGTTTAACAGATTTAATCTTGAAAACCTCAGTAGTCCAGTTGGGAGTGTATCCTTTTTTAAACACGTGTCGATATTTGATGATACGAACATAATCACCTCTTCTAAATTTTGCTGGTTTGGGATCAATGGTTTTGATGTTGTTGAATACAACAATATATTTGGCATTTTTATCATTAATTTTACTGGGTATTTCACCCGTTGTAGAGTGTCTGGTATTGTTATATTTTGCAGCAATTTCTGGAAGAATATTTAACCATTTATAAGAACCTTCCATACTAAATCGCTTCCATAATAGTGTTTTCAACGTTCGAATTACTCTTTCTGCAATACTAGCCTTGAGATTTGAAAATGTACTGTAGTGATTGATATTGTATGTTTGCAATAATCGTTGAAATTCTTTGTTGTAAAATTCAGTTCCATTATCGGTTTGTAGATTAGCAGGTGTGGTCTTCATTTTACTCAGTATAATTCTCATAGCATTTGTAATTTCTTTTCCTGTTTTCCTCTTGACAGGTTCCACCCAAACATATTTACTAAATGCATTGATTACAACTAAAATATAATTATATCCCTTGTTTTCTTTGGCATGTGGTGACATAATGGCCAAGTCTGCCTGGATCAAATCGTGTAGACCCTTCACAATAACATGTCGTCTTCTATAATTTATTCGAGCTGGAGCATGTAATTCTTGTATTACTTGTGCTTTAGACATTTTTTACTAACGGACACTTTAACAATAGTTCAATGCAGATAGCAGCTGGCGTTCCTAATTTAAACTTAATTATATCTCCTTTTATAATATTTTTGGTAGCTAGTTGATTGAATTTAGATTCAATATCATTTATTAGCACCACTTCGTCTGCTGTATAATGTGATACACTTTCAATTATGCAAGCAAACTTAAATTTGAAAGCAATACCCCCATTATCTAGTACATAGTACTCTTTATTCAAACTTTGTTTCTTCTCACCTCGCAAACGAACTAGACATTTAACATGATAATCAAATGAGTCGCAAATATAAAATGGAGCAGTTAGTTCAGCCGGACTCAAATAATGTTCATTGAACTTGTTGAGAGGCATGTTTGAAATAAAACTAACACTGAATAAATGTGTATTTATACACTTTTTTCTAGAGGAACTTGAATAACAAATTGAACATAACAATCACTTCTCATCGACCCTTGGGAATGAAGTTCAAACTCTATTCTATCTCCTTTAGTTACAATTTGATTTTCTAGTAACTGATTAATGGGGTTGTTATGATTTTTATATGAAACAAATAAAGGTGATGGATAGCATTGAATACTTTCAACCTTTCCGGTTATCGGAAAAGTGTACACAGTGGTTAAATCATCTAATACATAATTAGTTTTACTTAAATTTGGGTTGTTTTTTCCATGAATGTAAAGTATACATTTACTATGATACTTAGATGGTTGACATATGTAAAATGGAACATCTTGAGGTTTACTTTCGTCGATAGTAAGAAAATGTTGATTAAACTTGTTGATAGGCATGATGTAAACTGAGCAGTTGCGGAGTAAATGCTCCATTTATAGGATTATTTTTCCTTCACGTAATTCTTCTATAATCGAAACTATTTCGTTATTATGAGCAGAACTACCTGCATTCTTTGAACTCAAAAGTAATTTCAATCTTTCAACTATTTCATTGTAGTCATCAAAATATTTGTAGTCTACGGGCTTTGACGAATATTTCATCATTGTCATTCCCTTTCCCCTCCTTGCCATATTTCTAGTAATTACATTTCTCAGCATAGCGGAAGTTTGCGTACCAGATCTTGCTCTTACAGGTGGCTTAAGTTTCGGTTTTATAATGAAAAGATATTTATCTTTGATATCATTGGCAAATTTCTTAATAGGCAAGTCAGGATCATAATTTCGATGGATAGCGTTTGTTCGTTTTATGATATCCACGTAATTGTCAATATCTTTCTGATTCTGTAATGTAGGATTTTTCAAAAACAGTAAATCGTACAGACCTACAGTACCAGGGTATTTAATATTTTTAACTGAAATATTTGCACCTTCAAAATCTACTTCAGAATCCCCGATATAAAACTTTTCTTTGATAGGATCGTGAAATAAACCCAAATCATGATCATATTTACCATTTACGTCACGTACCATTCCTTCAATATACTCTCGAGGCAGAGAACTTTTGAATTGATCAAAATATTCGCGATACACCTCAGGATTGGATAAAGTTTGATAAAATTGAGAAAGGGTATCATCAATGAATTGGTCGTCGCGACTCTTATCAATCTCATCATCATTATGATCGATTTGAGATTGAAACACTTCTTCGGGTGCAGGTATCATATTCTCTAGCTGAGTGCTATTGAATAGTGGTCGAGCAGGGGGAGTAGTTAGATACGCTAATTTATTATATTTGGTGATTTGCGATTTAGGTGTTATAGGTGACATTGATTTTCTTTCTTCTTTAATTGATTGTTGAATTGGTTCCTTTAAAGCGGACACCAATTCCTCAAGTGGTCGCGTAATTGGTTGGTATGATTGTTCTAACTGAGATTGAGATTGAACTATATCACTTTTCAAACTCTTATATTTTTTCTTTGAAGCCTGGCGTGCCTTTACGAGTTGTTTCGCTAATTGTGTCTCCATGGTTACTACTAGGTGTGTGTTCCCATCAATACTATTTATATACTAACAAAAATGTCAAACCCTTTTCTATATCGACCAGACGTCATTGTACAATCTTTATCAATTGTGAGAAATCCAAATTTATCTTGCCAACAAAACGAACACAAATTTTTCAAATCTTGAAATGACATATCAACGTTAACGTGATCATCATAAATGTGTTTCAAATTGGTCATATCTTGTTGAAAGACTATTAAGAGATTTGCATTATCTCTAATTAGCTGTTTGGGTATTGCCGAATATGTTTGACATAAATAGAAGCAGTCTGTGTATTTGTGTCGACCAAAACAAAAATAACTTTGCATTATGTTCTGATTACATGTAGCAACATCGTCAAAAATTATTATAGAATTACCTTTAATTAAGTCTGGAGAACTAACATCTTCTGCATTATCATATTCTTCATAGCCAATCTCTTTTATGGGTTGAATTAGATTTCTTAGATAAGCATATTTTGGTTGCTGTAGACTTTTCGAGTAAACATACACATTTTCAAATCTCAAACCATTAGGATGATCAATTAAGGATAACATAACATTCGTTTTTCCACATCCACTAGGACCAATAATTAGCCCTCTTTTCGAATCTCCTCCAAACATTGCACCATGTTTTCCAATTTGTTTCACCACTCCATCATCATAATTTTTAATGGGTAGTGAAAGTTGTTGTTTATGAATCTTCATGTTGACTGAGGGTATATAAGCACATGTCACTATATATAAGAACTTAGAATGAAACGAACCAGAAAAGTAGGAAGAGGTTTCATTAATACTCTCATCAACAAGCTTCCTGTTGAACTGCATCTACCTGGGTACGAATTTTGTGGTCCTGGTACACGGTTAGAGGAGAGACTACGACAAGGAGACTTGGGAATTGATCCTTTGGATCAAGCGTGCAAAGAGCACGACATTGCTTATTCTCAAAATAAAGATTGAGTAAGCGACATCTGGCAGATAAGATTTTAGAAAACAAAGCTTGGGAAAGAGTAAAGGCGAAAAACGCTAAAACAGGTGAAAAAGCGGCTGCTTGGTTTGTTACTACAGCTATGAAAGCTAAGCGTAAAATTGGAATGGGAATGAAAAAAAAGAGAGTTGGGAAAAAACGTACCATTCGAACTCCAAAAAAGGGCGGTTTCTTACCATTACTGTTACCATTACTAGGAGCATTAGGAGCTATTGTGGGCGGTGCAGCTGGAATTGCAAAAGCAGTGAATGATGCTAAAGCCAATCGTGAACAACTAACTGAACAACAAAGACATAACGCAGCAATGGAGCAAGCGGTAAAAGTAGGTCAAGGTTTCTATCTACGACCCTATAAAGGATATGGTTTGAAAAAAAAAAAAAGTTTGGAATCCAAAAAAATTTCGCTGAGCTTACCACGTCATACGATGACAAATATTGAGCTAGAAGAGTATGCAAAATATATCCCTAATTTTCGTGGTGTTTTCATGCGGTATACGTTACCTAGTAAAATAAAAAAATATGAGTCAGGTATAGTCAATCTTGATGGTACAAGTGGAAGTGGAACTTACTGGACTGCTTACACTAAACATGACAAGCATGTGATTTATTTTGATAGTTACGGTAATTTACCCCCTCCATTAGAATTAGTTAGATATTTTAAGAGTGATGGGTTGGTTGATATAAACTATAATTATGATGTGTTACAATCATTTTATTTAGTCACTCAGTTGGATCATTATGTCATACACATTTACTTTGAGTGAAGAATCATCAGTTTTAAGTGATGATTTCAATCCCCCTATTTATTTAGACGAAAATGCTGACTATGAAATAGGTTTAGCAAATTTTGATAGTTTTAATAGTATTAGTAACGTACATGAGCAAAATAATGTGTTGGTGTGGGGTGACCATGATGAATATAAATTTGAAATTCCTGTTGGAGCATACGAAATTAATGATATAATACAAATTATTGAACGGGAACTGATTCAGACTGGAGTTAGTATTCGTATTAGAGCAGATCCACGAACATCAACACTTACAATTAAAAGTAGTGTTTGGATTAATTTTGACATTGATAATTCTATAGGTCATCTTTTGGGATTTCCCAGCCGAAAACTAAGTCCAAATGTAATTCATACTTCTAAAAGTGTCAACATTTTACAAGTGAATACCATTTGTATTGACTGTAACATTGCGGTTGGTTCTTTCCTCAATGGAAAACCAGTTCACATTATTCATCAATTTTTCCCACAAGTTCCAAATGGGTATAAAATTGTGGAACAACCACTAACAATACTCTATTATCCAGTAAACATCAAAACTATCAACAACATTACTGTGAGAATTCTCAATCAGGTTGGAACTTTGATCAATTTTCGCAAAGAAACTATAACGGTTCGACTACATCTGCGAAGAATAGAATAATGGTTTGGCGGTTTTCGGAACATCCATATCATCCATATAAAAGGCAATTCGAACGTCGAAAAAACAGTGCAACACTGGTGACTGATCGGTTAACATCAGAAACTCGTAAATTTTTACAGTCTGTTGGATTTCAAGTTTTAGTATAATGGAAATGTTACACGTTTCGGGTGAACCATTTATTGATAATACCATTGAAGATTATCAGTTCCATACCTACCAACCTTATACTTCTAGTAATTTAAATTATAATGATGAAATCAGAATTCCTATTCAAGATTTGGATGCATACACACTACCATGTAATAGTTATCTTTATTTAGAAGGTAAAATCTTGACTGATCAAGACAAAGTACCCACAAAATTTCAACTTATCAACAACGGTATTGCTTATTTGTTTCGAGAACTACGATATGAATTGAATGGTGTTGTAATAGATTCTGTTAGAAATGTAGGTTTGGTTTCCACAATAAAAAATTATTTGTCGCTCACTGACAATGAGAGTAAATTACTGCAAAACGGAGGATGGTTTCCCAAAGATGGTAAGATTCTTCTTGATGGCAATGGAAACTTTAATGTTTGCATACCGTTGAAAGTATGGTGTGGATTATTCGAGGATTTTCGCAAAATTGTACTTAATATGAGACAGGAGTTGGTGTTAATTCGCGATAAAGATGATATAGATGCGGTTAACGCGAACGATAATAGCGAAAAGCCGAAAATTCAAATTAATAAATTATCTTGGAATGTTCCTCATATAACACCTAACTTACGAGAACAACTTCGTTTAAATAAAATTATTCAAAGCAATGTCGATCTCCCTGTCAAGTTTCGAAGTTGGGAAATAATCGAATATCCCACTTTAAATGATTCGACACGTCATACTTGGCCTGTCAAAACTTCAACTAAATTAGAAAGTCCTCGACATATCATAGTAGCACTGCAGGCTGGTCGTAAGGGAGAATTATTGAAAGATATGAGTCAATTTGATCATTGTACATTAACGAATATGCGCGTCTTTCTTAATTCAGAACATTATCCTTATCATGATTTAAATTTGAACTTTGATACTAACCGTTTCGCAACGTTGTATGAAATGTTTGCTAATTTTCAAGAATCCTATTATCACATTCAAACAAATCAACCAATATTCACACCTGAGGAATTCAAACAAAAAGCTCCCATTGTTCATATCGATTGTTCTCGGCAAAAGGAAATCATTCAAAGTGGATCTGTTGTTCTTCGTATTGAATTTGAAACGAAAAAGTCAGTAGGTAATAATGTAACGGCGTATTGCTTAATTTTACATGAAAAAGAGTTTATGTATAATCCTCTAACAAAAATTGTAAGACAAATATAGTGCGCATGCTTTATATTTTGTATATATATATTTTCACATTCGGTTCAAGTTTACAGTTTATAATGGTCAACGAATATCGAAAGAGATTACATAATTATCTCATAAAATTAAAACAACTTCAATCTGATTTAAACTATTATGAGAAACATCAGCAAATTATAAAAGAACTAATCAAGTTAAAAATATGAAATTGGTTGTGGATATTCAAGGATTCAAAATCGGAAATAACAAACTTATAGTAAAGGAGTTTGCAGCTTTTGATGGTTCAAAATTCTGTCATTACGTTTTCAAACCTCCATTTCCGATGAAGATGTTACCTCCAGATTTACACAAACAGGCTACTTGGTTAATGACAAATCATCATTACATAAATTGGGACGCCGGATTTACACCTGTTCATACTTTTGGTGTCTTGTTTCAAGATTTGCTTATCAACGTTGAAGCGGTTTATGTCAAAGGTAAAGAAAAGGCAAATTATTTAAGAACATTTTCGACAGTTCCCGTTTATGAATTTGATGAACAACCGAAATTGGAACATATGGATCCATCATGTTTTTACCATATGAATGATAAATGTATATGTGCAGTAACAAATGTATATTTTTTGTATAATAACTATTTAATGCATAAATAAAACAATAATTAAATTTCATTAGTTTTTTATTTCATAATTACATTTTTATTTCTCCTGTTCGTCCTCCCCATCATTCTTCAAGCGAAGTAACTCCGGCAGTGAGTGATTGTATTCGTACATCCATCTATCCAAATTTAAGTGTTTTAATAATTGTATTAAACATACAATACAAATCACACCTTTCGCGAAATATTTGCAAGCGTCAGCTCCTTGTCTATACCTATCCGCGTGCTGCATACACTCTTCGTGTGTGTATTTTCTTCCCATTCCATATACTGCTTCCCGCTCATACACTTTTTCTCGTTCATTCAAGTCAAATACTAACTTTTGCACTGCTGCTTTCAATTCTTCCATTTTGTAAACAGTTTTAACTTTCAGAGTCTTATTTGCTCGAAATTTATACAGCTTTTCCCCACCACTTTTTGATGATGGTGTTGGGTATATAAGTAGGAGGAGTTGGGTATAAAAATTACACATTTCACAACATGACTAAGTTTTTGTGCAAGAAATCGTTTCATGATTTCACTACCGAAGAATTTAAAGAGCTTCCAATTGAATACCTAATAGAGAATGCGAGACCTTCCGTTCCGCTGGATATTTGGCATAAACTTCCATATGCCTTTCAATCCAACTTTCAATTGCAAATACGATTACCTTGTTTTGTTCACTATAATCGTCCTGATTGGATAACTCATTGGGATGGACCTGCCAGTGCACAAGAAAATTGTCATTTTTGTAAATATGCACTGAAATTATAAATTGTACTATTTGATGAATAAATAAAACACTTGAAATATGTTACTGATTTTTTATTTTATGATAACATATTATTTTCTTCCTCGTATTGTTCATAGACACCATCCTCCTCCTCCTCCTCCTCCTCATTCTTCAAGCGAAGTTCCTCCGGAAGTAAGTGATTGTATTCATACATCCATCTTTCCAAATCTAAGTGTTTCAATAACTGCATTAAACATACAATGCAAATTAATCCTTTTACAAAATTTTTGCAAGCGTCAGCTCCTTTTCTGTACTTCTTCGCCTGCTGCATACACTCTTCCACTGTGTATATCCTTCCCCACCATATATCTGCTCCCGATCAAACATTCTTTCATGTTTGTTAAAGTCATATACTAAACTTTGCACTGCTTCTTTCAATTCTTCCATTTTGTAAACAAACACTTTTTAACGTTCAGAAATCTTATTGCATCGAAATTTATACAGCTTTTCCCCACCACTTGCATTTCAGCTTTTTCCCACTACTTAATTGAAAAACAAAATGAGATCTAAAAATCCCAAGCGTCACCTCAAAAAAGGTCACCGATTCTAAGGTCACACAAAAACCTGTTTCAAGGTTCCACAAAGTTAGTGATCAAGGTGAACATGGTCAAACTGGATCTACAAACAGGTTCAAATTACTCGGTATCCAGTGGTGTCTAGAGGTCAATAAACTGAAGGTTAACTACTAAAAAAGCGGCTCTACAAACAGGTTCTCAAAACCGGCTAAACAGGTTCTGAAAACCGGTTTGTGTCACAGTATTGGTGTAGTTACTCTACTGTCCCCTCATGAAACAAAAGGGGCACCAAACACAATAAGGCAACTAGGCCTAGAAAAGCCCGCGTCTCCTCCTTCATCTTTATTTTATAGGAAAGAAGGAAGTTCCAAAAAAACTAAACCCTACTACCAACAAGATAGATGACATTTCGACATGACTATCAACTGAAAAGAATCATAAATCTTAGACCTAAGACACTCAACTAATTTTCAAGACTCGGCCTGTGACTGCTTGACATTCCAGCTACTGGATCATAGAACTATTCCACTAGAGGACAGAACTCTACACGACCACTAATCGAACAAACATTCTCGTACTAACCTACAAATATGCTATGTGTCTTCACACCACCGACATTTGCCATTATAATAACAAACTAGTTATTTATATCAATAATATAATATTACAAAGGAAAATCAAAAAGGTAAGCATACTTTTCTTTGTTATTATTGTTGTCTAAAACTCATTTTTGATTTCAGGTCCTTGAACTACAGTAACTTCTAGAAAGATTCCAGAATTATTAGAATACATTTTAATGTACACAAAAATACAGATGATTAAAGTTCTCAATCTTATTATCAGTTATTTGTTGTTGTAATTAGTACATCAATATTGTCCAAATAAAGCATGGAAATGACCTAAATTGAATTGTTTCTTTATTTACATATCAAAAATAAGTAAGTGAATTTTTAAATGCTACAATGTAGTAGTTTTAAGTAATTGCATGTTAGATTTAAGTTAGTTAACATTTTTTTTTCAGGGATAGTTAGGATGCATGTTGCATGATTAATGTATTAGATAGGTAAAAAATAGGATTAACAACTAACATAGATTTAAGAAAGTGCAAGAGATACACGAAATAACATTAATTTCAGCTTTTCAAACAAAAACTGCACTAGTAGATTAGGGTTACTAACGTAGAATTGTAGTAGTAGTTAGTTAGGGAAAGAAATCAAAGTTAGGAATTCGCGAAATGTTACGCAAAGCCGGTCTGATTTAAGATTCAGGCATCAGACCTTTGTAAAAACGTAAGGAATGAAAAAAAATGTATCATTAATAATTGAAATTAAATAGTGAGTAGAGACAGTGTACGAATTTGTTATCCTGTCCACACGCAAACATGGTCCTTCAGTAGCCGAATATTTATCAATAATCGAACAACAATTATAATAATAAACGGAAACTTGGGTATAGGAAGACTTCTGGAGCAGACAAGCGGCAGCAGAGTACAGTAAGTTCATTTTTTCCTATTCCTCTTTGTACAAGTATTCGTCAGTCCACAGCGGATCTTTGATACGATATAGCAATTGTTTGAAAATATCATTTAGCTAATATATTTCATTAATTGAGTATTTATGCATGTAAAAACAACGTTTAGAGGTCACGTACTTTTTTCGTTCATTTTAATTACAAGGCGTCCTAAAAACATTTGCAGCTGCTGAACAGTTATACATTAAATTTAGGTTTATTTTAGTTCTTTTTAGATTACTCTGATAGGTTTCTTTTTAATTAGGTATATAGGTCAGTTTATTCGGAGTTATTTCACTGTTTATTTGGTAAGATGACGGATTCCGAAAGCGGAGAAATTAAGTTGTTAGTGAAGAAGCGAGGTCCAATTGAGGGCAGATTAACGGTTTTTGAGAAATACGTAACATTGTTCGAATACCAGCAAACTGGCGTCGAAAAGTTTGAGCGTGTTGAGGTTTTAGAGTTGGAGCAGCGAATGTGCGATGAAAGAGTTATTGTTAGTTACTTTCGAAGAGATTCAAGACGATATTGAATTAAAGTGTGATGACTTTGATTCTCAATTCCCCGAACGCGAGGAATTTCATACGAGATATTACGCTAGTACATCACTAGCATAAATTATTCGAAAAGCATAATATTAATACGGACAATACCAGCGAAGCTAGTTCATTTTCTCATCAGTCACGCCACTCTAATGTGGGGATTTCTGACGGCATTAAATTACCCGAAATAAAGTTGCCAAAATGTGATGGCTCATTTCAGACATGGTTGGATTTCCGCGACATATTTGAATCTCTCATTCATGAAAATCCAAAAATCAACGAAATTCAGAAATTTTATTATTTAAGGGCCTCTCTGATACAATCAATAGAATTTTGTGCCGCTAATTACAGTATCGCCTCTAATGCGAACGGTTTAACAATACGAATCTTTTAATTCAAAATTATATTAACGCAATTTTCAATATGACTCCGATTGTAACCGAGTCTGCGTCAAAAATTCGATATTCAAGTAACAATATATTTAAACATTTGAATACCTTAAAACAATTAGGTGAACCCACGGATCATTGGGACACTTTAATAATATACGTCATTTCTAGCAAATTAGACAACAGTACGTCCCGAGAGTGGGAAATAATTCTTAAAACTTTCTGTAAACAATAGAATTGCTAAAGTGGAAGAATTACATTTATGTAACAACTGTTTACGTCCAAATCACGTAACAAGAGAGTGTAAATGGACAGGTTGTAAGCTGTTCGGATTAAAACATAACACAATTCTTCACATTTCCAAGGAAAGAACAACGGCCTTCAGTGCTGCGCATGCGCAACCTGAAAGTTGTAATACGTCAACACAGCAACATTCCAATTGCAATCTGTCGGCATCCGAAAACGCTCTCTTATGTACCGCCAATGTACAAGTTCAAAATGCTGACGGTAATTTTATTAACGCGCGAATCCTGCTTCACAGTCAAGTTATATGACATGCGACCTCGATGAAAAATTGAATTTACCAAAAACAAAAAAAATTTAACCATACCTGGTATAAATGGTAAGGTATAATACGCTACCGAAAAATGTTTTATTAAAATATGTTCTACCACAAATAAATACCGTTTTGACCTTTCGTATTTTGTCTTAGATAAAATCACAAACGATTTACCCGATACGTTAATTATTCGCGAAATATTAAATATCTCTCCACATATTCAATCAGCTGACCCTAATTTTGAACTTCCTCAAAAAATCGACATATTAATCGGAGCGGAAGTTTTCTGGATCCTTCTAAGAGACGATAGGATTTGTTCACGTAAAAATGGACCAATTCTGCAAAAAACGCATCTCGGATGGGCTATAGCGGGGCCGTTGGGAGCGTACGATTCAATTTCAAATAAAACGCAATGTAGTTTAAATAGAAATGCTATGTTACAAGATCAAATTTCAAAATTTTGGGAGGCCGAAGAAGTTTCTCAGAGATACCCTTGGTCAGTCGAAGGGACTGTATGCGAAAAACACTTTGTGGAAAGTTTAAAATTATCCCCTGATGGTAGATATGTTGTTTCTTTACCCTTTAGAGAGTCTCCGTCAAAACTGGGCAGTTCTCGTGATACAGCAATTAAGCGACTTGTTAGTTTAGAACGGAAACTTCATTCAAACGAAAAATAACGAAAAAGGTTCGGTGAATTCTTACGCGAATACGAAGAGCTCGGTCATATGTCCGAAGTTCAAGATGGAACACCCGATAATAAACCCGAGTATTACTTGCCACATCATGGTGTGCTAAAGGAGTCGAACTCGAGTACCAAATTATGGGTGGTGTTCGATGGTTCGTCACCTTCTTCTACTGGTTTATCTCTTGATAACCTGCAATTGGTAGGTCCCGTAATACAGTCGGATTTAATCTCAATTATTCTGAGATTTCGTATGCGAGCCTTTGTCTTATCCTGTGACATATGCATGATGTATCGTGAAGTTTTAATAAATCCGGAGCAAAGGTGTCTTCAAGACATCGCATGGCGATCCAATCCGAAAGACTCGATAAAAACATATCAGCTGAGCACCATCACTTATGGTACTACCTCAGGTTCATTCTTAGCTATACGTAACTACACGAGGCAGCGAACGAATGCTTAGATAAATATCCTCAAATCACAAAAATAATTGAAAACGATATGTACGTCGATGATTTACTGACTAGTGTAGATTCGCCTGAAGAAGCCAAATTTATTGCTAATAAACTTCCTGAAGTTCTTTTGAAACGAGGCTTCGAAATGCGCAAATGGAAGTCAAACAGTTGTGCAATATTAGAGGATCTAAATAACGAACCAATCGAAAACATCATTGAATTTTCCGAAAATAAAGACAATAGCAATAAAATATTAGGTCTTTTATGGTCGTCTTTTTTTTTTTTTTCGGGCCGAGATGGGAAACTCATGTTCGAATGGGTCCAGGACCCAAACAGTGTTGGACTCATCCCCAAGGAGATGCCTACCAACCAAACCCACCTCAAACTCGCCGTTACCCCCGCCTCGGAATCACTACCCTAGCATACTTCGAGACAGGCGGCGGTCCCTCGCACACTCTCCGCTCACACTGTCATCTTCTCCCTCCTATCACTCCTGCCTCTCATGCCATATCGAGTCCTTCTCTCCCCCTTACCATGCTCTCTACTACTCCACTCACCTCCATCCATTCCTCCTCCCCCCTCAACATTATCTCCACCATGTTTTCCCAGTACACCGCCTCCCCTAGTTTCCTCTCCAACTTCTTCAGCACTTCCTCGTTCCTCCAGCATCTAAACACATGTCCCACATCATCCTCCACTTCACACCTCTCGCACACACCAGTCTCTCGTTTCCCAATCTTGTGGAGGTACCCTACTCTCGACCCATGTCCAGTGAGCACTTGTGTCAAGAAGTAGTTCACCTCCCCGAATTTCCGGTCCATCCAATCTCTCCTATTCCCAATCGCTCCTTTTAGCGCGCCCTCATACTCCTCCCACCTTCTCTCCATTTCCTCCATTTCCTCCTCCATCCATTTTTATGGTCGTCTAACCAAGATGTACTCACTTACAAGATATCTATTCCAAACGAACCAAACACAAAGAAAATTACAAAACGATTCATTTTGTCAAAAATTGCATCCATATTTTACCCGTTAGGTTCAACCTCGCCCTGTATCGTTATTGCCAAATTGTTGATGCAAAAACTTTGGGCAGAAAACCTAACTTGGGATCAGCCACTGCCTCAACGCATTCTTAATTCATGGCTAGAATTTTCGACCAAACTAGACATTTTAAACACAATTCTCATTGATCGTAAGGTTGTTTGTGATCAGCCGACATTTATTTCATTGTTCAGAAGCCAGTTATGGTGCCTGTATTTACGTTGTATCTCGAAAAATGAAAAATTTTGTAATTTATTATGTTCTAAATCAAAGGTTGCACCGCTCAAAACATTAACGATGCCGAGATTAGAGCTTTGCGCCGCTTTAGTTCTGTCTCGAATTATGGCAAAGGTGTTGGAGGTGACAGACGTTAAGTTCAATCAAGTAAGTGTGATATTGACCTTCAATTAATGTTGACGTTCTTTAAATCGTTCCGTAAAATATTTAATTTTGTCAGAGAAGAAATAGTTTTTAAATTTTGATTTTTATGTAGAACAAGTGGTTAAATGCAAGCTACAACATGGTATACTTATTTCCAACATAAAGTGTGTGATTTTGGTTAAAAAGTGCATCTAAAATACATTCTCTCATACAAACATTTCAGTGTGCTACAACTTTTTGTTAGAGAGGAATAAAAAATTTTCTCATTAGTGAAGAGAAGATAAGACAAGACCAAATATTTAAACCAGTTCCAGTCTATTTTAAGGGGACTTACAGTAAAATGAAATATGGAATGCTCGGTATGTAATGTTATCAAACAACCTACAAAAGATATAAAAGTACCCTGCTTTTCTTGTGACTCATGCAAAAATTACACCTGCTTTGAATGTAGTGAATTAACTACAACCGAACTTAGATGTATGAATTTACAGAAAAGAAATTTGAAATATTATTGTAAAAGGTGCAGTAAATTTGAGCTTCTAAATGTTTTACAAAATACCATTAACGATAAAAATAAAATTATAGAAGATCAAGAACTAATAGTCAAATTGCTCAAAGAAAAAATTGAAAATTTAGAGAAAAACAGCCAAAAATCTTATGCTAATATATTACAACAGAATAAAGAAACTGCAGGGACCAACATTATAAAACCCAACATTCCGGCTATTATTGTAAAACCAAAAAAACCACAATCCTTTGACAAAACAAAAATGGATTTAAATAAAATAAATCCTGGTGAAATTAAATTTGGTATCAATAATACAAAAATTAACAAATCCGGTAATATGATAATTAAATGCCAGGAAAAAAATGAAGTTGAGATCCTTAAACAAACACTAATCAATAAATTAAAAGATAATTACAACGTTGAATTAAGTCAATTAAGGTTACCGAAAATAAAAATAGTAAAAGTTACACAAGATTTCACTCACGAAGAAATTAAAAACTATTTACAAGAACAAAACAATATTGATGGAGACATAACAGTTAACTATGTTAGACAAAATAGAGATAAGACCAAAACGATAATATGTGAATGTACACCCAACGCATTTCATCAAGTTTTAAATATGAAAAAGGTATGTCTGGGATGGGAGAGATATATGGTTTACGAAGATTTGGAGGTACCAAAGTGCTTCAAGTGTCAGGAGTACTTCCATAAAAATGATAAATGTTTAAACAAAATTGTGTGCCCTATATGTTCTGCGGATCATTTAGAAAGAGACTGCCCTAAACAACATAAACATTGTAAAAATTGTGAAGTTTCCAATGCAAAGTACAATACCAGTTATTCTACCGAACATGAAAGCAGAAATCGTGATTGTCCAACGTTAAAATTTCACCTTCAAATGTTAAGGAGTAAGATTAACTATACCAATGAATAATTCTTCCTTTTTTTTTGTATACACAATATGTTTAGTTTATTGTAAGTTCCGCCTTACTGTACTTTATTAAGCTAATGGATATCGCTGAATTAGATATACTAAATGAAATGGAATTTGAAGAAGCCGAAGCTTTGAATAATATAAATCACAAATATGACTTACAGCTATATACTGAGTATTATTCAGACTCAGTTTCTAGAAAGTCTGTACTCAAAATTTTACATATTAATATTCGTAGTGCACAAAAAAACTTTGAATCTTTCTTAACTTTTCTTGAAACTTTTCAACTGAAAGACTTGGATATAATAATTTTTGGTGAAACAAGAAATATCATTACTACAAATAATTATACAATCCCAGGTTTCCAGACATTTTTCAATAACAGTAAGAATAATCAAAATGATATAATACTTGTTTTTATTAGAGATCATATTAACTTCAACATAGAGAATATCATTCTGCCACAAAGTAATGTTACCATTACTAACATAACTTTTAAAGTATGCAATGTGGATTATTCAGTTTTAACATGTTATAGAGCTCCCTCTATTAATGATAACTTATTTCTGTCGGATCTGGAATCTTTTCTATTTAATTTGAGTGGAAAAAATATAGATATTTTTTTGGGTGACATAAATTTTGATATACTTAATCCAACTAAACCCACTACAAATAGCTATATATCTATGATGTCATTTTTCGGTTTTAAATCTTACATTAACTCGTATACCAGAGTGACTCCAGAAAGCAGAACTTGTATTGATCACATTTTTATAAGAAAAAACATGGAAATGAATAATCTTGTTTATGATTCATTCGTTATAGATACTGATGTCACTGATCACTTCCCAATATATTTAAATATTAGGCTTGCTCAAAACATTATTACTTCAAATAAAAGCATAGAAGAGAAAACGGTTAGGACGTTTGACGAAATTAAATTCGAAAGTAAATTAAGTACAATAAAATGGAATAATGTGATTTCTGAAAACAATCCAGATCTGGCTTATCAAAAATTTATTGATACCTTTACAAACCTATATAAAGAATGTCACAATACAAAAACGTTATCTATTCAAGTTCATAAAAAACTTAAGCCGTGGATCACTAACGGCATCATTCAATCAGTAAAACATAGAGACAAATTGAAAAAGTTAGTAGTTAATAATAAAAATGATAATGATTTACTTCGGGAATATAGAAATTATAGAAACAATCTTAACAAGATTATGCAAATTACAAAACATGGCTATTATAAAAAGCTAATCAATGATAATGCTAACGATATGAAAAAAATCTATAAAATAATATCTGATGCAACAAATGAAAATAAAAATAAAAAAAACCAATAATGATATTAATATACTCAATCAAAATAACAAGCCATTCAATAATGACAAGGAAATGGCTAATTTTTGCAACAACTACTTTGTTAACATAGGACTGAATATGGCCGAAAAAATAAAACAACCGACTCCAGGCATTATTATGAATTATCCAAATCTAATAAATTCCATGGGTTTAAAGCCTGTCAGTAACACAGAAATTATTATGCATATTAATAGTTTAAAAAATAATAGTGTACCAGGTATAGATGGTATTCCATCACGGATAATAAAGAAATATCACAAATACCTGTTAGGCCCTTTAGTTCATATTATAAATAACATTTTCTTAACTGGTACAGTCCCAATGTCTTTCAAAATATCTACTGTTACACCTATTTTTAAAAAAGGTAGCAAAACTGATATTACCAATTATCGACCCATAAGTGTTATCTCTAACTTTGCAAAAATTTTTGAAAAAAGTATAAAAAGTCGATTATTTGATTATCTAACTTTTAATAATATATTAAATAACAATCAGTTTGGTTTTATGAAAGGGGTCAGTACTGCCGATGCTATGTACGAACTAATAAATAATGTAAAAAATGGACTTGACAATAATGAAAAAGTGATTGCAGTTTTTCTGGACCTTGCAAAGGCGTTCGACACATTACCTCATCGACAGCTGATTGATGTCCTTGAGCACTATGGTATCAGAGGTGTTGTGCTGGATGTTTTTGAAAATTACCTAGGGCAAAGAAATCAAATGGTGAAAATCAGAAAAGAGTGTAGTGACCCTTTAAACATTAAAATTGGAATACCACAGGGTACAGTCCTTGGTCCATTACTTTTTATTATATATATTAACTCCCTATTGAAAATGGAAATAAGTGGAGTCTCCATTTCGTATGCAGATGATACAGTCTTACTTTTTAAAGCAAGGAACTGGCAAACTGTCAGAGATACAGTTATTAAGGGTTTTAAAAAAGTCAAATATTGGCTTGAGTGTAGCAAATTAACTTTAAACACCGATAAAACATTTTACTTAGCATTTTCACTGAATGATGCAAACAGACCAAATTTTAATTGTATCAAAATAAATGACTCTGATATTATTTGGGAAACTAACACCATGAAATACCTGGGCATTAAAGTTGACAAAAATTTGAAGTGGACCGAACATATTCAAGATTTAACGAATAAAATTAGGCGTTTGATACATAAATTTTATATAATTCGCAGAATTTTACCTCAAAAACTGCTTCTGCAAATTTATAAGTCTTTAGTGGAGTCACTCTTGAGATATGGTAACATTGTTTGGGGAGGGCTATATGACAATGCCCTAAAACAATTAAATGTCATACAAAATTATATTCTGCGAATAATTTTCTTTAAAGATAGGCTCTATTCAACCAGTCTATTATATAATGAAAATATTTTAAATGTACGATGTTTATTTTATTTTAAACTTAAAACAAAAAATTTCTTAAATCATCAATACCAAACAAGAAATAATACAAGTCCTATGATCTTCGTACCATTTAGAAGATATGATGCTAACCAAAGGTTTGCTACCATTTTGGCTCCAAAAATTTTCAATTGTTTACCAAACACCATAAAAACAACAACCAAATATAAGACATTTGTCAGTCTGTGTAAGAAATATATATATGAAAATAGTGAGTACTTAGATGGACTGTTATAGTATATTATAGTAGTGAATAATCTTTTTTTCAATTCGGATATTATTTATTGTAAGGCAATTTAATTTAATAGTTATATTTTCATTTAAAATGTATTTATTTCAACTGCACATACAAGTGTTAAGTCACTTAGGTGCGTTATACTCAACTGGTGTTATAGTGTATGATGAATTGCACAGCTTTTACTTTTTTTTTATACCATTTATTAGTATTATTTTTAAACATTAAGTATATTGTATATTCTATAGCACAATAAATAAATAAATAAATAAATAAATAAATAAGTAATAGGGAGTTAAGGCGCACCGAGTACGTAAACATATCTTTTTCGCGTAAACGTACCAATTCCGCTTCACGGCGTCGTTACCAGGATCAGAAATATTAAGGCACAGATCAAAAGGTAACGCAACGTATCTAAGCGTCACGTTTTGTTTTTGTCAGCTGTCAAATATTTGTTTGGTTTTTGCCCATAGAGAAAATAATAAAGAAAGAGATTTCAAGTTAATAAGCAGAAACGGAACAATGTTTCTGCGCTGGCCAGTTGAGTCAGACCAATCAGAATCTTACGTACCCTACTGCTCAACCGGGGACCGGCTGTAAACTGTAAACTCGCCAACGGTGCTGCTAACCTCACTTCATATCTTGATAACAACATAAATAATATTAACTTGATATTATATTATCTATCAACTTATACTAAAATAGTAATTATGGGCCATGGTAGAAAAGTGAGGTAATATTGTCGAGGTCCATTAAAGACCAAGAAGCGAAGCTTCGAGGTCTTTAATGGATCCGAGACATAAAACACTTTTCTACCGTGGCTCATATAGCATTTTTTTCACTACTTCACTACTGGCATTTTATTTTTTTAAATATTAGTTTGTCGACTCCCGTTTCACATTACATGACATGACAGCTGTGCACAAATTAACCTCACATTCTATTAAATGTATTGAGATTTAGTTATAATCAAGTAGGCTCTTTATTTTTCTACCTTGGTTAATAATGAACAACTTTACTACCTCAACAAAAGTCAATAAAGTTAGGTTTAGAGGCTAGTAGTGAAAAAAAATAATTGTATAAAAGGCGAATTTGGATTTTATGCCAATATATAAGTTGACAACTAGAAGAAATAGGTATTACAAAGTGAAACGGTGCATATTAATAAAGGTATTTTGTTTTAGGTAGCATTTTTCAAGAACTAGGTATGCTTTAACATAAGATATTAATTTCATTACATCAAACAACAAATTACAAATCAAAATAATACACGTAGGTAACTGGTTAACTGATAGAAAAAACATGTGTTGTTTAATTTTTTTATTTGCAGCATGATTTCGAAGACATCTATGTAAAAACCAGTAGTTTAGAATAAAATGTTACCAATACCAAAATATGATAAAAAAATATCGAATTAAAGTATAGTTATGTAAGTATTATAAACTGATAATTTATCACTTTCTTTAAAAATGTAACAGTACCTATCATAATGTCTCCACCAGGTAAATACAGATATAAATGTTCTGCACCAAAATGTCAGAATATTTTTTATTATCCATTAACAGTTGGTAACTTTAAAAATAAAAGATTTTTTGCTTCTCCTACTAATAGTGGGAGAAGACAAAAATGGTTTGAGATTTTAAATCTTCCATATAGTAATCAGAGAAATTATTTATGCGAAGAACACTTCCACAAAAATTCTTTTATCACAAAAAGGAAAATTTTAATAAATACCACAATTCCTGCTGTAGATGAGAAGATTCCAAGTCTCGATGAAATTTCAGAAGAAAAGTCTTCCAAAATAAATCTTCAAGATATTCAAATTCGACCACTGCTTTCAACCATTGTTGAACAAAATAATCATGATCTTACAAAGACCACTGATACATCTTCAACATCAAAACATGGAATTTTATCAGAGATTGGGCAAAAAGGGTAAAAAATCTACCACCATTAACCTAGCAGATCCATTTCGGAAATTTGAATTTTGGATTATGCCAGAATTTGTCGCTAATTTATTACCATAATTAAAATTTTGTTGCTCGCGGTTAAAAAAAAACCCATGGTTCTGCTAGGTTGATATTAAGCTAGCAGAACCACTTTTTATCTATCAACTTTTAGAAAAAACTGATATTACCATAATTTGTCGCTAATTTATCGCTCTTTTATTACCATAATTAAAAATTTGTCGCTCTTCGTTATTAAAAAAAACCCCATGAGGTTGATATTGAGCTAGCAGAACCACTTTTTATCTATCAACTCTTAGAAAAAACTGATATTACCATAATTTGTCGCTAATTTATCGCTCTTTTATTACCATAATTAAAAATTTGTCGCTCTTCGTTATTAAAAAAAACCCATGGTTCTGCTAGGTTGATATTGAGCTAGCAGAACCACTTTTTATCTATCAACTCTTAGAAAAAACTGATATTACCATAATTTGTCGCTAATTTATCGCTCTTTTATTACCATAATTAAAATTTGTCGCTCTTCGCTTTTTCAAAAAAATCCAAGAATTTGCTAAGCTTATACGAGTTTACATCTGCCGATGCACTTCATATTAACCTTTTGAGCAAAAATAGTAATGTAATGGCAACCGTTTGTGATCAAGGACCAACAAACAAGAGTGCAATAAAACAGTTGACCAGCTCCACTGCGCCGTTTTTTTTTGTTAATGGAAAAAAAATTATTACCTTTTTCGATCTGCCTCATTTGTTAAAAAGTACTCGAAATGCTTTTCTCAAATATGATATACATAATGAAAACCAGTGGGGTAAATTTAAATATATAAAATCAGCTTTTTCCATTGATAAGCATGAGAGATTCCAAACTTTAAGGAAATTAAGAGAACTATACTTCCATTCAAAGGGTCAAATAAGAATGAAAGTAAGTGTTGCTGCAAAAACATTAAGTCAAACTGTGAGTGCCTGCATTGAGAGTTTGATAGCCACTTCACCTGGTTTGATATATTGTAATGAAGCAATCGACACAGCACAGTTTGTAAGTGATATTGATTGCTTATTTGACTCTTTTAATGGAAGAAGACCTTCTCCTGATTTAGCAAAACCATACAGAAGATGTGTTTCTGAAAAATCTCCACATCATAAATTTTGGAAGAAAATGATTCCAGTAATAGAAAATTGGATTTTTTGCGATATTAATGGGAAACGCAAAAAAATGCCTTTTGAAGATGGTTGGGTTTGGTCGATAAAGGCTATAATGTTTAAATATGTAAGGCCCAGATCGTTAAATCAAGATGCTCTTGAGAATACATTTGCCAGTATTCGTCAATTTGGAACTGGTAACACTAATCCATCGTGTTATCAATTTAAAGGGGCAATAAAAACATCAGTTTTAAATCATTTAATTTCAAAACCAATAACAACAAAAAAGTGTGAAGATGATGATGGTAGTATTTTGGACAATTTACATTCTTTTATATATTCTTTTGATGAATGCACAGCTATAGTTTCTATAAACAATAATGAACTACTTGATATAGAAATTGCAAACTCATCTTTAGATCCATTTGATACTAATTTTGATGAGCAGGCTATTACTTATGTAGCAGGTTTCATTATTAAAAAAACTTAAAACTGACTGTGACATGTGCAAAGCTTCATTATTAAATGAATACCTGGATCCTATGCATACTTTCGCAAATTTTAAAGAAAGTGATAATAAAAGAAGACTGGTTTATGTAAACGAAACTGTGATAATATACCTTGCCCGAAAGTCGGATATTATTCATTTCATTTTACCTACATATGGATACATAGAATAACTTATTGATAAATTAGTTCAACTACTAGTCAATAAAGTAGATTTTACATGGTTCAAATGCTCCAGTCATTTTGACACAATACAAAATAGAATTTTATTTTATTTTGTTGTTTTGACTGTAAAAAATATTACGAAGATATGTCAAGAGAATGGCAGCATTTAAACTGAATCAAACAGACTGAGAAGAAAATGAAAAAATTTAAGAATGTATAAACTAATATACATTAAGGTTTTATTTGAATTAAATACTGAGATCAGTACACAAAATTACTGCTCAGAAGCAATATTTTGATTTATTTGGTTTTAAAAGTTTTTTGTTTCAAATGTTTGTACAGCTTTATGATTTGTTTTAAGTTATATCAATTTGATGTCATTCAATGTTATATGAAACATGTTTTTTTATTTGTTTGTATATAGAAATAGAGCCCAATCAGGTGACTATATCAAAATATGACAATAAAAATAATTGTGAAGTCAAAGAAATAAATAATATTGAGACATCTCTAATAAAACATGGTGATCTAACTACCGAAAATTTTGATAAATTATTGGAACTACTAAACCTAAAACAATCATGCTTTCAATTCAAAACAAACAATATACTATAAACCTTATAGATTATCAGAAAAATAAAAAACAATAATGCGAAACCAAATAAATGAATTATTAATTGCAGGTATTATACAACACTCCTGCTAGCCCCGCCATTTTAGTAAAAAAAACTACAACTATAGAAAACTAAATGCAATCATTACTGTAAAAGACCGCTATCCATTTCCAAATATTGACGATTTTATAAAAAAAATTAGGCGGAAATAAGTATTTTTGTAGTCTAGATATTAAGCAGGGTTATTATCAAATTCCATTGACAAAAGGTTCTATTGGTAAAACCTCATTTATAACTCCGGATGGACAATACGAATTCCTTCGTATACCATTTGGTTTATGTAATGCACCCGCAGTTTTTCAAAGATGGGTGAATAATAGTATGGGTTCGCTCCGTCATTCAGAAATTTTAGTTTATCTTGATGACATTTTGATACCGTCAAAATCAATATCTCAAGGCATGGAAAAACTTAACACTATCTTAAAAAAAATGCGACGAAAATAATTTAAAATTGAACTTAGAGAAATGCTGTTTTTTCAAAACTAAAATTGATTTTCTAGGGTATGAAATTAGCGAAAATGAAATAAAACCTGGTTTAAAGAAATTGAAAGCTATACAGAATTTTAAAACCACTTCAAATATTCACGAAATAAGACAATTCTTAGGTCTAAATTTATATTTCAGGAAATTTATTGATAATCATGCCGAAATAGTTGCACAATTAACAAAATTACTTGGAAAAGACGTAAATTGGGAATGGGGTGAAAATCAAAATAAGGCGGTTTCGAAAATAAAATTCATTTAAACAAATGAACCTGTTTTAACGATTTACAATCCGGAAACAAAACAAGAATTACACACTGATGCTAGTTCAAAAGGCATTGCAGGTATTCTATTTCAAGAATCAAATGACGGATTAAAGCCAATAGCTTATTACTGTAGAACAACAACCGTGGATGAATATTTTTACCATTCATATGAATTGGAAACCTTAGCTGTTGTAGAATCAATAAAACGATTTAGAATTTACCTTCATGGTACTCATTTTAAAATAGTTACGGATTGAAGCGCTGTGCGAAGCACATTTGTAATAAAAGAATTGGTTCCAAGAATAGCTCGTTGGTGGTTAGCTATTCAAGATTACGATTTTGAGATTGAGCATCGTCCAGGGTGCAAAATGTCACATGTAGACGATTTAAGTCGAAACCCTGAAAATATTTTAAAAATTGAAATTGAATAATCGAATAATTCACGAAAAATTAAAATCGAACACAGTGGACCAACAAATAAAATCAACATATTGTCTTAAAAATGATGGGTTTATAGGAAAATATTAAATAATGAATTAAGACTTGTAATTCCAAAAATATGTAGGTTTAATATAATGAGAAAATACCATGACAAAATAGGTCATATTGGCTTAAAACGCTGTGAAAATTTAATAAAAAGTAAGTTTTGGTTTCCTGAAATGACAAGATTTATAAAAAAGTATGTTTTTCTACTCCTATACTATAAGTTGTTAATTAAATGCCAATTTTCAGTTTCATAATGATACTCATTATAACACTGGTTTTCATCATGAAACTGGAAAATTGACCAATAGAAATCTAGATTTTTAAATAACCAAGTAGGCAGACCGGACAGACCCAAAATTTTCTGTAGAATGTTTGACAGTTTCGAGTTTCGAGATTCGTGTTTTATGACAGTTTCAATCTTGTGCGTTAGTCAAAAAGGTAGATACCTTCTGTGTTATTTAAATATGTTGCTTTTTTTATGTAGGTTGCAATTTCAATTCAATTCAGCTCAATTTGAATTCAATGCCTTTCACTTATTACGATGAACCAGGATTATTTAGGTTACCATTGAAACATGTAGTCATCAAAACCATATTTATTCAGTACTGTCAACTGCCATGTCAAAATGTCAGTATTCATCTTACATACAGTAGTTACATTTGACATACATGATACATCTATCAAATGTCAGTGTTCATCTTACATACAGTAGTTACATTAGACATACAGGATACATCTAACACCTTCCACTTTTTAAAAGAAAATTCGAGCGACGAAGAGTTTTCATACACACCACCTGAAATCGCTGAAAAGGCGAATAATGTATCCAATAGTTTATTACCTGCAAAATCAAAAAAGGGATATTATAAATTTTATGGTCAATTTATGGATTGGAGGGTAACAAGAGAAGTATAAAAAAAGCAATGTTGTTGAGTTCAAATAAAATTTCTTGTTCGTAGAAAAAATAGTGTGTGCAACTCTCATGTAATGGTTATTAATGCACCCGCATTAACCATACGGAGCTCGCCTTCGGCTCGTTTCGTATCCCGGTCAATGCTTGTGTATTAATAACCATCATTACATGATCGTTGCATAATATACTATTATGCATGTATTGACTGCGCGTATAAAAAAAGTCAATATGGTAAAAAGGAGGGTTTCCTTCAACCTATACCTAAATCGAAGGAACCCCTTCGTACATGGCATATTGATCATTTAGGACCTTTCTGTAAAACCAACAAAAATTACGCATACATTTTTATGATCGTCGATTCATTTTCTAAATACTTGTTTGCCAGGCCAACTAAAACAACAAATTCAAAGGAAGTCATGTATTGCTTAAAATATTTATTTAGTATGTTTGGAGTATCAAAGCGAATTATTGCAGATCGTGGCGAAGCCTTTAAATCTAAAACATTTAAAGAGTTTTGCGACGAAAGAAAAATTAAATTAGTTTTAAACGCAGTCGTACTCTTTTAGATGGTATAAATACAAGTATAGGAAATGAAAACGAATGGGATGATATAGCTACTACCAGATGTTGTCTGGGGGAATGAATAATACTATTAGTGAAAGCACGGGGTACACCCCTCATACATTAGTGTTTGGTTTTAATAAAGATCGTCATGGAAATTTAGATTAAGATGACATAATTCCCGAAAATAGGGAACAAATTGCAGAAAATGCTAAGCAAAAAATGGACTTACAAAGTAAGGAAATGAAAAAGCGGTTTGATAAAAAACGAAAAGAAAGTACCAAATACAATAAAGGGAATTTGGTTCCTTGGCGCGGAGCTAAAAAAGTCCTCAAAGATGCCAGCCGTGAGACAGGGGTAAAATATGGAGGGCCTTACAAAATATCGAAGGTTTTTGAAAACGATCCATATGAAATTGTCGCCCTCAGAGGAATGAAAGGTTACCGACGGTACTCGGCAGTAATGGCTCCAGATACAATACGAAAATTTAAATCCGGCACTGTAATCGAATCTGATACGTCTTCAGATTCTGATGTGAATAGCACGGATTAATTAATTGACTTATTAGAGTCGTAATAAATTTGGAAAAAATAAATAAAACTAGAGAAATGGAACACCATGTTAATCAAGATGATCGGTTCAAAAAGTATGGAACACCATACCGAAACATGTTGATATTACCCTAGTGAATAATTACTTGTGAGTAATTTGCTTAAAACTATATTTACTGAATATTTTATATATTATACTAGTTGATAATGGATTACCTTATCAATAAAGATGAATAATAAAAAAAATGAATTAAATATTTTGTGTGAACTTTTATACCTACAAAGTCTTCTATATTTCAGAACCAAGAAGAAACGATGAAAAGGTTATAAAAACCTACCCTCACCAATTCGCGAGGACGCTCAGTAAATAGGATGGCCGAATATTATGTATTTGTTATCATTTAGGTAGATTAGGTATACCAAACTACATTATTGTTAGACACTGTATATTAGACAAATAGGCATTACTTGTATTTGTTTACAAAATCAATAAGTTCAATTATTATTAATCCTTTGTAGTTGATTAGTATAAATAATATGAATCCATTTATTTTGTTAATTACATAAGTTAGTGGAAAATATTTAAAATGTAAACGATGTGTTGTATTTTTATAAAAACGAGTCTGACTAACTCGATAACAGAAAGAAATATGGTATTAGATATTTTTAAGCCGGCATTCTATTGTATTGGGGCGAGAATAAAAGTTGGTAGCGCTAATTAGAGTGAATAAATAGTTGTTTTTGGGAAATAGTGGAATTATTTCAACGCCCTTGTAATATTATTTATCATTTTTTTATAGTTGTTTTATTTTCCTTGGCAATTATTTTTTCCTAATTTGAAAAGTGTAGTAACTTAAATTGTAAACCTCAATTCTATTTTCTTTAATCTATAGACTGATATTTCCATAAATTAGTATGAAATAATCAAAATAACTTAAATGAAATATCAGCTAACTAAATGAGGTATAAAAGTATCCTCAATACGGCCCTGAAATACGTGACCAGTTGACGCATGCGCCGTGTGTGTATAGGAAAAACGCTCTTACCAACTTTCAGCCTGCGTTGGTGCGTCTTTCTTTTTAATTTGTCTATGTTTTTGCCTTTGGGTTGTCTCTGGTTTTGGTTAGATTTTGTGTTTTTGTTCTTGATTAAAAACGATATCCAGTTTTCTGTGTATGAAAAATGGAAGAAATACTAAATGTAGGAATTTATGAAAGTGATGATGATGATGATATTGATGATCTCTTTGTGGAACATATACTAAATGATGTGGCAACACTTGGACCAGGGGCAGCTATATATAGGCGATTTAGCTTCAATAATATTTTAGAAGAAGAATGTTGTAATCTCTTTCGATTCAATAAGGCAGATATAGGGAGGCTTGCCAAAGCCCTAGCCATTCCTGAAACAGTAAGCACTATAGATCGAGTTACTGTATCTGGTAAGTTGTCAATTTCATACATGGATTTTAGTTCTGCATCTTGAGGAAGATTTTTTTCTGGCACACCATGGGATGACTACCAATACAATGAAAGGAAGTAGATTTAAAAAAATACATCATACCCTATATGCATAGGGAAACTATTAACGCTCCTATAAACGTAAATAAAAAATATTATGTTTATTATACGTATCCGCCAAAATAAACAGTACCGAAAATAAAAATAAAAATTAATTTTTAATTTCTGTAATGTAAGTGTTCAAAATGTTCACTATTTCGACGCAAACAAGCTTCATATCGATTTTGTAAGTCAATAAACATATTTATAAAAAGTGGTTGTAACTGCCGAAAAATATTTTGTATTCTTTCCCGTAGTTCGGCAATATTCGCTGGCGGATTTTCCGAGTGAAATATTTTGTCCTTCATTATGCCTTAAATGTATGCGTCAGGTGGCGTCAGATCAGGTGAATGAGAAGGATATTCGAAGTCTGTTCCCCGAGAAATTATTCTATTTTCCGTATGAACGAAAATAATGCTCTACCAAAAACACTTTTTCTTCCGCTGTTAGAACCATTTTTAAATCAAATTTAACTGCAGCGTACTATTAATATATCAACTAATGACAATTAAGTCAAATATGACAAATCCATATTACATAAACAACTCCACAGCACTCTCTGTTTCGGTACTGTTTATTTTGGCGGATACCGTATATACATAGCTTCATTTCATTGCATTGTGGAAAGTACCTGTGCAGTTGTTGCCAAAGTAAATAAACCATAAAGACAATACAATAATATTATATTTTTAGGAATAGATTCATCCTACTAAGAAGAATTACCTACCCAAATAGGCTCGTAGATTTAGAGCCACTATTTGGATTCTCTTCTACTGTTCTGTCAAATTTAATTAATTTGATGCCTTGTTTAATTTCTGACAATAAATCATATTTACTTGAAAATTTAATTCTTTAATTCGTTTTATAGATGGGACTGTTCCGCCCATTTGTAGACCTAGTATAAACCAGCAATATTATTATTCAGGACATAAAAGAACACAATGTCTTAAATTTCAATCTGTAATTTGCCCTGATGGAATTATTGTTAGCCTTGAAGGCCCTTATGAAGGACGTAGACATGATGCTGGCATTGTCAGAGAATCAGGTCTTTACAATGAATTAGAAACCAATATGATATTTCCTGGGCAAAATCCATACAATTTTGTTTTATATGGGGATCAAGTTTATGGATTAAGAGAGCTATTACTAAGAACTTACTCACAACATGAAATTGTAAACAACCCAGAGGCCCAGTAGTTCAATAATTTAATGTCTATTCATCTGTTAAATGGGGATTCAGTAAAATCATTCAAAATTTTGCATTTCTGGATTTTAAAAAAAATCAGAAAATATTGTTGCAGGTTGTAGGGACAATGTTTAAAGTGGGTGTACTTTTAACAAATGTCATACATGTTTGTATGGAAGTCAAACAGCTACTTATTTTAATATTGTTCCTCCTGTTTTGGAAGTTTACTTAAATGCTTAATAAACAATTGAAAATTAAGATTTCCCATCGTTTTTTTATTCATGAAAGTAACCTGCCCCAATTGATTTGACAAATGGATTTTTTTTCATATTTATTATGATTCACCAACATTAAGAATTTATTATGTTTCTTAAACAAATTTATTATTATAAATTATCTTTTGTGTGCATTATTGTCAAGTTAAGAGGGAGGAACTAATGAATTTTAACAACTATCTTTAATAAAACAACATATACCTAAGTCTATGTAATAATATGATGAAAAAATGATTTAACAACTTAAAAATAATTCTTTGGCAACAAAAGGAACAAAAATATAATCACTAATTATAAATTAATTGAAATAGAAATAAAAAAACTCAATCAAAACAAAATTAAAATACAAAATAAAATCTGACAAACCATATAATATGTACCTACAAACTAATCAAAATGAAACATACATATATACTGGGTGTTTTTGGATAGTGGCACTCCTAAACTTTTGTTTTTCAAAGTAAACAAATGAAAATCAGTTATATAGCACCAATCAAAGCATATTTATGTCGTACACCCACAATGGTTTTCATTTGTTTATTTTGATAAATAAAATAGTTCTAGGGGTGACCCACTTTCCAAAAACACCCAATGAAAAAGGTCCCTGTACATATTACTTTGAAATGCAATTTCTTATAATCTTTGTTGATTTCTATGTATATTCAATTCAATTTCAAGTTTTTTTCCTCCGTTTCAATTCTTTTCTCTCTCTCATATTTGTCCAATTCGAATTTTTTCTCTTGCAGTGCTTTTTCTCTTTCCTCTAATGCAAGCTCTCTGCATCGAATTTCATGCCATCTATCATTTTTTTTTGTTAGGAAAGCCAGAGTTGACTGCTTTAAAGAGTTTGCTACTCGTTTTCTAGTAGGGGCTAAAAGAATCAATAATTATCATTGCAGGTAGTAGAAAAAAGTTGAAAGTGTACTGCCACAAAAACCATTGTTTTGATTTATTTTTAAATTATGGTCATTTATTATTGTTTATTAATATCCTTGATTTGAAAAGCAGAGCCCAAAAATTGGTCATAAATAACAGGGTAAACAATGAAATAACAAACTAATAGTCTCTATACACCTATCCAAACCATTGCATTTGCCACTCTTTTATATGACACATAATGCCCATACACACACTACTTACTTAAAACATTATTTGTAGTCGAAGGGTATCTTTGGCTTTTTGTTTTCTTTATCATTGTTTTTAGTTTTAGTTTCATTTAATCCGGGTTCATCAAATTCAACGATGTTTAACATAATGGTTTCGGTTCCAGTCTCAGCTAAAAAAAACTCAAGCATTAATTAATTGACATGCTGTGATTGACAAAAAAAATCATACTTTCATTATACACAATTTCTTCATTTGGTTCTTCTATATTTGATATTCCACATGCTTGTTCATTGGACTGTGTGTTTATTGATGGTGAACATGAGACTGTAGCGGTAGCATGAGCTCTTGCTAAAAGTCCTTTCTGATAAGAGCTATCACTTTGTTTATAAGTTTTTGATGGTGTCTTGCAAACTGCCTTTATCTTTAAATTCATTTCTGAGGTCTACTATATGCCTCAGCAAATCATCTACCTCAGTGATTTCTTCCTCAATACCAGATCTATAAGAGAGAAAGATTTAATACGTTTACTATGTAGGTACATCTCAATAGGTAACTTACTGAAATTGTAGTGTCCTATCCCTCTCTATAAATTTCTTCATTAAATTGTTCACCCTACCTTCAAAAGTTCTACTTGATATGAATTTCCCAATTATTTGCATCAAGTTACTTTGAATAATGTTCCATCTGGAAGTGTCTTCATAGGGGTTTTGGCCCACAACCTCCCGTAATAAATGTAAATCGTCCTCATTTGAGAAGTATATGCGTCCTGGTAAACGATTTTCATTATTCACTTGCATTATGGTTTTCACAAAAAAAACAACTGGATTTGTAGGTTATGAAGTTTCTTCGTTTTCGTTTCTTGTCTTCTTTATTTCGCAGTTCGGGATATCTGGCAGCTTATCGGATATCGTCGATGTGTATCGGGTCGATAATACCGCGTTCTTGGGTGCACGTAGGAATCCGTATCTTTACGTCCAACGTATCTCGTAACCCAACGAAAATTTCAACGGCGCATGCGTAGCTGTCACTAGATACGTTTACGAATGTATGTAATGTGCGGCCTTAACTCCCTATTATGTTGGTCAGACTGGACCATTGTGCTCGGTTGGATGAAAACAGCACCAAGTTTACTTAAACCCTTTGTCAACAATCGCGTGGCGGAAATTCAAAAACATTCTTTTGAATGGTGGCATGTACCCACAAAGGACAACCCGGCAGACCTAGTTTCTCGTGGTGTTCGTCCAATACACATAATCAGCTCGATTATGTGGTGGCACGGCCCTAAATGGCTTTTAGGTGATCAGAACTATTGGCCAGCTAATCGATTTACGACCAAATATTTGCCGGAAATCCGAACTTCATTTGTGGCCACCACACCAAGAACGGACTTTCCATTCGAACGATTCTCAAGCCTTATTCATTTAAAGCGAACCGCAGCCTATATATTCAGATTTATTGAAAACTGTAAAAAACCATCAATTATTCGTACCTTTTCTCATTTAACCGTATCCGAAATAAATATAAGCTTTACTAAAGTTCTTAATATTGCACAGATGGAATCTTTTCCTGAAGAATATGCCATTTTAAAACTTAAGCGCGATTTGACATCTGGCAGCAAAATTTTAAGCCATCATCCATTCTTGGATGATGATGAGTTAATAAGAGTGGGAGGTAGACTCTCAAACTCCGACTATTCATATTCGAAAAAATACCCTATACTTTTATTGACACATTATTATTAATAATAAAGGACAGGCGCGGTAGTGGATGTAAGGTCATAAAGTGCTGGGTAGCAGTATTCGTTTGCTTCAGTACCAGAGCAATTCATTTTGAAACGGTTTTGTCTTTATGTTCTGAAGATTTTTTGCGAGCATTTCATAGGTTCATTAGCCGTCGTGGGAAACCTTCGGAAGTATTTTCAGATAACGGAACCAAACATGGTGCAATACAACGTGCAATGCAATACGCAAGTCTTCTTGATCGAAAGCATGCGCAGTTGAAGCCCAGCTGATCAGTTTCCGTAATTCGATGCAATTGCAATTTTATCGGTTTGGTGCCATTTCTATTGCATGCAAGGGAGAAATCTAGTTTCTTTAGTGTTACCAACCAACTTACTGTTTCCAAACAAATGATGCATATCATCTGATTGCGCTGATTGTGGTGACTGTCTTTGTGTCATTTGTCACACCTTTGACGCCTTTCTTAACCCTCCATAGGTGGTGCCACTATTTGAAACTTAGTAGGTCGCGCTGGTCTATGAAACCGTATATCTGTATATATTATATAGAGAGGGCATCGGATTTTTTTAATCTAGTAAGGTTCACTACAGCAACTAAAAAAGATTAGTTCTTGTAAGACAACAAAAACATAATTACAAAACTATTTATTTTCAACTGATACAATAAAATAAAATATAATAATCAGTGACAGACTTTTTCTTTGCATTATCTACATACTGGTGTTATATGTTCCAGGCACAAGAATTTATTGCATTTGAAGCAGGTAAATCTGGTTCTTCCATTCTTTTTGTAACTATAACAATAACACCTACCTGGTCTCACATTTTCTTGGGCGTCCGACGTTCTGGGGACAGGTATGTCTTGTAGTCGCATTTTGATTCCCTTAGGTAAATAAGTCAGACTTGCACGTTTCTTTATATAAGGTTCAGTCAGTTCACTTGACAACTGCATAAAAAGATTTCTTCTCAATAGCTTAGGCCTACTAGGATCAAAAGTATTCGCATCATAAATAATCTGCGAATTAATACCAGCTGTGTCCAAGAGGTGGTAAAAAATGACTATCGGCCACCTTCTTGTATTGCGAGCACACTCATAGGCACTGCATAGTTTATCCACTACATCTACACCACCCTTAGCATAGTTATAGTCGGTAATCATTGACGGCTTATTTTGATCACCAGTGTCAATTTCGTCGGAATGATGTAAACTTGAAATTAAAACTACATTTTTATTTCTCTTACGGCCGTTTTCATAACAAACTTTAACACTACTTTAAGTTTTAAAGTAAACTTTGAATAAAAGTCGATTTCATAAGTCTTTATAACTTCAAGTCGACTTTAAGTTGAAGTGGACACAATCGCGACTTTAGACGACTTTAACCTCAAAATTTAAGACAGTTTTCAGTTCGTTGTGTCAGTATTGTGGAAAAATTCTCTTGAGATGGAAATAGATACCGAGTCATCAGCCTTTGAGGATAGCAGCAACGAGAGCGACAGTGATGAGGAAATATTCATCTTTAGGAGACCAAAAATATATAAACGGAGAATAACAGATTTTGATAATTGGTCAGATGAAGAATTTTACCAAAGATTCAGGTTAAGCAAACCTGCTGTTCAACAATTGTTACATCATATAAGACAACAAATTGAAAGTTTCTGTACTCAGTAAGTTCAGTTTCAATAATTGTCATTTATACGTATTAATGTTATTCATGATTGTTTTGTAGAGGTGGTGCTATTAGGTCCGAAACACAACTGCTGCTTACACTTCGATTCTATGCAACAGGAAACATGCTTATAAGTGTTGCAGATTTTATGGGTGTTTCAACAGCTTCTGCATCTAGGATTGTTGCCAAAGTGAGCAGAATAATTGCTTCTCTGAAACCAGATTTCATAAAAATGCCACACACCTTAGCTGAACTTGAGGAAACTGCTCTAGGTTTTTTTGATATAGCCCATTTTCCCAAATTATGTGGTGCCATTGATTGTACCCACATCAAAATATTAGCTCCAGGTAAGTACATCTGTAAATTCCAATATATTTGTAGATATCTATCCTGAGACTTTTTACAGGTGGTGAAGACAACGAAATTTTTAGAAATAGGAAAGGCTATTTTTCCCCAATGTACAGACAGTATCTGACAGTCATCTGAAAATAAGAAATATAGTGGCGAGATGGCCAGGGAGTGCTCATGATCAGGCTATTTTCAATAATAGTCGATTGAAAAATAATTTTGAAGGAGGCCAATTTAGGAGGTTCCATTTAATTGGAGACTCTGGATATGGAGTTCAACCATATCTCTTGACTCCTCTGCAGGAAACAAATACAGAGGCTGAAATACTATACAATGAGTCATTAATAAGAACTAGAAATACAGTAGAAAGACAGTATGGTGTATAGAAAAGATGCTTTCCTGTACTTTCCCTATGTATAAGGGTTAACCTTGATACGGCAATGACAATAATTGTAGCAACAGCGGTTCTCCATAATATGGCTATCGAAATGAAAAAACCTTTAATGGATGAAGAGCCTATTAATGAAGATAATAACGCCCCAGAAAATAATGAACATAGCAATGTTCAAATAAATAATAATAATAATAGCGGTCATCAGTACAGAGCTCTATTTATTCAACAACATTTTAATCTATAAAAAAATGTATATCGTTATGTATATCTTTCTACTCAATAATAACACTGTTTACTTTTTATATTTTATTATTTACCTATTTTTGTACATTAATAAAATAATTTATTTTTTTCTGCAGTAGCTGTAATTCTGCTGCATGAATTACTTCCTTTCGTCGTTGCTCGTTTTCAAAAGCTTTGTCCTTTCTTTTTTCATCATTTCTATGTGCTTCAGCCCGCCTAAGGTCATCAATTTCTAACAATTTCAGCTTAGCTGCTAAATATTCTTCTTTGGCTTTATGAAGGGTTGCCTGTTTTTTTGCTGCTGGTGAAGGCTTGCCTATCACCGATAGTTTTCGGTTCTTTTTTGTTCCAAGCATTTGGGGAGTGTAAGATGACCAATCAATCACTTCTTCGCTTTCGTGCATTTGGCTATGCTGACTACTCTGCCCAACAGTTGGTATAATATCCACCTCCACAACTGAAAGTTAATAGCTATTTGTATAACAAGGGAGGAAAGTGCTACTTTTCCTCCCGAGGATGAAGTTTACTGCCCGACGCGTAGTGGAGGGCAGTAATCATTCAAGGGAGGAAAAGGCACTTTACTCCCATGTTATACATATGATTTTTCCGCCTCCCTCAATAAACAAGACATTTTTAAATAATTTATTTATGAAAGAATTAAAAAAAAATTGTCCTCGCTCCAACACCTACAGGCCTATCACGAACAGTGAGCTGTGCACTAACGCGTTGGGCTACCGAGACTCGTAGGAAAATTTTGCGGAATCATGAACATAATGTGTCAAATTGTGAAATTAATAATGTAAAAATCGTTAAATTAAAATAACAATTTACTGATTTCTATCATATTGCAAAATACAGGGTGTTCTTTAATTAAATGGTAAAATTTATACTTATATAATAGAATATAGTTTAGGTCGTCAATGCCGTATAAGTTATTTCATTGATGACGTACCATAACCTCACTTTTACTTTTCCTCCCTAGGGAGGAAAAGTACGACTTTGCTCCCTACAATGAGGCCAGGAAATGTATACTTTGGATAGAGGTAGGCGGAAAATTTTTTTCTAATCTAGGCATATTATTTGAAAAGCATGAAAAAGTATGTTACGTCAAAAAGCCCAAACAAGTACCTACCGTTCACATTTTGACTAGATAAGACTGATGTACCAGGCTGTTCATCCATATCCCAAGAAAATGTAACCTCATTTTCTGTGGTACTCTCATTATCAAGATGTAAGTGTTCCTTTTGTATAGAAATTCCATCATCGTCAACATCATTTTGAAGCCCATACACAGTTTTAATGTTTAATATGTTGAGCATTGCTGCAAAAACCACATTTTTTTTAAGTTTGGATCCGGTGGGTCCCCACCCGTTACATAGATGTTTTGCCTTTGGGCTGCGGCATATTTTCTTGTGCCGGTCTTTATATTGTCGTACTTACTTTTTAATTGGGCAAGAGCTCTTGGTGGGTTGCAGCTATTAAATTTGTTGTATATGGTCACCCATGTCTGTTCCTGATGAAAATAACATATTTAGAAAAAATCCTCAATGTCTTTCTCATGTGTAATGTTTACTTTACCTTTTGGCTGGGCGTATTGTTCGTAGTTTTGCACTCAATAATCGATTTATATTTTTCAGCTATTTTTACCAAATTCAATTCTTCTTCTGTTGTAAAATTTGTACTCCCAACTCTTTTTCTATTTACTTCACCCATAACACTTATTTCAAGTTGAAAATCGGAAGAAAGCATAAACACGAATATGAAAATATAATACAAACATAAACATAACCCTACTTGAATTGAAACAATCTCGAATCTGTCATAGTCACTGATACCAACTTCTCTTGATAAACGTAAAATCACACTTTACTTAAAGGAACAGAACAGAAATGTTATGAAAATAATTCAACTTTAAGTGAAGTTAAAGTGATAAAGTCACTTTAGCTAAAGTGAACTTTAAGCATTTGTTATGAAAACGGCCGTTAGGAATATAAGACACAATGGTAGTTCCGGCGGAAAACCAAACAAGCTGTTATATAAAGGTATTCTTTTTCATTTATTTTCAAAATTCCAGTTAAAGTTAACTTATGGTTTCGGAGCAAAGTATCTACTAGAGGTACCGAAGTGAACCAGTTATCCGTGGTAATGCTACGGCCAGACTGGTAAATGTGTTGACTCAGTCGCATGACAACATCCATTCCTGTGTATGGAACCTTATACGGACCCTCAGGCTGTTTGCCTAGTACACCTCCATATTACTTGTGAAAAACATCTTTGCATCACTAAGGGAAAATATTTTAATACCATATTTGGTGGGCTTTGACCGTATATATTGTCTAAAACTACATTTCCCTCTGAAAGCTGGGAGTTGTTCATCAATGGTGACAAATTCTGATAAGCAATATCCTGCTTTGCAATTATTCACAAAAATTTCAAAAACATCTCGAATAGGAGCCAATTTATCAAGACTCGGTCGTTCTAGTCGTGTATCTTTATCATCAAATCTAATACAACGCAGTAAAAATTTGAATCTTCGTTCAGCCATAGTAAGATGAAAGCGGTCCACCCCATATCCATCTCGTCTCCAAAGATCTTCACGATTTATACATGGCAAATTGCAGCTAACTGATGGAGTCCAAATAATGCTCGAATTTCTGTCTCGTCCGTAGTATGCGCATCCTGCTCTCTACTGAAATTGTTTGCGACTGACGTGATATATTTGTTAGTAGAGGTAACTATGATATCAACTATTTCTTTATTGACAAAGTATGACCATACATCGACTGGCGACTTCAAATCCTTAGTTTCTGCTGTTGGTGATGGCAGCTTTCTAATGAGATTTTCTTGCCTAGTGCGGACTCCTTTTGTGGCGGATGGATGTTTTTTCCGATAGGTTTTTTTTTCCTATGGAGAAGTTTATTTTTAAGGTGACCAATATTTTATACTAATAATTACTCACATTGACCTTTATAGCAGAATCGGGTGCGGATACAGTCAATCCCTCATACTTGGGACAGTTTTAGAATTTATCTGAATATATATTTTTAGTAAAGTCCACTAACTCTGTAATATTTATGTCAAAAGTTGAGTAAAGGGTTGAAGTTTTCTTGCAGTAAATATTTTTGCAAATTGGACAATACTTTTTGGCTACTTCTTTTTTGGTTCCTTCATTGTATTTCAGGTATAAGGTAACAAAATCTCCTACTTCTAAGGCTCTTTCAGTCTTTTCTTTTTGTGGCGATATGTTATTATATTTTTATCAGTTTGGTCTTCATCAGGGTTTACGTCATCTCTGGCATATTCATCGTCAGCACGGGCTTCCAACAGGTCAATAAAATCTTCAGCATCCATGTCTGAGTCGGTGTCGTGAAGTAATACTTGGTCAAATTCATCTTCACTTGAATCTGATAGGTTATAGATTGTCTTTACTTTAGGCCGGCGACGAATTTTTGTTTTAGAGGTCTCAACATTCTGTAATCCTGATGTTCCGGGCGTATCTTTGTTCTTTTTCTTAGCTTGTTCTTCTTTCTTGTTTTTTATATCTTCCAATACTTCTGGAGTAGACAAGCTTTTTCCTGGTACAGTGGTAACTTTTCTGCGTTTCCTTATGCCCTGAGTTTCTGTTTGACGTTTAGATTTCAAAAATTTTCAAAATTTTGGGCCCAAAGTTCAGCATTTGCATACTCTTTCCGTGGCAAACGATTCAAAACCCGCTGAGGATCTAGGAAATAGATGCCATTGGCTGCAAAACCAGCCTTTAAATTTGCTTCTGAATTTTTCTCTATTTTGGACAAAACTTCTTTCAATTTTCTTGGAAATACATCTTTTGTGATTGCTCCTCGACATTTGCTTTTATAATCTTGCAATAATTTCCTCCAGGCTTGTTTCAATGGACTAAAATATGCCAAATCGAGCGGCTGGCATAAATGGGTACTATTTGGTGACAGGAGCAAAAACTTTATATTATGTTTTATGCAGAGCTCCAGTACTTGAACCGACACGTGACTTGCCAAGGTTATCGCCAATGATAGCTTTAGAGCCTTCGCCAAGTTTCTTTAGGTAGGGGACGCTACCGAAATAAACCAGTCTTCAAAGAGGGGTCCCTCAAACCATCCAGACTTTGATCGGTTATATCTGGCATCTTTGGGACCTCCCTCCTTCCAGGTATGATACAAATTTGTGGGAGATTTGTATACAACATATACAGGAAGTGTTTTCCCACTAGCAGTTCCCGCGAACATTACAGAAAAACCTGTTTTCGATGAATCCTTTATTATTTCTGCCCGTTTACACGTGCGATGGACGATAACTTTAGTTTTGCCGGATCATCCTGCATATTAGTTTCGTCGTAATTGATTATTGCTTCTGGAGCTACATCTTTAAGGGATTCAGCTAATTCTTTAAAATATTCTTCGATAGTCTCTGGGGTTACACCAGCTCTGGCACGTTTAATATTATGACTTAGTCGAGTTTTCAAAGTATCCTCTTGGCGTTTCAGGAAAGTAGTCGGCCATTTCTTGCCAGGTCTGTTGTCGATAAAACGCTTTTCCACAATTCCTTTAGAGTCTAAGGCTTTCTCCACAATTTCCTTCAGATCCAACTTCGTAAGAGGAAAAGCCCATTTCGCTGCCAGAGATAAACATTCAGCTATGCGTGCTTCCTCCTTAGGATGTATTACAGGTGGTCGGCCATACCTTTGAGTGTGCTTCAAGTTTAATCTTCGGTTAAAGGTACTCTTTGGGATACCATATTTTTTTGTGCTTTTCTTAGCGATAGTTTATTTTTTTCAATGTCTTCTAGAACTGTAATAACAAGCTCTTCAGAAAAATCATGGTACGTTCGCTTTTTATGATATCTTACCGCCATATTGTTTCTTTGTCTGAAAAAAAAAACAAAAAAATTGCTTACTCCCAAAAATATCCTAACTTGGGACGAGCGTCCCAAGTTTGGAAGCTATGTTGATTTTTCCGTTACAAATTTATTTTAAAAAAATGTGATTCGCAAAAATTCTAAAACTAAACTAAACTAAAAAAACTAAAAATATGCTTTGCAAGCATATGAACTAGTGACTGTTAAAAAAGTAAATCAGGATCTGTACTCTGAGAGAATCGGCAGACCACATTATATGCACAAATTTTTAACAGAATTTAGGGCGATGTTTTTGACATCGATAGTACTTACCACAGTTAGTCGGCCCACATGCACGGACCCCGGTAGTTATAGTGAGACTGGCTGAACGTTTTTCAGCGGTTTCCGCGCGTATTCATTGCAACGTTGCCATTTTGCGAGGGGATAAAAATTCAGTAAATTTGACCCAAATAAGGCTACCGTCCCAAGTATGGGGGGATTGACTGTAGTCTGTTCCTCTTCACTTTGACAGGTGGAGACAGTTTCTGTATCTTCATTTTCGCCCCCAGAAATCTCTTGCTCGCATCATCCATTTGTATGTCATCAATCTCTTCATTATCCGATTCATCGTCATAATAACATGGGCTTTCATTCTGCATATCGCTCTCCTCTAGGAGTGCCCGGAGACGTTGTTGCTCCCGTTCATAGCTATACATGACTGAAAATACTCATTCAAATAACGAATTTTTGTTTGTAACATATTCTTACCTGTCCGAAAAATATCCCAATTGCTCGCGCCGGAATGGCAAACCATATACGGAACTGGTCGCGCTGGAATCTTAAGGCCTGGTTTCTCTGACCAGATCGGCCCGAAATATTTTGGCGAATATTCCCGTTCAGAACGGTCTAGTTTCCCGAATTTAGTTAGGTCAGAAGTTTCGGTTGTGTGTGGTTTGTCTGAAGATTCAATTCGTTGCAATATATTTCAGTCTTTAAAATTTTACGTAGGGTTACAAACATACATTTTCTGTTATATCCAGATTATCCCAATTCCTTTGAAATATTTACCCAAATATTACCTTTCATTTTCATGTCTTTATAACTTTTAAATTTTTTTGCATATAACGACGGGTTTTCTTTCACTTTTCCAATTAATAATTCATCCTCTAGCAGAGAAAAGTCTAATTTATGGTACTTCTTGGGCATCTTTTCACTTTTATGCTTTTTAAAATTATAATTAATAAAAATAAATGCCCAGAATTGTACATGTGTGTACAAGCTCGGCCAATTGGGCCGTTTACAAATCGTTCAAATCAAAAGTAGTTTGATCGAGACGAACTGCTATCCGCACACTTCCCCGAAATTTCGTTCCGATCTTTTATAGAAACCGCTACTATGTATAACACATATACTGGGTTTTACCGGAAACGCTAACGAACTTTTCGGGCTGTATCACCGAAATATTGCAGGCGGAACTGGTCAAAGAAACCAGGCCTTAACACCGCAAGACTAAGAGTTTTGATCATCTCGGACATTTTTACGCTTTAAACTACTTTTTTTACTAGCTTGGAGATTGTTGAAATTAATTTTTATAATCGTTCGTAGTTTTCAAAATTGTGATATTATATTAAATGGTAAATTTTCTTCTTTCGACATTTTTTTGCTAATATCTTGACAACTCCGGGACCTTTTCTAAAACCATCAGCATGGTGTTTTATAAAAAATGTCTCCCATTTTTCATTTTACCAAACCATTCATTGGTCGGTTTAACAAGACCACCAAATGAAAGTTGCTGGTCCCAAGAGGGGATATTATAGTTATGATCGTCCAGTTTTATTTTGTGAGTCTAATCACTCATACTTGGAAAATCATGTTTGAATTTTTTGGCCCATCACCCAGCAATATATTCTAATGCATCATCTGTCATTTCCGGTATATTTACATTAATAATATTGGAACTAGCAATTTGAGATGAGTTACTTGAAGAAAAAGAACTAGTAGAGTTATTACCAAATGTTTTATCTTGAATTGATTCTTAATTCGGATTGATTTTAACTTTTTCAAATATTTTTGAAGTCATGTATTCTTCTGTGGTTAGTTCATAAGTATTAACTTTCGCATCTAATATGCCAGAATTTTTTCCCAAAATTATCATTCTAATGCGATAAATGGCCGTCAAAGGGCTGGGGTGTTCATTTGGCCCGCGACTTCTAAGTTAGGCAAAAAAGTTTTCAAGGCTGCCTTGGTTTAATTTGTATGTGCAAATATATTTAATATCAAAAAGCTTTTCCATATCTTTGAAGAGCATTTTAAAGACTTCATTGACATGATCATGCCTTTTTGAAAGATTTGTAAAGAGTCCTTCCCAATTGCTCTCATAGATGATATTATATTTTCCGTTTTAATTAAATGAGTTTCTTGTTCGTTAAAATTAACACCAAATGCACTTTTAAAAGGCATCTTTGCTTGCTTGGTGTAACTATTAAAAATATCAAACCACTTATTAATATTACTAATGAATTCTGACAAATCTAGACACATTTGTCTGTCACTACCAGGTTTGTAACGATTAAGTGCCTCAGCAACATTATTTGATAAAAGTTGAGCTGCCATTCTGACGTTTTGTCTACGACTACCCTCACAATCCAAGTGATTTTGATTTATTTTCCAGCATGGATTAATCTCATTATTAGTGGAGTCGATTAATTTTTGAAGAGGCTCCTTTGTTATCTTTTTTTCTCCCTCCAAAACAAAGCCTGTATCCAAAAGCCAATTCCTTAATAATTTCAAAAGATGCGGAGCATCTGCAAACATATATATATATATATATATATATATATATATATATATATATATATATATATAATTTCAAAAGATGCGGAGCATCTGCAAACATATATATATATATATACAGTGTGTCTACTTAAGTTGGACTCATATGGGAAACTTTTTTATTATGGGTTTTAGGAAAAAAAGTTATTCATCATAAAAAGTTCTGCATTATCTAAAACCTAAAATGCAATCATTAGATATTTCTTATTTTGAGCCGTATACGAGGTTTGTCAAAAAATATTAATCTTACTCAAGAGTAAAGTACCTTTATTTTTTACAATACAGAAAAATTGTAAGAAGTAAAGTTGTTTAAAATTAAAAGTTATATTCAAATATGCAATTACAGCTATTTAGCATGAAAATTAAGATTTGGTGATTATTTACTATTCATTCCGTATTGATTATTCTGGCTTGGTACAATTTAATGTAATCTAGGATGCTCTGTCATGAAGTATTTGACAGTGAATGTCAGAATGGGTTAGTTTTCATAAAATTACAGTAAAAATGGCAGCTTTACTGACTTGTGAAGAAAAAATAGAAATAATTTTAATTGTTGGAGAAAATTACAATACACATAGAGAGGCAGCAAATATTTTCAACAACAGACATCCCCATAGAAGCATCGGGTATTCAACAGTTACCAAAATAATGAAGAAATTCAAGACCAGTGGAAGTGTTGATAATAAGTTTAATAATAAACGCATAAAACGGGTTGCCAATGAAGACGGTGTTTCGGAATTCGGTCCCGCTACCTGCGGAAGGGACTACCTGCTCACAGGGATTTTGTCCAAATCCGAAAGGGTGATTTCGTAATTCGGTCCGCTGTCGAATCTAACTGGGGTTGGGGTTAGGTTTTGTTAGGTTGGTCAAATTAAACAAATAGTAGGTACATGGGACCCAATTCCGAAATCGCACTTCGAATTTAATCCGTTACAGGTAGTCCCTTCCGCAGGTAGCGGGACCGAATTCCGGTGCGTCCAATGAAGATACTGAGTTGGAAGTGATGCTTTCTGTCGTCGAGGAACCAAAAATCGGATTACGCAAAAGGGCTTCTCTAATCACAAATACTTCGGTAAAAAAAGATACAGTGGCAAATATTTTAAAACGTTATAAATATCATGCATACAAACCTCAATTCGTACACACATTACTAGTTCGATTTGAATTCTGCGCTTTGATCCAAGGAAAGTTGGAAGAAGACCCGTTTTTCGCAAGAAGTATAATTTTTTCCGATGAAGCCACATTTTCATCCAACGGAACCGTCTCATCACAAAATTGTCGCTGGTGGTCCAACAGTAATCCAAATTTTGTAATAAAAAGTCGTAGCCAATATTCGTTTAAAACGAACGTATGGTGTGGGGTTTACAAAAATAAATTAATTGGACCATTTTTTTATCGACAATCGTTAAATGCCGCACGTTACTTACAATTATTAGAAAATCAAGTAAGTGATTTTTTGCACGAACTTCCGTTAGAAGAACGTATGAAAATTTGATTCCAACAAGACGGTGCCTCCATCCATAGTACCGTAAACGTTAGAGAACTTCTTGAAAATATGTTTAATGGAAAGGTGATTCACAGGTATTCAGCTATTTTTTGGCCTCCCAGGTCTCCTGATTTAACTCCACTTGACTTTTTTTATGGGGTTACTTAAAACAGAAGGTTTATGAGCGAGGACCATTTGATGATGTAGACCATTTGGAAAGGATTATTTCTGAGGAATGCCAAAAAATTACTCCAAATATTATACGGAAAATAATAAAAGAGTTTCAGACAAGAACAATTACATGTTTAGAAGGAGAAGGTGGATATGTCGAAGCTTTAGTAGTTTAAATTAAAATTTAATTATGTTTGTTAGTTATAAATAGATTTTTGTTTAGGTACATAATATTCTTTGTGTGGATTCTCCTATTTCTAAGATAAATAATTATAATGCAGCACGTATTTAAATGCAAGATTGTCCAAACACATTAACAAATAGAAAGGTTATCATATTTTTAACAGATGAGAGGGATAAAGTCAGTATTGAAATTTACGATTACAAATACTTTATAATGTAAAACGTAAATAATCACCAAATCTTAATTTTCTTGCTAAATAGCTGTAATTGCATATTTGAATATAACTTTTAATTTTAAACAACTTTACTTCTTACAATTTTTCTGTATTGTAAAAAATAAAGGTACTTTACTCTTGAGTAAGAATAATATTTTTTGACAAACCTCGTATACGGCTCAAAATAAGAAATATCTAATGATTGCATTTAAGGTTTTAGATAATGCAGAACTTTTTATGAAGAATAACTTTTTTTCCTAAAACCAATAATAAAAAAGTTTCCCATATGAGTCCAACTTAAGTAGACACACTGTATATATATTTATATACATCCCGCTATCTATTGTGCGTCCGTACACGGAAATGTATTTGTGCGTCCACTAGAAAGACTGAATTTTTGAATATTTTGGTTGCGTATATTTACTCTTTTGTGCATCTAGAATACTACTGTCTGTTTAAATTACTTTATATATACAAAAAAAATTTGCGTTTTTGACATTCCAAAGTATTTCTAGCTCCTCCCAGCCGTAAGTATTTGAACTTCCAACATATACGTTTTTGTCTGATTTGCATTCAATCATACGTCCATGCAAGGTTGCCAAGTTTTTCACATACCTATACACCAATTATTTCAGTGATACACTATTCTGCGTCCGTTCAAAGCATAACATAATTTGAGAAATTGTAGATTATGTCCATACAGGATAAATCGCGTATAAAAGTGTGTAGTGGTCCAACTGAAAATGTTTTAAAATTTAATGTAGTTAATTAATGAGAATAAATTGAGAAATTATTGGTTGAATTTTTTTCAAGCATCCTCATAAATAAAAACACGGTATTATTATTGTGACGCATGTAAAAAAAATTCTAGAGAATCTTTTTACAATTTTTTTATTTATTTTTGTTGTTCATATTTACTCTTACTGCACGACACTGACTAGCCAGTATAAATAAAATGATTCTTTAAGTTAAATGTTGAACTATGTAATATTAGCACTGATTTTTGCTGATATATTTATTTCGAAAAAAATGTAGATATACAGTGATAAGATTAAATCTTATCGTCGACTTTCGAATTTCTTTAAATATCCGTCACTATAATAAGTTTCGATATTTTGTTAAACCCTTTTCAGGTAATATTCATCCCTTCAATGTTTTTAAATAGCAAAAGGGGTCAAGTAAGTAACACTTCATTTGGAAGGCTATAAATAGAAGATTTAAAAATTAACACATAGGGTATATTTATAGTCAATAATTTATGAACTTTAGACAGTTTATATTCGTATGTTTTGAACTTCAAGTAACAGCTGAAGCTAAACTGTTCAAAGTTTATTAAAATGGCTTATATTGACCTATATTAATTTTTCAAGCACTATCTAATTCTATAAGAAAAACCATAATACAAAGTGGTCAGAACTCTAAACTTTTGATTACCTTGTATTATGTTTCATATTATATCATTATATAGTGCTTAAAAATTAGGACAGGACCATGTAGGTATGCATTTTTGATAAAACCGTTCAGCTTCAACTGTCACGGATTTCAATCATTTAAATATTGATTTAAGACCATGTTAATCGGCTTTGTTAAGAAGTTTAATTTGTTTGGCAAAATTTGAATGAGACGTTATTCTGCATATTTAAGAGCAAATGTCAAATGTTTTTGACGTCAGCGCATCTTGAATTTTTTGAAATGGCAACCTAGGTCGAGTGACATATCACAAAGAAGCTTATTTTTTTATTTCCAGAAATAGGAGCAATGTATCGCTTTAATACAAAATATCTTATAGAATATCAGTTTTATTTTTCTAAATTGAATTGTACTGTACTAATGATATGACTTTGTAGGTTTTTAAAATTAAACAAAAAACAATAGTAGTAATTAAAAACGTGAACCACATTTATGTACAAATTGTGAAAACTGATACCAATTTCAAATTAGCATAAAGTTTAAAAGTAAATTAAGAATAACGGCACATTTATCGGAAAAACAACGAATCGAAATATTAATGTTAGTTGAATATGGTGATCGCAAACGTTCCCATGACGAAGCAGTTTGTTGATATTTCGGAACCTACCTAATTACTAAGTGCGACAATAATAGTGCGGATCTAATTTTACTATTTGGAAAAACTATATCAAGAAATCTGTTATCGATGTTTTAAAAGATTTTTCTAAAATCCTAACTCGTTAATTGTTGTGAATGAATTTTATATAGCTGTTTTTCATTGATTTTTTGTTGGAAATAAAATTTTTGATCACAAAATTGAAATATTACAGAAACCATTCACTTTGGGTATATGGAATACTTATTAAATTTGAAGTATAGTGAAGTAACTTTCATTTACGGATATAAATTACAAGGTGATCCGTTCAAAAAAATTGTGAAGCCGATGTATTCGAGTTTGAACTCGCCCTGTATACGGATTTCTAGTTACGGAAGTAGGTCTAGTGAATTATAATATTATAGTTTATTTCAACAAGTAGGTACATAGAGTATTGGAATGCAATACTCCCCTAACTAACAGATGTTTATCGGATATCACAGAGTTGTACTCAAAATTGACAATATATTTTGCAATAATTTAATGGTTACTTAGGTAGGTACTATTGAAAAATAAATACTTTTGGGTATCACAATTTTTAAGTTTATAAAAGAAAACTTGTGGTGGATCACTTCGAATAAAAAATTATGTACTTTAAAATATTATAGCTACCGTACGCATTGTAAACAAACTTTCCCTATCGATTTGACATGTTATGAATAAACACAGGAAGATTATTTATTGTTCTCCAATTCGCAGATACAAAAGCAAAAAACTGGTTACGTATTTTGAGAAATATTAATGTACAATTTCGTCATTATGACCTATAGGTTTTCATATTAGTTTTAATTATGGTTTTAGTTTTGTAATAACCTTTGAGAAGGGTTGTATCTATTTGTAAAAGTTTGGACCATTAGGACTAAACGAACAAAAGATAATTTTAAACGGATTTCGGTATATACAGAAAGAAAATCGCATGTCCTTAAACACGCCTTCTTCTAGTGCTTACTGTTTGCACAACAGTGTTGACAGCACTATAGAAAAGTGTGCACAAATTACCGGAGTGGGGATATCGATTATTTACAAAGTAATACGAGAACAAAAAACAAATCGGGTTTTATGCGAACCTAAGGAGAAACCAGGACGGAAAGTAGAGAAAACCAATGAATTTATTAACAACGCAATCAGAAGATACATCCATTCATTTTATATGAAAAATGAAGTACTAACATTAAATAAAATATTTCAATTATTAAAAACTGATGCGAATTTGTCGCTTATAAGTAAAACAACGTTTTGTTGCATTTGCATAAAATAGGTTTTAAGTGTAAGCAACGGAGTAGGAATAGTTGTCTTACTGGAAAACGTGTAATCATATTATCTTCGCGAGATAATGGCAGCAAGTCGATAGGGAAAACAAATTTTTTATCTTGATGAAACTTGGGTTAACGAAGGACATACCCCTTCTAAGATTTGGCAGGATTCTAATATTAACAGCGGTAAACAGGCGTTTATGGATAATGGTCAACCGGCATTGTAGGATGATTATTGGACAAATTGGTTTCGCATCTGGTTTTACTGGAAATGGTTTGTTACTATTTACTTCAAAAACTGACAGCGACTATCATAAAGAAATGAACGCACAAATAAGGTTTAAGCCGTTTTTCGAAAATATACCACGATCACTCATAGCTCTTGATAATAGTGACCTACAAAAAAAAATGACCAACCTTCTCATGGAGAAACGATGAATTAATGAAATGGCTACAAAATAAAGGTATATCATTTAATCACAGCATTACCAAAGCCTGTCTCTATGAGATTGCTAAGCAACATAAGTGAAAATATGTAAAATATGTGATAGATGGATTTGTCAGTGTTTTACGGCTCTCCCCTCTCCACTGCGAGTTAAGCCCATTAGAGTTGGTTTGGGCAGAAATTAAACAGTTCGGAGCGAGAAACAATATTACATACAACTTAGAATATGTAAAGAAATTACTATTAAGTCACGTTGAAAAAATTGAAAATGACATGTGGAATATGGATCATAATGTTATTAAAAGTGTGAAAGTAAATCCTTTAATCATTAATGTAGATAGTTCTAACACAAGTGATAGTGAATCAAGTACAAGTGACACTGATAACGATGACGACCAGTAACTTTATGCTTATATGGAGTATATTTTTCGTTTTTCATTGAAGGAATTATTCTTACAGTACCTATGTTGTTTTTTACATTTTTATGCGATTATATTTATCACTCAATCATTTTAGTAAAATAATATATTTTCAGTTACTATTAAATTTTTGAAACATATTTCGTCAATTTTGAGTAAAACTCCGATAAACGCCTGTTAGTTAGGGGATTATTGAATTCCAATACTTTATGTACATGTTGGAATAAACTATAGAAGACAATCACAGACGTATGGCTGTAACTGATTAATTTCAAAATGTGCAGTTTAAAGTATACATGGGCATTGAACTCATTAGATTTTCAGGAAAAAGTGGTCAGAACTTCTTAAAAACACTGTGTAACCAAGGACCAATCTTTTAACATTATGTTAATTTTCTCTCAATAAACTAATTAATTTAAGAACACTCCAATTTCACACAAAAATATATTCACTACAAAACCCAATGTACGTTATTAGTAATCTCACGGTAACACGATAATATTAAGACCCCTAGTAGGTGAAAAATGGAAATTCTAATACATAATTAGTTTCTCACTTGAATATTACATTATGATTATTTTATCTATTTGGTAACGTGGTGCAAATATGACGAAGAAGTGAAGTTTGTGTTTGGTTACTTATAACGGATATTGTACTGGATATACTTCAATTTACATAATCTTTTTAAATTTCAATAGTTCAATTTTCAGTTTTCTCAACTTAAAAAAAAAACTATCCAATATTTTTTTCTACGAGCACGCGGAAAAGATACTATGGCGCACGATTCTACTTTACCGCACGCAAGGTATCATTTATTGTCTTTTATAATTATTTTTCTCGTTTCATTGAAATTTTGTTTAATATGGCGTTAATAACTATTATTGATTACATCAATAACCAGACGGTAACTAATAAACTTGTTAGTTTGTATCCGTCCGCTCGTAGAAAAAATGTTGTTTCTAACCTATACGTGAAGCGTTAGGAAAATAACTATTTCAATGGAAAATTGATGTTTGTTAATATTATAAGTTGAGGCGTCAACAAAACATGTCTAATACAGAAAGATAATCCGTTTATATCTCCGGTAAAAGATGCTTTCTTGAAACTTTGAGGAGCCATGAGAGGTGAGAGGGGCTATAAAGTACCGACCATAGCGTTTACATCGTTTTCAGTTACTGTCAAACGTTTAAAGATACAACCTGTACAATTTAAAAATTTTAAATTATACAAAAATAACCAATTAAAAAATGCTATAATACTTGGTGTCTAATTTGAACTATTGTTTCCTTAAAATCACTGGTCACGAAGTTCATGCATCCTGATCTCCGAAATAATAAAATGAGACTTTGCGGGTTGATGAAAAATTAGACCAGCCATACAACCACGATAAACATCTTTAATTTAATGACGTCATTTTTTATCACGTGTCTCAACTTTCAAATTTCAAATGACACTTCCTGAATATTTTGAGAATTATTGGGTAAGCGCTTAGTAATAAAATCAAAGATCAGAATGAAATTTTTTTCTACCTGTAAAATTTTTATATATTTGACATTACTTACTATTTCATTGTATCGTTATTAGTTGACTTACGTTTACGTTTTATCTTTTATGGATAATAAAATTTGCAGTGTTTTGTCTTCCCAGCGACATAAGCTGAATTAAACTGCGTCAATCAACAAGAAAACAAAAGTATGTCATTATGCTGCTATGGGCCCAAAGTCCTAGTAAATTATGTAAGTTTATAAAAGTTTCCTATGAAACAACCACCGAAGAAATATTCAGAAATATAGTCACTTAATTCTTAAAATTGCGGTGTTGCCACCAGCGGACGCACAAGGCGCTTGGTTTGGCTAAAAAATATTTTAGTATATTCACATCGTGTATATACAAGTGCGCCAATGCGGAAATTCATGGAACTCACATATTATATACTCCACTCATTTTGTCGTATTTTGACGTCCACCATAAAATTTGCAAAAATGCTTGTTATGATGTAAAACTATCGAAAAAGTAGTTTAAATTGAAAAATAATTGTGCGTCCGTATATCGGACGCACAACTACTATCGGACGCACGATTAAATGTAAAAGGACAATGTACGGACGCACAAAGGCGTAAAGATAAATATATATATATATATATACTGGTCGCTGTAGATATTTTTGTTACTCCCCCGTAGAGTTATAAATAAATTTTATCTCATTCGGGTTGGGTTCTTTCGAAATAAACTTACTTACCTACCTTTAACGATGGATAGTCAAATAAAATGCACTCAATAAATTTTCTACTTTTAATTATAATAATATGAAATTAAAGTTTTTAATATTGGAATTGGTATTTTCTTTTCAAAATTATAGACAACAAATAACAAACAACAAATGACTCTTGAAACCTTTTTAAATATGTCTCGTGTCACCACGCAAACGCAAACTCTACTACGTTCGATTCTCCTCGCATCCGATCTTCAACAATTTATTAATGTATTGATGTTATTAACAAGCGATTTTAGCAAGTATTAAAATGAATATTATTACGTCGTTTACTTATTGGAAACTGAATACTGAATTATTGTATTGTTATTTGTTCATGAAGGTAAGCTTCCTTTTTGTTATATTTCATTTATATTAGCTAAATTATTTACAACCTTCATCTAAGTGAAATCATTCACCTACAATTGTCATTACTCATAAAATGGCGGCTTTATATATAGTTTGTGTCTATATTTCAGATATCAACTGTGAAAATCTGGATTCCAATCCTCTTCTCGATGAGATTACTTAAAATTGAAGATATTATGTGCCAGTGAAAATATGAAATAGTTTTATATGATAATAATAATCGGAAACATATCTGGGATTATCTATAATGGGCTGCCTCCAGGACTTCTTTTGTAAAATCTATTTAAATAGCGGATGTTTCTTACCGAATTACGCCTTCGAAGATGTTACGAACATGTAACGTAAGGTTAGTAAGCAATCAAACATATTTTTAACGAAAAATTTAAAAATTTTGGAATTTTAATTTTCACAACTTTTTGGACGTGTCTTCCCCGTTCATACTTTCTTGTTAGCGTCCCCTCCTTCTTTTTTTCTCAAATCAACAACCTTTTCCTTCCATTTATCCAAGTTCCTACTAGATGTTTTCCTATATTTATTTGACATCATATTTTTTTTACAGGTCATTCACCTGCACATATGATTTCCAGCAAGTCTTGATGTCTCGATTGTCATTGCCCGTTTTTTTTATTACGTTTCAAATGTCGCGCACTTATCACCAATCACATCTTTTAATCACTGACGTTTACCGATTTAACTAACTTATCTACCTGTACAAATAACTTAAATTAATTTATCTACCTACATGTACAAATTGTTTCATTTTATATTTTCTTTATTCAATTATTTATAACAATACATTAATTCTTTAGTGAAATTTGTTGTTCCAATATTATTGAAGTGTATGTCAAATTAAATTTAAATTTCCTTATAATCTCATTTTAAATGAATTGAGGTTTATACGAGGATCATCCAAAATCACATAGGGCGTTATACGAGGTCGTCTCAATATATTATGTTAAAATTTTAATCTTTGTATAATAAATATTATATTTAATAAGTTTTGTCCAATAAATTGATTTTAGAAATATTTTATGAAATTACTAAATACGGTACTGTTATGGAAGTTTGTCTCTTTAGTGAATTGACATATTTCACATTGTTTGTTGATTATTTTACAAATTGTAATATCATTATTACTATAGTAATTCTCCCTAAATAAAAGATGAAGTTTCCTAGTACCTATATGACAGTATTTAAGGTGTAAGCCTTTTATGATTTGTCGTGCTAGTGTGTTCGTTACAACGTATAGTTCATTGTCATTAATGATTTTATAGTAAATGTTCTGATTGCTTTGTAATTTTTGTGTGTCTTGTGTGGTGAGTTTTTGTTGATCTTGTAGTATGTGTGTGAGTGTAAAAATGTCTTCGTTATTTCTCATGATGGTAATGCCTATTTTAATGTAATTTTTATGTCCATTCGTGTAATGGCGTCTGAAACAACGTTTGTTACTCCAGGAACGTATTTTATGGTAAAGGTATATTCTTGTAATGTAAGTATAAGTTTGTGTGATCGAGTGTTATTGTATCTGTTTTGTAAAATGGTTGTCAATGCTTGATTGTCTGTCTCTAGAAACAAAAGAAATATGTACCTCTATATTATTTTGTATTTGAGTGAAAACTCCCGCAAATATATCAATAGATGCGTCAGTTTTTAATGTGAAAGGTATATTATATTGAGGATGATAGAGTTGTATATTTTGCAAAAATGTTTGTTTTATTTTATTGAATGCCAATTCTCGTCTTTCATCCCACTTCCATTTCACATTTTTACATAGTAGTCCCATTAAGGGTAATTCTAAAGTTGTTAAATCTGGAATTAATCTTTTAAAATATTGAATGGTTCCCATGAAACTACGTAGTGTTTTTAAATTTGTTGGCCTAGGAAAATTTTTAATAATTTGAGTTCTTTCAGGATCAGTTGTGATACCTGTAGTGTCTAAAATGTATCCCAAATATTTTATTTTTGTTTTAAAGAAATGACATTTTTCCATGTTTATTTTAAGACCTGCTTGATCAAGTGTTTTTAATATTATGTTTATATGTTCTAGGTGCTGGTCATAGCTGTTGGAGAAAATTACAATATCATCAACATAATGCAGCGTAAAGTCTTCATATGGGTGTAAGATTTTATTAAGAGCTTTGAATAGTGCACTAGTACTAGAATTAAAACCGAATGGAGTGACTTTAAATTGATATACAACACCATTTATAATAAAACCAGTATATTTTCTACTGCCTGGATGAAGTAGAATAAGTCAAAATGAGTGTAAGAGATCTAGCTGACTAAAAACCTTTGCATTTGTAATTCTACCTAAGATGGCTTCAATTGTTTGTGGAGATTCATACTCAGGAGTAGTACATTGATTTAAATTGCGCGCATCTAAACAAATTCTAATGTTATCTTTTGGATTTTTCTTTTGAATAATTACTATAGGATTAATAAAAGATGTATTACTGTATTCTATAATGTTGTCAAATAATAATTTGTCAGTAGCTTTATTGACTTGAGGCCTAAGTTTATAAGGGATAGGATAAGTTTTGCTTTTAAAATTCTCAATATTTTTATTTTATGAACGTATTCTTCTGCGACTCTTGCTTCTTCCTTGACTAAACCTTCATACTTTACCATCCCATTGATATAATTTATTATTACTCCATTTTTCCTACTACCATTAATTCCATTCACATAACCATACTTTTTAGCTTCATAATTCTTTAATTTTATATTTTCTGTTTCTTCTGTAAGCTCCATACTACATTCTTCTTCTGTCTTCTGTACTTCTTTTTCTTCCCTATCTTCATAAAATTGTATTTCTATTCCTTTAAAACTAACCATTTCTTTTTCATAATCGATAATTGCCTCATTTTTATCAAGTTCATCAGAACCTATTAATACATCAAATTCTATATGATCAACAATTAATAATTGCATGCTAATACTACTATTAGTCGCGGCAACGAAGCACTAAAAACGCCAAAGTTAGGAATCTTTCCGGGACAGCACGTAGAGAGTTGCGGTTTTTTGCATTCGGTGGCAAAAACGATGTAGAAAATTCCTACCTAGGTTCTACCCTGTAGAAACCCCTGGGTGCGTTGCTGCAGGCCAAAATGCAGCCCAAAAATGCACCTTTTGGGAGGCCTTTCCTCCAATTTTCTAACTTCGTAAAAAAGAGGCAGAACCGGCTCAATTTGGCTACTCGGGGGTTTTTGGGGTCGCTGATCACGATTATGATGTTAAAATCGACCTCCAGGACACCTGGGGTTCAGGAACGCCGATGAACGTCATCTCCGTGGGACTCTTCAGGAATTTCGTGCGCCGAGGGGCAGAAATTCGGTATCTGGGGGTTTTTTGGGTCGCTGAACCCAGATATGGCATCGGCGAAGTCCCCACGGACACCTGGTGCAACCTGACCGGGCCCTGAACCTCGTCCCCGTGGGTTTCTTCAGAAATTCGTGCCCGGAAGGGCAGAAACCCGGTATCTGGGGGTTTTTTGGTTCGCTGAACCCAGATATGGTATCGGCGAAGACACACGGGCACCTAGGGCGCCTGACCTGGCCCTGGACGTCATCCCCGTGGGTTTCTCAGAAGTTCATGCGCGGAAGGGCAGAAACTCGGTATCTGGGGTTTTTTTGGGTCACTGAACCCAGATATGGTATCGGCGAAGTCCCCACGGACACCTGGTACGACCTGACCCGGCCCTGAACGTCAGCCCCGTGGGTTTCTTCAGAAATTCGTGCCCGGAAGGGCAGAAACCCGGTATCTGAGGGTTTTTCGGGTCGCTGAACCCAGATATGGTATCGGCGAAGTCCCCACGGACACCTGGTGCGACCTGACCCGGCCCTGAACGTCAGCCCCGTGGGTTTCTTCAGAAATTCGTGCCTGGAAGGGCAGAAACTCGGTATCTTGGGGTTTTTCGGGTCGCTGAATCCGGGTATGGTATCGGCGAAGTCCCCACGGACACCTGGTGCAACCTGACCCGGCCCTGAACGTCGTCCCCGTGGGTTTCTTCAGAAATTCGTGCCCGAAAGGGCAGAAACCCGGTATCTGGGGGTTTTTCGGGTCGCTGAATCCGGGTATGGTATCGGCGAAGACGCCACGGACACCTGGTGCGCCTGACCTGGCCCTGAACGTCTTCTTCGTGGCTTTTCCTTACAGAAATAAATCAGACAACCTGAAAATCGTCCTACCAGTTCATAAATTTGTTCATTAGTAACTCTCCCCTGGGGCTCTCGAGAAACGTGATGCGCCCGCTGTAAAAACGAATGAAAGTTGGAGGCGCCTGGAGTGGGGAGAAAATATCTCTTAATATTCTCGTCTGTGTATACCGTTCATTGGATGCTTTTTTGTGAGTTTACGGTATACACAGATACTTTCACTTCAGGCACCCTCCCCCAACGAGTAGAATGAGCAGCTGGCGGCAGTAGAAAGCCGGTACCAAAATATATTACTAACGTTCTGGAGTCAGAAGAAGCACGTGGTTATTTTTTTGATATTTTTGGAGCGTTCACGTTGCCACGAAAAATATTTATAACAAATACTTCTGTGTGTGATCTGTGTGTGATCTGTGAGTGATATTTTCTTGTGCGTATAAAGTGATTGCTTATTTGTTTATACATGCACATGTATAAATATATTAGCCAAGGGTAATTTCCAGGACTCCGAATCTGTTGATTAAAGAGGGAATTTATGAGCCTGGGCCTCAGCATAGAAAGAAAAGCCAGGAAGATGACGTCCAGGGCCAGGTCAGGCGCACCAGGTGTCCGTGGCGTCTTCGCCGATACCATACCCGGATTCAGCGACCCGAAAAACCCTCAGATACCGGGTTTCTGCCCTTCCGGGCACGAATTTCTGAAGAAACCCACGGGGACGACGTTCAGGGCCGGGTCAGGTTGAACCAGGTGTCCGTGGGGACTTCGCCGATGCCATATCTGGGTTCAGCGACCCAAAAAACCCCCAGATACCGAATTTCTGCCCCTCGGCGCACTAAATTCCTGAAGAGTCCCACGGAGATGACGTTCATCGGCGTTCCTGACCCCCAGGTGTCCTGGAGGTCGATTTTAACATCATAATCGTGATCAGCGACCCCAAAAACCCCCGAGTAGCCAAATTGAGCCGGTTCTGCCTCTTTTTTACGAAGTTAGAAAATTGGAGGAAACGCCTCCCAAAAGGTGCATTTTTGGGCTGCATTTTGGCCTGCAGCAATGCACCCAGGGGTTTCTACAGGGTAGAACCTAGGTAGGAATTTTCTACATCGTTTTTGCCACCGAATGCAAAAAACCGCAACTCTCTACGTGCTGTCCCGGAAAGATTCCTAGCTTTGTGCTTCGTTGCCTCGACTATATCTAAAATATTAAACTGTACTACTACTGCTTTATTTACCTCCATTAATTTTTTTGAATTTATTCCTACTAACTTTACCTTAGGATTTCTAATAATATTTTTCTGTAAAATTGGCAATTGTTCCACTATTCTTTTATGAATAAGTGATGCAGCTTTTCCGACTCAAATGTACCAATGAATGCGCAACTTGCCCTCATCAAGGGTAACGCCTTCACATCCCTTTAGTATTTGTGGAGTAGATTACGCCGGCCCTTATTTAATAAAGGAATGTAAGTTTCGTAATCGCAAAATGATTAAGTGTTACGTATGTCTTTCTATTTGCTTTGCCACCAAGGCTATACCCATAGAATTGGTCACCGAACTTACAACTGGTGGATTTCTGAATGCATTTAAGCGCTTTATAGCTAGACGTGGCAAGTGCTCTTATATATTCAGACAATGCAACTAATTTCACTGGCGCGAATAAGTATTTACTTGAAATGACACAACAAGCTAATGGTGAAACGTTTCAAAATTATCTTGTCGAGAATCAAATCAAATGGCATTTCATCCCACCTAGATCGCCCCATATGGGTGGTTTATGGGAATCAGCAGTGTCGTTGGCTAAATCCCATTTGACAAAAATTATAGGGAATGTACATTTAAGTTATGAAGATCTCTATACCATTCTTACCCAAGTAGAATCTATCCTAAACTCTCGTCCTATCACATCCCTTACTGAGAATCCTGAAGATTTGGAAGTGCTAACTCCTGGGCATTTCCTCATTGGCAGTCGACTTGCAGCGTTACCAGAAAGGACTGTATCTGACAGTCGTCATACGCATGCCTCCAGATATCGCCACATGCAACTACTTATTCAAAACTTCTGGCGCAGATGGTCTCACGATTATTTACACACCCTCCAATAGCGTATGATGTGGCATTACGACAAGAATCCTGAATTGTTGATTGGTTCTCTAGCACTACTGCGCGAAGATGATACTTCACCATTAAGATGGAGGTTATGAAGAATCACAAATACTCACCCTGGTAAAGATGGACTAGATCGAGTAGTGTCGATAAAAACAGCTGAAGGTGATTTGAGCCAGAGAATTTATTAGTGTTACCACTATAGTCTATTTCAGAACGGTATAGAGTAATAAAATGGGAAATTCCGTCCAGTTCGGCTCAATTTCGGTGTCGGTCATAGGCGTAGGTCTTGAAATAGTATTGTTTGTAATATTGGAATTTCGTAAGAATTGCGTAAGAGAATTAGGAAAAGTATGTTTTCTGGCCTGAAGTGTCAATATCGAAATATTGTGTAGGGATTACTTAGGTAGTAGATTATACAGTTACGTTTTGCGTTTAACAGGTACCGTTTAACCTTCTATTAGTGCCTCTGCCTAATTCCAAACCTGTTTTAGATTCGGCTCAACCATGCACCGCAAGGTGCCTTACTCAACATTTTTAGACCTTTATAAGTATATTTGTTTAGTTTAACGCATCAGTATGTGCTGTTAAGCCGTAAATAGTGTTCACAGTATTATAAGATTAGTAATAAAATGGCGACATTTACACTAACGAAAAGATGTTCCAATAATTCTCCACTATCAGTGAATGAAAAACTTTATTATTATTTTAAATGTACACGATTGCATAAAATACGATTACCCGAAATTTACTGTACAAGAAACTGTTGACCGATGTTCCCGAATGACTGGAGTTGGAAAGTCCACCAATTTTAAATTATTGCGGGGGAGAAAGATAGCAGGCCAAGTGGAGCCTCCTAAGAAAAGTCCAGGCAGACCAGTAAAAGTCCTTGATGAAGACACCAAAAGTGTAACTCGAAGAAAAGTTCACTCTTTTTATTTTAAAAAAGAAATACCCACCCTAGATAAGATTTTAATGGAGCTTGGCCAGGATGACAGTATTCCGTTGATAACTAAAAAACTTTTATGGACCACTTTGAGAAATATGGATTTTGCCTGGGAAAAGAATAACCGTAAAGCACTTTTACTGGAAAGCGATGAAATTGTTTGCTAGCGACGAAAATACTTAAGAAGTATAAAGCAGTACAGAACAGAGCAGAAGAAAATCTTTTATCTTGATGAGACGTGGATCAATGAAGGTTATACAGTACCAAAAATGTGGCAAGACAAAAATATTACCAGTGCTGGCAAGCTTTCATGGAAGGCCTGTCAACGGGTATTAAGGTGCCTTCAGGTAAAGGAAAAAGACTAATAATCGTCCATATTGGAAGCGAAGAGGGATTTTTAAAAGAAGGTTTGCTAACCTTTCAGTCGTTGCATACGGGAGATTACCACGAGGACATGGATTCGGATGTTTTTGAAGACTATTTTGGTGAAATGATAAAATATCTTCCGGCTGATCCAGTAGTAGTTATGGATAACGCGAGTTATCGTTCTTGACGCATAGAGAAGACTCCAACTTCATCTTGGAGAAAACAAGAAATTATTGACTGTTTAACCACCAAAAGTATTGAATTTGAAGATAATTTGATAAAAAAAGAACTATTAGCTATAGCAAATTTACACAAACATCGTTTTATGAAATACGCCGTGGAAGATATAGCAGAAAAACATAGTGTAACTGTGCTGCGCACACCGCCATATCATTGCGAACTAGAACTTATATGGGCGCAAGTGAAAGGATTTGTAGGAAGACACAACACGACATTCAAAATGAAAGACGTTAATCTACTGTTTGATCAAGCCGTTAAGGAGGTGACACCAGAGAATTGTCGAAAAGCAGTCCAGCATGTCATTAAAGAAGAGGAGAAAATGTGGGATCTTGACTACTTGATCGATCGGACCGTCGACCCGTTAATTATAACGTCAAGAGGAGATGACAGTTCCTCAGATGACGAGGAATATTATGATTTTTTATAATTTAATTTCTGTATAATGTATTTTTTGTATAATGTTCAATAAAAAATAAGTGTACCTAATACTATGTACATAATGCCTAATTTTTATTCTGTTAAAATAAAATTCTTTCCTTTTTACGAGTATCCTACCGGCACGCCTTTGGCACACTATTTTCAGTGTTTGTGAATGGATAACAATAGGCTAAACCCATATATTGACCCCAACCCGGGTGGTACTACCTGCACTTGATAAAAAGAAAGAATTTTACAATGAAATCAATGCCAAACTATGAAAGTGGCTTAAATATTCGTTGGGTCAATCTGTGCTCCCTTTGCATACCTAATGAGGTTTTATTACTCTTTACCTTTCTGAAATAAACTATAGAATGACCAAGAATGGAATATAATTGGTTTAAATCAGGTGTAATATATGTGCAGCCGATGGATACTTGATTAGATTATAGGTGTGGAAGGGCCTCTGAATAGGTGGTGTTGCAGGTCACATGGAGGATCATTTCAAGAGAATGAAACAACTACTTCTTTCACTGGGATATGTTTCTTTATTTACTAAATACATTAAACTACTTACTAAACTAATGCTATGCATAAGTATCTAGCCGTATAGCATACTTATGCGTAATGGTTACTGATTACTACTAGCTGACTATTCAACTATATAGAATAGTTTTTTTCAGGTATTTTGCATCGAATCTTCTTCGATCAATACCGAATGTATATTTATATCACCAAGTTTGAACGAAACAGATAAACATATAATTGTTTTGTTTCGCTTCACGCTTGAACTTGACAATAACCTTCTTTATTTATATTTATATAATAATGAAATGAATGAAAATTTTTAAAGCTTTCTACTAACCGATAGACTTCACATCTAGGCGGTATTGCTATAGTATTATATTCTGGATTATCAAAAATTTCTAATGTTAGTGGATTTCCAGATTTGCAATCTCTATATAATTTCAATTCTGAATAATCTAAAATGCAATTATAATTACTTATGAAATCCCTTCCTAGAATTCCATTCGTAGGTATAGGAAATTCTTCACCTACTATATGAAAACAATGTTTAAATACTATATCCTTAACGAAAAGAAAAATTTCTATTTTACCCAAAGTTCTAATTTCTCCCCGAGTTATGCCCTTAATATTTAAAATTTGTGTTGTTTGCATTAAGTGATATGGAAAATTATCTGAAATTTTTAATAACGAAATATCTGCACCTGTATCTAGTATAAAAGTATCAGTCGTATTCGATATGTCAGTTTTGATTTGCACAAAGTTTGAAAGAGTTAAATCAAAGTTATAAATGTAACGATTATTGTTATGCAAGTTATTTAAAATTTTGGATTTTCCACCTTTCTCTCTCAAAACCCCAATTCTTTCTGTACATCTTCCACTCTCGTCTCTTCACTTTCACACATTCTTACATATCTATATTTACTATCATTGTTGAACCTATTGGTAGGCCTGTTTCTATATTCTTCTGGTTTCTCCCTGTAACCAGTAAATCTCCTATTGCCTTGATTTGCTTGAAATTTTCTACTGTTAACGTAGTTATTTTTCCTATGGAAATTATTTTTTCCATTCTGATTAGCATAAGACTGCTTCTTCTGAGGAAAATATCTATTTCCTGACGAAAACCTATTTCTATCCTCCTTATAATACTTCACATTTCCAGCTACCTGATTGTTTCCCACATCGATGGACACCAGTTTAGTCATCACTTCTTGTGGTGTCGAAAAATTTCCTGCTGCTATCACAGTTTTTATCCTCCCCGACGCTGAGTTACTTATTAAGGATTTTACTGCAGCCCCCGTGGTATACTTCATTGCTAAGTGTACTGGCATTCCTTCTGCCAAGTACGCGGCTTGTAACTGCTCTGCCAGTTTCTCCATTTCAGAAGCATATCCGACAAGATCCTTGTTGTTCTGCTCAAGTTTGCTTAGTTTAGCAATTACCAAACTACCACTGTCTCCTCGGAGCCTTTTTTTTTAGTGTATCTGCTATTCTTCTTAAGGAATCCTCAGTGGTGATCAAAACCCTGGCTTTCCCAGTCAGTCTTGTTTTTACAAACAACACAGCATTTCTCTCATGCTCTGCTGCGTAAACTTGCAACAAGCTAACTGCATCTAAGAAAGATTGCAGTTTGCTCGTATCACCATTGAACAACATCTTACCAGCTAAATTAAAAAAATCACTCATACTTAATGCCATTTTCTCGCTTTCACTCTTGCTAAATTCTTGTAATACGTCCTTAACAATCAAATTATTACTTGTAATCAGCTGTGACGGAACTTTATACCGACAATCTAGCACTTGAAATGATCTAACTACCTTCTCTCGGATTTTGTCAAAATATAAAATACATTTATTCTGCTGATCCTCATTCAACTTATGCCAATTCTTTTTTATTAAACTTGAAAAACTATTAAATAAACTACTCAAATTATTAATTATATCAATATGACTCTCTAAGCCTCTGAATAGGTGGTGTTGCAGGTCACATGGAGGATCATCTCAAGATATTGAAACAACTACTTCTTGCACTGGGATATGTTTGGTTTATTTACTAAATACATTAAACTACTTACTAAACTAATGCTATGCATAAGTACCTAGCCGTATAGCATACTTATGCGTAATGGTTACTGATTACTACTAGCTGACTATTCAACTATATAGAATAGTTTTCTTCAAGTATTCTGCATCGACTCTTCTTCGATCAATACCGAATGTATATTTATATCACCGGTCGAGTTCAAACGAAACAGATATATTGAATAGATGAGGCTTTTACTTGATGAAGATCCATACTACTGATGAAATAAAACAAATTAATTTGTTTAAATCTTCGTTCGATGTAACTAATCTATTCCCTAGTATACCTCCTAAAGAAACTTTAACTCTTGTTGATAATTTGCTCACGCATAATAATGTTAACCCTATAATTCATTCTGACATAATAAATTTATTAAAAGTTTGCTTAAACCAAAATTATTTTCATTTCAATGGAGAGATTTATAGTAGTAAAGATGGTTTGATTATGGGCAACCCCCTCAGTCCCCTATTAGCTGAAATTTTCATGGATAATATAGAAAAAATAATTCATAAACACCCCCTTAGTAAAAAATTTATATACTGGCACCGTTATGTAGATGACATTTTAGCGAGCTTCACTGGCACTACTAGACAACTAGATAGCTTCATTACTTATATTAACTCAATTCATAGCAATATAAAATTTACCGTAGAACATGAAGAAAATAAGTCTATAAACTTTTTAGACCTTACAATTTCAAATATAAACAATAAACATGATTTTTCTATATTTCGCAAACCATCACATACAGACATTACAATTCATAATAGTTCGGTCCACCCATTTAGTCATAAATTAGCAGCTTTCAATAGTATGATTCACAGACTTTTAACAGTCCCATTAAACAATAATAATTTCAACAAAGAACTAAATATCATTAAACAAATAGCAGTTAATAATAATTACGATCCAAACTTAATTGACAATATCATAAATAAAAAGATAAAGAAACGCACTTTAGAACAAGTATATCCTTCAGATAAAAATAAAAATAATCAATTTAAAAGCTTAACATACTTTGGAACACCATCCTTAAAAATCAAATCATTTTTAGAATCTTTAAATATGAATATTTGCTTTAAAACTGACTACAATTTATCTAAATTCATTAAAAATAACAAATCTAAATCCTCAAAATTAAACAAGTCAGGTGTTTATAAATTAAAATGTGGTAACGACAACTGTGACAAAATGTATATCGGTAGAACTTTTAGGAACTTTAAAACTAGAATTTCAGAACACAAACGCAGCTATGACAATAACAAATTAGATTCCAACTATTCAAATCATCTATTAACAAACCAACACACTTTCGACTCAAATTTTGAAATTTTGCATGTAGAACCCAAATGCTTTAAATTAAATCTTTTAGAAGCCCTCGAGATTAACAAAAACAAATATTCCGGTAATCTGCTTAACGACCAAATAGATATCAATCATTCTCCCTTATTAAACCTTTTTACCTAGAAAATGTGATAGTTGTTGATCAATTTCCCAGGTACCTTTTTTCAATACCTTTGTAACTTTCTTAGAATCCCGTATTTAGACACTTTTTGTACTTATACCTATTTAAATATATTATAATACTTTTGTCAATATCTTAGAATTCCGTATTTAGGCACTTTTTGTACTTATCCCCATTTTTAATACTTTTGTCAATATCTTAGAATTCCGTATTAAGGCACTATATAAATTAAAAGTTTTTCATTGTAGCTTCACTAGTTTGAAAAAGCTACTGTGTAGCGAAACGCGTCACTAATTTTAATTTGAACGTCAGTTCAAAATAAATAATGAAGATTTAAACAAATTAATTTGTTTTATTTCATCAGAAACAGATATACATATAATTGTTTTGTTTCGCTTCACGCTTGAACTTGACAATAACCTTCTTTATTTATATTTATATAATAATGAAATGTTCAAACGTTTTGTTGAAATAAGATCACGGGAATTTAATTCTTACTTTAAATATTTATTCTTATATTATTATATTGGGCCAAAAGACATCATACAGGTATACAATTGGAATTATTGGAAAGAGAGGCTTTCTGCTTTAATTCTTCCATTTGTTTCTGTATTTTTTTTCCATGTTATTTTGTAATTTTTGTAAATATACTTCTTGTTCTTTTATCCTTTCTTCCCATTGTTTCTTTTCTTGTTTACTGTTTCCTTGATAGTTCCAATTTTGATCATTTATGTTTTTCTCAAAAATTTCATTTATTCTTTGTTGATTTTCTTGGTTTTCTCTTATTTTTCTTTCTAGTTCCCTTTTTAATTGAAACTGATTCTGTTCTGTTATTCCCATGTTTTCTGTGAATCCTAATTCGATATTCTTTTCCAATTCTTCCCACTTTTCTTTTTGTAATTTCAATTTTTCTTCAATCTTCTCCATGTTGTTGTCTAGTTTTGTGAATAGTTGTTTAAAATCTTGTTTTTGCTGTTCCATCTTCTTGTCTCTTTTGTTAAATTATGTTTTTTGTTCTGTACTGATTATTAACAGTAATTGTGTTATTGCCTCCATAGTTATTGGTTTATTTTCTTTTGGTTTTGCTTCTTCTTGTTTTTCTGTTCCTTTTTCTTCATCTTCTTTGTCTCCTTGTCCTTTTTCTTCTGTTTTTGTGTGTATTTCAAACTCATAGATTTCTGGGTCTTGATTTTCCTGTATCAAGGCTTGTCTAAGACGGTCCTGTAAGGTTAGTTTTATGCCTACCGTAGAAAGTTCTCTCTTTTTAAGCTGTTCTTTTGATTCGCTCATTTTAAAACTATTTAGTTTTTTAGATTTTTTTAGATTTTTAGTTTTGTGGTTCTTTTTATGTTAAATTACTGTATTTTTAACTCTTACTGTGCCTCTAATTGTCCTTAAAATAAACGCACCACGTTGGGCCTGCCAATTATGTTAAAATTTTAATCTTTGTATAATAAATATTATATTTAATAAGTTTTGTTCAATAAATTGATTTTAGAAATATTTTATGAAATTACTAAATACGGTACTGTTATTATTTTTACCTTATTTAATTTGGGCTCTTTCAACGTACTTACCTCGGCTATAGCTCAATAGATGGCATGGACTGTTTTAAACCAAATTAATTTAATATTGAGAATTGTAATTTGTTTATTAATGTTATAAATAAAACTAACTGTTTCTAATTAATTCCACTATTTAATTTTTTTCAATTAAATAGTGGAATTAATTAGAGTTAGTTTCATTTATAACATTAATATGAGTAGATTCCACAAAGTAAGGGTCCAAACAGTAAATTCAATTTGTTTATTATTAATTTGGACACAACCAGGGTTCTGAGTAAGGCCTTTGTTTTTTCGCAGGATATTTTAAGGATAATTAAATAAGCATGGCATTTAAATTTGTTGGTCTATGTAATACATTTACATTGGACATTAGGAATAGTACGTGATATATACGGGTAGTGCGCATGAGCACCTAAGTGCGCGGAGGTTCATGTGAGTGGGCAGTTAAAGACAACATGTGGTTGAGAAAACATTATAATATAGAGTATAAGTATGGTGATTGTATTTGTTCAAGCAAATAAAGTGTTAAACAGTCGATAATTTTCCACATATTTATTTATTCAACCCGATCCATATCTTAATATGGTAGCAGAGCGTGGTTCGTGGATTGTATAAAAATAAAAGTTTTTTTTCACGTCGTGTACGAAGGAAAGCACGTGGAATAAGTATAAAATGGCGGAAGAAAAGGTAATAACACCAGTTTTTGATGGAGAAGACTATAATATGTGGAAAAAACGTCTAACATTATTTTTGAAACTTGAAGAATGTGATGTGGTTATAAAAAGAGCAAAACAAAACACGGATCCAGCTGATTGGGATGAAAAAGATTTGAAAGCTATGAACTACATATACGGGGCGATTTCTAATAAACAGTTGGAATTTGTGTGTGATGAAGAAACAGCATATGGAATTCTCAAGAAATTTGATAGTTTATATTTAAAAGAGTCAACGGCACTACAAATTGTTTATAGAAATAAGTTGGAAAAATTGAAACTTAAAGACTACAGTGATTCGGCAACATTTTTTAGTGATTTTGAAAAAGCAGTGAACGAGTTAAAAAGTGCGGGTGCTACTGTTTCAACAAAAGAAAAGTTGAATTATATGCTGAATACATTGCCCGATAGTTATAGTTATATCGGCGATTTGATTGACACGTTAAAAGAAGAGGACCAAACAGCCGAGTATGTAAAAAGTAAAATTCAAATGGCCGAGATGTGAAATCAAAAGGATGAAGTGTGTAATACAAAATCAAATGTGTTCGCTGCGAATAAAAGTCGACAAGAACGGACATGTTATGGCTGCGTGGAAGCCGGTCATTTTCAAAGGGATTGTAAATATGGCGGCCAAGCCTCAAGCAGTAGAGGTACACGTTCGTCTTCACGAGGTCGGCGTGGAGCCGGAAGAGGAAACTACGTCAGAGGGCGTGGTAACTACTTTGGTTGTCAGCGCGGTGGAAGTGTGAATCGTACTAGTCAGCAGCAGAAGAATGAAAAGAACGATGCTTGGGTAGCAACGGTTGATCATCATGCGGCAAATAATACAGAGATAAGTAAAATAGGTTGTAATGAAATACAGTGGGTTTTAGATAGTGGTTGTACGGATCATATTATAAATGATGATAGTTATTTTGAAAATTGCGAAATATTAAAAGAGCCGATTGATGTACATATGGGAGATGATAGACCTGTTAAAGCTACTAAAATTGGAAATGTTTTAAGTTATTTTGATGCTTTCGGTAAGAAAAATTTAATTAATATGGAAAATGTTTTGTATGCTAAAGACATAAAGGCAAATTTGATTAGTTATAGTAAAATCACTGACAATAATAAAATTATATCTGAAGGTAAAATATCAAAAGTTATTAATGATGAAGGCAATGTAAGCGCAGTAGCTGTAAAAAGAAATGGTTTATATTTTATGAAAAGTAAATTAAAATTGATATCGAACATTTCTCGTGTTAATATCGCAAATAAAGATATAAAAAATATGACAGTTAAAGAAAAATGGCATCGTTTATTAGGCCACGTTAATTTTAAATATTTAAATATTTTGTCTAAAAATCAGTTGTTAAGTGGAATACCGAGGGAAATTGAACCTGAATTTATGAAATGCAAAACTTGTATTGAAAATAAAATGAATAATACGTCTTTTGAAAATAATCGAGAAAAGGCAAAAGATATTATGGAAATTGTTCATTCGGATTTATGTGGACCTTTCAATACAGTTGGTTTTAACGGTGATAAATATTTTATTAGTTTCATTGATTACAGTAAAATTGCAAGAGTATATACAATTAAATCAAAAACTGAAGTATATGAATGTTTTGTAGAATATGTGAATGAATGTGAAAATTTAACAGGTAAAAATATTAAAGTTTTGAGATGTGATAATGGTAGAGAATATTTAAATAAAAATATTTTTGAATTTACTCGAAATAAAGGGATTAAAGTAGATCCATGTCCAGCATATGTGCATGAATTGAACGGAGTCGCGGAACGTTTTAATAGAACGATAATGAATATATCGCGTTGTTTATTAAATGAAGCAAATGTACATAAAAGATATTGGCCGGAAATAGTTTGCGCTGCAACTTACTTAAAAAATCGAACGTTGGCAAATACGATGGAAAAAAAAAACTCCATATGAGATATTTTTTAGAAAGAAAGCGGATGTTTCAAACTTACGTCTATATGGAAGTAAAGTTTTTGTAAGAAAACCGGAACAAAAAAGGACGTCTAAATGGGATAAAAAGGCTGAAATGGGAATTTTAATTGGGTATAGTAATTCTAAATGATAGAGTCATCGTTGTTAAACATGTAGATATTCTTGAGGAAGATGTAAGATGTATTGGTTTAAATGGGAATGAATCGGGAAAAGAGAATGATGAAATAAAAACTGAAAAAGATGAAATAAAAACTGAAAACGATTAAATAAAAACTGAAAACGATGAAAATTCTGATAATGAGTCATTAAACGATACGTTTGAAAGCATGAATGAAAGTATGGATGAGCCTGCAGTTCGTACATCTGAACGAACTCGACAACCTCCAAAAAAATTTGATGATTATCATGTATATAATAGTACAGTTATTGTAAATTTCTGTAAGGTAAATATACCTGAAACATTTGAGGAGGCGATTGACAGTAAAGAAAGCGAATCTTGGAAAAAAGCGATGAATAGAGAGATTGATTGTCTAAATAAAAATAAGACATGGAAACTAATTAAAAATGTTGGAAATAAAAAGGTTCTTGATGTTAAATGGATATATACAATGAAGTCTGATAATACTTATAAAGCTAGGTTGGTTGTAAGAGGTTTCCAACAAACAGATGAAATTGATGACATTTATTCACCTGTAGCGAAAATGCAGACTTTAAAGTTTTTATTTTCTTATTGTTGTCGAATGGGCCTATATATTGAACAGATGGACGTAGAAACTGCATTTTTGAACGGTAAGGTGAATTCCGATGTTTATATAAGACAACCAAAAGGTTATGAAGACGGTACAAATAGAGTTTGTAAATTAATTAAAGCTTTATATGGTTTAAAAGAAAGTCTAAGGGCATGGTATGACTGCCTGGATACTTTTTTAATGAATTTAAATTTTGAAAGAAATAATATTGATAATTGTTTATACATTCAAAGAAATAACAATGATACTATGTATTTGTTAATTTATGTAGATGATTTGTTAATTTGTGGCAAAGATGAAAATGAAATAAAGAAAATTAAAGTTTTGTTTTCAAATAAATTTAAAATGAAAGATATTGGGAAAATTAAGGAGTATTTGGGTATTACAGTTAATTATGATGTTTCTCATAATATAATGGAATTAAATCAAAGTAAATATATTTTCTCGTTAATTAACAAATATGATTTGGAAAATAGTAAATTATATAGTACACCTATGGAAATAAATCTAAAAATTGAAAAATCTGATAACTGTGAGAAGAATATTAAATATAGAAATTTAATTGGTAAATTATTATATATAAGTTCGGCTACGAGGCCTGATATAAGTTTTGCGGTAAATTATCTTTTAGATTTCAGAATTGTTACACTGAAACGCATTTTAAATATGCTTTAATACTTATATTTGACGAAAGATTTGAGCTTAACTTATAAAGGTAAAAATAATAATGTAGAAACAATTGATTGTTACGTTGATGCCGATTGGGCTGGTGACAATTTGGATAGAAAATCCACAACTGGTTTTATAATTAGGGTATTTGGAAATGTCACATATTGGAGATCACGAAAACAGAAAAGCGTAACAAAAGCTTCGACGTTTGCGGAGTATGTAGCATTGTCAGAAGCGGTGAGCGAGTTAAAATTTGTAAAGGAATTATTAAATAATTTTAACGTAGAGTTAACGAAACCCATAAATGTATATGAAGATAATTCTGGTGCATTGAATATTGCTAAGTACGGTAATTTTACAAAGAATTCTAAACATATTGAGGTCCATTATCATTATGTACACGAATGTGTAAAAGAAGGTACAATTGATGTTATAAAAGTAAATTCTGATGATAATATAGCAGATATTTTTACAAAATCATTGAGCCGAAATAGATTTGAAAAGCTTCGAAATATGTTAAATTTGAAGTAAATGCACTCGAATTATGTAAAAATAAATGTTAAGTTATATGAACAATGTAAATGTAAGGAGGCGTGTTGGACTATAGGTATAGTACGTGATATATACGGGTAGTGCGCATGAGCACCTAAGTGCGCGGAGGTTCATGTGAGTGGGCAGTTAAAGACAAGATGTGGTTGAGAAAACATTATAATATAGAGTATAAGTATGGTTATTGTATTTGTTCAAGCAAATAAAGTGTTAAACAGTCGATCATTTTCCACATATTTATTTATTCAACCCGGTCCATATCTTAATAAAATTAGTAAACATTTTAATAAATTTCAACATATAAACACAACACAAGAACAAAAAAATGACTGAATTTACAAACGCTAAATTTCAAACGTGATTGCGCAGAGAGATAAAAACAGATATTCGTTGAAACGCAATTCCAGGTTGTGTTATACTAAAACTCTAAGGAAGTGATATGATATGATTTCAAAGCCAATAATAGATGAGTAATGAAAATTATTTAGGAACAATAACGATGAACAATTATAAAGTGAGTAAATAACCCTTAAGTCTAATTATGACACTTTTATATGCGCTTTTATTCACAAAGAAGTAGAATGTCTTACCACAATTCAATAATTCTCTTTCCTATTTCAGCAGAGAATAAAGTTTTAACCTTATGTAATCTGGTCAGGACTGCAATACTGTCGTCAAGGAATTAAACCTTAAAATTCCAACAAGGTTTATCTGCAAAGCTCGAACTGCTACGTACAGGATACACTGTTGACGCTATAATGGGCTTGGAAAATTTGAAAAAAGTATATTATTTTTTACCAAAAATAAATACAACTTAATTTTACAAGAATAATGGCGTTTATTTCAATTCGATAGGATTAGTATTAGCGAACTTACTTGGTTTAAAAGTCTGGGGTTATTTTATAACGCCCGGGATGCCGTCCCAGCTAGACGTTACGTCATCAGCGCCGATTGTGTATGAGAGCGGCCGACCGATTCTATAAAATGCTACTGGGTAGTCTGTACTTGTACCTTATTCTATGCTGGGTAGCCGATATTTTGTCGGCAAACAGTTGCAAGTTAAAGTGTTGACTTGTTTATAACAATGGAGCAAGGATTTGTTCGTGGTCAGTCAGACAACTTACCCCAAATTGATTCCCTGGAAATGGCTAGTTATTTTGCCACAAATAACGATTTTATAAGTGCTGAAATCCGAGGCATAAAAGCATCAAGGTAAATTTAAATTTTTACATTTCAGTTATTTTTAAGGTGTTTTTTACTATTAATAATAAAAACGTTTATTTTTGGTCTTATTCATTGGAAACTATAAATTTTGCTATGAAAATATAACTATACAGGGTGTCCCTATTTTACGACTACCTCTAAAAAAATATTTTAGTTGCACATGTGTTTACTTTGCAGGTCAGCTAGAGAGTCTTATGGCGATAGTGCAATAGGGTACGTGCGGTTAAAGAGGGAAGGTGATATATGCACCGTAAAAGCCCGAATCACACCGGAACATGAGGTTCGTAAGACACCGTATCACGTTACTTTAATTTGTAACGAAAAAACATCTGTGGTTCAAAGTGTCCAATGTCACGATTGTGCTGCAAGTGCCGGAGGCTGCAAGCATACTATCGCATTCTTATCATGAATGCATCGACGAAGCGAAGAACCAACTCCGACTTCTGTAAAGTGCTATTGGTCGAAATCAACATTGTCTTCAGTAGGTACATCTATTGAGTTTTTAAAAATCAAGGATATCTCAAAAAGGTCAAAATCTAGTGAAGATACCGATGGAGGTTTTTCAAAAGCAGTAATAGAAGAATCCAAACAAAGATCTCTGGAAACTCAGTTAAGTAGCTACTTTTACGACCCATCCATTGCTGCTCAACTCAGCATTCACAGATTATTCCATGCCTTCAAAAGCACAGCACACATCTGATGTTAGTCTTTTTATAGGATATTCTTCAAATCATATGAACAGTGATGTATGTAATGAAGTATACAAACTTACTACAGGACAAGCTGCTTGTCCATTGTGGCACGAACTGCGCTATGGTCGTATCACTGCCTCTAAAGCCATTGTAAAACTTTAAATGGATCACTTGTTGAAAGTATTCTTGGTGAGAATAGTCTAGTGGATACTCCGGCCATGGAAAGAGGAAGGAAATTGGAGCATCTTGTTTTGGCAGAACTTCGAAGACAAACAAAAAGTAAATGTCAGAGATGTGGACTTCTACTAAAAAAGGATTTGTCCATATTTGCGGCATCTCCAGATGGTTTAAGCGAAGATTACTCGCTGGAAATTGAATGCCCCCTGAGTATAAACTCATTTAAAACCTATTTTACTATAGACCAGGAACCCGCAAACAAATACATGACGCAAATACAAATGCAGATGCACTTTTCAAATAAAAAAAGAGCATTTTTTGCATTGCTCATCCCGACTTCGAGACATCTAAATCTCTTCATATTATATACGTGGACTATGAAGAAAATTACTGCACAGATTTATTTGATAAATGTTTTCAGTTTTGGACCAACGCTATTTATCCAAAAATATCTGTTTAACTACATAGGTATAGGTATAGGTCATTAGATCATTATATCAAATATATGTTTGTAACAGTTTTATTTATTTAGTCCAATATTTTTAAAGGAGAACGACAGGTAGACATACGTATTTATAAAAGATTATTAGACTTAGCCCATCAAGTATGAACATTTTAAAATCTTATTAGTTTGTTTTGCAAATTTATTAGGCCACATACTATTATAACCACTTCATCAAATATTGATAAATGTCTAAGGTCTACGCATGCATGTGGCAAGGTCATGTTAAACTCTCGAAGCCTTCATATGACTCGTTCAACATGAATTCTAAGAGACGCTATTCTTTTAGATTCCATCACTTCTTCTCTGCTACTAAGAGTGTTTGAACTCACACTAGGAGGTCTGACAAGGGAACAGTCATATTGATTTACGAAGTGTGACACATTCTTAAAGCCCCTATCCGCCATAACTTCCATTCCAGGAGACAAATTGTTTACATACCCACAGTTTTCGAAAATTGCAGTATCTGATGTCCTTCCTTCAAATCCACATGAAACAAAATTTACTACACCATCTGGAGTGCATGAAATCATATATTTGACAGTATTGCAACTCAGACCAATGATTGATGTAGAGGGTTACTAGGCTTTTGAATTCTAACCTCAAAGCAGTCTATGATGGACTAGACTTTTGAATACCTGCTTCTGAATGCTATTGGCAAATGTTCAGCTACTTTGTTAGACGGTGGCCATATAATTAATTCTTGAAAGTACTTTGATAACAAGGGGACAGTGCGTCTAAAAATTTGACCCATATTTACTGACGATCTTCCAAACTGCATGGCTAATATTGTATATGGTTCATTTAATCGAATTTTTTTTAGAGTAATAAGAATATTTGCATGTGGAACCGGAATCTTATCTGACAAAATTTGCAAGCAAAAATATGATTACTTTGGGATACCTAAAAGTAGTTTGGGAGCTCTGTCTATCGACATTAAGGTCCCCTTTAACATGAATGCTTTGTAGTCATCCTCATGATCCAAATTGGTATCAGAAGAACTGCATTTCCAGTCCGTAGAATTTTCGGAAGAGCAACTCGATTCAAGATTTTCCAAACTATTCGTCTGTTTAAATTGGATAGGAGAAGTACTTGCATGTGATACTGCTCTTTTTATTGGAGAGCATGAGGTATTTGATTTGTTCATGGTATCATCAGTTTGGACTTGTTTAGATCGAGAGAAGTCCTTTCTTCTCACTTGGATTTTTTTATCCCTCATACAATCGTTGATGGGATCAAAAATAGGTTCGTCTTCAGGGAGCTTGAGTGGGTCGTCTTCAATAGCACCACTATTACTACTACAATCAACCCACTCCACTGATTTGGAGGTGTGTGTTAGATTTGATGACTCTATATTTTGGAGGATTTCAACTCGACGTCTTTTCGTTGCAGCACCTCTTTCAGGTTTGATAGACTCGGAATCTGATTGCTGACACTTGAAAATATGAGGCAAAATACCCTTTCTGCGCCTTACGTTTCCGCCCATCATCTTCCACTCCATATAGTTTTCCATATCAGTTTCAAGCTGGAATAAAAAATACATATATTATTAAGTATGGAAAATATATCCCATTGTTCCGGGTTTTGCTTTTTAAAATAATTTTAAAAACTTACTATTCAAGTGAATTCTATAGATCGTTTATTAGAAAATACATTTGAATTTAGCAGTAGCACACCCTGTTAGTAAGGATGTGTACCAGTAGGACTAAATATACTACTGTAATGGATACTTTAATTAATTTAAAATTAACTTACTTCAAAATGATCTTCACAACAAAACCGATTACATGTATTCGAAAGAACTTTGTTCATTTTATTGTCTCTCTTCATTGCATTACACCACTGTTTCCGTATTTTCTCTCCTTTTGGCACACTAATGAATACTTTATTTGGTGTAGTTATTGTCGTATTTTTACATTTTGGCACAATACAATATTTATACCGGATATTTTGAGAAGACATTTCGGAACAAACAATAACAAATAGGCGTGATAATATATTACTACATAAACCTAACTCTCTAGTCATGCGATCGGCGCTTACGACGTAGCGTACCGGCTTCGCCGATACAAGGAAAAACTGGGGCGTAGCCTATTTATCCGAACTTTGACAATTAATTGTGAAGTAACAACAAATGCTAGAGAAACCAACTAAATTGCAAAATTTAAGCTGGACACTGCCCGTTTTGATAAAAAAATAATCTAAATGTCGTTTCCAAGCTCATCGTTGATTGCAGGATGTATTGAATAATTATAGATTCGGGAACCAGGAAAAATCTTTACGGATGCTTCTAAATATATTTTGCAATTTCAATCTGAAGATGCGTCGTTTTTCACCGCTCAGAACCAACAACCTTCTTTTTTTTTATTTATTGATAGTCCTCCCTCTTAGAAACCAAAAATTTTACTTTCTGGATACCAGAGAGTTTTCTTCTTCGATTGGTTTAAATTTTTAAACAGGATCTCCTCAAACTAATTATTTTGATTGCTACTGTGATATCATGGTTCTGGTAGACTTCGCGACCCTCGGAATTTTATGTTAATTTTAAATTTGTTTGATAGCTACCCTTAAATAAAGTAGATTAGAACAAAAATTTCGTTGGATCATTCAGAAATTACTTTAAAAATCACAAATTTAGTTCAAAAAATGATACTTTTTCAACACTGTTTAATGATATTTACGATGAATATTTTCACTTTAAACTGTAAAGGTTATTATCTTTAACTAAATTTAAGTCTGTTTCACCAAAAAAAAACGGAAGAAAATACTTTAATTTTGCCAATTTTCAGAAATATTTTGAAGTATATTATTTTCACTCGACACTTATAGGTTATAAACCAACACACTCAAATCTTATGTCTACGATCACAAATCATGATTGTTCTGTGATCAGGTGATAGCTAAGCGGCGTTGTCAAATGGTGTTTATTTTCTTTCAGTTGAATTAATTTTGCATTGTAATAGATTACAGGAATATATAAAAATATAAAATAATTTGCATTTATAATCATAAAAATTGAAATATTAAGCATCCTTAGAATATAATGTTTATCTTAGATTTGCTTTATTTCTTACATTAAATGTAAGAGTTTATAACAAACTTACTGCTGTACCTAATACAGTATTATAGCAATATAGTGAATAATATATTAAATTAATTTATACAATATTCAATTATGTAGGTTTGGTTAGGTTAGGTTTGGTTAGGTTTAGTTTGGTTAGGTTTAGTTTGGTTAGGTTTGGTTAGGTTTGGTTAGGTTTGGTTAGGTTTGGTTAGGTTTGGTTAGGTTAGGTATGGTTAGGTTTGGTTAGGTTTGGTTAGGTTTGGTTAGGTTTGGTTAGGTTTGGTTAGGTTTGGTTAGGTTTGGTTAGGTTTGGTTAGGTTTGGTTAGGTTTGGTTAGGTTTGGTTAGGTTTGGTTAGGTTTGGTTAGGTTTGGTTAGGTTTGGTTAGGTTTGGTTAGGTTTGGTTAGGTTTGGTTAGGTTTGGTTAGGTTTGGTTGGGTTTGGTTAGGTTTGGTTAGGTTTGGTTAGGTTTAGTTAGGTTTGGTTAGGTTTGGTTAGGTTTGGTTAGGTTTGGTTAGGTTTGGTTAGGTTTGGTTAGGTTTGGTTAGGTTTGGTTAGGTTTGGTTAGGTTTGGTTAGGTTTGGTTAGGTTAGGTTAGGTTAGGTTTGGTTTGGTTTGGTTTGGTTTGGTTTGATTAGGTCTCAACACGTCATACTTTCTACTTTCGTTAAGATTACATTAGCCATAATCAAAAGCTTAATCTATATAGGTACATACATATTTATTAGCTTCCCCTTCTCGAAAAAAATACATATAATTTGTATTTCACATAAATTTTGAAAACATTCATGTTGAATATAAAGTTTTTATCTATTTTTCAAATAAAATATTGTGATCTAGTGAAAAAATATTGTTTTTTGGATTTTTCTCTATAAATTCTGAATCTTCCACAAATTTTTTAGTAAAAAACCTTGTGTAAAGCATTTCCTAGCCGTAACGAGTTACGGAAATGAGAACTGGCAACATTGTTCAATCCACCATCTGATATCTAGACATAATTGTCAAAAATTGTCAAAATTTAAGAAAAAATGGCGGATTTTTAGTACTTTCAATTGCGATTTTCTCTTTCAAAAGTACATGATCCAAGAATTTTTTTCTTTTAAAATGTTCTATAGAAATAGGGCTTTCTAATAAGAAAAAAATCGTTGCAAAATTCCGAGGGTCGCAAACCTTACTGGACCCGATATCATCAATCAATGTGACATTTCATTCCTTGATTTTTATAAAACTTTTGTACATAAGTAAAAATGACAAAAATAACTACGTTACAATATAAATTCTGAATTAAAATTTGTTCTCATTTTCCAAAAAAAATCATTGTACATAACTATAAAAGAAATTTTTATTCGCAACAACCTGAACAAATCCCTGAACTGTCATAGAATATTTTTCTATTCTGGCAGATAGTATTTCTATGATTCAATGTAGTAAACTTTGGATGACAGTTCAATATTTTATGAATTTTGACATACAGAGTGTTCTTTTTATAAAAGCATATTATTGAAAAGTGTATGCTTATGAATAAAAATTTTATTACAATATATTTTCATTTGTTTCTGGATGACAGCATTTTTCAATATTGATTTCCAATTCATTCCACAATCCAACATTACCACCTCCGCAGTCACTTACACCTGCTACTACATTATGAGATATATTATGTAATTCTTGTATTATACTAATCAAGATTTCCTTCGTAATTTTCTGGTCAAATGCTATGTGTATTGGTTCATTTGAAAAAGAGACAGCGGGCCTGTACTACCTGCATTTGATGATGAGGTCCTAAAAATTAACACAATAAAACATAGGTTAAACACAAATTGGTTAAGTTAAATAATAACCTATTGTATTATACTCTTCCAGTGACTCTGTTTGGATTTAAGCCATTTAGTTAAAGAAGCCCGAGCGGATTTATAGCTAAAATGGAGGTTTTGGGTTACCTATAATCCGAGCTACAAACCCTTTGTCTCATATCTCTGAGATACAGTTAAATTAAAAAATCATCAAAATCCTAAATTTGTTTGAATAAATAATGAGAATGAAAATATATTACCTAACACCCGATCTGTGAATATATCATATTCTTCAACTGATTGTACTTTTACCTCATCAAATTGGAGTTCTAAATCTGTTAAATCTTCTCCAGCTAGTTTCATCATAATCAATATATCAGTAAGCACTCCTTCACTCATGTCCAGCTGAGATGCCCAACGGCGAAGACTAGACAGTGCTGGCAATAGATAATTTAATTGATTTCGGAGATATAAATAACATTTTTTGCTATAATATCTAATGGTAAATGACACCGAGATTTCCTCTCTTGTCCAAACTACCTTTTTTCTTTTTTTTGGAAAGCGAATCAATCTGGTTATTTGTAAGAACCATTTTAAGTATTTTTTTGAAATTTGTGCTTTGGCGGACTTTTTAGCTGGTTTTTTATATGGACTTGAAATAATTCATCAAATTATTAAAATTTTTCATTTTATTGCGCGATTGCAGTTTTAAGAGTGTGTATTTTTTTAGCAATGTTTGATACTTTTGTTTATAACTACTATTATCTGAAATTTCAGAAGCATTGTGAGGTAAACATTGGCCCTTTATCAAACAATGAGTGACAGTCAATTTCAGGTTGCACTGTAGCTAATGTTTTAGGCTGAGGACAAATTACATTTTTCCCATCAATTGTTTCTAAATTTAAAGTTGGAACTGAAGTTTTTTTCAATTTTCGGCGCAAAGGCAAACCTGGATTCAAAAAAATAAAGAAAGTGATATACCATTTTTTTTCTAAATAATATTTCTTTACGTAAAAGCTCGTTTTAAAGGTCCCGTTCATAATCATTTTAAGTAAAGTGATTAGAGCATACCGAACTCTTTTTGGATAGTACAATATACTAAATCTCTTGCAAGATGGAAGCAGTGTATAAAGGTAAAGTAACCTCTCCTCTAAATATTCTTAACAAACACGATAAAAATCAATGTCCTAAAATACTTTTTTCTACTCCTGTTTTATAATATACTTATTAAAAGACTAAAATCTGTATCATAATGATATTCATTATGATACAAATTTTCATTATGATACAGATTTTTAAGCCAATAGGAATGCGACATTCGCACAATATTTAATATAGCCATGGATACCTGGTTGACATTTCTGAAATTAATTATATTAGGTGACACTTTTTTTACAGCTGTCAAATAATTTTAATTTTCAAAAGTAACTATATGATAATTATTAATTAAATAATTCTTATTAATCGGAGTAGAAAAAATATTGTATGCAACTTTCATGTAATGGCCATTAATACACTCGCATATTATATACGAAACTCGCCTGCGGCTCGTTTCGTATCCTACAACATGCTCGTGTCTTAATGGCTATCATTACATGATCGTTGCATAAAATACTAAAACACTATCTTACAGTTTTTCAATAATTATAAATTAAAACACTAAAATTACGTATAAAAAAACTATAGGCAGATATATTCCTCTATGCACAATCACATATTATGTATAAACAGAAACTGACGACTAGAATCCAACCAGCGGCGGAATCAACCGGCGACGTAAACCGCTGTTACGTAAAAACAGCGTAGTAGGGGTTCAACACTAGTCTGATACTCTTACGAGGGTAAGCCATCCTATTGTGTACATAATCGTTGTTTCTTAATCTGTTTGCTTTGCCATTTTTGTGTTTGTGCTTAGAGATTTCTTGAAAATAATCATTTTAGTTATATTTGTTTTTGCTGAGATACTCAAAAATGAATAAGGTACCATGACGGAAGTAAGTTTCACCATACAAACTTTCAAGTACGGTAAATAATAAAATATTGTTTTAGGTCTGGGTTTGATTGGCCAAGAGCGGCTACATCAACGTTAATTCTTCTTTATGAGCAAAACCCATGCCTCTACATGACGAAATTAGCCGACTACCATAATAGGAATATGAGGCAGAAAGCCCACGAGAACATCACAAGTGAGTTTAATACAAAAAACCTTACGAATCTAAATATTGATGATATAAAGAAAAAAATTCATGGTTTGAGGACTCAGTTTCTGGCTGAAAAGCAAAAAATTTGAAAAAGTGAATTGTCTGGAGCATCCACTGACTCCAAATATGACAATTGTGGTGTTTTGAAGAGTTGACGTTCTTAAGTGATGGTACTAGTGTTGCGGGAAATGGCAAATCGAATATGGAGAGAAGTGAATATATCGAGAAATCAGGATTTTCAGGAAGTGTATGTGTACCTATACTTTTTTTTAAATCTATATTCCTAATAATTTGTTTATAAGAGGCTGAAGTAATTTTTGAAAGTGATATCACCCAATTGAGCGAAGGAGAGGATTACAGCGGAGCCCTATCTAGGGAGGACTGTAGCAGAGCTTCATCTCAAGAGTGCTCTACCACTCCATCCCTTACTAAGAAAAGTAAGAGAAGTGGTAGAGCTCAAGGAATTGAAGAAAAACAGCAGATTACCAACCTGATAAGCTCTGCTGTTACAATGCTCAATTCTATAAATAAACCTGATGAAGTGCAGCATCAACAGAGAGGGCATCAGCTGTTTGGAGAGTAAGTTTATTTATAAAAAAAATGGAAGTTACCACTTTGCAGTCCTTCACAAGTGATCAGGAGCAAAATAAATTTTTTTAGTAATAATCCTCTAACTATTCTTTTGGTTTCAGCTATATTGCTCATGAAATGGAATCCCTTGAGGATGAAGAGTTAATAGAAGAGCTGAAGAATAAAGTTTTGTATCTTTTGTTTGATGCAAAAAAACAACAAAGATCCAAAAAAAATTATGTAGTTTTTCGAAGTTTTATTTATTTTTTTTACTATCTAATTTTTGTTTCCATTCTATTTTAAGATCTAATAATAATAATAATAATATTCCTTCATTTCGAGTAATGGTATGTATATATTTATACATAATCAAAAACCCTTTTTGTACCGGAAGGTGTAAAGGTCGAGTAATGGTAGATAATAATAAATTTTACAAAACACATGTAGGTAAAAGGCACTGAGCCATACAGGCTATGTGGGCCATACAACGACTGGATATATCACAGAAGAAGAATTGCTAACATATAATAATAAATACTGAGAAAATAAAATGTTATCTTGAAAGTTACGATATTTTTTTAGTAAACAGAAAAAATGAACTTATGAGTAATGCAGTATCATATTCAAGAAACGAGAAACTACTTTTTCATTTATTCATTGAATAAACTTCAATATCTCAACTCGAATAGTTTTTAGTGAGATAGGCAGCTGGTTAAAAAGCCTTACGCCTTCGGCAAGCAGGCTGCCTTGGCCACTTGTGGTCTTCATTGCTACTGTTCTTAAATTATCACTGCTTCTTGTATTGTAATGATGTACATTGTTTGATCTAGTGGAATTTATGTTCGAGTTGAAGTTGTTAGAGATACACTTATGTATGTAGATGTAGAGGCAAGTCTAAAATATGTACAATGACTTAATATGTATCATTCTATTAGGGAAATAAGAGTTTTCAGTTGGAAATAGCCTGGATAGAGTGAAAATATTGTTGATGGCTTCATTCTGACGATGGCTTAAACTTGTTCTGTAAGGTGCAGTTGCAAATAAGCATCAGATATGTGAGCAGGCTAAGAATTAATGAATATTATATAGCTTTTTCATGAATTACCTTATTATTTTGGAAATAAAAAACATTGTTTACTAAGGGAATATATTAATAGAGTTCTAAAAAGTAAAATTAAAAGTCCACTTTTACTTAATCAACTTTAATAATAGAACTGTAGCACAAAAACAAAATAATCAAACATCAAGTAGGCATCACATAAAATGTAACTTTTATCATACTGACGATGATATGTCAATATCGAAATAATTATCAATATCTTAGAATTCTTCTCCGATGTTCAGTGCTTCATTCCTAGGCCTCCCATGATTTTGGGGACCAAGTCCATAGCTAAATTTGTATTGGGGATCTATATTTTCAGGATGGTTTGCCAATGATGCATGACCTGTCTCTTTATTCAGAAAATTGTGCAGAGATAAATGCTTGTGTGATGAGCCTGACCTTTTCAGGAATCAAAGGTATGATATTTATTAGGACTCTAAAACGATTTGCGAGTATTCCAAAAGTATTCTCTATCACTTTTCTAGCTCTACTCAACCTAAAGTTGAAAATCCTCTGCTCTCTAGTCATGTTTTTGAAGGGGTAAGGCTTGACAATGTGGTTTGACAGTGCAAAAGCTGCATCAGCTACAATAACATAGGGTACTGTCTTATTCCTCCCTGGTAGTGGTTTGCTTTCTGGGATATTTAATGAATTTAACTCGATACCTTCAGAGATATGACTTTCCCAATAAGCACGGTCATCTGATAATCTTCCATTCACTCCAACATTTATATAGGTTAAGTTGTAATTCCGATCTGCAAGAGCTAACAGAATAATGCTGTGTTGTTTCTTGTAATTGAAGTATGCCGAGCATTGATCTGTGGGTGCTTTAATAATAATATTCCAGGTTACCTCGAATTGTTTAGAAATTGTTAACCATCCTGCTTCAGTCGTGGGAACCTGAAAAATATTTTTTTTATTAAAGTAAATATGTACTTTTCAGTAGATAGTTGTGCCTACGCCTTACATTTAAATAATATCCTCTCAGTTCTTCATAAATTGCCTCGCCGCAGACAACTGGAATGAAGCGTGATATAGCACTCTCTGAGATTCTAAAATTGAATTGTAAACTCCCAAAGCTTTCCCCTGTAGCTAGATATCTCAATGTTACAATTAATTTCTGTTCTGCTGTTATAACGTCTCTCACCAAGGACGTTTTGGTAATCCTATGTTTTATTTTTGAGAGGAGTTTGTTGAATGTCTCATTATTGATTCTCAAATGATTTTTATAAGTTTCTTGATCCAATTCTGCAGCCAAAGTTATGTTTCCTTTTCTTCTATCCAACCAAGGTCTGGTCCACCACCTCCTTGGTGTTCTTCCGTTTCCAAAAGCAAAGCAGCAGCAGCTATGATAATCGACAGTGATGCACTTTGTTTTTTTCTTTGAGCTTTTCTCACTTTCGCTATCTTCATTTTAAATGATAATAAAAAACTTCATATATTATGTTTGAATTAATTATTTTTTGAGGTAATTATACACTTTTTCCTTTCTACTATTGGTTGGGTTGGCAGCAATGTTGCAATGGTAAGAGAATTGCATTATGTCAAACAGCATGCAAGATTCATCATTTGCAATATACTGACCTTTCAACAAATTGCCGCAATTTCTTGCACGGTGTATTGCACCATGTCAAGCGGCCTTAATAAATATCGTATCATTTTCGTTCTGCTGTGTTTTTGTTTTTCTACTGTTATTTCATTTATGACATTCAGAAATAATAATAATAATAATAATAATATAATAATTGACTAAACCTGTAAAATGTTCTCAGTTTTCTCATAATTTCAAATTAAAAATAACAATCTCAAAACTAGCAACAGTTCCAATTCATACTCGGTAGGTACGACAAAGACGTTTGTTTTGTGTGACGAGTAAAAATCGGTATTTAATATCAATAAAAACAATTTTTAGTCGGATATTTAAATTCGTTATTATTGGCAATAACACTTAGTGACAGTAATTATGGAAGAAGATCCTCCCCCTGATAAAGGGGGAACAAAAAATAATGTGGATATTGAGAAGTTGCCGGCGAAAAAAGCAAATATTTCCACAGAAAATTCAGGTTCTACTAGTCAAGAAAACGACAATCAGCTGAACGATAAAGTAATTAGTGATAAGATCCAGAAAAAAAGTAATGTATTCAATTTACAAAATCCAAACTTGTATTCAGATATAGTTTATGTATTTATCGAAAGGGTCAATGACCAAAACATTGGTAAATTACATCCCATGGTTGTAGGTCATATTCTGCACAAGAAACTTAATATTCAAAATATAATGAAAATTGACAATGTAGGAAAAAACAGAATTAGAGTTCAATTAAAAACTATTTTCGATGCAAATAAACTAGTTAATAACCCGGAGCTAATTAATGAACATTTAAAAGCTTATAAACCAAATAATTTACTGAATAGAAAAGAAGTGATAAAAAATGTTGATACTAATTTTGATGAAAAATATCTATTCAGTAATTTTCTTTCACCTATAACTATTTCAGACATATATCGAATTAAAACACGAAATGATGAAACTATTCTAATACCAAGACAATCAGTTATTGTCACATTCGAGGTTAATAAGTTGCCATCCGTTATATATATTAATTCTGTAGCATGTAATGTAGAGCCATATATTCATAAAGTGACACAATGCTTTAAATGTCTAAAATACGGCCATGTAGCAAAACAGTGTCGCAGCACTATATCGTTATGTATAAATTGTGGAAAAGATAAAGAGGATGCACATGTGTGTCGCGACCCACAAGACAGTTGTTGCATACATTGTAAAACTAACACACACAAATCGATTTCTAAAACCTGCCCCTCTCATATCAAACAACAAGAAATTAAAAAGTAGATGGCCGAGGAAAACATAACATTTTTAGAAGCGAAGAGATTAAATGACAACTCCTATGCTAATGTAGTAAGAAATAATAATAGATTCCAAACACTAGCTCAATTAAATGAACAAGCTCCCTGCCTCCCTGCCAAACACAAAGGCTAACAGAAGAAGAAGTGATACCAGTACTTCGACGCAACCTCTACCTAATAAAAATACACAAAATTATAGAAATAGCCGTACTGTAATACAATCAGAGACAAATGGTCAGAAAAAACGAAAAGCTTCATCCCCTATCACTGAAATAGATGCTCCACCCATGTATCCATTCAGATTTGGACCTGATAAACCAATTACCTGGTCTTCTAAAAATAAACAAACAAATTCCGATACTTAGGAAGCAAATAAAATATTAGTAGCAATTAAAAAAGTTCAGTAAACTCATTTGAAGAACTTTCGTTCATAGATACTAATTATATTAAAAAAATTGCGCTATCTAGTAATCTCGATCCTTCATATGAATGTATAACGATTGACGATGAACTTGAAGAATACTAACAAGTGGAATATCCTTCACTGGAATGCCCGTTCCGCTGTATCTAATAAAAATAGTTTGGTTAAAATACTATCTGAATTTAAAATTGATGTCACATTAATATCTGAAACTTGGTTTAATCCAAATAAATATTATAAATTTACTGGTTTACTCAATTGTACGTAAAGATAGATTTGATGCCACCACTGGCGTGGCCATAATAATTAAAAATAATATTAAGTACAAAACAAAAATTCTCAATAATATCCAAGAAAACATGCAAGCATGTGCAGTTCAAATAAGGGACGAAAATTATCCTATAACAATAATTTCAGTATATTGTCCACCAAACGCAAAAATATGTACACAAGACTTTGTTAAGCTTTCTGAAAATGCGGATGAGACCACAATAATCGGGGGTGATTTTAACGGACACCATGACTTATGGGGCTCTTACAAAACCAATGCATCTGGAACAAATATTGTCGATGCTTTAAGCCAATCCAACAATATGATACTGTTAAACGATGGATCTCCCACTAAAATACCAAGAACAGTTAATAAATCAGCGATTGACCTAACGGTAGCTACTCCAGACATCGCAAACGAAGTATTGCCAGACACCTTAGGTTCAGACCATTTTGAAATTTTGATTAAATTGAATTGCTCACATTCACAAACAGATTCGTTAATATATCCCAGCACAAAATGGAATACTAGGAAGGCTAACTGGTAAAAATATAGTTCAGTGTCTGAAACTTATTTTAATGCTATTCCGAATACTTTAAGTAACATAAATGAAAAATATGAATACTTTATGACAGGTATAGAACACTCGGCTTTATTAACCATACCAAAAAAAACCATTCAAAACGAATCAACATCCACCGCCCCCTTGGTGGGATAAAGAATGCGATAGAGCAATACAACGCAGAAAACAAGCCATTAGTGCATATAAGAGTATAAGTTCGTCTGAGAATTATATAATTGTTAACAAAGAACTGGCGGCTACAAAAAAATTCCTTAAACTTAAAGCCAAAAAACATTGGATTCACTTTTGTTGTAACATTCAGACCAACCTTAAGCATTGAAAAATGAATGTTTGTCTACTTTGAAATTTATTTTATTTTAAATCAATATTCAGCTTAAACAATCACTAGATTATGTACACAAAGTATTGTTATTAATTATCACACATGATTGCACCTTCAACAGTAGTTTAATTTACAGCCTAAAAATTAAAACTTCGATTAAATATATAAATAAAAATAAATGTAGTGTTTACTTACCAGTAGTCGATAGTGATAAGACCATTTAGATATTTCGTTCAATCCAATGTTGATATGGGAATGAGGTTACCTTTTGAAATACAGTACTTCACACACTGAGTAAACAATGTTTTAGGATGGTTTCAGACATAAGATAAATGAACTTTATAGTTGATTTTAATCTTTGTTTGTCAATAATTTAATTGCAAACGCCTTATTGGATTTTGTTTTGATTTTTGCATGTCATCCACTATGACAGTTGTCATTTAGGTTGACGTTGACACTTCACCAAACAGGTTGAGTACTACGTAAATCTGAAATTCACTAAGCCGGCTCGGTTGAGTTCGGAGTTCGGAGTTCGTTAGCTGGATTGGAGATGTTCTATTGGTCAGCCGAGAATACGAAGGTATTGTAGGGATTATCACAACTTGATTGGCCGTTGAGGTTTACAAAAAACTTGTAGTTCGACTATTTTCGCGTTAATTCAACCATTGTGGTACAAATCGACAAGATGAGGGGACTTGTGGTCTTTTTGGTTTTTTTGCTGGCATTGCTTAGCACCTGTTACCAGTCAGTGAGGACTGATAAAAGTGGTTTTCCTGTAACAAGGAGGTAAAGGACTAAATATTTTTCTTGAAATAAGAGTCGTTGAATGGTAAATTATTTACAGATTCGCCGACCTCTTAAATTGTAGCAGCGGTTTTTCGACATTGGGGCAGCCATTTTGGAGGCAACCACATGTTCTGGGATATGTTGAAGGAGTTGAATTTCCAAGATCCCGACACCCTGATTATCTGCCTGAGACCGTCGCGGGAGGAAATTCCGGAGGAAACGAAACTATAATATTCATTTCGTTAAGTATGGGCAGAAGGTGTAAAGCCATTTTCACACGTGGGTGAGTTCGTTCAGATTTTTTAAATCGCCACCGAAGAAGCACATCAGCGTACTAAAGTACTATTTTTTAGTAATACTACCTTTTTTGTTGTAATGCAGTGATACATATTATTTTCTAATTATTTCAATGATAAAAATTGTGTAACTTCAAATTTTGATACTCTAATCGCTAAGTCTCTCAACGAAGCGAAAGTCTGTACGTTAATTCTTTGATAAACTGTTATTTTTTTTGTAAAGTTAAGTATAGAAGGTAAATGCGGTATATAGTTTCAATCATAATAAATTGTTCACCAACTGTGAACTTAAATACAGCTGTATTTAGGGGTTCTTTTCTTATGTACATTCAGTGCACCTACCAAATATAATTTTTAATTGTTTATCAGCGATAGCTGAGTACACTGCATTTTGTCGATTAAAAAACCATATAGTGAGGTTTTGTTTTTATTTTATTCTAAAGTATTATTCTCTTATACAAGCTAGGTTGAGACGAGTTCAAAGTAAGTTATCGTAAAAAAAATGAAACTAATTTCTTGTTTTTGAAAGTATACCAAAAAACGAGTGGCGCCCTAGCCCTGTAATTCTTGTGATTAATAAGACCCTACGACCACTGCTCGCCAGACGAAAAGCTACCGGAGCCTTGTAACTTTAAAAGGGGTTACATTGTAATAAATTAAATAAAAATTCACCATGTAAAGAGTTATGGGAGCAGGCAAAAAAATGCAAAGAATTACAATAGCTCCAAACTCAATAAACAAAACATGCGGAAACTTCGACTGGATCGAAGAATTCACGAACAATATCGCACCTTGTTCAGTATCACAAGACTTTCCAAAGAGAAGAGAAGAAGATGGGGAAAATAATGAATTATTCAATAATCCTATAATTTATGATGAACTAATGTTTGCCCTTAAACATACAAATAACACATCACCTGGATTAGATCAAATAACATATGTTATGATATGGAATTTAGCCCGTAACGCAAAATTATTTTTAGTAGAAATATACAATGATGTCTGGATACATAAAAAGATCGTTAGAGATTGGAAAAAATCATTAATAGTACCAATATATAAACATGGGAAAAATCCTAACTCAGCAAATTCATATCGACCTATAACTTTACTATCTTGTATATTGAAAACATTTGAGCGAATTATCAAACATAGGCTAGAATTTTACATATCTACTAAATCAATACTTCCATCTGGTCAATATGGTTTTAAAAGAGGATATAGCACCAATGACGCGGTCATGAAATTAGTGACGGACACACAAATATGTTTTTCAAAAAATCATTACCTGGGAGCAGCATTTCTCGATATTAAGGGAGCTTATGACCATATAGATATATGGTTACTATTGGAAAGATTAATTAGGATTGGGATCCCGAAAGGAATTTGTAATGTATTGTGCAACCTGTTTATTGATAGAGAAGTTTATGTCAGATACATAAACAACTCACTCACAACTCCACGGAATACTTCCATAGGACTACCTCAAGGAGCAGTGCTTTCTCCACTACTATTTAATATATTCACCGCAAGTCTACATGAAGAAATCAACTACAGTTTAATCCGATATGCTGATGACTTTGTTGTGTATACCTCCGAAAAAATCTATTCAAATACTTTAACAAATCTAAAGCAATCGATCATTTCAATTCAACAGAAACTGGACTCATTAGGATTGCATATAACTCCAGAAAAATCTAATATTATGTTTTTTACAAGACATAACCTACCACACATAGACAGTATTAAAATAGACAATATTGATTATCCAGTATCAACTTCAGTTGTTCACCTTGGCATCACGTTAGATAAGAAACTTACCTGGAAAGCTCATGTGGATAGTATTGTGACCAAATGCACTAAAGGCTTAAACTTCCTAAAATTAATTCGAAGAACATGGTGGGGAGCAGATCCTCATATGTGCATGCTTTTCTATAAAGCGTATATTAGATCAATTATTGATTATGGATGCACCCTTTATAGAACTGAAACGCCAAGTTTGTTAAAAAAGTTGGAAATTGTACAGAACAATGCACTCAGATTGTGTATAGAAGCGATGAGATCCACTCCGGTAGAAGCTCTCCGAATTGAAGCGCTAGAACCACCATTAGAACTCCGTAGAAGATTACTAGCAGAAAAAACTATTATAAAATCCCACTACAAACAGTCGATAATAATTTCAAGCATATCGGAGTTAAATACTTATGACCTAACTAACAAATATTGGGCCAAAAAACCTTCGCCAATTACATGCAGTGCATTTAGGGACACCAACAATTTAACAAATATTTTAAATAACCCGTATACATATGAATTCTGTGATTTGTTAAGACTACTAGAACCAATACACATCGAAATTCCGAATTACAGCCATAATAATATAATTAGTAGGAATTTACTAGCCTCATATTTAGAAAAATATAATAATTATATGGAAATATATACAGATGCCTCCAAACAACCCAGTGAAGTAGGGTGCGCGGTCAATCAATGTGCAAATGCAATTTAAACTACACGATCTTACTTCGATATTCGCTGCTGAAGCAATTGCAATTGTTAAAGCCCTCTAATTTTTTGAACGACATCGACATAAAAATGCATTAATATTATCAGATTCAGCAACAGTACTCACCTTTCGATACTAATGCCTCGTTTGAAAATTATATTATTGCAAAAATCAAACTGACTATAAATAGACTAGCCCAAGGAGGATCTAACATAAAATTCGTTTGGATAAAAGCACATATTGGACTTCGACATAATGAACATGTGGACAATTTAGCGAAAATAGCAGTTGAGAGGGGACAGTATATAAATAACAAGACTACCATTGATGAATGCATAGATCAAAACAAAATTAAATTGAATGAAAGATGGAAACATTTATGGTACGAATATTGCCTAAAGAAGCCTACAAGATATACTCTTCTATTTCCAGAAATTCCACAACAACATTGGTACAGCAACTATCAACTTCCTCGAAGTAGCATAGTTACAATCAGCAGACTAAAATTCGGACACGCTTGCTATCCCGCTCATCTCAATAAGATAAATGTAGTTGATTCGAACCTGTGCGACAGTTGCAATTGTATATGTGATTTGGATCACATTTTCTTGGCGTGTAAAAAATATACACAGCATATACCAATTGGAATCAACATGTGATACATTTTTGGAATCAGATCAGCTAGAGTAATCCGAAAATTGAGACAAAATGGGGGTGTTCCATTTAAAAAAATTGACGGTGACGTCATTACTCGAAAGTAATTCACCCTGTATATTAAATTATTATTTTAAAATACGGTAAATTAAAATCAAAAATCGACGTGTTTCAGGATTATTTCTTAAAATTGTCTGTTTAGCTAAAAATGAATTTGTTCCATACTTTACGGACACAGTGTAGAAGAAATGTATGGGGCACTAATAAAAATCAATATCCTTCCTCCTCTCAATTTAATGCACCTGCTAGCATTGAACAAGCTGCCTGTATACAAGTTGCTACTAGAATTTATCAAAGCGTGTGATTTAAAACTGTAGTATCAGCTAAATGTGATTCCTATGTTATTTAACCCTACTTTAATATTTCCTAACTCTCCGTGGTCAACCTTTTCTGTTCTTCTGTAAGTTAGCCACCCTGAAAGACCCCTGGGTGTGAAATGAACAACCTTACCCTATCCAGCATCATCCTAATACTAGAGTTACTGGCTAAATGGACGTAATCCCTCGGCAAAAAAAAAACTAGCAACATAATTTAATGTTTATTATAAGAACATTCAAATTAAAATCTATTTTTGAAAAACCAAAATACATAACAGCTTCTGTATTTATCTATTTGCTTTAACACTTTAACACAATTTGCTACCATAAGCATATCAACACAAGGAAGATTGTCGGATTGGCCCTTGTAATATCCTTTGTTACGGTTCACCCTGCAATAGTAATAAAATGGCTTAAGAACTATAGTGTGATGCATAAAAGATTTATTTGTTACCTCCAAAATGTAAATGTAAAATGTATATTTATTTTAAAATCATGAATCTGTACATTGTAAATATTTTTATTCAAGTGGAAGAAACAAATAATTATTATTTATTGACATTAATAACTGGTTCATAGGTTAACCTTGGTGAGAGTCTTTTACAAATTCCAAATGTGTCTTGAGTATTTGTGTATCCTGTTAGCCATTTGACCTTGACCCCAACTCAAAAGGTAGAAGACCTCTTTTGACCTTTCAAGGCCAGTGACATAGGACTGGTTTGAAACCACCATTTTGTATTGTACTTTTTTTTCCAAGTCTACATGGTTGTTCAGCCTACGTTTAATACGGATTTGTGATTTAGGAAAATTAACAATCAGGGATTCTCCAATACAAAGTGATGTAAAGGAGCATGCGTATGCATGGATATAGTTCCTGATTTTACAAAGACAAAATACTTCAAGGTCACCCACCATCTAGGGTAAGTGATCTAGCCGATATCTATTGGGACTCAATCACCAACACAGTTTCTTATTTATATTTTCTTTTCAGACCTTCTTTCTGTTGTGAATGTATTGAAATAAAGTTTGTGATGTTTTATTGAAATTAAGCACAACGTTCTTAAAACAACACAAAAGTACAAAAGACAATTATAATTATTTCCAGAACAATCTAAATATATATATATATATATATACACATATGTCCAAAAGTTTGGAATATTGGAATATTTCATCTTTTTTTTTATTTTTATATAAAAAATTTTCTGAATAATTAAACATAATTTTGCTACAACTCCCACCAATACTAAATAAATCTCAAAGCCAGATAAACAATATGCAAAAAAATGATTTATTCTTTTGGAGTTAAAAATTTACAATGTACCACTTACATTTAAAATTAAATTAGTATAGAAAAAAATATTTTTTCATAAAATTAATAATCAGTATTTCCTCCATTGGCCTGTATGCATGACTGTAGGCGATTTGGTATGCTGTCGATTAAATGGTCGAGCTGGGCTTGCGGAATTCTCTCCCATTCTTCACGAGCAGCATCTTTTAGTTCTCGCAGTGTAATAGGGGGATTGTTTCGCTTCTTAATGCGTGTTTTGGGAATGTCCCAGGCATGTCCAATGACGTTCATGTCAGGGGAATTCGAGGGCCACCATATTGTGGATATTCCTTCTTCTTCCAGATAATTTTGTACTGCTGCTGTTCGATGCGAAGGTGCGTTGTCATGCATAAACACAAATCTATCACCTACTGCCCCTCGGAATAGACGCACGACAGGATTTAAAACCTCCTCGATGTATACAGCACCAGTGACTCTTCTCTCCAGAACCAGTAGAGGCGTCCGTGTGCCACTCATAATACCACCCCAAACCATAATACTCCCACCTTCAAATGGGACTCGCGGTTGGGCTGTTTCTAGTCGGGCTTGTCGTTCTGAGGCCCTCCAAACTAGTGTTCTTCGCGAATGAGAAACCAAGCCAATTTTTGATTCATCAAAGAACATCACGTTATTCCAGTTAGGACCATGATGTACCATTTCTCGAGCCCATTGCAACCTTACAATTTTGTGTTGATAGGTTAGTTTGGGAACACGTAAGGATCTTCTACGATACAAATTTACTGCATTTAGTCTGCGTGTTATTTTTTGCCGTGAAATATTCAGTCCTTCAAGCCTAACAATTTCTCTGGAGATACCATTTGTAGATTTCAGACGATTCCTTCGAGCTATCAATGTTATCTGCCGGTCTTGTGCTGCTGTTGTACATCGATTTCTGCCACTTCTGGGGCGATCCTTCACGTCATTTGTGTCTTGGAATTTTTTTTGAATTTTCGATACAGCACTCTGAGTGACGCCAATAATATTGGCGATATCACTTTGAATAAAGCCATGTTGTAACAATGCAATTACTCTAGATCTGTCGAAATGAGATATCATGTTTCTAGGCTTTTTAAGCGGCCTGAATGAAATTTGAACAAGAACTGAAATAATGTGTAAATACCAAAATCAGTTTAATGTGACCAAATTGCTACAAAAACGAATCAAATTTTTGATAATTTTCATTTAAAAACGCTCTAGAATAAATATCAACAACAGTTTTTAAACAACCATAGGCGTAGATATATTATTTGTACATATTCCAAACTTTTGGACATATGTGTATATATATATAGGAAATAGTTCGTTGCCGATACTAGTTAGGTCAAACTTTTATTGTTATATATATATATACACATATGTCCAAAAGTTTGGAATATGTACAAATAATATATCTACGCCTATGGTTGTTTAAAAACTGTTGTTGATATTTATTCTAGAGCGTTTTTAAATGAAAATTATCAAAAATTTGATTCGTTTTTGTAGCAATTTGGTCACATTAAACTGATTTTGGTATTTACACATTATTTCAGTTCTTGTTCAAATTTCATTCAGGCCGCTTAAAAAGCCTAGAAACATGATATCTCATTTCGACAGATCTAGAGTAATTGCATTGTTACAACATGGCTTTATTCAAAGTGATATCGCCAATATTATTGGCGTCACTCAGAGTGCTGTATCGAAAATTCAAAAAAAATTCCAAGACACAAATGACGTGAAGGATCGCCCCAGAAGTGGCAGAAATCGATGTACAACAGCAGCACAAGACCGGCAGATAACATTGATAGCTCGAAGGAATCGTCTGAAATCTACAAATGGTATCTCCAGAGAAATTGTTAGGCTTGAAGGACTGAATATTTCACGGCAAAAAATAACACGCAGACTAAATGCAGTAAATTTGTATCGTAGAAGATCCTTACGTGTTCCCAAACTAACCTATCAACACAAAATTGTAAGGTTGCAATGGGCTCGAGAAATGGTACATCATGGTCCTAACTGGAATAACGTGATGTTCTTTGATGAATCAAAAATTGGCTTGGTTTCTCATTCGCGAAGAACACTAGTTTGGAGGGCCTCAGAACGACAAGCCCGACTAGAAACAGCCCAACCGCGAGTCCCATTTGAAGGTGGGAGTATTATGGTTTGGGGTGGTATTATGAGTGGCACACGGACGCCTCTACTGGTTCTGGAGAGAAGAGTCACTGGTGCTGTATACATCGAGGAGGTTTTAAATCCTGTCGTGCGTCTATTCCGAGGGGCAGTAGGTGATAGATTTGTGTTTATGCATGACAACGCACCTTCGCATCGAACAGCAGCAGTACAAAATTATCTGGAAGAAGAAGGAATATCCACAATATGGTGGCCCTCGAATTCCCCTGACATGAACGTCATTGGACATGCCTGGGACATTCCCAAAACACGCATTAAGAAGCGAAACAATCCCCCTATTACACTGCGAGAACTAAAAGATGCTGCTCGTGAAGAATGGGAGAGAATTCCGCAAGCCCAGCTCGACCATTTAATCGACAGCATACCAAATCGCCTACAGTCATGCATACAGGCCAATGGAGGAAATACTGATTATTAATTTTATGAAAAAATATTTTTTTCTATACTAATTTAATTTTAAATGTAAGTGGTACATTGTAAATTTTTAACTCCAAAAGAATAAATCATTTTGTTGCATATTGTTTATCTGGCTTTGAGATTTATTTAGTATTGGTGGGAGTTGTAGCAAAATTATGTTTAATTATTCAGAAAATTTTTTATATAAAAATAAAAAAAAAGATGAAATATTCCAATATTCCAAACTTTTGGACATATGTGTGTATATATATATCGTACACTTTGAGACCAGTATATACGTATATAGTATATACATATACGTATATATACGTCCCCGAAGAGAATGATATTTGAATATTTACATTTTTCAACACTTATTTAAAGAATTAGATGAAAATTTATACTTTTCGGGCGCCTCCTAGTCGTGATACAACATTATTCATGTGCATTTCTTTACAAAAAGTTTATTGTGTAGACGTTCAAAATTATACAAAGAATCACCTTTTTCCATAACATGTTAAATTTCAAATAGTGAATAATGAGAGCTCTGAAATGAAATTTCTGTTATGAAATCATTTGGCTTCTCTGTTACAATGAGTATTAACACCGTACACTAACTAACGACAAGTAAATTCACTTGCGTCGGAACGTTTGAAATTTTTGGCACATCGTTTCTCTGGCGCCGTACCCCCCGTTATCGCCGCGCTGCCCCTGTACTTCTCACTTTGTTGATTTAAACTCGCCAGAACTCAGCAGACGATAGGCGGGGTAAGGAAATTTTCGGTAACCGCTGAATCGACGAAGTGAATTTACTTGTCGTTAGTTACTGTACGTTGCTAGTACCTACTGTTAAGATAAGAAAACAGATTGAAGGAAAAAATAAATAAAGCTCAGATATTTCAACTCTACCAAGTCTATGATCAAAGCGATTCTAATGAGACGCGCTATTGCCATTCCTAAAGTAGGTAGACGAAATTAATTTTTTAGTCGTCCTTTGTTTAACAATATTTTTTAATATCAACAACTAACACTATTACTAAGTCATCCTTTAATAATTATTTGAGTTCTTATTTTCTTTCATTGTTTTAAATGCTTATATAAATCAATTAATTTGCAAGGTAATTTCGACTAGTTATATTGACAAGACAAAGTTACAAAACATTTACGCTTCGAAATTTTTTAAAATGTAATGTTACCTACCTCATTCATTAATTTTATTCAACAATTATTATTACCTATGGCAAGCTAAAAACTAGATAACTATCCTCATCTCTTCTTATCGTCATAATGAGAGAATTATATAAATTGTAAGGATTTATAGGGATAATTTTTACATTTGGCATCGAAGCTTTAGAATCCAAAAGAGCCAAGTAAAATACAGTAACTGCATTCACAACCGATGTTGCCATGTTATACGAAAATCCTCAAACAACGAGATAAAAAACAAAAAACAAATTTTTTTTAACAAGAAAAACTATGTACGTCATAAGATTATTAGGTATATTTACCTAGGTACTTGCAATATCTATATAGTGACCATTTTACCTGTATTTTAGTTATATTATGTTTTCAAAATCGGATATTCGACTTCGCAGTGAAGGTACCTATTTGTGTATTAGTCATAAGGCAAATTGTGATTAATTTTTGGGTTTCCAAAATAGAAATATATCAGGTAAGTGTATGTGCTTATATTTTGTTATTGTTTCATTTCAGATAATTGTAGGTTTTTCATTATTATTTTCTCGTTACAATAACTAGGTAAGTAAATTAAACATTATTTTTATAGTTGTGGCAACTATGTAAATTCTAAACATTTACATTTTTTGTGCAAAAAACGAACAAATTCGACTGGGTAGGGGGTAGCGTGTGTTTTTAGATCCAGGGGCAATCGGGCAATTGAATGTAACCTTTGTTTTGTTACCTATGAATATAACTAATAGTAGCAGATGTTACTTTGTTGTGTATGTCCGTGATAATATAGATCTATATATAGAGGAAATTGAGATAGATAGAAAAATATGGGCCGAAAAAATGCTTCCGAAAATGAAGCAATTCTATACAGAATGTATAGCTCCTGAAATAATCAGAAATCGAATAAGAAAAGGACAGAAATGCATTGACCCCCTTATATATCAAGCAAGCAATATCAGAATATAAGAAAAAGAAACGTCTGGCAGGACAGAATCCAGATAATTGGGGCAAAGATATAGATGCCGATACTAATGCGTAAGTAAAAACACTAAAAAGACTTATTTACAAAAATCTAATTTCTTTTCATTTTCAGAACTGACAATTTCACTAATATGGAACCGCAACTGCCCCTCAGATCCATTAATCTTTCATAAAACAGAGTTTCCTGATACTATTCCGTAAGTAAAAACCCTAACAAGACTTTGGTATTTACAAAAATCTAATTTCTTTTCATTTTCAAAACTGACAAGTGACACAGGTCCAAATAATTTTCATATATATAGTTCATATAACAGCCTTTTTGGTGTGCGTCATCGTTTGTGACGTATATCCGGGTTTTGGGTATGTCGATATTTAATTTGTTAATTTGACATATAGTTAACCTTTAATTTGATAAATAAAATCATCAGGATTGTATTCAGTCAAATTCGAAAAGGCTATGAAATTAATAATACTTGGGATATGAAAACACTGCAAAATAAAACAAATTGTATATTTAATTTACATATTAAAATATTTTAATATTGGTAAATATAGTCCTGCATTTGAATGAATAAAATGCTAACAATAAGATCAATATTCACTTTTCATAAATAATAATTTACCGTAAACAACAAAGTACAGACCTGACGAGAACTGTCAGTTGGACGTTGGAAAAATACGTAAGACACGAAAGGAACGTCTGCATAGTATTTTGTACGATGTAATTTCACCCGATTGATAGGTCGCGTTTGCGCGTAATCTAAACATCAACCAATCAAATTTTTGTAAGTCAAAGATTAGGGTTAATGTTTGTAATACGTTTAAACGGTTCATTATTGTGGTATTTTGATTAGGATTAATCACAGACCTACCTTTTTTTCCATTTCTTCCAACGTAATGTGTTAGAAAGATATTAACAATCAATGACGCACACCAAGAAGGGTATTATATGAACTTTAGCTAACCTTTAATTTGATAAATAAAATCATCAGGATCGTATTCAGCCAAATTCGAAAAGGCTATGAAATTAATAATACTTGGGATATGAAAACACTGCAAAATAAAACAAATTGTATATTCAATTTACATATTAAAATAATTTAATATTAGTAAATATAGTCCTGCATTTGAATAAATAAAATGCTAACAATAAGATCAATATTCACTTTTCATAAATAATAATTGATCGTAAACAACAAAGTAAAGACCTGACGAGAACTGTCAGTGGGACATTTGAAAAAGACGTAAGACACATTGCCGTTACGAAAGGAACGTCTGCATCGTACTTTGAACGATGTAATTTCGCCCGATTGATAGGTCGCGTTTGCGCGTAATCTAAACATCAACCAATCAAATTTTTGTAAGTCAAAGATTAGGGTTAACGTTTGTACTACGTTTAAACGGTTCATTATTGTGATATTTTGATTAGGATTAATCACAGACCTGCCTTTTTTTTCCATTTCTTCCAACGTAATGTAAAGACATTAACAATCAAGGACGCACACCAAGAAGGGTATTATATGAACTTTATCAGTGTTGGCTATAACCATAGAGAAATAAAAAATAAGAGAGGTGTTAAACGTGTAGTGTTCTGTGGCACAGAGTTACTACTAGCGCCTACCTTAGGTGAGTTCGGCTTGCCCGCTCCTTCAACACTTTTAACAATTTTAGCTCTAAAGTCGTTCGGGTACAACCAGTTAGAGCAGATAGTGTCAACTCCGTGAAGTTCGGGTGCGTAAAAGCAGCGTTAAAAGAGTTAACTCCACAAACCCTACCCTCGAAAGGTAGTGTTTGTGGTGTAGGCTTGCGCAGTCATACAAATTTAATTTTTTTTGGTTAGGTTAGGTCAGGGTTAGGTAGAATCGGGTAGATGCTAGGGATGGCGATTCTTTCCAAAAAAGATCGATTTTTAAATCGATTCGAATCGTAATCTGATGAATCGATTCATAAAAAAATCGAGGTCTATAAGATCGATTTCTAAAAAATCGATTTTTTTCAAGTTTTTATTTACAATGTAAATATAAATCCATTTTATGAAAAACAAGAAAGATACCATAATAAACAATCTCTGGGATCTCTTATCAGTAAAATCATTCGATAATAACAATTATTTTTATTACCTATTTATTTTCTAAATGTATTTGTTACATTAAAAAGTTAAGAAAATAGATAATATAGCTTATAGTTCCCAAAACCAAACCAGAAAAAATCGAATGTCGATTTTCAAGGGTGAAATATCGATTCACTGAATCGATTCAGTACAACATATCGATTTAAAAAATCGATTTATTTGGTCCTACGAATCGATTTTTCGATTAATCGATTACAGATCGCCATCCCTAGTAGATGCTATAATTGTTGTTTTTGAATTTTATATTTTTGTAACAAAAACAGAGTTCAATTAAACTTTTTCAGTAGATTTTATTGAGATAATGGCTACTAGTATTTCAAAGCAAACTCATGATCCCGTTTACGAAAGCGGTAACCAGATATTTTACCAAGATGGTAAAATTTTGTTGCAAGAGAAAAAGAGTAAGTTTGCACAAAATATAGATTTCTTATAAGTATCTTACTGGTGATAGAAGATGATTATCTCATTTGTACCATTCCAGCTGGAGAAATGATTTATGTAGCACTAACAGAGGAAGTTGCAAGGACATTCGATATGCAGTTAGAGGGTGATGCTCCAGACATAGATTCAAATGAAGAAAATGTTGCTACAGCTGATGAATCGGTAGATTTAACCAAATTATGGACACGTGAAAGAACAATTTTTTTTTGGAACTATTGAAACATTTATTAAACGTCTCGAGGCAGAAGTAAAAAAACATGTGTGGGAAGAGATTTCAAAAAGGTGCAATGAAATATTGGGCATAAATATTACTTACAAGCAAGCTGAATCAAAATGGAAAAGCTTAAAACGAACATATAAAAGTGTTCTCCTGCATAATAAAGTAGGAATTATAAACTTTACGTTCGCGTTCAGTTTGTAGTTGGCAGTTGGCAGTTTAGTTCAGTTGAAGTTGGACTAAAGGAATCCCACAATTACGTTTATAAAGTCAGTACGCGTTCAGTTCGCAGTTTCCATTACGCCCGTTACGCTGCATCCGCGTTCGAGATGGCCAAGATTTAAGTTGGCAGTTGGCAGTTCAGGTATAAACCAATCAAAATTAAGGTTATGCACCACGTGAAAAACGTCATTGTCCAATGTTTACTTTACTCTTCACTTCTAAAACGGTTTTTTCTTTGTTTTGTTTAGGTGTGTTCACGGACTCGGTGGGTGTTTTCTCAATATTCTTTTTTTTACTGAAAAAAATGTCGGTTACTCTATCAAAATTGTCAAAATAATTTTTAACCAATCAAATCACTAACTACCAAATAAAAGTTGTGAGGTTTATAAATACAAAAATTTACCAACTGCAGAATGGAAACGACGCGAACGTCGCCAACTGCGAACTGAACGCGAACGTAAAGTTTATAATTCCCCCTTAACACTTCAGGAAAAAAGAGAAGGCATTGGGAGTATTTTAACAAAATTCATTGCTTCATGTATAAACGACCTGAAATTACCCCAATGGCAACATGCAGTAGCTTTTCTGGTTTGCAGAGTAAAGCCAACAGTAACATTGGTACAAGAGGTCACATAACACCTACAAGTAGCAGTGGAATAACCTCGGAAAATGCAATATTGAATGAGTCAAACTCAGATTTTGAGACAAGCACACCTCAAAGTTCTTTTAGCAGAAAAAGACGCAATAGTGAGGTAAGTAATGGTAAATCTTTTTATGTAAAGAAAGGTTAGAGTACCTTCCTAAATAAGTTATAACATAGTCTTTAGGTATGTTTTTTAGATGCAGGTTAAGTACATTTCTAGATATTATATCATTGAGGTTTTATCTTTATGACATGATAGCAATGTAGAGCTTTTTATTTTTCCTTTTTTGGCCATATTTTTCACATCACTAGAAACACGCTAAGAAAAATCAAAATGTTGACCTGTATACTGTCCTAAAATCAAAGAACCTGCTGCAACAATATACATATCTCGAAGCATACTTTAGCCACATATACCTTGCTCTAAATCTTTTTTCCAGCACACATGATTTATTTATAAACATTTGTTCCAACAATCTTCTTGTATTGTTAACAATACTGCTTTATATGTGCTATTTAAAAAAAAATTGGAACAATGTATTTAATATACTTAACATTTGTTTGTGAAAATGTATGACATACATTTGTATAGCAGATATACATGTTCTGAAATTGTGGGATAAGCTCAATCAGCTTGACAATCGGTTTTTAATATTAATGATTATTTAATTTATTTTAGGTCTCTAAACGACACTCAGAAAAAATGGCAAGGTAAGACAGATTTAATAACCTTTTTGAGAAAATGGTAGAAAAAATGTAGTTTTCCTGCAGAACTGAAGCAAAAGTTTTATGTTTGGATTAAAAATAATTTTTTATTAGTGTAAGTTCCTGTTATTGGTTTTCATTTCCTTTAAAGGTAGTTTTTAAACTTGTGGTTTTAAAATACAACTAGTTTGTTTGTTAAGCTTATAAACATTATGTTAATGTTATAATAGCATTTATTTTCTTTTATAGGTATAGCATATTCAAACATATTCTAAATAATGTACTCTGTACTAGGTTGGTAAAATAAAATACAAATGTGTTTGTTTATAAGTTAACTTTATATTTATTTATTGTTGCCTATCCCTATTGTTTTGCAGCATTGGCAAATAATTACATATGTTATTTCTTATTGCTAAAGCAATGCGGTTATTCAAATCTGCATCAAAATCTCTATAATTATGTGGATCATTGTTCCTTTCTTCTTCAACTTCGTGTACCAAATTCATTATTTCATCTGCAGCATCACCATTTGAAATACATATGTTATGAAACACACAGCTTGTAACGATTAAAAGACTTGCTAAGTCCATTCTTTTGGTCTCTAAAAATTTTAATCTTCTAAATCTTCCCTTCAGATAGGCAAACGAATTTTCAATTGAAACACGAGCTTTACTTAATAAAATATTAAACATTTTTTCACGTGGGGTCAGCATCCTATTGTTTTTATAGGAAGTTAAAAGAAATGTACATAGTCTATAAGCCAAATCACCAACTAAATGACTGTCTTCATAAAATTCAACTTCTTCATTTGTCACACGTACCTTGCAACAATAGTGAGTGAAAGCCTGAAAAAATAATTCAAATATTTAGCCTTACCGAATGTTGGAAATAAAAAAATTACAAAAACAAACCTTTTCTATATACATAAGAATTAGGATAATCTTTAGGTGCAATAATGCGTATGTGGCTTCCATCGATGCAGCCTATTATTCCTGAAAAAGTACAAAAATCACAGTATCAGCTATTATTTCAACAATTCTCAGGCATTGTTAAAGAATAGGCACTTATAGTGGTTCAAAAAGACTTGAAACAGAGTGCTACTACACTAACCTGGAAAACCATGAGTGGAAAAACTATTTCTAATTTCCTGCTGCCTTTCTCTGTTAGGCCACGATATAACTTTGAAAACCTTATTAACTTTTAGAACCAAATTGCAAGTCCGATACAGAATGTCCCAACATGTTGATTTCGATACTCCGAATCTTTCAGCAATTGATCTACAAAAAGTCATTAATAACAAATATATCAGAGATATGTTTTTCTGCATATTCTAGCTACCTTAAGCTTTCCATGTTTGCAAGGTACCAAATGGTAATCATCAGTTCCTTTTCCACAGTTGTTTTCGGAATACCACTATGAAAATAATTTTCATCCTGAAGAATTTGGTAACATTTACTTAATAGGTCTTCAAAAGTATGCACGTTTAGTCTAAAGTTTTGTTTAAACTGCTGGTCTGATAAAAAAAGGCACCGTGATTTCTGCATAATTATCGACTTTTTCCAAAACTTCATCATCTTCAGATGAAGAATGAAAATAAATATTTTTAGCAAATTCAACTAATGGTAGTTTAGGGTCCATGATACAGTTTTATACTATTTTCTTTAATCCCCCCAAAGCAAAGATGTTTAGGTTATGTATGCTGTTTTGTTTTTTTTGCTCGAAACTGTCCGGGTCTGAACATTCTACTCCATTAACTCTGTAATCACGTGACGCCGATCTGCTCTGTATCCACTCCTGCTCCTTTTTGACAAGCCGAACTCACCTCTTGGCTACAGGTATGAGCTATCACTTAAGACGCGCGCTTTTTGAATTTTTAAGCTTTCAGGATACGCGTAATATTGTACAATATTTGCAATTAAATGATTTTGCACTTTAATATTTACTTTTTAGTCTTTTAAGTCGAGGCTTAAAAGACGTTAAAATTAAAAATCTACTTTTTTAACTTACCTATGATAAATGATAATGAATCCTGTGATAATAACTAATTCTAATAATTAGAATAGTTGATGCACTTTGCAGAAATGCCAAGAAATTAATAAATTGAAAAATTCCAACGATAAATATCAAATGTAAATAATGTTGAAAATTTGAAAATGACAAGTTTCGTGTAGTGGGAGGAAGGGTTTGTTAGTTCAGCTAGTTGCGGTGAAGCGCCATGCGCTACAGGTTGCGCACAAAGTTTGTGCCAGCTCCTTCCATATGTTTTAAAACCTCTCTTATTATTTCTCTATGGCTATAACTATTCAGTAAGTAAAAAAAATGTCAACACCTATTTAGAAGAAACATCTAATCTTTTTATTTCATTTACAGTTCTGATTATGTAATTAAAACGAAGCCTGATGTAACTGCCCGCACAGGTCCAAATAATTTTCATATAGCAGTGTTCGCTATAACTATTTAGTAAGTAAAAAAATGTCGACACCTATTTAGAAGAAACTTCTAATCTTTTTATTTCATTTAGTTCTGATAAAATGGATTCCAAGATAGAATGGATTATTTAAAACTTTTGTTGAAATGAGTGAAATAATTTTGTTAGTAAAAATATTTATTTAGAGTATTTAAAATTAAAAATGTTTTTTTTCAGTCTTTATAACTATATGGATAAGTACCCCTTTGTGAGTATAGAATCGTAAAAAATGGGTAATTTTATAAACTTTTTATTTTCTTTTTGGTCTGAGGAGAAATGGAAGAGAGAAGAGGAGAAAAATGGAAGATGAATTTCAGTTGCTATATGTATTAATAAATATGAAGACAAATACATTAAACGTAATGTAATAATAATTTTATTTATTTTTATACAATATTTTTGTTTCTTTTCAATAAAAACAAACCTACACCTATTTTTGAATAATTAATAAGCGTCATTGAAAAAGCAGACATGTCTGTTTATTGCTATAATAAACATTTTTATAGTTTACCTAATTACTTAGCATTTCTTTCTGTATTATAATTAATATAAAAATTACCTACTTACTCTGTACTTCAAATTTGTAATTCTACAATTAAACAAACAGATTGCCTAAACGATTTGTTTCTTTTCAATAAAAAAAAGACATTTTTGCTATAATTTACTTGAATAATTAAGATTAAGAAGAATCAATGGAAAAACAGGCATGTCCGTTCATTACAAACTGGAGGAAAACTGCAAAAAGTATTTAGAACATTTCAATACATCACCTGGAAAAATTGAAGATCAAAAATATATAGGTTACATTTTTATTCCTGTGTTTCGAAAATAAAAGATTACAACAGTATAGAATAGAATACGAAATGTCTATTTTGGTCAATTAGTAGAATGCAATTATTACTATTAGGTACCAATGTAGTTTTGTCACTGCTCGGGAGGCCGATGTATGTATGCCGATGCAGTCTATGGTTGTGTACAGGTCCCCGGAGGAAACAAAAGGCCCCGATATAGGGATCAATAAATATAAGGCACTTTGTGTAGAATCACTAGCAATAGCTAAAAATATTTGTGGTTTATTTTACACCTATAGGCACTAAACACGTTACTTGTGATGGAGCACATGTGGAGTAAATATAATAAAGAGTATTTACAAAGCACAAATTTACTTTTTCAGCATGAGATTTTATTATAACCACCTACAAATACTAACAAGCTATACTATAAACAATAATAAAGAATTTGAAATATTTTTATGGACACAAAACCGTCGTGATCTGTCATTGAAGTTCCAAGAGTGCCATCAATCAAGACGGTGGAACGGCTGAACTAATGCAGAAAGTTGTTCGTTTCCAAAATTTTGTGTGCAACAAATCTCAAAAAATATAATGATTTGATATTTCATATTTTCAGAATGGAATTCTCTAGGCTTTCTTTTGGGGATCAGATTTTAGCGTTCAAATTGGTGACTACAAATTGTCAAAACTGTCAAAATCACACTTAATGGCTAATATCTTATCTTTTTATAACAATATACCTAAAAACAGGAAGCAATTTATACAAAGTAATGTGTAGAAGTGGCCGATATTGATAAAATTCCTCATAAACTTGTGGTTTCGTGATATTTCAAACAGTTTTGTACACATAATTATAAATAAATATTTGTTTTTTTTTCAATCACAGCACACAAAATGGCATTCTCTCCTAAACAGCCGTGCTCGGGAAAAGGCAGTAAAGGGTGAAAAATAAGAACTTCATCTATTACGCTGATACTATATAAATTTAATTAATTTGAAATATTTGAGAAGCTTAAAAATAATTACCAGTTCTAGGATGTTATTATTGATTCATTTCTTAATTGTTGAGTAGAAAATAATAATAGGCATGACGACTGATTTTGAAAAACTGCTCCACGATGTTTGCACGCATAAGCTTTATCCAAAAAAATAAAGGAGAAAATCACGTTTTTAAAATGCGATTCAAATTTCGCGCCAAAACGTTTGAATAGTAATGGCGTTTCTATGACGTCACACATCTGAAAATACCTCAAAAATATTTCACCGTTTGCAAATTAAAAATTTATTTGATTACTAATTTGAATTATTTTGTGTGATAATCATGAATTATATAACGAGTAAATATCATTTAAACGATGCAAAACCAGAAAATACGATAAAAGTTTGAACGATACACAAAAGGTTGACGTCACACGTTTGTGATCGGTGTTTTAGCTAAGATGGCGGATTGTCATATTTGGTATTTGTATTTTTACTAAAATAAATATAACCAGAATTGTAATGTAAAAATAAGTTATTGCTATAGAATCTTTGTAATCTATACAATGATTTCAAATCATTATTTCAGTTATTCTTAGGCTACATTCATAATCAATTCGCTGGCCAAGTGGCACTTTGGCACGCAAGCTAAGCAAATCTATTTCAGTGTGATCGTTCACAAAGCAATTTGGCGTCAGAGTTGAAGTTGAAGTCGTCGAAATTTTTTGCAAGCTGCAAACTTTCACTTCGCCTTGCACTTCGTGCCGGCTATGGGACATGCGCATTAATTTTTGTTATTTGTTTTTTGGTATATCTGACATCTGTCTGATAGTCCATCACTACTAAACTCCAGTATATACTGCTGTAAAAAATAAATCCAAATTATATATTATAACCTCTAACCTCAGACTGAACTAAATACAGACAGAATCATGCTTCGACCATATGTTGAAGAAATCCTTACAATTATTTAGGTACGAACGCGCTTGCGTTAAAGTCGACTTTGAAGTTATTGTGAAAGGCAAATTTCGTGCCGACTTGCGTGCGAAAGTGCCACTTGGCCAGCGAATTGATTACGAATGTAGCTAGTGATTGTCATCATCCCTATTTCAGGGATGCCAAATATCTATAAGTATAAGTCGTGAGATTTCTGAATAATATTGGAAATTATGTGTTGTCATACCTAGAATTATGATTTGTTCCGGACCTGAAGCAAGTTCCTACCTGTGTGTGGATTGTGATGTAGTTAATCTAAGTTCCCAACTTCTTACCAGAGATAAGTAATGAACGAGAGGCGCACGTCAATGCTGTAATTGGAAAATATACTTTTCATCATGGTTTTGTAATCCATCAGTAGATGGAACCAGTGCTGGAATTTTTTCGAGTTTTTGTGAATATTGTGATTTCATTATGAATTTATTATTCAGGAATACATTAACATTGTCAGAATCGGAACACAAGTGTGAATATATAAACTGTGAAAGGACACGTCGCCAAAAGTTCAATCAAAATGTTACTATGCCTCATTGTTTGGTACATAAAAATAAAAAGTAAAGTTGAATCATGCGATGTTTTATTAATAAAATCTTGGTAATATTCAATTCCTACATCATAATAGATTGTTGAAAGGACTTCAGCAATACAAAAGCAACAGTGGCGGATAGAAAAGTCGATTATCAAAATCAACAAACGGACCAAAAGATATTAGCACTTATTAATGACAATCAATGTTATCTTCATTCAACTTCCAAATGACATCAAATTAATGTCAGTTGAAATTAAGAATTCCGAAACAAGAAATTTCCTTCATCGCCCTATGGCAACACTTCTTTACAATCAACAAAATTCAGAAAATTAGTACTATGTGGCAGGTAGGTATAATGGGAATAATTGAGTTTTAACAGATTATTAAATGATAAGAAATTCCACAACAGAAAATAAACGTATATATTAGGTAATCTACCGGTTTCACAAATTACATTTGAATCATAAGGAGATTATTATTATTAAAATTGATTAGTAATAATACTCCTGATGAAGCAAATGCAATTCATGAAAGCAGTAGAGTATCTAATATATTTTTATTTTCGATTGTGAATAGGCTATTTTTGGATTATGGAAAGATTCACGTAGTAGGGGTTGAAATAACTGATTTAAATCATATGACATTAGATTTCATAACAAATCAAAAAACGACCAAAATATGGAAATGTAGGAGGGGGCATGGGTAAATTGGAATTTGTAAACAAGGGAGTAACGAGATATCAGTGGAATGGAAGTTTTTTATTTAAAACAACTGAAATCAGTTTTTATATGTATTTTTTTAATTTACAATATTTCATCATTTATTACTCGTTATTCTATGAGCAGCTACTAATTACATTAAAGCCGTATCTATCTACTTCAAACCATTTACTGTTTAGACCCTTACTTTGTGGAATCTGCACATATTACCTAATGTTATAAATGAAACTATTTGTTTCTAATTCCACTATTTAATGAAAAATTATGAAAATATTATATTGATAATTATTTCGATATTGACATATATCATCGTCAGAATGACAGAAGTTACATTTGATGTTTAATATGTTTAATATTTTGGCTAGGCCAAATAGTGATTGATCTATCTTGTGATTTACTCAACATATATATACACTGTGTTCATTTGAAAAGGACCCACCCTCAATATTTCATAAATGGGACATATTAGAAGGAAATGCCGAAACACACCACTTTTAACTTGAGGGGGACACTTTTTTGGGCTAATGTCATAAACGTCAGATTCACCCCCTCCCTACTGGAGACACCCCTTACATTTTTTCAAATGGCATTAGGTATCAAGTCACACCTCATTTGAAAGGTCTGGTAAATCTCTATTCAATCAACTCTTTTTACAACTTTTATTGCCTGAATGTTAACGGTGGTCACTTTGCACACATGATTAAATAGCAGTTTTTTCTTGTTAACAGTTGTCTTTTTACTATTTGTAAATTTTTTATTATTTAAAGAGTCTTTCTATCATAACACAATACGGGGGCATACGAAAAATTGAAAGAGAGTCAATTTTAAACAACGATTAATCAACAGTGGAAGACTGGTATCAAAGGCAAAACAAAATGATTGAATAGAGATTTACCAGACCTTTTAAATGAGGTGTGACTTGATACCTAATGCCATTTGAAAAAATGTAAGGGGTGTCTCCAGTAGGGAGGGGGTGAATCTGACGTTTGACATTAGCGCCAAAAAGTGTCCCCCTCAAGTTAAAAGTGGACGTGTTTCGGCATTTCCTTCTAATATGTCCCATTTTTTAAATATTAAGGGTGGGTCCTTTTCAAATGAACACAGTGTATATATATATATTAGACTGATTCAAAAAAAATTATGAATTTTTTTTTCTTAATTATATCGAAAATATTGTTGGAAATGACAAAAGAGAAATACTGTGAAAGTTTAAGCTCTTAATATTAATATTAAGAGGTGCCGCATCGCAAATTTCGATTTTCCATTTAAATAACATGGGAGCAATATTCTCTTGCACTTTGAAATTTCATAGCTCACGTTGGTGACAATACTTCGGAATGACCAAGGTATATTCTTGTAGAAAATTGAACGCTCTACAAAAAAGGTCTCTTACAATTTTTTGATATATTTATTCCTTCAAAAGTTCAAGTTATAATTTTTAGGTTAAAATATTTTTAGTTCAATGCAAATAACTTAGGACCTGTAAAAAATATCGAAAACTTTTATAGAGATGAGTTATAGAAAATAGAATGCTCTCCAAAAAATGTCCCATAAAATTTTCTCATAAAGTTTATGGTGGCGTAAAAAATGGAAAAATATTAAAATTTGTCCTAAGTTCAACTTTGACCTCGAATAACTTTTGAAGGAATAAATATATCAAAAAATTGTAAGAGACCTTTTTTGTAGAACGTTCAATTTTCTACAAGAATATACCTTGGTCATTCCGAAGTATTGTCACCAACGTGAGCTATGAAATTCCAAAGTGCAAGAGAATATTGTTCCCATGTTATTTAAATGGAAAATCGAAATTTGCGATGCGGCACCCCTTAATATTAATATTAAGAGCTTAAACTTTCACAGTATTTATTTTTTGTCATTTCCAACAATATTTTCGATATAATTAAGAAAAAAATTTTTTTTGAATCAGTCTAATATATATATATATATATATATATATATATATATACATGAATAGAAAAAAGGAGAGAATATGATATTACAAATATTAAAGCTTTTTTCTATTCATATATATTACATCAATCACAAGATAGATCACTCTTTAGTCTAGCCAAAATATTAAACATCAGGTAGGCATCACATTAAATGTAACTACCGACATTCTGACGATTTGTCGATATCATGTCAATATCGAAATAATTATGAATAAGTATCTTAAGAGTTTTAATAATTTTTTCATTGAATAGTGGAATTGATTAGAAACAGTAAGTTTCATTTATAAGAGTAATATGTGTAGATTTCACAAAGTGAGAATCCAAACAGTAAATTCAATTTCATCACTTAGTTTTCTTTGACTGATTGTTTATCCACGCTTTCACAGTTTGACTGCTTCTTTGCTTTAATTCAGGATACTTTGAAATAACTTCTCCACACTGAGCCAAAGATGGTAAAGTTTTCGATTTAATGTGTTTTGCAAAAACTGTCTGTAAAATAGTTTTCTCTGGTGTTGTCCAATATATTACAGGACCTAGAAATGATGATATTATGTATTCATAATTCTGATAAAGGTAATTCAACCAAATAAACTCCAATTATATTATACTGGACGGTATTATAAAAGCTATAATAGTGAGTAGCCCCGAAATCTTTGCATAAAATGACCACAGACTCCTGATCCCAAAATATGACGAATTGTATATTATTTTAGGAAGAATATTCAGTTGATTATTATTAGCTTAAATTACAATATCCTCTCAAATTTATATCAAAAATATTCAGTAATATTGATATTTTCTCCTTCGAGAGACTATGGAATCTTTTTATAGACATCACATTTCAGAGCACCCAGTATATGCTCAATATTATGATAAGATGTATCTGTACTATAGGGTAACAATTAATCAGAATAGTTTTTGAATCTGCTGTTACTTGCTAGTCAAATTTTGTAATACAATTTTAATTATTTCATGTTTCTATTCATGTTCCCATGGAACAGAGAGTGCTCGTGATAATTTTATATCTGTACTCATTGTTCTTTGACGTGTTTTTTATTCATATTTCAAATGGAGAGTGAATAAAGTTTATAAGTATATATTCAAAAAATCAGCATACCCTTACGTCTGCGACAATTTGGTTCAACTTTTCTTCGTTTCTGAATCTGGTTTGATATCCAAGACTTCAATTGTATGGCATTTCTGTTTTTCAAGATAGGAGAATCTGAAATATATTTTGACAGAGACTCTATTGATGGCAAAGTTTGGCTTCCAATGCTTTGCCTGAATGTTTCTAAAACGTGATCTTTCTTCGTCAGACCAAGAAGTTCGTTTGACATATCCTACAGGAGAAACTGCAAAAAATAACCAATCAAAGTAACACATAACCGTTAATACCAAAGCTTAAAGAATAAACATTGGGTGTTCCATATTTTGACAAATTTTCATTTATTGCAATTGAAAATTTTACTATTTCATGCAAATACAGATACTCAAAAAGTTATGATACATTTTGTCTATATTCATGTTAATATTTAATTCATAATAAAAAAAAATCCGCACCTGATCTTTTTCTTTTCTTGCTGCGTTTTGTCACGTTCTTTGCTTCATCTTCAATAGTTGAACAATGTTCAGTCAACATATCATCCGAATTTTCGTAATTCATGCTATTGAAATCTGAAAAATTCATTCACCTATACATAAAAATTCTAAGCTATATTATTATATTCAATTAGGAGATAATCATTAAAACATGACATTTCTTCACATCAGTTGTTTTATATTAAATATTCAAATCATTCAAATGATATAAATTAACTCCGTTGTGAATAATCAAATTTTTTTTCAAAATATTACAGATTCGAAAAAATTGTGTTTGTGAAGTAGGTACCTACCTGAAGAATATTCCATAGGAACTTCATTTTCAATAGTATCAACATCTGATGACGCCTCCAGTTGATCATCAATACCTAGAAAGACAATAAAGAATACAGGATACTTACATAGATCTCAAAATGTACACCGTCTTCATTTTGAGGTTCCAAGATTAATATCAATATGTGCAGTCTTAAGCTTTCCTTACATAGGTAGAGTGTGTCTACGAAAGTTGGCTACTTATGGAAAACTTTTTTATTATTAGTTTTATCAAAAAAATGCATTCTTTATAAAAAGTTCTACATGTTCTAAAACCCAATTTTTTTTATTCGGTTATTTAACGTCGGTCTATTTCTGCAACTCAGGCTAATCACCGACGCCGGGAACACTCTTCCCCTAACCGGAAATTTTGCCAAATCCACTAGTGTTCCAACCAGTGGTAGGGATCTTTATCGAGCCCAACATCCATGGACTCGGGACCTCGGTTTTACGTCTCATCCGAAAGACGGCATATCTACTTTATACCTCGTGCTCATTGGTATAATGCCTACGAGCTGTGATATGCTACTGACCCTAGTAATCTAAAGTGTTTCGCTGCAGGCTGTGCGGGCTCTACGACGGTGTTTCCCCAGTGGTCACCCATCCAAGTACTAACCTCGCTCGACCTTGCTTGGTTATGATTATCGCATCAGAAGCGTTCCACTACAAAGCTGGGCCGACGCCCAACCCAAAATTCAACTATCAGATTTTAAATTGTATCAGTCACATACGGTTTGTTGAAAAAAATTATTTTTGATCAAGAGTAAAGTACCTTTATTTTTGACCGTATTATGGAAAATCTTTAAAAAGAAAACATGTTGAGGAATGAAAATAATTTTCAAATATTCAATATTGTTTATTAACAATACCATTTTTTTTCAACATTTTCTCTGTGATAACATTGAACATTGAAAGTTTAAGTTATAACGTTGATGTATTACATGTAATAGTTCATAAATTTTATAAAATAAATCTCAAATAAACCTTTATCTAGAAATCTACTACCATCAATAAAAATAAACTTACACTCCCAATGTTATCGCAGAAAAAATGTTAAAAAGTTTTTTTATAGTAAATGAACAATATTGCATATTTGAAAATTATTTTCATTCCTTAACATCTTTTCTTATCAAGAATTTTCCATATGGGCAAAAATAAAGGTACTTTACAAAAATAATTTCTTCAACAAACCACGTACTTATATGACTGATACAATTTAATATCTGATAGTTGACTTTTGGGACCTAGAATATGCAGAACTTTTTATAAAAAACATGTATTTGATAAAACTGATAATAAAAAAGTTTTCTATATTTAGAGGCAGCTTACGTACACACTGTATCAATAAAAATATATAATTTATGAGGATCTATTGATTGGTGTGAACGTACACATATCCAATGATCAGCACTGAAAAAAAAATGGATGCATCCTATGAAATATTTCATAACTTCCACAAATGAAGATGTTGAGGGTTATAACCCTAAATGAAAAACACTCTTAGGCGCTATATACATATTTACTACAATCCTTTACTTTCTTAATCGTGGCAGTTATCAAATGTGATGCATAATTTTTTTTAGTGTATATCTGTGAAAATGGCTAGTTTCACACTTGTGTTTCACTGATGGTCAATTCTGACTAATTTTATATTTATTATACAGGGTGTCACAGAATTCCTAACTTTCAGAAATGACAAAAGGCACTAAAATAAACATTTTTTATTAATAAACTAGTGTCCAGAAATTCTTCAGTTATTTCGAAGAATTCGGCAGTCTACACATCGTTAAAACTTGTGTATCGAAAATGGTGGTCGTAACTTCGAACAATTTCTATAAATTGAATTTACTGTTTGGACCCTTACTTTGTGGAATCTACTCATATTAATGTTATAACATTAATTTTTATAAAGTTTGATGCAGTATTATTTTTAACATAATGTTTCTTAACTGAATTGCTTCAATTTAGTAAGTAACTACTCTTTTCTGATGTAATTGTTTTTAAAGATTTCTAGTTTATCTTGACAACGAGAAATTTCCGGACACTAGTTTATTGATAAAAAATGTTTATTCAAGTGCCCTCTGTCATTTCTGAAAATTAGGAATAGTTATTCTGTGACACCCCGTATATTATCTGAAGTAGGTATAATTGAAATTAATGAAATATTCAAAATCAATATAATGGAACCAAATGTATAAATAATATCAATGCTCACTTGTGTTTACACCACATCCTTTTTCTAGTAATCTGGACATTCTGACAATATCTCTTGTTGCAACAGGGATTTTGTAATGCTCTTCATGAATTTTTCGGGCATGGCCCATAAAATTTGCAATGTCATCTACTTCACTATCTTTGAAATTATTTAAAATGGGTACAGTCGTAGCAAATTGTTTCCGTAATTCAGTTCCTCTCAAAGCCAATGGTGCTTCAGCACCACATTGAGTGGAAAATGCTCTTAACAGAGCACATGAGTCCAAATGTTTTTCTCCATCAGATCCTGGTAGCCCAAAAACATACACATTATTCTTAGATACTCCAGCTTCTCTTCGATATTTAATTATGGTCTTGACACAATTCAACAACTCACCATGTAATAGAACAGGCACTGGACGTCCCCTTTTACCTCTTATTACAAATCTGACATATTTCTGAGCAGATTCTCTCTCAGTTGAAGAAAGTGATTTTTTATACATTCGCAAGTCTTTTGGATGTATAGATTCATAGGCCTCAAAATCTTCAATAGTCAAGCGTTCCATCTCTCCAGATCGTCTCCTATTGAAGATTTGTATGGATGTTAACGTACACATTGCTAAATTTTTCCATGCATACATATCAAATCCTTTCTGAAGTATTTGCAAATATTTATATCTTTCGTTACTCAAGAAATCATTTAGCTTATGGATGTCTTCTTGTAACGGTAATATGATTTTTTTATGTCTTTTTCTATCCAATTGATTTTCTTCAACTGTTTTGTTTATGGATGATGTATAGTCTTCTTCAAGAATGCTCAGAAAGTTGTTAGTTTTTTTCACTCCTTCTTCATCATTTTTTTTTATATATTGATTCTTCAAAAGCTTTGCACATTTTTTTAATAGGGTACCATATTCAAATGCAGTTGCTGGAGATTTGTATTTCTGAATATCTGGATTATAAACTGCAACGTTATTAACGGCATAAATGACATCATCATAGTTTGAAGGAGTGAGCACAGAAGCAAAATCAGTAATGGTGGGATTGATTTCTTTCACTGCTAACATTAACCTACCTATTAATCGTAATTTTGATCTGATCATTTTATAAAGATGTGGTTTCCTGTATTTCTCAGTTAGCTTATTTCCGAAGAGAATCGCCAACTCATGATAGCGGATTACTTTTGTTATCATATCATCCCTCAATCTTGGAAAAACTTTGTTCTTCAGCACTGAAGTAGCCTTATGATGGATTCGCCCATGTACAATATTGGATTTAATAGACAAAGATTTGTCATAAGAAACACATTTTGGATCACATTTGACAAAATGCCTCCTTATGGTTTTTTTCGAGTAGAACCCTTTGCATGATGGACAAACTTTATAGTGTTCTGGATCTCGGTCATGTTCTTTAGTAGGTCTTCTGGAAACGATAAGAACGCCTGTATTGAGGTGGGAGACATTATGCATGAATGTGCCCTTCTTTCTGATCACTTCTATCATGTTTTTCCGCTCAGAACATCCTATAAAATTCAATGTTATCAGTAATATCAATAAAATTGCTAACATGCATACCTTTAGGTAACAAAGAAAGTTCAATAACTTCCTTCTCACTCTTGTGTTTGACTTCCAAATGTCTCGCAAACTTGCATATAAGTTTCTTACAATAAATGCAGAAATATTTCTTGAATTTGTCATCAGATTTTGGAACTTTCTTTATACATATTTCGTGTGATGTATTTACTATTTTGTCACATTCTTCGTTTGATTCTTCAGGATGGGGCTGATTGTTCTATGGGAAATAAAAGCATTTCCATCATTTAATAAGTCATGAATATTTAAAAATTGAGTGTGGTTTAATGCCTCAAATATTCCAAGGCAAAAATTGGAAGAAAGTCAACGAATCAATAAGTTACAAAGAAATACTAGAAAATTTTGATAGTGAATATTGCTAATCTAGAAAATGAAATCATAATTATGTTGAATAAATTAGGTGTTTTGTATATTGTCGCAAATGATTATTTAATGAGCAAATTATATACTAAAAAACAGGATACCCATTTTTTTATGAGATAGTTAAAACAAAATGCATCATTTCACTCACCCCAAATGTAAATTTCACAGTGCATCTTCTTCTCGCTGAAATTAGTGAAATATACATTAAGATATATGCAGATACAAAATTGAGATACAGCAAGCCATTTTGCAAAAAAAAACAACATTCTGAAATAGCATAATACCTACCTATGATGTTATTGTTCATTTCACCTGAATTGGTATGTTGCAGGTCTAACTCGTTATCTGATGTATCATCTTCAGAGTCTTCCTCCGGACTGTATATTTTATCTTTCACAATGTCATCATCATCCTCATCGAAATCAAGATTGATATCATCTTTTAGTTGATATAAGTCTGGGGGGAGACTATATCTATCTGATGAAATAGGTGCAGGAGTTTTTGACAAATCTACAACAAATAAATCTTTACCTAAAAGTTAAATTGATATAAAAAGGACTTACAAACCCAAGGGCCACCAGTACCCAATGATTCCTTCAATCTCTTAAGCATTCCATAATCGTCTAGAAAGATTTATTATTAAGATACCTTTTAATTATTACTAAAAAATGCCTATAGTAAGCATTGAAATATTATAGATAGATATTTATTGGCCTAAACATATAGAACAAGTCAGAAACTGTAACTTCATTTAACTGAAAGCGATCCTTGAAAATCATACATACTATCAGTTACATATTCATAAATTCATATATTAGCAACACAATACTTCTGGACTGATTTTTATCAGAATTAATTTCTTTATCTATTTAAAAATAAGTATCAATAAATTACAAGAGATTTACTCCGACACCTCTCATCTTTGAAAAAATATTTCAAACAAAATTGTTGAACACTGTCTTCAGAAGAAACAACTATACTTCTGGCTAAATACCTTGACAATAATTGAAAAACACTTCAACAATGCCAAAGCCAGTATGTAAGTGATGTGACTTTTGGTTGTAAATCAAATGTATATGCTTCGTCGAGGCATATAGCCAAGAGAGTAATTGTTTCTTGTTATTTGTTAGAAATATTTTTTTAAACATGAGAGGTGTCAGAGTAAATCTCTAGTAGTTTATTAATAATTATTAGAGGCACCTCATAGAATAATTTAATCTTTGAAATATTTAAAAATAGATTCACTTCTTCCCTATTACCAAATTATAACTTACCTGAACAACACAACAATTTTGCAGCATATCTGCATGATTTGTATGGTGCATCTACTAAATTCGAATTTCTGTGCCTGACAGAACTTGCCTTGGTGACATGGTAGATTCCGTCATCCAAAAACTGCACCAATGCAAACATACCACTTAGAATAATGAGTCTGAAATTAACAATACATGTAAAAAGAAAATAATCGAGATAATAATGCAGGTGTTAGGTAGGAAATCATAGGAAAAAGTTATAAAATTTAATAATTAGGTAGGTATTATGAACAATTCTATCGAAAGCTTGTACAAACTTCAATGCCTTGTTTGGTTATTAAAAAAAAGAGGCAAACATATTTAAATTATTGGGAGATTGCAACTGAATATCGATTTTTCCTCTCCCACATTATATGTATACAGGATGGATGAGAACTCAGAACTAGTTTATCCAAATTTCTTGAACGAAATATCCTGTATAAATTAATGACGGCTTCAACACACTTTTCTACATATTATATCAATCATTCTCTATACCTAAATTTATTTATTTTCATGATATTCCCATTATACTTATTCTTTAGAGATTAGTTCTTTGTTGTTTTTTCTTCAAGTCCTATTTTGTTAATAATTTTACTTTAGAAACAAGTAACACTACAAATTCTATATTCTGAAGACAACTATTATTTGAACCAGTGAGTGAAAAAAGAATATAACTACAAAAATGTGATTTTAAACCAAGATAGCAGATATGATCTTCAACATTAAATTTATCTAATGATCCAAAAAACTGCACAACTGTAAAATATTTACATAGTATAATTTCACCTTCGATTAAATCACCACATAGCTTTTATATCGCTCTTTAACTCAACATGGACAATGAGCTTTGTAAAAGTAGTCCCAGCATTACATTTTGTGATGTAAGTAGGTAGGTATATATTATAAATAACAAAAAAATAATAATTTGCGGCAATGAACATTGATAATTCATAGTACATATTTTAGAATCTCAGCGGAAAAATGGTATAACTCCTAGTGACTTTTTGTCCCATATGTTCACAAAGGAGTAAAAATAATATGAACTCGTCTATCTACAAATTTGCAATGTTGAAGATTCATGTAGAATATAAATTCTTTTTATACAAAACAGTTTTTTGTGATATCTAAATCAAATTCTTGGAGTTGTATCTTTTTTCCACTCACCAATTCAATTATTGTTAGAATCAATTATCTTTCCATGACCAACATGTTACTTTTGTTAGTCAATCCTAACTACGTAGAATCTTTCCATAATAATCAAATAAAATCAATAAAAGTATTCATTAATACTCCTGAAGATGCTACTAAAAATAGTGAAAGCTATTTATGCCGATTTTCTCTTGTGGAATTCATTTTTTATTGATGTTATTTGATAATTAATAATGATCTTCCTAATTTATGTACTGTAGTGCAACACAACTAGGTATTTTATGGGTAATGTATACAGCATGAAATGTACATGATATATTTGAGACAACTGAATAAGTGGCGGCACCGAATTTTCGTTCACTCTATATACAGATATTATAGGGGAGGTATGATCTATATCACAGGTTGAATTCGGGTATATTAAATGTCTTCAACAATCTTCAGTTTCAAGTAGTTACCTACTTCAGGTATGAAAACGAGAATTGTAGAATTTTTTAAGAAGTCATTTCAGCATTCAACTATCGAACTTAAGGTACAAACCTTACTTTAGTATTTGCTAACACCTTGTACGGAATCTATAATCTATATATACCTAATGAAATATCAATATTATAACTTACCTTAATAATAGCATAGTCTCTGATAGCATGTTAACAACACCAACGACACCATAGGTGTGTTCTTTTTGACTGAGATCTCAGTTAATCTCAGCTCACATCGGTAATGTGCGCGTTCTTTTCGATTTACTCACTTCGAAGTGAGCTGAGATTTTTCCTCCCCCTTCACCGATGCTGAATGTGATGTAAGGGGGTATCAGTTGGACTTGAGTCGGAAATAAAGTGGAGGGGATGAAGAAATCTTTGATTTTGTTTACATATAAACACACATAACCTAATTTTCTTTTGTTACAAATTATCAATTGAAAGAGAAATAATTATGGATACAATAACATTATTAGATGCTGATACGAATCTATCGTATAACTTAAATGTATCTATTGAAGATGCACAGAGGGCGAAGGAAGGTAACAACTAACAATAATCTATATTATTCTTTCTCATATTCCCTATAGTTGTATAATTAATTATGCATTATTTCTTAGATCTACAATTTGCGGAAGCCCTATTGCGACACGCAAAAATAAATTTTAAAGGAACGATACTTGATGAAACTAAGACTATTTCAGATGCGGAGCCTGAAACATCTACTTCCTCGGAGAACTCGTGTAAGTTTTCTTTGTAATGAAATATGTACAGATACAAAAATACTTTTTTTTTTCTAGTGCATGAAAAAAAAATGTGGAGCTATGGCGATACATTAAATTTATTAGATTGTGTGGAAGCTCATTATGAGGATATGCACAATCCCAAGAAAAAGAAAAACTTTTGGGTTGTGGTGAGCACTCAACTGGAGAGCCTCCAAACTAGTGTAAGAAAACAGTTTTAAAATGAAGGTAGGTATTGGTTTACTTACAAGGTTTATTTTCAGATGACACCAGGTGAATGCTTAAAAAAGTGGCAGAATCTGGTTCGCACTTATAAAGTGTGTAAGGATACAAAAGGAAAAACAGGTAGGGGACCCACACGATTTGGTTTTTTTAGTCCTCATTCCATTGATGTACAAATGCTGGGTGAGGCTTCAACAAGTGGATTTCAGCAGGAAGAAAACACTAAATTGGAAAAAGAAAATGTAGCCATAGAACTCACGACTGCTGTACAATCCCACAAAAAGCGTAGAAATGTAACCTTAGAATATTTCGAAGAAGTATTTAAAAAAAAAGGAAGAGTATCGTGAAAAAAAATTGAAATTATTGGAAGAGCATGCTCAAAAAAAAATTGAGCTTGAGGAAAGGAAGGTTAAGGCAATAGAAAACCTAGTAGCACTTAATTTGCCAAATAATCTGCAGTAGGGATGATTTTTTTATGTAACTTGCCAAACGTGAAATATTATTTTAGTTTTATTTATTTTTTAGAGTATTGTTTGTTTATTTTAGAATGTTTTTTTATTTAACATGCAAAAAATGAAATATTTATTTTTATTTGTTTTTTAAGATAGTTATTTGTTTTTTGAAGTATTATTTTTTTTATTTTAGAATGTTTTTTATTTAAGATGCCATTTATTTATTTATTTATTTGTTTTTTGGGGTATTATTGGTTTATTGAGAAAAGTCTGATTTTGTTTATTTAATACCTATATATTTAATAATAAAAAATTTTATTTAATGAAACAAGATTATTTTTCAAGAATTTATTTATATAAATACACCTAATTTTTTCACTAATCTTGCATGAACAATTGTTCAAATATTTCTTGTCTCTTATCCACACTCCTATGAAACTCAGCATTATAATCATCTAAGATTGGGTTATTACTTCCAGCATCATCTGTTTCTTCAACACATTCAATTTCCAAATCATCAAAATTGATGCAAATGTTGTGTAAAACACAAGCTGCCACAATGCATTCCACAACAAAGTGTAAATTTGTGTTTTCGAACATTTTCAGTCTTCGAAATCTACCTTTCAAGAGCCCAAAAGCATTTTCAATTACTATTCTTGTGGAAGAATGAATGTAATTAAACCTTTTCTGCGAATTGGTTGAAGAACCATTATCTTTAAAAGGTGGCACCAACCATGCAAGGTTGGGATATGCGGAATCCCCAAGTAAGAACGTACTATTCTCTGTTAGTAGTGTTGCAGTACGTTCATATAGAGCAGACCTCTTCAATAATCTAGCATCATGGATAGACCCAGCCTCTCCACAGAATACATCTATAAAACGTTTTTTATCATCAATAGTTCCTTGAAGAAGTATACTGTGGTCTCCTTTTCTATTGCAATATACCTGAAAAAATTTGTATGTCAAAAAATGGATCTTTACAGGCTATGACAATTTTGTTTTGAAAATCCAATCATTTTGACCATATTTTGTTTTCTGCCACATTCCAAAAGTTGGCCAAAACTGATTCAATTTTTCAAATTAAACATGTTTTGGTGTAATAACTTACATGGGCATCCCTTATTGGCCTCTTAATATTTATATGGCAGCCATCAATTGCTCCAATAACACCATTTATGCCATGCTTCTCTTTAAAACCATCCACAACAGCAACTGCTTTCTCTGCATCTGGCCACTCAATATATTCCTGGGAGTGATTTACCAGAAATTTGATAACCCTTCTGATAGTTGTGAAGGCAGCACTCTTAGAACAAGAGAATAATTCAGCTATCTGCCTAAATGTTATAGTATTAGCAAGATAGCTAAGTGTCATCAAAAATGCTTTATCAGGCGATATTTTCTCTCTTCCTTCTGGATGGCTTGGTAAATATTTGGATGAAGCAAGTTTTTCTGAAACACACAATGCAAATCATAGATATTTTTATTGTATATTCAAACAGTAGGCGTTGCCACTAAGAAGGCTATTTATAAAGTGCTTAATGAATAGATACTTACTGGTACAATATTCACATGTTTCTCTGCTCATTCGAAATGTTTCTCTAAACTGGATGTCATCATATTGTGGTACTGTGGTCTCTACATATTGATTGATTTTTGCTAGTTTTCTTCTAGGTTTTGTCATATATTCTTGTTCTATAGAAGAATCACTTGGGCTAGATTCACTATCTGAGGTTGCAATTAACTCATCTTCATCGTCGTCACCAAATAAAACTTCTAATAATGGATTGTCAGCCATAATAAAAAAATATTTTCTTTGGAACTACCAAAATTAAAATAAAACGTGGTTATCGAAGATATTCAGATTCCAAATAGGTTATGTTTATGTTTTATGTCTCTTATTCACGCATGCGTCGGCAGATCGCGCGTTTCAATTGAGTGGTTCGTTCTTTTTGATGCTTACTCACTTCACTTTATCTCAGATCACTTTAACCGAAGTGAGCTGAGATCTCAGTCAAAAAGAACACACCTCGACACCATCATGACACCAACGCTTTTACCGGTTTTACGCGCCTAAAATAGAGGCTTGTTGAAACGATACTTCATTTTTCAATATATCGATATAATTCCAACTGCCGAATTCGAGTAGGTATAAAAATTATACATAAATATTAATTTCACACCAACAGTCAAAAATATGTACTTTTTATGATCTGTTAATTAGTAATAGTTAGTATTGAGCTATATTGGGCTAAATATTCTAATTTTTAGAGCGTGAGTGAGTATTCTATTTGAAATCGTAGGTACCAATAAATCGATATTTCAATCAAAGAATCAATAGATAAGCTTTGTTCCAACTGACAGAATCTCAGAATCAGTGTTGCCACCATAGAGAAATAATTCTATTTCTCTATGGTTGCCACAAACCCATGTATTTTCGAGGGAGATTTTTTTCTTAATCAATCAAGTTATGATAATCAAAAATCAGAATGGTTTGAAAAATAAAAAAAGTAATGTCACTATAATATATATTATGTCGTAGATAATTTAAGTAATAAGTCATTCATGGAAAAAATCAGTTTCAGATGAAATATGTAAACTCTATGGTCGTAGGTTATAATATGCAACTTTGATAACAAATAAAGATGCGGGAGATTTGTAATCACGAAAAATCGACAAAGGTGACAAAAATAATTACAAAATAAATAATTTACTGCTACTCACAGAACAGGCCGCGGATACTGTATTCTTCGCAAACAAACCGAAAACGCCTGTAAATTGCCATTAGATTTTTTATCTGCTGTTTATTGTTAATTTCATTATAAATAATACACTGTTCGTTATATATTTCAAGAAAAGAGGGATTCGTTTAAGAATTCTTTTCAAGAAAATCTACATGATAAGGTCTGCAAAGCATTTTATGTTGTTGTTTTGTTATGGTGCATATTCAAAGCATGGCTGACAGTTGACAATAGCCCTGAGGAAAAACAATTATTTGGTTACATTTTAGATTTGTAATTTGATTGTTTTGTATTGATTTAATGTGCCACACACACATAGAGCTTTTAAAATAGACCTAAGCAATTAAAACGATGTCGAAAAAAGCACCAAATCAAAGTACCACGGGTTGTGCAAAGAACGATTGTTTATCATCAGATTCAGTGTTGCCAGAAGTCCCGATTTTTTAATCAAAACTAAATGTCACAGAGGCTCAGTCCCGCTTAGGGGATAACTCGTCCGCGAGAACAGCGTGCTGAGGAAGCACGGGCGGGTGACACAGATAAGTGTGGACTGGACTTAAAAAGAATCTTCAAAGAAATATCATGAATAAGCAATTCTTATAAATAGGTAATGATTCTCTTGTAAGTTGCAATTTGTAACACTCACTCCTCAGACTATTGTTTGAAACGCCATATTGTTCTAATGAATAAAACTTTTTTTCTACAAACGTCAGTAAAAGTATTATTTTTAAAGCATGCTGTCAGTGTCTAAAATGCCATTTTATGACACTGGTGTTAAAAGTAAAATAATTTTAGCACTAGTGACATTTTACTTAGCGTTTTGTCATTTTTTTGGTTTTGCTTGTTTGTAGAAAAAATAATGTATGCAGCATATGCATAAAATTAATTTTTTTCACTCATGGAATTGACGCATTAGCCTGCGGCTCATGCGTCAACTTTTCCACTCGTGAAAAAAAGCACCACTTTATGCACTTGTTGCATAAATACCTAACTAAATATTCAAGTATTGAAAATTTTTAAGAGACTATGATGTTATTCTAGATTCTTATTTTAGAAAACGGAATAGGTAGGTACATATAATTATAAAGATGGATTCCTCTGACGATCTCTCAGAAGATTATTTCGCAAATACACCACCAAACATATATAAGACGTAGCACAGAATGCTTCTAATGATTTATTGCCCCAAAAATCTGCGAATCTATTTTTGCTTATATTTAGTGTCCAACAAATTATCAACAGTAAAAAATATATATATAAATCTTCAGTTTTTTTAAATTAAAATTTTGGTAGTAGAAAAAATATTGTATGCAATTCGTGTGTAAACTCCCTTTTTTGACTCATGTGATCGTCGCATTTCACATTCGTCAAAAAAGGGTTACTTTACACACTTGTTGCATAAATAACTATTTTGATTTTGACTTCTGTTTTTTTTTATTCAGAAGACGAATAAGACTCAACTACTATTAATTTAACGATAGGGTAAATCTGATTTAAAATATCATATTTTTATTGAAGTACATTTCCTATGGCTATTTTTGCTATCTATTGTCACGTAAACGTATTTTGAACTCAAATAAAAAGATAAATATTTAAAAACTTCTGATTTTATACGTTTTTTTACTATGTCCCGCTTTTGACGAAAGATTCCCGCTTTTTCACTCAAAAAGTTCAAAAATCCCGACTACGCAAAAAAAAATCTGGCAACGCTGATGAGATTCATAACGGCGTGACGTCACGTGGACTTGCCCTATTAAAATTTTCTAGCATTAATGAATTAGGTAATTCTTTAATCTATGCTTATGGGGTTATTCTGTACAACTATCCGTAACAGCTGTAAATCTAACATCGATGTAGTTAAAATCGCAATGTTAAATCAAATTCAACAGCGCGGTTAAAAATCGTATTCTGAACAATCCGATGTAAAAAAGTTATTGACAGCGCAATATTACATCGCAGCTAACTTCACTTATATTATGTTGGGTAGTAGAATTTGCCTAATTTTTAGGTTGTTGGCCGGATGCTGTAAAGCAAGAGGTCAAGACACTAGAAGAAGAATTTTTAGGTTATCGTTATATGTATTATATGCGTTTATTTATTTATCATTATTATTTAAAAAATGGATGAATTTGCTAATACATCATGTGAACAGTAAGTACGTAGATAATGTAATTTACAAAATAAATTATTAAGCAATTAACTATTGTATTGTAGACAAACAAAGAAACGAAAAAGAAAGACATCTGATGAACAATATGAATTATATTTGAATGACATGGAAAATGATTATGTATTTAGGAGTGGAACAATTAACCCTACTTTGGGTGAAAATTACATAGAAAATAAATGGAAATCACTCGTACATAAACTAAATGCAACTGGTAATGGACCGCAGTTGCCTGTGGAAGAATGGAAGAGGGTATTTTTGTTAAAAAAAATGTGTATGTATGTTACAAATGATTTAATTTATAGAGGTTCAAGGATTTGAAGAACTCTACGCGTTCTAAATACAGGAAAATCCAAATAAGCAGGAACGCAACAGGTGGAGGTCCACCATCCAACTTAAAGTTAACATCATTAGAAGATAGGGGTTTATCTGTTTGGGGAAGGGTTACGGTCACCGGATTTGAAGATGTTGAGGAAGGTGGATTTCCAATAAGTTCCGGTAAAACGATGCCTGTTGTGGACCAAGTAGAGCCAACAGATTTGGAAGCAAATGTTATAGAGTATGAGGTATTAAATGAAAATGATAGCACACTGTATCAGATTGGCGATATAGAAAATTTTAAAGTTAATAACAAAAATATAAAGAAAAAAGAAGATAAAAACAAACCTAGGCGACCACCTCCTTTAAATGAGATAGCAAATAATATTTTGGAGGCATTTGATAAAAGCATAAAGCCAAATAAAAATATTGCAGCCTCAATCGAAAAATTGGCAGAAACTTATAAAGTCATAGAGACTGAAAAATTACAAATTGAAAAAAAGAAACTAAATTTTGAAATTCAAAAATATAAGTTTGAACACCCGAACTTCAACATGAATGATTGATAATTTTTTTTGTGCATGTCAATCTTGTTGTTTTTTTTCTTTTAAGTTGTAACCAAAGAATATTATTTATTTTGTTATTAAAACAATATTATTTATTTTGTTATTAAACCAATATTATTTATTTTGTTATTGAAACAAACAGTATTATTTATTTTGTTATTAAAACGGTATCTATTATTTTCGAATAAAAATTTATTTAAAAATTACAATAAATTGTTTGTATAATATGCCCTTGCTGCTCGTCCAGCTTCCAAAAAATCATTGTATTGTACGTTTCCTGCAACAAAGCAAAATAGTTTTCATAAACTGCTCAATTAAAAAGTTAGAACTAAAATCCTTACCAACATTATCTTCAAATAATTGTTCCTCTTGATTTTCATTGAGGATAAAATCATCGTGATTTATCGCAATATTGTGCAAAACACAACACGAGTTGATAATCTTTCCAGCTTTTTCAGGTTTATAATGAAGTATTCTTTCTTTCAAAAGACATCGGAATCTCGCCTTCAAAATACCATTAGTTCTCTCAATAACATTCCTTGCACTTTTAAATCGAGAATTAAATTCTGCTTCTGGAGTCCCTTCATTTGGATTGATGAAGGCAGTTAAAAGCCATGGTTCTAAAGGATAGCCACTATCACCTAAACACTTTTTTTAATTAAACAAGGAAATCTACTTCATGTATACCTACCAATTAAAAATGAATGCCTATGGCCATTGGAATATTCATTCAGTAAATAATTCCGGGTGTTAGACATTGACCATATAGCTGAATCGTGAACCGATCCAGGGTACCTAGCATTTACTGCTAAGATTCTACATTCTGAATCTGAAATCTTTCAAACTAACAAGTAAAAAACAACTTTTATGATTATTGAAATACTTACAAGCATTACATTTATAGAATGCTTTCCTTTTCTATTAATAAAAACAAAAGGAGGATTCTGTAAATCAGTAGTTGGCGGTGCAACAATTTCCACGTGGGTGCCATCTATTGCGCCAATAATTCCTGACAACCCCCACTTGTTGTTGAATCTATAAAATAAAATATGTATTACGAAGATTTGTTGGAACTTACACCACAAACTTTACAGCTATAAATAACCATTTTTACTAACCCAATCTTCACATTATTTTTCATTTCCAAAGTAGATGGAAATTTTATAATTTCGGGCATGTAATGTTGTACGATCAAGTCATTAATTTCAGTTACACATCTGCTAACCGAACTTTGACTAATATTGGTCCAAGATGAGTTGCCTATCGGTATTTGGTAAGATCCATTTCCAAAGAAACTCAAGGCAGTGAACAGCTATATAAACCTTATTGATTATTTATATTTTAATATATCAATAGAGATAATTACCTTCAATCCAAATGGTAAGGCGTTTGCATTTCCTGGATTTTTTGCATGTGGCTCTAAGTAACGAATTAATTCCCTAACAATTTCTTTATTTAGCCTGTAATAGGTAATAAAAAGGTTTTCCGGTATGTCAAACGGATTTTGTGAATCGCGTAATATTTTTCTTTCTATACGCATATAATTCCTAAAAAATTATTTCAAATTATAACCTAAAATTTTTTTGTTTCAATATTGCTAATACACACTTACCTTCGGTAATCTGCCTCATGTAAACCGTATGCCAAAAATGGGATGATATTGTTCATTTTTATTTATTTCTTGAAAATTTACAATTCAACTTGTCACAAACAGTGTCAAAACACTCCTAACGTCGAATGTTTTGATCGGCGTTATGTCAACAGCGAAAATGTTATTTATACATCGATGTTAGTTACATTAAAAGTGTACAGAATAGCATTTTCATAACATCTCTCGACCTTGAAAATTTACAGCGCTATTACCGCTAACATTTTTGTACAGAATAAAGACATTAATGTAGTAATATTTATCCCTATGTAGATGCCGATGAGACTGGAAATAAAAAATCAAGAAATTATCTAAGTATTTTTGGAAATACGGTATGGTTTACGTAACAGGAGGAAACCTGGAAAGATTTAAATATCCAAAAATACTGACAGAATAATTTCTTCGCAGGACTTTCTTCGATTCACAGATAAAACAGGTTATCTTTAAAAAAATGTGCCCTTAATGATGATAAAATTAAATGAATTTCAGGTGCCACAAATGAACAATGGTATGTAGTATGAAAATCTCTAATGGCAGCAAACAATTTTAGAGATGTCATAGGAATAGATATTCTGATAGAATTTTTAAAAGCCTCATTGGTAAGCTCTTTATTTATAAATGTATGTTCTTTAATGACAATATTGTAACGGATACTGTGTGCTGTTCTGATAGTAAATGAGGTAAATTCTAATGGTATTTATTTGATTTTAGGTGCTTAAAACTTACTAGATAAATATCTATTATGTGGGACATTAACTAATTTTACCAGTGTTAAATGAATAAAAAATATATATCCCTAGTGAAGCAACATTATGAACGACAATATTAGAAATTATTTTTTAGTTTAAATTTTAAGAGAACCAGTTCTACCTTCTACAAAAAGGTCACAATATATTTACCACTGTAAGATTTTTTTACTTATATATTTATACATGTTAATATATTGTTTGAAATGAATAAATAAATTGATAGATAAAATTGATTTCAGAGATAAATAAGGTTAATTGATTTATTATAAACAAAACAACATACATATGACAAGTAAACGTAATGTCCTTTTTAAATTACTACCTATACAATTCCAGCAATAATATTCTTCAACTTCTTTTGGTAGTGAGTAATAAAAGTTGGTCAGATCAGCACATAAGTGAAAATATATTGAAATTTGGAATATTGAGGAGCTTCATGTAAAACATTGAAATATTTGATTCTTTGTGCTGCTCTTTTAACATGTATCCTTGCTTTTGCAATTTTTTGTTTTATATACTCGAGATTCAGTAAATTGAGGTGTACTTAGAATAGAAGTATATTTAAATATATACCAGCAGGTAATACATAACATAATTGAGGTTATGTGTATTAAGTTTCTTATATTTTATTTACAAATAATGGGAATTACAGTTTTCTTTTTCCAGATTTACAGTGCGAGTTCCAAAAGGGTGATATGTTTTGTACCTGGCTGTAATCATTATAGTGATAAAAAGACTTGCAAGTTTTTGTTTTCCTGCAAATACAGCCGAAAAAATAAATGGATATTTTTAATTTAATATAGGTACTTAAATATTATCTTTTAATGATAAGTATGGTTGAGCTAGGGTTCGGACAAGAAGGAAGAGTGACTGTTCACCTTTATGCTGTACTTTTCACTATCTGAAGTTTATTTGCCTTCCATTCATACATATCTATCATAAATCCCAGATCATAGTTTTTTCCTGGTCTCTATATTAGATTGTTTAGTTAGTGGTTCTGCTGATCTTTCTATATACATAGTATAAAATGAAATTTTAGGAAACAGGGCAGGTAACCATCAAAACATGTACTAGTATCTGTAGCTGTAATTTTCTCTACATGAATTAAAGAATGGACAAACAGTATTTGAACTCAACAACAAGAAGAAATTGAAGTTTGATCTCTTGAGAAAGTGGTAGGTATGTAAATTTGATTAATAGCATTGTCTTCAGAAAATAATAATTAATGTGAAATACATGTATCGATCTCTCAATATGCCCTTTGCACGATAAGAAGGATTTAACAAAAATTATTGTGTTTTCCTTTTTGCAGAAAGCGAAGACTGAAATGCATTGTTTATGACACTGCACGAAACTATGAACACACTTGATGAAAAATATAATGCAGACTGGAAAGTTAAGTTGCTGCCTAAAACTGATCAGTTGCTAATGAATTAATTTCATGAATTTGAGATTAAATCTACCACATGAGAATTTGGCTCTTGAATTTGGATGCAGTACAGCTACTGTCATTAATATAACTTTTTAAACAACTAATGATTGTAGATCTAATACCTGCTGGTATATATTTAAATAAATTGCAAAAGCAGGGATACATGTTGAAAGAGCAGCACAAAGGATCAAATATTTCAATGTTTTACATGAAGCTCCTCAATATTCCAAATTTCAATATTTTTTCACTATGTGCTGCTCTGACCAACTGTTATTACTCACTACTAAAAGAAGTTGGAGAATATTATTGCTAGAATTGTATTTAGAGAGGTAGGTTACGTAAATATATTTTTGTAACGTAATTTAAAAAGGGCATTACGTTTACTTGTCTGTAACCTGTCTGGAGAACTGGTTCTCTTAAAATTTAAACTAAAAAATAATACAAGTAATTTTGTCGTTCATAATGTTGCTTCACTAGGTATATATATTCAACATATTTTTTATTCATTTAACATTGGTGAAATTAGTTAATGTCCCACACAATATAAGTTTTAAGCACCTAAAATCAAATAAATATTAGAATTTAATATCAGAACAGCACACAGTATCGATTACAATATTGTCATTAAAGTACATACATTTATAAATATATCGCTTACCAATGAGGCTTTTAAAAATTCTATCGGAATATCTAATCCTATGACATCTCTAAAATTGTTTGCTGCCATTAGAGATTTTCATACTACATGCCACTGTTCATTTGTAGCACCTGAAATTCATTTAATTTTGTCATCATTAAGGGCACATTTTTTCTTAAGATAACCTGTGTTATCTGTGATAGATTCATTAATTAATTTTCTTATGACATTTGAATTAATATATATTATATGAATATAATATGTAATGTATTTGATTTCAATTTTGGGTACCTATAAAAGTAGTTTTCTAGTCTAGACCTAGTTTGCCAAGAACTCAGCTAGGTATGAGTAAACATCATCAATTCAAGTTACAATGTCCTTTATAACAAGTATGATTTAGTGGAATTTCCATATTATTTGAATTATCATGGACATACTTCACTTGTGAGGTCTAAAACAGTCGCCAATAATTTACCCAGATTTAAAAAACGAGAAAAAATGTATTTGTGTAATTTATTATTGATTTTCAAACCTGTTAGTATTATAAAACAATTAAGATTTAAATTATAATACTAAATGCCCACCATCTAAATATTGTAATTTCAATTTTATTAGACTTTTCTCCTACCAACAAAATGTTTTTTTTAAGAATATAGATAAATAGCTTTTGGTATTTTTATTGTTTCTATTTTTGATACAAATTACAATTTGATAAAACAGATAAAACAAAGCAACACAATTTAACCAATTTCTTCTTCTTGATGGGCGTTCTTGATTGTGATAATGACATCTAGCATCTAGCCAGTTTGAAAAATAATTTTCATTTTGGTCCTTGAGTAAATTTTATATTTTTATAAAAGTGATTGTTTATTATTCAAGGGTCGGCATTATAAATATCTTTAGAAGTTAATTTTTACAGTCAATTTAACTTTAGCATTAAAATACCTATCAGTTTTATAAAAGTACCATTTCTTAAATACAAAGAAGAAGGAAAAGAGGTAACCTAGAATTTTTCTTTTTTACAAACCATTAAACCAAGTTGGTCGACTCCCTAATCGACGCGAGTCCACTAACAAAGAGAAGAAGACTCCATTATGTTTTTGATAACCATAGACAAAAAAAAAGAGACGGATTGAAGTATAGCCGGTATAAGGCATAACGTTTCTGCTCAACTGACCCGCGCATCGAGTCGCTACCGTCGCGCGAACTATAAGATTGTTTTACATAAGCAGAATAGAATAAAATAGTTTAAAATATTATAAATTGCATTACACTTTAACATATCGCCTTCAATGTCGATAAATATTATAAAATATCCTAGTATATTAACTTTTAAGTCATTAAAAATGAAAATATACAAAATAAATCATACATTGGTGGGTGTGAATCTGGCTTGTGTTTGTCAAAGTCAAAGTGAAAGTGTCAAAAATTATAATTGCAAATGGCTAATTAATGGTGAGGCAAGGGTATTTAGGATTAGTTTAGTTTTAAATTTATTTAGGGTTTTAGTTTTAATGAAGGAAATAAAAGTAAGTGAACCTTTAAAATGTCATCACCAGGTATAATTCGTCATAGCTGCATTGCAAAAAATTGTAATAATAAATATTTTTGGCCACTTCGCAATTTGGATTGTAAGAATATAGTATTACATAACGTGTGCGGAAAGTGACATTTTTCACACGAGTGGGAAATATTGTAGCACGAGGCATAGCCGAGTGCGACAATCACACGAGTGTGAAAAATCACTTTCGCACAGTAATGTACAGTATTTTTCCTACGACCACGTGATAATTTCACCAAATAATGTGTAATCAACATCTGACATATTAATACACAAAATGTTACAATTAAAGTCAACATAATTGATTTCAAGAAATAACAATAACTATCATTAGTAACAAAAATTTAATTAGTTATAGGTAGGTTATTACAATTAATTCTTAATTATTGTATATATGTCATTGTCAGTATCCACGATATTGTTATGCATGTCTGGGATACGTTGTTATTGTAGATAGTTCCAGGTAGGTAGGTATATAAACTGACCTCACAATTAATGCGCTTCACATTCACTAATCAGAATAATTTTTTGACATTTCTCACAATTTGTCAAAGTCTGCTCTTTATATATTAGATAATAAATACCTATAAGATGATTACATTTTCCGTTCATTATTAATGTTGGTTTGGATTAGTTGGTACAGCATCGGACCTATGACGAAGAGTACGTGGGTTCGATCCCCGACCGCGTCCTAAATTTTTTTTCAATCAAGAACATGAAAAAAATTTCACTTTTCAAATAGATCGCTTCAAATTTAGATATTACATAGTTGAATCTAATTAAAAATTATATATTTGACAGCTTGACAGTGGTCAATCTTAATAAAAATTATACATTTGACTGATTATCCGCATGCGTGCGGAAAGTTACTTTCCGCTCATGTGTGGAAAGTAATTCGCACGCTAGTTTGATATAAGCCACTTTCCGAGGTACTGTATAGTGCGATATACGTTACTTTCCTATGTGGTCGTAGGAAAAAACATTTTTCAAATTTCCATCTGATATTAATCAAGGGGAACAGTGGTACAAAATCTTAGAACTTCCTTATACATCCAAAGATCAAAGGTTGTGTGAAGATCATTTCGATGATAATGCATTCACAAGTTCATTACGAAAAAGACTTATTAAATTTGCTTTACCTTTGCAACCCTTACATCATACACCACCAAATGTAGTTGAACATAATAATAATACCCAAGCTTTTGAAAATACCATATTGCCTGTAAATAGAAAGCTTAGTTTTTCTAATATTGATGATAGTCAATTTGAACATGTTCCCAAAAAACAATGTTTGGAATTAAGTATTTTAAGTAAAATAAATGAAACTAGAGTCAGTAATCTATCTCCCAAGAAGAAAAAAATGTATTGCGAAGAATGTAAGGCTAATTTGCAGACAGACATTTTAGACGTTCACCATAGTTTCACTTCCTTCAAAGAAAATGATGATAAAACACGTCTGATTTATGTACAAAGGGAAGTCATTAAATTTCTTTCAATGCTGCATGATATTGTATACTATATTTTACCACTTTTGGGTCATGTAGAGAATGTTATTGAAAAAACTGAACTCTTCGCAAATGGTCATATTAATTTTGGTTGGTTCACCTGTCAAGAACATAAATCATATGTATTTTCTCAGCTCATAAAAGTTTGCGTCCCCTTATTAATTAAAAAATATTATAATGATGTTAAGAGGACTAACAAACAACAATAATTCCTTTTTTTTTGTTTCAGACCTGTTCTTGTCTTAATGGACCATGAAAATCGAAAATCTAGTTTTTAACTCCTTTTTATTAAAATATGTGATGTTTTTGTTGTTTTGTTTTGTTTTAAACTAATGTGCAATTTGATCTTAAATATTATGTAATTTTAGTAAAAATATTGTGATACCAATTCCAATTTTCTAGTTAGGATAGAATATTTATGTTATCCAGTTTTAACAGATATATTATAAAACAAGCATTTAACTAATGTACAATTTATTGTAAGTGATCTGTGATAATTTAATCCAAAGATACAATAAGAATGTTAATTAATGAAAGTTGATAATGTATATAGAATAATCGTACTAATTTAATAAACAAATATTTTAGTTAATTTTGTTATGTTATGTGCAGGTTAATAAAAATTTTAAATGTGTGTTGTTTTCTTATTTATTTAAATTATGTGTCTTAAAATTGTTTGTTAATTATAATTATTTCATTGCAAAAAATGAAATGAAATTTTATTTTTTGTAATGAAATTATTATATAATAAACAATTTTAAGACAAATTGTAAAATTTGCTACCCATAATCCAAACTACCAGATTTAAATATCCCGCCTGTTAAAATTAGTTCCGACACCCCTTCCTGGTGCGCTGCGATCAACGCGATGCCTACGGTTACTACAGCAACGACAACTCTCATTATATATTATTTCTCTATGTTGATAACAAACAAAACAACCCTACGCACCTAGCAGAGATCTAGTGAGGGCGCTTTTTAGGTTAGTTGAAACGAAAATGAAATACTCTCATGCAACTTGGAAGTTATACCTATATTTGATGTATGGTTTATAAATATTTGCAATATCAAAAGTTTTTACACCTGCTTGTAGGCTGAGTCCGAATCTGAACTGCTTTTTGATGTCCTCTTAGAAGAACTGAGCCAGAGTGATTTTTTAATGAACAGCTCTAGTTTTTCCCCTGTCGTACCCCAACAAACCCTGCTCATCTAGATAATTTAATTCCCCCTCACCCTTAGCCTCTATAGAGTCAGTTGATACTGTTGATAGTAAGAAAATAAAAAGGAAATCTGTAGAACTAGATATATCTACCAAAAATTTACTGGGAGATGCTACAGAAGCTTTAAGGACCTCATAGACTGATGAAGTTCATAATTTGTAAGTGAAATTTGTCAAATAGGGACAAGTACAGAATTCATAAATATTATTTGCTTTTAGATTGGTTTTTAAAACAAACTAAATATTTATATTTAATTTTTCCATTATATCATTTTTTATATATACACAAAATTGCCTGCAGAAATGAGAATAATAAAGGATACAAGAAAAGTAAATAAGCTCAAGAGATAATTTATTAATGTGGTCTCCAAAATAACTAAGGAAGAGGAGGAAAATTAATATCAAACAAGTTGTTTATGTACTGCTTTACATTCGTAGATGTATGTTAATTATATAAATATATAGAATAATGAAGTTTTTAAATTTGTTTACAAAATATTTCACATTAAATAGGTGAGAATAAGAAATTATATCCCTAGTAATAGTTTGTAAGACAAAATTTATTTAATAAATTAGGTAATACAAGAACAATATATTCAAAAATCATAAAATTTTCATAATACTTCACAAAAATTTAAAACACAAATGAAAGAAACAAAGTATTTCAAGTACATAGTTAAACAATACATTTAATACAAGAGTGAAAGTGACATTATGTAAGTGTAACAGAAAATTATTAGTTTATTGAACATTTGAGTTCTTAATGCAGGTTATTAAAGTTAACAAAACATTTAAAAAAATGAATTCCAAGCATTTGTGGTAGATATTTGTTCCAACTAGGTCTAAGAACACAATTAAATGTGCATTTTTATAATTGTGGAATGATGGACCATATTTTCTGAAGGCAATATGCTTTCCATCAATTACTCCCAATGCATTGGGAACATTTCATTCTTTTTTTAAAATCTTTTGAAATATTTAACCAATCTGCAGCAGTATCTGGAACCTAAAAGTTATATAATTTAAATGAATATTACTTATGGTTGGTTTTACTCAAAGAAGTTTATACATAATTTACAAAATTTTTATAATCTTATGGTTTTTTGTTTATAAAAATATATCAGTATTTATAGCATCACATTAATCTGAGTATAAAAATCTTCGATAATAGTACCAAAATAAAAAAAAAATATGGCGAAATACCTAATTTTGACAAACATACCTACTTTTTAAATTTATTTCTCAAAAACCCATTTTCAAGGCCTGTTAAAACTAACTGCCTTTATTACAATCAAATATATTATAAACTTAATAAACATATAGGTAACATAAAATTGACTGTATAGGTATTATGTGGCAGATTCTAGGCACAATCATGCACACGAAATGTAAACATAAGGCTTCTATTACAGTGTCTCCTGGAATCCACAAAGTCGTTTGTAGCAAAAAAATCAGTTGCTAATGAATTAATTTGATGAAGTTGAGATTAAATGTACCACATGAGAATTTGGCTCTTGAATTTGGATGCAGTACAGCTACTGTCATTAATATAACTTTTTAAACAACTAATGATTATAGATCTGTTACTTGCTGGTGTATATTTAAATATACATCTATTCTAAGTATACCTCAATTTACTGGATCTCAAGTATATAAAACAAAAAATTGCAAAAGCAAGGGATACATATCAAAAGAATCAAATATTTCAATGTTTTACATCAAGCTCCTCAATATTCCAAATTTCAATATTTTTTCACTTATGTGCTGATCTAACCAACTTTTATTACTCACTACTAAAAGAAGTTGAAGAATATTATTGCTAGAATTGTATAGGTAGTTATATTTTATTTAGAGAGGTAGGTTACGTATATATATTTTTGTAAGGTAGGTAATTTAAAAAGGACATTATGTTTACTTGTCATATGTTGTTTTGTTTATAATAAATCAATTAACCTTCTTTATCTCTGAAATCAATTTTATCTATCAATTTATTTATTTATTTCAAACAATATATTAAATGTATAAATATATAAATAAAAAATCTTACAGGAGGTGAACATAGGAGAACTGGTTCTCTTAAAATTTAAACTAAAAAATAATACACTAATTTTGTCGTTCATAATGTTGCTTCACTAGGATATTTTTAACATATTTTTTATTCATTTAACTAACACTGGTAAAATTAGTTAATGTCCCACACAATAGTAAGTTTTAAGCACCTAAAATTAAATAAATACCATTAGAATCTATCAGAACAGCACACAGTATCGATTACAATATTGTCATTGAAGTACATACATTTATAAATAAAGAGCTTACCAATGAGGCTTTTAAAAATTCTATCAGAATATCTATTCCTATGACATCTCTAAAATTGTTTGCTGCCATTAGAGATTTTCATACTACATACCATTGTTCATTTGTGGCACCTGCAATTAATTTAATTTTATCATCATTAAGGGCACATTTAAAGATAACTTGTTTTATCTGTGAATCGAAGAAAGTCCTGTGAAGAAATTATTCTGTCAATATTTTTGGATAGATATATAAATCTTTCCAGGTGTACTCCTGTTACGTAAACCATACCGTATTTCCAAAAGAACTTGGATAATTTCTTAATCTATTTATTTCTTGAAGTCTCATCGACAGCTGCATGGGGATAGAAAATATTACTTCATTAATGCTAGAAAATTTGAATACATGCTTCGAACATATTAGGAAAGTTAAACAATAACAAAACGACAATATACCTAACCTCAATTATGTTTACACTGCTTTACAAACCTTATCAAAATTGATAGGGTGTGCTGAGAATTGATTACTGCCATTAGAAATTTTCATACTACCTACCATTGTTCATTTGTGCTTCACATCTCCATTACAAAAATATAAGGTTGTAATCTGTTATACAGGGTATAGGTATTTTAAAAGTTATAGGTAACCAATTTGTCGTCAAAATCGTAGCAAGTTCAACGCCCTGTATTTATAGATAGGAGAAAAATGATACTCTGCTGAGGCCAAAGATTTTTAATGTATTTTATATTATTGTGGAAAAGTAGTGTTAGCATAGGTACTTATATTTTTATCAAGCCTTTCCCGTATCTAAACTTATTAATTTTTGAGATTCTATTTAAAAATTTTGGACTTCAATAAATCGGATCGGTTCCTCAGACACGTTCCAGTGAGTTAGCTGAGAGCTTATATCAGTAGACGCTAAGCAGGTTATTTCAATTATCTCCTTACGACTTTCTGTCAAAAAAGTCGGTTTTGCCCCCCGACTCACTATTACTAAATCATTAGAAATAATAAAATCTAATAGGTAATCACCTCTTGAGTTGTCACTGCTACTCCACGCAGTGTGGTGCGAATTGGCATCCATCCCATTTTTTTACTTAAAAAGATTTCTTTCTTAATTTTATTTTATATATATATATATATATATATGTCTAACTATTATTGTGGGGGATGCGGCAATGTGAATAAGTGAACTCTTTTTAGTTTGTTCTGAGCTTTCGGTAATTTATTATCACCATTATCAAAGAACTACAAAATATACATTTATAGATATTTCAAACAGGTATAAATAAATTCAGTTTAAAAGTAAAGTAGTTGTAAGTAATTAATGAATGAATGAATGAATTCATTATGACAACTAAATTATAATTCTATTTTAACTGAAAGTGTGGTTCTAATTCCTATCTACAATTGTAAAAATTGACATTTCGTTTTTTTTTAAATACGATTCCATCTTGTGGTATTTCGACTGAAGGTCTTGAAAAATAATTTGTTTACGAGGGGAGTTTACAAATTACTATGATATTATTATATGTGAAATTGTTATTTTTGGTGCTAATTCACAAAATTATTATTGTTAAGGAAATGTCCATTCATTAATAACAAAGAAATTGTGGAAATTACAGTTATGTGACCATTATATTGTTGACAGCCGCCACCTGTCATTTGTAAAATTATTATGGGATGACGAAATAAATCAGTAGTCAAGTAACACTCCAAAACCTCTCACGTCAGGTATTCCCAAACTACCAACCCATTCCAGCATTATATTATTGTGATGAAAACAAGAAAAATCCACGTAGTGATTCAAAGGATTTCCACTCATATCTGATTTATTGTTCTAATTTTATGAAAATAAAAGATTCTTCAAAGAATATGATCTGGTGTATGGACTTCAACATTGAGGCCCGATTGGATGGAAATCATTTGCACCCCCAATAAGCTGTTCTTGTTAATTTGTAAATTTTGTTACTATAAAAATAATGTTTATCTTGTCAAAAAACAACAAATCTCTCACTATTTGCTATTCTTAAACTCAAAACATTAATCAAAAGAACAATCAGCTTCATTACTTGATTGGACATTTTTGTAATGTATTAAATATGTGTAAATTTTACTGAGTGATTCAACGTCAGACTTTTTGTTCATTGGGTCCTTAGTATTATTAATGTGATACATTTCTAAAAATTTTCGTTTACTATAATTCTTTTCAGTATCTAGGATTGTTATATTATCAAAATCAATGTCATGTACTTTGTCTATAACATGTTCTGTTAAAGCACATTTCCGTTTTTTTAATCGTGCATCACTTTTGTGTTGGGCACAACGAGATTTTAAATTCTGAGACGTCATTCCAATATATTTTTTATCACAATCTTTGCATGGAATACTATAGATTACATTTGTTTTCATTAATAACTCATCTGGCTGTTTCAATTTAGTGAAAAGAGACTGTAATGGTTTTGCTGTTCTTTGTGCAATTTTTACGTTGGCTATGCCTCTAAAATTTTTAATGATTTTTTCATATATAATACCACGAGAGTGAAAATTTTGTCGGCAAAATTTTTCGATTGTCATGAAAGTTTGTTGCTTGGCAATTTTGCGAATGACATTTTTAACAAAACCACGAGCCGTCAGGCGAGTGGTTTTGGATTAAATGTCATGAGCAAAATTACCTAAAAGCAACAAACTTGAATACGACAAGAGAAAAATTTTACCTTACAAAATTTTTAATTGAGTGGTATTCGACATGACTATTTCACGAGAGAAAAACTAAAAAATCATATGTTTAAACGTTTTATTTATTGCAAAATTATACAAAGCCAAAAAAATAATAACATTATGAAAAAAAAATTACTTATTTATGTAAAAAGTACAATTATTATAATTGTACGTAGTAGCATTATTTTGGGGATTGTCTTGCATCATAATCTTCAAGAATTTTTGCAAGTTGTTCAGAAGTACAACTTGTTCAGAAGTATCCTTTTCTAACGTATAATTACGTGCGTCCAGAAACATTCTAAACTGTTCCCACGCAGACTTTTTTTGTTTTCATTGTATTTCGCGATATACTTTGCTTAATTGTACTCTCTATTTCATTTATTGAATTATTTCCAAATCTTGTATTATCCATGTTAATAATACTTATTCAAATTTTTGAAACAGTTTTAATAATTTTTAGACAGTTAAATAAATAAATAAACAACTTAGTTTCCTTAGAAACCACTAACAAAGATTTTATATTGAATTTTATCACAGAGTGATAGAATTTTATACACATAGAATTGATATATTAAACGTCAAAAAATTGTCGCGACAAGACAAAAAATTGCCAGTTCAAAACCTTCAAATTTTGTCAGTTATCAATTTACTCTAGTGAAATAGTCAGATAAAGTTTTTATGTAAGGAATAGATCCAAAAATTGTTTTTTGCGTGTTGTTGATGTTTTGATCAACTATATTGACTAAGCTACCATTTACTACCTGATTGCTAACTGTATTGTAAATTAACCTTTTTAATAATTGATTGGGATAACTGTTTTTTAACAAAGTATCAAACAAATTTCCGTTGTAAAGTTGGATGGGAAATTTTCATTATTCTATTCTTCATCCCTAACACCAAGTTAACCTTCATTTTGTACGGATGATTTGATTTGAAATTAAGATATCTCCCGGAACTAGTGGGTTTTACATACCAGTCCAAAATTATCTTGTTTTCATTAGTTCTTATCAATTTGGTGTCTAGGAATGGAACACTTCTATTTGCTTCTTTTTCTACTGTGAATTGTATGTGTTGATCGTAACTATTGAAAATTAAGAATCATTTCAACTTCATCACCAGGGACTGCTGTAATAATGTCATCTACATATTTTTTTAAAAAAGGAATATCAAAAGGTAACTTCCCAACACAATCAGCAATTAAGTAATCCATGATATATTGTGCGAAAATGGGAGAAACTGAACTTCCCATTGGTGTTCCAAAAATTTGTTTGTAATATTCATTGTTAAACACAAAAAATGAAGTATCATCAATAAAATCAACTAGTTCTAAAAATCTGTTTATATCTAACATACAACAATGTTGAATAGAATCCCAATGCTTTCTGATACTGTTTTTTACTAAACTAATGGGTATGTTTGTGAAAAGTGAAACTACATCTAAACTAATAATTACATAATTGTCTGGTAACTGAAAGTTTTGAATGAACTGTGCAAAATCGAAAGAATCCTTGACAAAGTAAGAGGTATTATCATTGTAAGATAAGGTTAGTTTATCAGTAATGAATTGAGCGATTTTTCCATTCGGAGCTTCTATAGATGAAATGATCGGACGTAAACTAAGAGTTTCTTTATGAATTTTTGGTAATCCATACAATTTAGGAATAATGGATGAACTCGTCTTTAACAATTTCCTATCTCTTTCATCAAAGAAATTAGAATGTTTTTTAACCAATGCTTGTGACTTTTGTAGTATTGTGGAATTCGGATTATGTCTTACTTTTTTATAATATGTCTCATTCGTTAATAATGTATTCACAAGATCTATATACTGATTTTTATATAAAATTACTGTAACATTACCTTTATCTGCTTTAGTGACAATTAATTCTGGATGGTCTTTCAAAAACATCAAAATAAGAAAAATACTTCATATTTAAATTATTTATATAAAAAAAGTGAAATGTAATGAAATTTAAAAAAATTTTGGAATCGTATTTAAAAAAAAACGAAATGTCAGTTTTTACAATTGTAGATAGGAATTAGAACCACACTTTCAGTTAAAATAGAATTATAATTTAGTTGTCATAATGAATTCATAACACCAACTTTAAATATTGTTTTAAAAATGAATTGTTTTCTTGTATTATTGTGTTACTTTAGTTTTAGTTTATAATCTCACTTACAAGTAAGTTATAACATTTGTCTAATGAAATTTAAAAAAATTTTTGACCCGGTTTTCCTTTTTTGTAATATTTTAGCCTTGAAAATGGAAGCAAAGATTTCCGAAAGCTTGGTAATGTATAAAAGAGTTCACTTTAGTAAGTAATATATTTTGTGTTTTTTGGCTGCTTTCCCCGTGAATGAAAGAAAGAATTTTTTTAGTTAAAAAGATTTCATTCTTAATTTTATTTTTTGACTAGTCAGCCGGGACTATTTGCCAGTTTCTGGTTTTTATATTTATATATATATATATATATATAGGAGACGATTTATTTGGGGATGTGGCAATAAAATACCAGAGAGTACTCTTTTTAAAATATATTCCAAGCTTTCGAATATAACATATTCATTCTCAAGGACTGAAAATTATTAGGATGGTCAAATTATAAAATAAATTAATGTTAAAATTTACTTACATTATTTAAACGAGGATGTCGGTATAATTGTAAAAATAGATAAAAATTAAATTTTATAATTGACATAAACGTTCATTACATATTAAACTCAAAAAACAATATGACATTCAATATGACATTAAACAAAAATTTTAATCTATAAAGGTCTGTTCGAATAAAGTTAATTTTGATTGGAATTTGAATTTTGTAAAGATTGTTTTTCAAAATCTAAGAGATAGGCATACATCACACTAAGGTTATTCAGGTCTGTTTTTTTATTAATGCAATTATTTTCTTGTGAAATAAATGCGGTTTCTAAAAATAGACGTTTTTTATAATTTTTTTCTGTGATTAATACTTTGGCTGATTGATAATCAATTGAATGGTCTTCATAAAATGCGTGTTCAGCGAGGGCACATCTATCAGGATACAATTTACTATCGCTTTTGTGAGAGGAAATTCGATTGGTTAATGTCCTTTTAGTATGACCAATGTATTTTTTATCACAGTTCAAGCAAGGAATTTCATAAACTATGTTAGTTAATTTATTTATCGGTGTTTTATCTTTGATTTTACTGAAAATTGATTTGATTGTGAGGTGTTGTTTGTTTGCAATTTTGATATTATGTTTCTTAAAGATTCCTGAAAGTTTAGGTGTGACTGTTTTTATATATGGTAAAGACAAATAAATTGGTGGGTTAATATTGTCAGTTCTAATATTTTGTGATATATTATCAGTAATGTCAGAATTTTTGTCAAATGTATTATATAATATTCGTTTCAGAAGATATGGAGGATATGAGTTTTCGTGAAAAAGATTATACAATATTTTTAGATTTTTTTGGTGGAACTTTTGATCTGAAATTTGAAGAACTCTACTTTTCATCTGTTTGATCAAGTTAATTTTGGTGTTGCGTGGATGATATGAATGATAATTAATATATCTTCCCGAACTTATCGGTTTTCTATACCAGTCGATCGAAATTTTATTATTATTGTCTCTTATGAATTTGGTGTCAAGAAAAGGTAAATATTGTTCTGAATTTTCTTTTTCAATAGTGAATTGTATATAAGGATCAAATGTATTAAAGTAGAATAGTATATTATCTATTTCATTGCATGGAAGAGATAAAATTATATCATCGACGTACTTTTTAATGAAAAACAACTTGAATGGTAAAACAGATATAACAAAGTCTAAGATATAATTCATTACATAGTCTGCTAGTATAGGTGATATTGAAGATCCCATGGGTGTTCCAAAAGTCTGTTGGTAATTTTTATTATTATAAGAAAAATATGTACTATTAAAGATAAATGATATTAATTCTAAAAAAGTTTCTTTGTTTAGTTTGCAGTTTTTACTTATATCATTCCATTTGTAATCAAGAGCTGTTAAGCATATACTTAAGTGAATATTACTGAAAAGTGATACTACATCTAAACTTAAAAGAACATAGTTCGGTGGTAATATTATGTTATTGTATGTTTTGTTAATTTCGAAGGAGTCTTTAATATAATATTCATTATCATAGTCATAAGATTTTGTTAATATTTCAGTTAACCAAAGAGTAAGAGGCTCAATTGGAGTATTTATAGAAGCTACAATTGGTCTAGCTGATAATGTGGGTTTATGAATTTTTGGTAAACAATAAAATTTGGCTGAAATACCGTTATAGTTTGTTAGTTTTTCTTTCGTATTTTTGTCTATTTGTTTTTTATTGAATAATTTTTTAATCAATTTATTACAATTACTAGTTATTTTTGCAGTTGGGTCATTAGTAAGTTCTTTATATGACGTGTTATTATCAATTAGTTCTTTAGATAATTCTAAATATTGTTGATTTTCCATTATAACTGTAACATTTCCTTTGTCAGATGGTATGACTATTAAATTTGGATTTTCTCTTAAAAATTTTTTTGTTTTATGTAGTAGTTCTCTAAAAATAGAAGATTGTTTAGGTTCGTGAATATGATTAGTTAAAACATTTGTAGTTTTAGCTATAACGATATTTCTTTCTTGCTCGTTTTGTATGAAAGATGATATATAATCAATATTAGCTAACATAGTTTTTATAGAAATATCTTTTGTTATTATAGGTTCAATGCTAAATTTTGGGCCTAGTGATAAAAACTGTAGAATATCCTTAGGTATCTCTGTATCTGAAATATTTTTAATCCAATTATTTTGAGTTTTAAGGATCGAGTTTATTTTTTTGTTAATCAGATTATTAAGTTTCTTTTTTTGCTTATTTTTAATTTCGAAAAATAATTTATTATATATAATTTGCTGTCTACTAGAAAAGTTTTCAAAAACGAATTCATTAGTGATGTTAATTATTTGATTTTTCATTTCAATTATATCATTTTCAAGCCTAAATATTGTTTTTTGATTACATATAATTTCATTATTTAAAAGTTTTTTTACTAACCTATTATAGATAAAATAACTATTATTAGTTTCTTCTTCTTGACGTATCAGAATTTTTTCTATATGTTTGATATTGTTTTGTAAAAAGGTGGGAAGAATGTTCTTTTTTCTACACTGTAGGAGAAAGCATCTTCTATTGTATTCTTTCGCTAATTTGAGTTTAATTTTAGACCATGATTTCAATTTTTTAACTGCTGTTTGACCATAAGTTATTAAGATGGTTTGGTAATACCCCATATTTGTATGTAAATTACTAGAAATATTTGCCAACTCAGTAACGGAGACGATTTATTTGGGGATGTGGCAATAAAATACCAGAGAGTACTCTTTTTAAAATATATTCCAAGCTTTCGAATATAACATATTCATTCTCAAGGACTGAAAATTATTAGGATGGTCAAATTATAAAATAAATTAATGTTAAAATTTACTTACATTATTTAAACGAGGATGTCGGTATAATTGTAAAAATAGATAAAAATTAAATTTTATAATTGACATAAACGTTCATTACATATTAAACTCAAAAAACAATATGACATTCAATATGACATTAAACAAAAATTTTAATCTATAAAGGTCTGTTCGAATAAAGTTAATTTTGATTGGAATTTGAATTTTGTAAAGATTGTTTTTCAAAATCTAAGAGATAGGCATACATCACACTAAGGTTATTCAGGTCTGTTTTTTTATTAATGCAATTATTTTCTTGTGAAATAAATGCGGTTTCTAAAAATAGACGTTTTTTATAATTTTTTTCTGTGATTAATACTTTGGCTGATTGATAATCAATTGAATGGTCTTCATAAAATGCGTGTTCAGCGAGGGCACATCTATCAGGATACAATTTACTATCGCTTTTGTGAGAGGAAATTCGATTGGTTAATGTCCTTTTAGTATGACCAATGTATTTTTTATCACAGTTCAAGCAAGGAATTTCATAAACTATGTTAGTTAATTTATTTATCGGTGTTTTATCTTTGATTTTACTGAAAATTGATTTGATTGTGAGGTGTTGTTTGTTTGCAATTTTGATATTATGTTTCTTAAAGATTCCTGAAAGTTTAGGTGTGACTGTTTTTATATATGGTAAAGACAAATAAATTGGTGGGTTAATATTGTCAGTTCTAATATTTTGTGATATATTATCAGTAATGTCAGAATTTTTGTCAAATGTATTATATAATATTCGTTTCAGAAGATATGGAGGATATGAGTTTTCGTGAAAAAGATTATACAATATTTTTAGATTTTTTTGGTGGAACTTTTGATCTGAAATTTGAAGAACTCTACTTTTCATCTGTTTGATCAAGTTAATTTTGGTGTTGCGTGGATGATATGAATGATAATTAATATATCTTCCCGAACTTATCGGTTTTCTATACCAGTCGATCGAAATTTTATTATTATTGTCTCTTATGAATTTGGTGTCAAGAAAAGGTAAATATTGTTCTGAATTTTCTTTTTCAATAGTGAATTGTATATAAGGATCAAATGTATTAAAGTAGAATAGTATATTATCTATTTCATTGCATGGAAGAGATAAAATTATATCATCGACGTACTTTTTAATGAAAAACAACTTGAATGGTAAAACAGATATAACAAAGTCTAAGATATAATTCATTACATAGTCTGCTAGTATAGGTGATATTGAAGATCCCATGGGTGTTCCAAAAGTCTGTTGGTAATTTTTATTATTTTAAGAAAAATATGTACTATTAAAGATAAATGATATTAATTCTAAAAAAGTTTCTTTGTTTAGTTTGCAGTTTTTACTTATATCATTCCATTTGTAATCAAGAGCTGTTAAGCATATACTTAAGTGAATATTACTGAAAAGTGATACTACATCTAAACTTAAAAGAACATAGTTCGGTGGTAATATTATGTTATTGTATGTTTTGTTAATTTCGAAGGAGTCTTTAATATAATATTCATTATCATAGTCATAAGATTTTGTTAATATTTCAGTTAACCAAAGAGTAAGAGGCTCAATTGGAGTATTTATAGAAGCTACAATTGGTCTAGCTGATAATGTGGGTTTATGAATTTTTGGTAAACAATAAAATTTGGCTGAAATACCGTTATAGTTTGTTAGTTTTTCTTTCGTATTTTTGTCTATTTGTTTTTTATTGAATAATTTTTTAATCAATTTATTACAATTACTAGTTATTTTTGCAGTTGGGTCATTAGTAAGTTCTTTATATGACGTGTTATTATCAATTAGTTCTTTAGATAATTCTAAATATTGTTGATTTTCCATTATAACTGTAACATTTCCTTTGTCAGATGGTATGACTATTAAATTTGGATTTTCTCTTAAAAATTTTTTTGTTTTATGTAGTAGTTCTCTAAAAATAGAAGATTGTTTAGGTTCGTGAATATGATTAGTTAAAACATTTGTAGTTTTAGCTATAACGATATTTCTTTCTTGCTCGTTTTGTATGAAAGATGATATATAATCAATATTAGCTAACATAGTTTTTATAGAAATATCTTTTGTTATTATAGGTTCAATGCTAAATTTTGGGCCTAGTGATAAAAACTGTAGAATATCCTTAGGTATCTCTGTATCTGAAATATTTTTAATCCAATTATTTTGAGTTTTAAGGATCGAGTTTATTTTTTTGTTAATCAGATTATTAAGTTTCTTTTTTTGCTTATTTTTAATTTCGAAAAATAATTTATTATATATAATTTGCTGTCTACTAGAAAAGTTTTCAAAAACGAATTCATTAGTGATGTTAATTATTTGATTTTTCATTTCAATTATATCATTTTCAAGCCTAAATATTGTTTTTTGATTACATATAATTTCATTATTTAAAAGTTTTTTTACTAACCTATTATAGATAAAATAACTATTATTAGTTTCTTCTTCTTGACGTATCAGAATTTTTTCTATATGTTTGATATTGTTTTGTAAAAAGGTGGGAAGAATGTTCTTTTTTCTACACTGTAGGAGAAAGCATCTTCTATTGTATTCTTTCGCTAATTTGAGTTTAATTTTAGACCATGATTTCAATTTTTTAACTGCTGTTTGACCATAAGTTATTAAGATGGTTTGGTAATACCCCATATTTGTATGTAAATTACTAGAAATATTTGCCAACTCAGTAACGGAGACGATTTATTTGGGGATGTGGCAATAAAATACCAGAGAGTACTCTTTTTAAAATATATTCCAAGCTTTCGAATATAACATATTCATTCTCAAGGACTGAAAATTATTAGGATGGTCAAATTATAAAATAAATTAATGTTAAAATTTACTTACATTATTTAAACGAGGATGTCGGTATAATTGTAAAAATAGATAAAAATTAAATTTTATAATTGACATAAACGTTCATTACATATTAAACTCAAAAAACAATATGACATTCAATATGACATTAAACAAAAATTTTAATCTATAAAGGTCTGTTCGAATAAAGTTAATTTTGATTGGAATTTGAATTTTGTAAAGATTGTTTTTCAAAATCTAAGAGATAGGCATACATCACACTAAGGTTATTCAGGTCTGTTTTTTTATTAATGCAATTATTTTCTTGTGAAATAAATGCGGTTTCTAAAAATAGACGTTTTTAATAATTTTTTTCTGTGATTAATACTTTGGCTGATTGATAATCAATTGAATGGTCTTCATAAAATGCGTGTTCAGCGAGGGCACATCTATCAGGATACAATTTACTATCGCTTTTGTGAGAGGAAATTCGATTGGTTAATGTCCTTTTAGTATGACCAATGTATTTTTTATCACAGTTCAAGCAAGGAATTTCATAAACTATGTTAGTTAATTTATTTATCGGTGTTTTATCTTTGATTTTACTGAAAATTGATTTGATTGTGAGGTGTTGTTTGTTTGCAATTTTGATATTATGTTTCTTAAAGATTCCTGAAAGTTTAGGTGTGACTGTTTTTATATATGGTAAAGACAAATAAATTGGTGGGTTAATATTGTCAGTTCTAATATTTTGTGATATATTATCAGTAATGTCAGAATTTTTGTCAAATGTATTATATAATATTCGTTTCAGAAGATATGGAGGATATGAGTTTTCGTGAAAAAGATTATACAATATTTTTAGATTTTTTTGGTGGAACTTTTGATCTGAAATTTGAAGAACTCTACTTTTCATCTGTTTGATCAAGTTAATTTTGGTGTTGCGTGGATGATATGAATGATAATTAATATATCTTCCCGAACTTATCGGTTTTCTATACCAGTCGATCGAAATTTTATTATTATTGTCTCTTATGAATTTGGTGTCAAGAAAAGGTAAATATTGTTCTGAATTTTCTTTTTCAATAGTGAATTGTATATAAGGATCAAATGTATTAAAGTAGAATAGTATATTATCTATTTCATTGCATGGAAGAGATAAAATTATATCATCGACGTACTTTTTAATGAAAAACAACTTGAATGGTAAAACAGATATAACAAAGTCTAAGATATAATTCATTACATAGTCTGCTAGTATAGGTGATATTGAAGATCCCATGGGTGTTCCAAAAGTCTGTTGGTAATTTTTATTATTATAAGAAAAATATGTACTATTAAAGATAAATGATATTAATTCTAAAAAAGTTTCTTTGTTTAGTTTGCAGTTTTTACTTATATCATTCCATTTGTAATCAAGAGCTGTTAAGCATATACTTAAGTGAATATTACTGAAAAGTGATACTACATCTAAACTTAAAAGAACATAGTTCGGTGGTAATATTATGTTATTGTATGTTTTGTTAATTTCGAAGGAGTCTTTAATATAATATTCATTATCATAGTCATAAGATTTTGTTAATATTTCAGTTAACCAAAGAGTAAGAGGCTCAATTGGAGTATTTATAGAAGCTACAATTGGTCTAGCTGATAATGTGGGTTTATGAATTTTTGGTAAACAATAAAATTTGGCTGAAATACCGTTATAGTTTGTTAGTTTTTCTTTCGTATTTTTGTCTATTTGTTTTTTATTGAATAATTTTTTAATCAATTTATTACAATTACTAGTTATTTTTGCAGTTGGGTCATTAGTAAGTTCTTTATATGACGTGTTATTATCAATTAGTTCTTTAGATAATTCTAAATATTGTTGATTTTCCATTATAACTGTAACATTTCCTTTGTCAGATGGTATGACTATTAAATTTGGATTTTCTCTTAAAAATTTTTTTGTTTTATGTAGTAGTTCTCTAAAAATAGAAGATTGTTTAGGTTCGTGAATATGATTAGTTAAAACATTTGTAGTTTTAGCTATAACGATATTTCTTTCTTGCTCGTTTTGTATGAAAGATGATATATAATCAATATTAGCTAACATAGTTTTTATAGAAATATCTTTTGTTATTATAGGTTCAATGCTAAATTTTGGGCCTAGTGATAAAAACTGTAGAATATCCTTAGGTATCTCTGTATCTGAAATATTTTTAATCCAATTATTTTGAGTTTTAAGGATCGAGTTTATTTTTTGTTAATCAGATTATTAAGTTTCTTTTTTTGCTTATTTTTAATTTCGAAAAATAATTTATTATATATAATTTGCTGTCTACTAGAAAAGTTTTCAAAAACGAATTCATTAGTGATGTTAATTATTTGATTTTTCATTTCAATTATATCATTTTCAAGCCTAAATATTGTTTTTTGATTACATATAATTTCATTATTTAAAAGTTTTTTTACTAACCTATTATAGATAAAATAACTATTATTAGTTTCTTCTTCTTGACGTATCAGAATTTTTTCTATATGTTTGATATTGTTTTGTAAAAAGGTGGGAAGAATGTTCTTTTTTCTACACTGTAGGAGAAAGCATCTTCTATTGTATTCTTTCGCTAATTTGAGTTTAATTTTAGACCATGATTTCAATTTTTTAACTGCTGTTTGACCATAAGTTATTAAGATGGTTTGGTAATACCCCATATTTGTATGTAAATTACCATCCTAATAATTTTCAGTCCTTGAGAATGAATATGTTATATTCGAAAGCTTGGAATATATTTTAAAAAGAGTACTCTCTGGTATTTTATTGCCACATCCCCAAATAAATCGTCTCCGTTACTGAGTTGGCAAATATTTCTAGTAATTTACATACAAATATGGGGTATTACCAAACCATCTTAATAACTTATGGTCAAAGAGCAGTTAAAAAATTGAAATCATGGTCTAAAATTAAACTCAAATTAGCGAAAGAATACAATAGAAGATGCTTTCTCCTACAGTGTAGAAAAAAGAACATTCTTCCCACCTTTTTACAAAACAATATCAAACATATAGAAAAAATTCTGATACGTCAAGAAGAAGAAACTAATAATAGTTATTTTATCTATAATAGGTTAGTAAAAAAACTTTTAAATAATGAAATTATATGTAATCAAAAAACAATATTTAGGCTTGAAAATGATATAATTGAAATGAAAAATCAAATAATTAACATCACTAATGAATTCGTTTTTGAAAACTTTTCTAGTAGACAGCAAATTATATATAATAAATTATTTTTCGAAATTAAAAATAAGCAAAAAAAGAAACTTAATAATCTGATTAACAAAAAAATAAACTCGATCCTTAAAACTCAAAATAATTGGATTAAAAATATTTCAGATACAGAGATACCTAAGGATATTCTACAGTTTTTATCACTAGGCCCAAAATTTAGCATTGAACCTATAATAACAAAAGATATTTCTATAAAAACTATGTTAGCTAATATTGATTATATATCATCTTTCATACAAAACGAGCAAGAAAGAAATATCGTTATAGCTAAAACTACAAATGTTTTAACTAATCATATTCACGAACCTAAACAATCTTCTATTTTTAGAGAACTACTACATAAAACAAAAAAATTTTTAAGAGAAAATCCAAATTTAATAGTCATACCATCTGACAAAGGAAATGTTACAGTTATAATGGAAAATCAACAATATTTAGAATTATCTAAAGAACTAATTGATAATAACACGTCATATAAAGAACTTACTAATGACCCAACTGCAAAAATAACTAGTAATTGTAATAAATTGATTAAAAAATTATTCAATAAAAAACAAATAGACAAAAATACGAAAGAAAAACTAACAAACTATAACGGTATTTCAGCCAAATTTTATTGTTTACCAAAAATTCATAAACCCACATTATCAGCTAGACCAATTGTAGCTTCTATAAATACTCCAATTGAGCCTCTTACTCTTTGGTTAACTGAAATATTAACAAAATCTTATGACTATGATAATGAATATTATATTAAAGACTCCTTCGAAATTAACAAAACATACAATAACATAATATTACCACCGAACTATGTTCTTTTAAGTTTAGATGTAGTATCACTTTTCAGTAATATTCACTTAAGTATATGCTTAACAGCTCTTGATTACAAATGGAATGATATAAGTAAAAACTGCAAACTAAACAAAGAAACTTTTTTAGAATTAATATCATTTATCTTTAATAGTACATATTTTTCTTAAAATAATAAAAATTACCAACAGACTTTTGGAACACCCATGGGATCTTCAATATCACCTATACTAGCAGACTATGTAATGAATTATATCTTAGACTTTGTTATATCTGTTTTACCATTCAAGTTGTTTTTCATTAAAAAGTACGTCGATGATATAATTTTATCTCTTCCATGCAATGAAATAGATAATATACTATTCTACTTTAATACATTTGATCCTTATATACAATTCACTATTGAAAAAGAAAATTCAGAACAATATTTACCTTTTCTTGACACCAAATTCATAAGAGACAATAATAATAAAATTTCGATCGACTGGTATAGAAAACCGATAAGTTCGGGAAGATATATTAATTATCATTCATATCATCCACGCAACACCAAAATTAACTTGATCAAACAGATGAAAAGTAGAGTTCTTCAAATTTCAGATCAAAAGTTCCACCAAAAAAATCTAAAAATATTGTATAATCTTTTTCACGAAAACTCATATCCTCCATATCTTCTGAAACGAATATTATATAATACATTTGACAAAAATTCTGACATTACTGATAATATATCACAAAATATTAGAACTGACAATATTAACCCACCAATTTATTTGTCTTTACCATATATAAAAACAGTCACACCTAAACTTTCAGGAATCTTTAAGAAACATAATATCAAAATTGCAAACAAACAACACCTCACAATCAAATCAATTTTCAGTAAAATCAAAGATAAAACACCGATAAATAAATTAACTAACATAGTTTATGAAATTCCTTGCTTGAACTGTGATAAAAAATACATTGGTCATACTAAAAGGACATTAACCAATCGAATTTCCTCTCACAAAAGCGATAGTAAATTGTATCCTGATAGATGTGCCCTCGCTGAACACGCATTTTATGAAGACCATTCAATTGATTATCAATCAGCCAAAGTATTAATCACAGAAAAAAATTATAAAAAACGTCTATTTTTAGAAACCGCATTTATTTCACAAGAAAATAATTGCATTAATAAAAAAACAGACCTGAATAACCTTAGTGTGATGTATGCCTATCTCTTAGATTTTGAAAAACAATCTTTACAAAATTCAAATTCCAATCAAAATTAACTTTATTCGAACAGACCTTTATAGATTAAAATTTTTGTTTAATGTCATATTGAATGTCATATTGTTTTTTGAGTTTAATATGTAATGAACATTTATGTCAATTATAAAATTTAATTTTTATCTATTTTTACAATTATACCGACATCCTCGTTTAAATAATGTAAGTAAATTTTAACATTAATTTATTTTATAATTTGACCATCCTAATAATTTTCAGTCCTTGAGAATGAATATGTTATATTCGAAAGCTTGGAATATATTTTAAAAAGAGTACTCTCTGGTATTTTATTGCCACATCCCCAAATAAATCGTCTCCGTTACTGAGTTGGCAAATATTTCTAGTAATTTACATACAAATATGGGGTATTACCAAACCATCTTAATAACTTATGGTCAAACAGCAGTTAAAAAATTGAAATCATGGTCTAAAATTAAACTCAAATTAGCGAAAGAATACAATAGAAGATGCTTTCTCCTACAGTGTAGAAAAAAGAACATTCTTCCCACCTTTTTACAAAACAATATCAAACATATAGAAAAAATTCTGATACGTCAAGAAGAAGAAACTAATAATAGTTATTTTATCTATAATAGGTTAGTAAAAAAACTTTTAAATAATGAAATTATATGTAATCAAAAAACAATATTTAGGCTTGAAAATGATATAATTGAAATGAAAAATCAAATAATTAACATCACTAATGAATTCGTTTTTGAAAACTTTTCTAGTAGACAGCAAATTATATATAATAAATTATTTTTCGAAATTAAAAATAAGCAAAAAAAGAAACTTAATAATCTGATTAACAAAAAAATAAACTCGATCCTTAAAACTCAAAATAATTGGATTAAAAATATTTCAGATACAGAGATACCTAAGGATATTCTACAGTTTTTATCACTAGGCCCAAAATTTAGCATTGAACCTATAATAACAAAAGATATTTCTATAAAAACTATGTTAGCTAATATTGATTATATATCATCTTTCATACAAAACGAGCAAGAAAGAAATATCGTTATAGCTAAAACTACAAATGTTTTAACTAATCATATTCACGAACCTAAACAATCTTCTATTTTTAGAGAACTACTACATAAAACAAAAAAATTTTTAAGAGAAAATCCAAATTTAATAGTCATACCATCTGACAAAGGAAATGTTACAGTTATAATGGAAAATCAACAATATTTAGAATTATCTAAAGAACTAATTGATAATAACACGTCATATAAAGAACTTACTAATGACCCAACTGCAAAAATAACTAGTAATTGTAATAAATTGATTAAAAAATTATTCAATAAAAAACAAATAGACAAAAATACGAAAGAAAAACTAACAAACTATAACGGTATTTCAGCCAAATTTTATTGTTTACCAAAAATTCATAAACCCACATTATCAGCTAGACCAATTGTAGCTTCTATAAATACTCCAATTGAGCCTCTTACTCTTTGGTTAACTGAAATATTAACAAAATCTTATGACTATGATAATGAATATTATATTAAAGACTCCTTCGAAATTAACAAAACATACAATAACATAATATTACCACCGAACTATGTTCTTTTAAGTTTAGATGTAGTATCACTTTTCAGTAATATTCACTTAAGTATATGCTTAACAGCTCTTGATTACAAATGGAATGATATAAGTAAAAACTGCAAACTAAACAAAGAAACTTTTTTAGAATTAATATCATTTATCTTTAATAGTACATATTTTTCTTAAAATAATAAAAATTACCAACAGACTTTTGGAACACCCATGGGATCTTCAATATCACCTATACTAGCAGACTATGTAATGAATTATATCTTAGACTTTGTTATATCTGTTTTACCATTCAAGTTGTTTTTCATTAAAAAGTACGTCGATGATATAATTTTATCTCTTCCATGCAATGAAATAGATAATATACTATTCTACTTTAATACATTTGATCCTTATATACAATTCACTATTGAAAAAGAAAATTCAGAACAATATTTACCTTTTCTTGACACCAAATTCATAAGAGACAATAATAATAAAATTTCGATCGACTGGTATAGAAAACCGATAAGTTCGGGAAGATATATTAATTATCATTCATATCATCCACGCAACACCAAAATTAACTTGATCAAACAGATGAAAAGTAGAGTTCTTCAAATTTCAGATCAAAAGTTCCACCAAAAAAATCTAAAAATATTGTATAATCTTTTTCACGAAAACTCATATCCTCCATATCTTCTGAAACGAATATTATATAATACATTTGACAAAAATTCTGACATTACTGATAATATATCACAAAATATTAGAACTGACAATATTAACCCACCAATTTATTTGTCTTTACCATATATAAAAACAGTCACACCTAAACTTTCAGGAATCTTTAAGAAACATAATATCAAAATTGCAAACAAACAACACCTAACAATCAAATCAATTTTCAGTAAAATCAAAGATAAAACACCGATAAATAAATTAACTAACATAGTTTATGAAATTCCTTGCTTGAACTGTGATAAAAAATACATTGGTCATACTAAAAGGACATTAACCAATCGAATTTCCTCTCACAAAAGCGATAGTAAATTGTATCCTGATAGATGTGCCCTCGCTGAACACGCATTTTATGAAGACCATTCAATTGATTATCAATCAGCCAAAGTATTAATCACAGAAAAAAATTATAAAAAACGTCTATTTTTAGAAACCGCATTTATTTCACAAGAAAATAATTGCATTAATAAAAAAACAGACCTGAATAACCTTAGTGTGATGTATGCCTATCTCTTAGATTTTGAAAAACAATCTTTACAAAATTCAAATTCCAATCAAAATTAACTTTATTCGAACAGACCTTTATAGATTAAAATTTTTGTTTAATGTCATATTGAATGTCATATTGTTTTTTGAGTTTAATATGTAATGAACATTTATGTCAATTATAAAATTTAATTTTTATCTATTTTTACAATTATACCGACATCCTCGTTTAAATAATGTAAGTAAATTTTAACATTAATTTATTTTATAATTTGACCATCCTAATAATTTTCAGTCCTTGAGAATGAATATGTTATATTCGAAAGCTTGGAATATATTTTAAAAAGAGTACTCTCTGGTATTTTATTGCCACATCCCCAAATAAATCGTCTCCGTTACTGAGTTGGCAAATATTTCTAGTAATTTACATACAAATATGGGGTATTACCAAACCATCTTAATAACTTATGGTCAAACAGCAGTTAAAAAATTGAAATCATGGTCTAAAATTAAACTCAAATTAGCGAAAGAATACAATAGAAGATGCTTTCTCCTACAGTGTAGAAAAAAGAACATTCTTCCCACCTTTTTACAAAACAATATCAAACATATAGAAAAAATTCTGATACGTCAAGAAGAAGAAACTAATAATAGTTATTTTATCTATAATAGGTTAGTAAAAAAACTTTTAAATAATGAAATTATATGTAATCAAAAAACAATATTTAGGCTTGAAAATGATATAATTGAAATGAAAAATCAAATAATTAACATCACTAATGAATTCGTTTTTGAAAACTTTTCTAGTAGACAGCAAATTATATATAATAAATTATTTTTCGAAATTAAAAATAAGCAAAAAAAGAAACTTAATAATCTGATTAACAAAAAAATAAACTCGATCCTTAAAACTCAAAATAATTGGATTAAAAATATTTCAGATACAGAGATACCTAAGGATATTCTACAGTTTTTATCACTAGGCCCAAAATTTAGCATTGAACCTATAATAACAAAAGATATTTCTATAAAAACTATGTTAGCTAATATTGATTATATATCATCTTTCATACAAAACGAGCAAGAAAGAAATATCGTTATAGCTAAAACTACAAATGTTTTAACTAATCATATTCACGAACCTAAACAATCTTCTATTTTTAGAGAACTACTACATAAAACAAAAAAATTTTTAAGAGAAAATCCAAATTTAATAGTCATACCATCTGACAAAGGAAATGTTACAGTTATAATGGAAAATCAACAATATTTAGAATTATCTAAAGAACTAATTGATAATAACACGTCATATAAAGAACTTACTAATGACCCAACTGCAAAAATAACTAGTAATTGTAATAAATTGATTAAAAAATTATTCAATAAAAAACAAATAGACAAAAATACGAAAGAAAAACTAACAAACTATAACGGTATTTCAGCCAAATTTTATTGTTTACCAAAAATTCATAAACCCACATTATCAGCTAGACCAATTGTAGCTTCTATAAATACTCCAATTGAGCCTCTTACTCTTTGGTTAACTGAAATATTAACAAAATCTTATGACTATGATAATGAATATTATATTAAAGACTCCTTCGAAATTAACAAAACATACAATAACATAATATTACCACCGAACTATGTTCTTTTAAGTTTAGATGTAGTATCACTTTTCAGTAATATTCACTTAAGTATATGCTTAACAGCTCTTGATTACAAATGGAATGATATAAGTAAAAACTGCAAACTAAACAAAGAAACTTTTTTAGAATTAATATCATTTATCTTTAATAGTACATATTTTTCTTAAAATAATAAAAATTACCAACAGACTTTTGGAACACCCATGGGATCTTCAATATCACCTATACTAGCAGACTATGTAATGAATTATATCTTAGACTTTGTTATATCTGTTTTACCATTCAAGTTGTTTTTCATTAAAAAGTACGTCGATGATATAATTTTATCTCTTCCATGCAATGAAATAGATAATATACTATTCTACTTTAATACATTTGATCCTTATATACAATTCACTATTGAAAAAGAAAATTCAGAACAATATTTACCTTTTCTTGACACCAAATTCATAAGAGACAATAATAATAAAATTTCGATCGACTGGTATAGAAAACCGATAAGTTCGGGAAGATATATTAATTATCATTCATATCATCCACGCAACACCAAAATTAACTTGATCAAACAGATGAAAAGTAGAGTTCTTCAAATTTCAGATCAAAAGTTCCACCAAAAAAATCTAAAAATATTGTATAATCTTTTTCACGAAAACTCATATCCTCCATATCTTCTGAAACGAATATTATATAATACATTTGACAAAAATTCTGACATTACTGATAATATATCACAAAATATTAGAACTGACAATATTAACCCACCAATTTATTTGTCTTTACCATATATAAAAACAGTCACACCTAAACTTTCAGGAATCTTTAAGAAACATAATATCAAAATTGCAAACAAACAACACCTCACAATCAAATCAATTTTCAGTAAAATCAAAGATAAAACACCGATAAATAAATTAACTAACATAGTTTATGAAATTCCTTGCTTGAACTGTGATAAAAAATACATTGGTCATACTAAAAGGACATTAACCAATCGAATTTCCTCTCACAAAAGCGATAGTAAATTGTATCCTGATAGATGTGCCCTCGCTGAACACGCATTTTATGAAGACCATTCAATTGATTATCAATCAGCCAAAGTATTAATCACAGAAAAAAATTATAAAAAACGTCTATTTTTAGAAACCGCATTTATTTCACAAGAAAATAATTGCATTAATAAAAAAACAGACCTGAATAACCTTAGTGTGATGTATGCCTATCTCTTAGATTTTGAAAAACAATCTTTACAAAATTCAAATTCCAATCAAAATTAACTTTATTCGAACAGACCTTTATAGATTAAAATTTTTGTTTAATGTCATATTGAATGTCATATTGTTTTTTGAGTTTAATATGTAATGAACATTTATGTCAATTATAAAATTTAATTTTTATCTATTTTTACAATTATACCGACATCCTCGTTTAAATAATGTAAGTAAATTTTAACATTAATTTATTTTATAATTTGACCATCCTAATAATTTTCAGTCCTTGAGAATGAATATGTTATATTCGAAAGCTTGGAATATATTTTAAAAAGAGTACTCTCTGGTATTTTATTGCCACATCCCCAAATAAATCGTCTCCGTTACTGAGTTGGCAAATATTTCTAGTAATTTACATACAAATATGGGGTATTACCAAACCATCTTAATAACTTATGGTCAAACAGCAGTTAAAAAATTGAAATCATGGTCTAAAATTAAACTCAAATTAGCGAAAGAATACAATAGAAGATGCTTTCTCCTACAGTGTAGAAAAAAGAACATTCTTCCCACCTTTTTACAAAACAATATCAAACATATAGAAAAAATTCTGATACGTCAAGAAGAAGAAACTAATAATAGTTATTTTATCTATAATAGGTTAGTAAAAAAACTTTTAAATAATGAAATTATATGTAATCAAAAAACAATATTTAGGCTTGAAAATGATATAATTGAAATGAAAAATCAAATAATTAACATCACTAATGAATTCGTTTTTGAAAACTTTTCTAGTAGACAGCAAATTATATATAATAAATTATTTTTCGAAATTAAAAATAAGCAAAAAAAGAAACTTAATAATCTGATTAACAAAAAAATAAACTCGATCCTTAAAACTCAAAATAATTGGATTAAAAATATTTCAGATACAGAGATACCTAAGGATATTCTACAGTTTTTATCACTAGGCCCAAAATTTAGCATTGAACCTATAATAACAAAAGATATTTCTATAAAAACTATGTTAGCTAATATTGATTATATATCATCTTTCATACAAAACGAGCAAGAAAGAAATATCGTTATAGCTAAAACTACAAATGTTTTAACTAATCATATTCACGAACCTAAACAATCTTCTATTTTTAGAGAACTACTACATAAAACAAAAAAATTTTTAAGAGAAAATCCAAATTTAATAGTCATACCATCTGACAAAGGAAATGTTACAGTTATAATGGAAAATCAACAATATTTAGAATTATCTAAAGAACTAATTGATAATAACACGTCATATAAAGAACTTACTAATGACCCAACTGCAAAAATAACTAGTAATTGTAATAAATTGATTAAAAAATTATTCAATAAAAAACAAATAGACAAAAATACGAAAGAAAAACTAACAAACTATAACGGTATTTCAGCCAAATTTTATTGTTTACCAAAAATTCATAAACCCACATTATCAGCTAGACCAATTGTAGCTTCTATAAATACTCCAATTGAGCCTCTTACTCTTTGGTTAACTGAAATATTAACAAAATCTTATGACTATGATAATGAATATTATATTAAAGACTCCTTCGAAATTAACAAAACATACAATAACATAATATTACCACCGAACTATGTTCTTTTAAGTTTAGATGTAGTATCACTTTTCAGTAATATTCACTTAAGTATATGCTTAACAGCTCTTGATTACAAATGGAATGATATAAGTAAAAACTGCAAACTAAACAAAGAAACTTTTTTAGAATTAATATCATTTATCTTTAATAGTACATATTTTTCTTATAATAATAAAAATTACCAACAGACTTTTGGAACACCCATGGGATCTTCAATATCACCTATACTAGCAGACTATGTAATGAATTATATCTTAGACTTTGTTATATCTGTTTTACCATTCAAGTTGTTTTTCATTAAAAAGTACGTCGATGATATAATTTTATCTCTTCCATGCAATGAAATAGATAATATACTATTCTACTTTAATACATTTGATCCTTATATACAATTCACTATTGAAAAAGAAAATTCAGAACAATATTTACCTTTTCTTGACACCAAATTCATAAGAGACAATAATAATAAAATTTCGATCGACTGGTATAGAAAACCGATAAGTTCGGGAAGATATATTAATTATCATTCATATCATCCACGCAACACCAAAATTAACTTGATCAAACAGATGAAAAGTAGAGTTCTTCAAATTTCAGATCAAAAGTTCCACCAAAAAAATCTAAAAATATTGTATAATCTTTTTCACGAAAACTCATATCCTCCATATCTTCTGAAACGAATATTATATAATACATTTGACAAAAATTCTGACATTACTGATAATATATCACAAAATATTAGAACTGACAATATTAACCCACCAATTTATTTGTCTTTACCATATATAAAAACAGTCACACCTAAACTTTCAGGAATCTTTAAGAAACATAATATCAAAATTGCAAACAAACAACACCTCACAATCAAATCAATTTTCAGTAAAATCAAAGATAAAACACCGATAAATAAATTAACTAACATAGTTTATGAAATTCCTTGCTTGAACTGTGATAAAAAATACATTGGTCATACTAAAAGGACATTAACCAATCGAATTTCCTCTCACAAAAGCGATAGTAAATTGTATCCTGATAGATGTGCCCTCGCTGAACACGCATTTTATGAAGACCATTCAATTGATTATCAATCAGCCAAAGTATTAATCACAGAAAAAAATTATAAAAAACGTCTATTTTTAGAAACCGCATTTATTTCACAAGAAAATAATTGCATTAATAAAAAAACAGACCTGAATAACCTTAGTGTGATGTATGCCTATCTCTTAGATTTTGAAAAACAATCTTTACAAAATTCAAATTCCAATCAAAATTAACTTTATTCGAACAGACCTTTATAGATTAAAATTTTTGTTTAATGTCATATTGAATGTCATATTGTTTTTTGAGTTTAATATGTAATGAACGTTTATGTCAATTATAAAATTTAATTTTTATCTATTTTTACAATTATACCGACATCCTCGTTTAAATAATGTAAGTAAATTTTAACATTAATTTATTTTATAATTTGACCATCCTAATAATTTTCAGTCCTTGAGAATGAATATGTTATATTCGAAAGCTTGGAATATATTTTAAAAAGAGTACTCTCTGGTATTTTATTGCCACATCCCCAAATAAACCGTCTCCGTTACTGAGTTGGCAAATATTTCTAGTAATTTATATATATATATATATATATATCATTAACAAGTGACAGTTAGCTACTACCAAATTTACTCTGGTCTCGTCTATAATATTTATCCAACCTTTTGATTGCTCTAACACTCCTCCTCAATCAAAAGATTGTTTAATTCATCTCCGCTACATTAAACCAAAATTTAACCTATGTTTAACAAACATCTCACTTTTCAAGTTTTTAGTTAAGAAATCCGCAGCTTGATCAGTTGTTGTGACATATTCAACTAACACATCATTACTAGCTACTAAATCTTTAATGAAATTAAATTTTACGTCTATATGCTTCAAACGCTTATGATCAAATATTTTTGTTAACTTCATACAGGATTGATTATCTTCATAAATTGTAAATTGCTCTTCTGCAAAGCCAAGATCACTCAATAAATTAGATAACCAAACCCCCTCCTGCGAGTGCAGCATATTCCGCTTCTGTGGATGACGTAGAAACAGTAGACTGTTTCTTTGTTACCCAGCACAATGTGCTACCAAATATTTTAAAAATATACCCTGTTGTAGATTTTCTATCCATTTCGTCACCAGCCCAATCCGCATCTGCAAATCCGATCAACATGATGCTTTCATAAGATACCTTAAGATTTCCATAACTGGTCAGAAGGATTACTTTGTTTTCTACCGCATAAGTTCACTGAGATACTCAGATCAGGTCTAGATGCCAACATAAGGTACATGAGGCATCCAACTGGTTCTTTGACGGGCCTATTTTTTGTCTTTTCTACAGATTCTGTGTTTAACCCATCAAATTCTCCTGGTGTTTTAACTTGCTTGCAGTCAGTCATGTTAAATTTTCTCAATAAATTGAGAATATATTCCTTTTGACTCAAGTAAATATCTTGTTCAGTTTGTCTAATGTTAATGCCTAAAAAGGTTTTCAGATTCCCTAAATCCTGCATCTCAAATTCATTATTTAGTTAATTTTTGAGTTTATCAATTTCCATTTTATTACTACTTGAGATCAGTATGTCATCAACATACAATAGCAGGAGGTTAATACACCTTCATTTGACTTTACATACAAACATGGGTCATTGTTTGATTTTATAAAATTTTCCTTTTTTGTAAATTGGTCAAATCTTTTGTTCCAACAGTAGGGTGACTGTTTTAATCCAAATAAGGTCTTGTTCAGTTTACAAACCTTACCTTCATTTTTGAATCCTTTTGGTACTCTCATGAAAATGTCTTCATTCAGTGTTCCATGTAGGAATGCCGATTTAACATCCATTTGCTGAATTTCCAAGTTTTTAAGGTTTACTATTGCCAATAATGCTCTTACAGTTGTAAGCCTTGCTACAGAAGCATATGTTTCTTTGAAGTCAAATCCCTCTTTCTGCATGAATCCCTCAGCTACAAATCTGACCTTATACTTGACTGGATTTCCTGATTCATCTCTTTTTATACGAAAAACCCATTTACAATAAATTATTCTGCTATGTTCTGGTTTGTCGACCAAAGACCAAGTATTATTCTTATTAAGCGAGTCTATTTCCTCTTCAACAGCCTTTTTCCAGTACGCATATTCTGGTGACTCTTTTGCATTTTCCAAATTCTCAGGAACATCTTCAGCAAACAGTGTAGCATTTAATGCCATGTTTCTAATTGTTCTAATTCTTGATCAGTTATGTAGTCATCAAAGTATGCAGGTAGTACCTAGATCTTTTTACTTTTTCTTGCATTAATTTCTTGTAGGTAAAATTAATTTGCGTCGTTTCACAATTTGTCGGCGGGTAAAGAAGTCTAGAAGCAGGGCCGGTTTCAGACTCATAATGTGAATTTGCGAAAAATGATTGCCAAATGTCAGAAAATATTACAAGAAGTATAATAGGTACCCATAATAGTAGAAAAATTAGTTAATCATCCGGTGAGCCTTCTTCCTCACTCGAAGTGTCATCCAGCTCAATTACAAATGAATGAACAGGAAAATGTTGTCGATAGGTTCCTTCTACATCTTTTACATGCTTGACGCAATTATACCACACATTGGGGCTCATGTCAGAACAAATATCTCTAAAGTTTAATCACACTTTCAGATAGAGTTGGCGAAACATTTTTTTTCTTATTCCTTGTTTGATGTTAGACCAAATTAACTCTATGGGATTAAACACACAATAGTAAGGGAGTAAACGAACCACTTCATGACCATGCTGCTTGGCAAATTCATCCACTACATATTTGGGTTTCAAATTGAGCTCTCGTAATAATTTTAGCAAATCTTTTTTCAGACACTGTGTTGGAATGTTGACACCCTTCTTTTGCAGAAAATCTGCAATTACTTGTTTCCTAGCCTTTGGTTCAGGAATTTCTTCAGTTTGCCTGGAATGGTAAGGAGCATTATCCAGAACTATTACAGAACCTCCCGGGATGCTTGGAATTAACTGTTCCTCGAACCATTTCTCAAATAACGCAGCAATCATATCTTGATGGTAATCCGCTGAACAGCTTGAAATATTTTTGGCAGATAACAATAAGCCGTTGTTAACGAAACCATTTTCATTACCCGCTTGGACAATAATAATTCGTTTTCCTCTATTCGAAGGGGCATTTAATGAACACTTTGGAGTCCCATCATGCCAACCTTTTTTGATAACATCATGGGTATCATACCACGTTTCATCGAGATATATTATATTTTTCTGTAATCGTCGATAATGCGTAATTTTTTCTAAATAAGAATGTCGAAGCTCTATTATTCTCGAGGATTCCATAATTTTTTGACGGCTATTTAATATTCTAAACCGAAACCCACAAGAGTGCAAGATCTATTTAACGGTTTTATCTGCTTTGTGAGAAAAACCAGGAATTTCCTTCAATTTTTCTTTAACAACCCCAAATGTAGGAACGATACCACTGGCGTAAAACTCATATATTTTTCTTCTAAGTCTTTCCATTATTGCGGTATCCACACGCACTAGCGATTTCTGTACTCTCTCTTTCCGATGAGAAATAGTTGTTTTACCGATAATTGTAATAATGGATCTTTTTGAAACTTCTGTCAATCTGTGTATTCTTTCAGCAACTCCATGTTTTGACCCATTATTCTCTTGTTTCAGTTGCCTGTAAATATTTTGTATCACTTTTTGCGTAGATGGCGACAGAAACATACCAAATTTCTTTTTGTCTATTGTTTTAAATCCCTCCTCTTCACTTTCAGAACCTTTAGTAAAAAATTTTAACAATATAATATTCTTGTTTCGTACATAAAACAATCAATCAACTCACTATCTTTACTGCAGCTTACATCATTACTAGCAGATGGAACAATTTCAGGCTCTAAAATGCAATATTTCAACAATTAGAACCTAATTTTGTTGCATTTGTTGAATACATTTTTTCAGTTTAAAAGGTGAAATATTTCCTGTCCATATTTATAAAATACATACAATATCTTCCTCTTCGAGAGGTCGCCAAAAAGCCATAATTTTGATAATTACCAACAAAATAGTCTTAATCAATAAAATAATTCTAATCACCAAAAATCTTGAATCACAGAAACAGCTAACAGATATATAATTTTTATTCAGAACACAATAGTATAAAGTAAGTATAAAGTATATATTATTTGTATACAGTCACATGTGATATACCTTTAAGTACTCTTTTTTTTATGACACTGCCAGCAATGAACTAAATATTTGGCAACATCGAAGAGTACATCAGATGTAACTAATTACTAAAATTAATGACGTCTATGAAACAATTAAAAATTGTCAATTTGATGTACTTTTCAGAGATACTTTTCATAAATTGACAATTTTCGAGTAACTAATTGATTGTTTCATAGACGTCATTAATTTTAGTAATTATTAATTCTTCGATGTTATCAAATCTTTTGTTAATGGAAGGCATTAGATGTAGATTTTTAAATGTTTATAAAGTTTGAGTATATATTTATTTTAAATATGATATGGTTCTTTCAACTTTATTGAAAAGAAATTAAGTTTGAAATGTTTAAAGTATGGTTTGAAGCGATGTTCAAAGTTTTTTTAATTTTTCAATAAATATATTTCTTATTTCATAATATTATGCATTATTTTTTCTCAATTAAAACAAAATAGGTAGCCGTCAAAAAATAATAGTTCAATACTATTAAACGCTTTACAAAATTAGAAAAATAAATTTCCACAGAGCCGACCGTCCACTAAGAAGCAACTACTTCTCGGGCTATATGCCTCGACAGACATTGAATTACACTTCTAAAGTAAACGGGGTTGGTATATCTGTTAAGATAGAACCAACCATTCTGGTTTGCGATTAGAAGGAATGACATCACTTATAGACCGGTTTCGGCGTTTTGCGCCTCATCAGCACAAGGTAGAGGCTATTCGTACAAAGGCTCTGTGGAAATTTATTTTTCTAATTTTGTAAAGCGTTTAATAGTATTGAACTATTATTTTTTGACGTCTATAGATCACGCTTCACTAATATGACAATTATTTATTATTTAGGTAAGTGTAATTAAGTAAAAATAGGTAGCTTCTAAATAATTGCTTTTATTTATAAAATTAATAATTATGGCAGGTAAAAATTGTTCCTTGATAAAACTAAATTCATGATGTTATCCCTTTTGTGACGGGTATTCTCATATTCTTCATCATTTTTATTATCATCATCATAGGATTTTCTATTGATATGAAGTCTCTTCTTCTCATACAAATATTATGAAGCATACAGGCAGTCATGATGCACTGAGGTATCAAATCGATCCTTTTTGTTTCCTTCCTTTTTAGACTCTGAAATCTACCTTTTTGAAGTCCAAACGCGTTTTCTACCCTAATTCTATTAATACCTAATAATTTGTTGAACCATATTTCTTCCGCTGCAAGATGACCATTATTTTTAAATCCTACTATTACTTTAGAAGACAGTTTATATGCCAGATCTCCAATTAGGTGACAGTCATTTGGGAAATGAACTATATCTTCTCTTATTTGCCTGTAAATTGGGGACTTGGTAATGAATGCATCCAGGCTCACCGACGTAAACATCTAGAAACAATTTGTTGGAATCACAAATCCCTTGTATTGGATAACCTTTTCGGTTAATATATGAATTTCCATTTCTTTTAAGTTGTTCAATTTCTATATGGCAACCGTCAATAGCACCAATTATGCCTAAAATAATAATTACAAGGGAAAATTCTTGGGGAAATTAGTGTTAAAGAAAATTAAGACATATGAACAGAAATTGTGTCGATTTTTTCAGGTTACACGCAAGGAGATTATATATATTGTACACTGTGGTGTACAAAATTTTAAGGGTAATTTAATCCTCGAGAAAAATATTAAAAGCTAAATTTTATAAACGAAAAAAATTTCTTTTTTAATATATCAAAAATGTCACATTACCAGGAAATCCATTAATTTCCTCAAATCTTTTAGTCACAGCGTCAACTTCATATAAACGAGGAAATGCGATTACTCTTCTTATCTGATTTAGTTGAATAATTTTGGAGATTATTTCATTAGTCACATACCAACAACAATGTTTGCCAATACCAAAGCGACAAGCAACGCTTCTAAAGCTTTCACAATTTCCTAAATACCATGTACAAATTGATAATTTTTTTTCAAGAGGCATTTCAACTAAGTTATTTATTGACGATAATTCTAAGGGAAGATATTCAAAGGTCTCTCTTGAAAGGCGAAAATGTTGCTTGAACTGGTTGTCATTGAAATTTGGCACAGTAATTTCGTAATAATGTTCCACCTTCTCCAAGACTTCCATACTTTCTTCATCGCTTTCAACTTATTCCTCTACCACACTTCCTATGGTATTGATCATGACGGCTATAGCAGACACCTCCATATCGTTCATATTCATTGCAGCAACAGAAATTTATTATCTAATTCTTTTACACCAGTTAAAATTAAAATTAAAAAACTATTTGTAACGATTGTTAATTCTTAAACGTTTATCGAGGTTATGTATCTAATACTAGGTTTAAAATAATTTGCACTACTGAAGTGTCCCATAATTATTATTTCAAACTTTTTCTGACACCGCGTGATAAAAAAAACTGAACTATTTGCACTTTAACCGGTGTGAATTATCGTACTCGTCTAGTAAAAGGGCCGGCCCTGCGCTTTCACATAGCGTAAGCGCTCTTCCACAAGTGTTGACCTTGTAACTTCAAAATACCGCCAAAAAACCATGTGCATTCGTCCGAATATCTGACGCCGAAACAGGTCTGCAAGTGATATTGTCCCTTCTAAGCAGTATGGCCAGATTGGGCGATTTGTCGCCATTTGGGCTATTTTGAATAATTTTTTGCGACAACATTTTAACGAAAATCACGATACGATTTTTGGGCCATATTTTATTTTTCTGAGCTACTTTTTTGGCTATAATTTATTCGAGAAAAATGGCAAGCAATTTATTTTATGAAAAATTTTGTCGGACAAGTGTGAACCGCATAAAGAATTTGCCTATTTGAGTAAATGACTGCATTCAGGGAACATTCAGCCATAAAGCGCTGCAGCGCAGTTATTCTGTAGGTTACTGAATGGTCACGTTAGAAAATGACAGGAAGTTTCGCGCTTTATTGCCATAACCTCCAATAGTACATTTGTTTACCACAGATCACTGAGTGAAAAATGATAAATTTGCTTGAAATACTAGAGGATGAAGACGAACACATTGTATTTAACAATGTTAATAACCTTAACCACATTATTGCTTACGTGGTTGAAGATTTGGGAGCACCCCTAGAAGATGATGGGGCTGCGTTATTACCTAGAAGAGATCCTGGTCGGAACCAGTATTATGTAGAACACACAATCCCATTATATACTATTGAAGAATTTAGAATGTATTTTCGAATGTCAAGGCAAACTTTCCAGGTCAGTAAGTCTTTTACATATTATACAGGCTTCTCCACAAAAAATTCCCCACACTATAACTTCCTGTATACTTAAATAAAAACTGTGGGTCACCAGAATTAAGGTCGGGAATGAAAAAAATCAAATTAAAAACCGCTTTATAGCACTTTTATGTTGTTACAATTAATTTGTATATTTCTTAACATCAGATAAAAGTTGGGAGAGTGCATTATGGAGGATTTATGCTCTTTTGTAACCTGTGCATCTTAAAATTTTAGGTACTGCTAAATGAAATTGGAAATCGTGTGCCCCCTACAAGACATCCACAAATAGATCTAGAAAAGAAAGTTTTGTTTTCAATTTGGATTTTGGCAAAACCTGAAAGTTTTCTGGCATGTGGTGATAGATTTGGAATTGCTCAAAGTAGTGACCATTTTATATATCGCCAGATTGTTACGATTCTTTCTGATATGGTGCCAGAGTTTATTGTGTGGCCAACTCATAGGCAATGCGAAGAAAATTGAGAAGTAGGAGACATATTAATGCTTAGTTTACTAAATCAATTAATGAATAAGCACAAGCGTAAGAGTTTTGTTTCTTTTTTCTGTTCTAAACAAAAAGATACAGAAATGAATTATGATTATGCTTCAATTGATTAGTAAACTACCATAATTCATTCATAATTGGCTTGTATTTTATTTTTTCGTAGGTATTTCGTGAAAGATCCAGAGGAAATCCTAATGTTATAGGAGCAATAGATGGTACTCACATCTTTATGAAACAGCCAGTTGGAAATGCTGTTGATTATTATAATAGATATCAGTGCCATTCAGTTATATTACAAGCTGTCTGTGATCCAAGTAAAAAGTTCATCAATATAAGTGTTGGTCATCCTGGACGCATGAATGATGCCCGAGCTTTTAGAAAAAGTGGTTTATATGGTAGGATTACCAGTGAGGATAATCCTCTTATTCTCCCTCAAAATCACATAATTGGAGATTGTGCATGCCCTCTTCTACAAGAACTTTTAACACCATTTCGAGATACAGGACACTTAACCGAGAGGCACCGCCTGTTCAACTTCAGGTTCTCAAGTATACGTTCGGTTATTGAGAGAGCCTTTGCCCTTTTGAAAGGGAAATGGAGAAAAATGAAATATTTAGATATGTCCGACATAGACCTAATGAATAAAGTGATCTCAGCTACTTGTGTCTTACACAATCTGATTATTCAAGAAGGTAATGAAGAAGATGAACTAGAAGTTTTAGATGATATTGAACAAGATGTAGCTGAAATAGGAATAAATGAAAGAAGACGCCATCAATTGGGTAAAATTAAAAGATTAGAGATAATGAATAATTAACATTAAGTGAAAATTGTGCCAGAGTCATACAGGGTCTTCCAGGAGCTTATCCCAATAACTTGGGAGATGATAGAGAGACTAAAAGTAATGATGGTATTTCATATAAAAAATTTTCTCAACACCCTTCCTTAACGAACTATAGGGCTCTAAAGTTGGGAATTAAAAATGGTTTTATATTTATAATTATTAAATGGCTGTTTCGGAATTAGTAAAATTTTAACCAATCATAGATACTATAATTTCACACTTTTTGGCGTGATAAACCAGTCTACACTATAGGTTCTTGTGAACTCCGGTACAGACTATGTTCAATGGTGGATACGGATATTTTTTGGTAAATATAACTTTTTTCAGTTATAAATGCAACATTTGACTTTTTTGAACATTTTAGAAGTACCAAGTCCTCTTCTGACATCTTGATAAAATTGAGGATTTAAGAGATACGAGCAATTTCACCTAGCAGTGCACACCAATTGGCGCATTCACGAAGGGCATGAAGAAATTTTTTTTATAAGAAATACCATAATTATTTTTAGTCTTTCTATCATCTCCCAAGTTTTTGGTATGAACTCTTGAAGGTATATACAATGTGTCAAAAATATATATATACTTTAAATAAAGGTTTAATCTCAATATTATTCAACAGGTTCAACTTATTTTAGCAACCTTACCTAATTTAGGGAAGAATTCATATTAGCAGTAAAGCATTTATTAAAATCAGAATAATAAACAAATAAAAAATATATACAATTCACTTCCGTTTTTCTTCGATTTCTACCAACTTTGCAAGTAGTGTGTTCCTCTCCTGTCCTATCTTCACCATTTCATTTAGATGATGATTACTTTCATCAATTGATTTTTTTTAAATGCGTATTTCATGCACATGCTCTTTTTCTGCTTTAACCAGTTCCTGTCTATGCTACAACAGTCCTTTTCTTACATGTTTTTTTGAGATAGGGGTTGTATATGTCAATTTATCTTGTGTCTCACTTGTTTTTCTGCTGCCATTGGGAGAGATCATCCCACAATTGTCCTTAATAAGACTTGTAGGCAATTCACGTATTGGGTTTGTCACAATAGAGGTTAGTGATGTGAAGGAATTAATAAAGATTTTTGCTCTTTTTTGTGATGACAGATCAGACTCAATTGTTTTAATACTCTCCTGTATGGTTTTGTCTAAAGAAAATATTTCGCACATTAACCAATAATACTTCCAGAGTATGTTTTCTTTTCCTGTATTTTTTTTAGTGTTTTGGTTATCCCTTATACACATAAAAGTTTGCTTAAGGTTTCTGAACTTTTTATCTAACATATTATCTTCATTAACGGTATAGTTATTTTCTTGCCATTATGCCACAAAACTTTTTTGTTTATTTTAGGGTCCCGGAATTGTTTGCTTCTTGTTCGATTCTCTTCTAATAAAAAAAGTGTGGCTTTGTCATTCCACATGAACTCTAAAATGTAAAAAACAGTTATAAATCATGTAGGTAATTAAACAAAAGATAAAATCACCATACCATCAGAATCAGTCTCCAATTTCGTGTCCATCCTTAACCTCATTTTCATTTATGCTTTTACCAGCATTTATGCTTAAAAATGTTCGATACTGTTCCTTCACAAATGAATCATTTGAAAATTATCCAATCAATAAAATATAATATTTATATACTACCCAAACTATTCAAAGTGAAACTAACATTCTATTGTCAAAAATAAAAACCCTCATCTTGAATAGGTACCTATATGAAATACCAAAAATCTGAGTCATTCATAAAATCTTATATAGGTATCACACATTCAGTAATGCTCATAGTACCTACTTAATAAAAAAGTACCTAACACAATGTGGAGAAAACTGCAATCTCTATATATTTCAAAATACCTGAGATATCTCACAAACAGGTACCGAAATTAGGAAACATTGTACATAGGAGAGATTGTAATTTAGGATCCGAAATCTTGAATATTGAAAAATTCATTTAACAAATATAAAGCATGATTTAATAATAGCCTAACAAACTGCTTACTGGTATGTGAGGTTATGTTACCTGAAAGTGATCTCTGCATTTCTTTCTGATCCTGGTAATGAAAATATAAAACCTGGCCATCAATTTCTATAGGAATAAAACTATCACCCACACCCAAATGATCCAAATCCATTTTTCAATTTATTTTTTCAACTCCGCTTTAATTTACAGTTTTGAATTTCCAGCGTTAAAGCGTAAAAAATATATGCTTGACCGCTGCATAAAGCGCTGCAGCAAACTTCGCCGAATATCGTACGTTGCGTTGACCACTTGAGTGACGTTATCAATATTAACAGGAATAATTCAACTTCGCCTTCGATATCAAAATTACCAGCCGATAATCCAATTCGCCTCCACAGGACCAAGTGCACAAGTTTGATCAAACATGTGATTGCACCATCCTTGTTATCAGATCTAATTAAGGATGTGGGAGACTCATCCTTTTCCATTCTATTGGATGAATCAACTGATGTATCCACAGAAAAATTAATATGTATTTGCTTAAAATACTATTCATCAAAAAATAATGTCATTACAGTTTTTAACTTTTTTAAGTGTAACGTTACGGATTATTTTAAATCAATCAATTTAAAATTGGATTACTTAAAAGGAATTGGAATTGACGGTGCAGCTAATTTATTTGGGAAAAACCACTCCGTTTTCACATTATTAAATTCTCAATTGAATTTTAAAAAAATTAGTTCTTGTAAAATGTATTTGCCACAGTCTACACTTATGTGCTTCAAAAGCTTCCGAAGTTTTTTCTGACGAAGTGGACTTTTTACTTAAAGAAACTCACAATTGGCTTAAAAATAGTTCTCTCAGATTGAGTAAATATAACGATATTTATAATTTAATCAATATTGAAGGCGATAATAAATCGCCGGCTTTCTAGGTAAGAGCTATGGATAAAATTTTAAGCCAGTATTTAGATCTAGAAACATTTTTTTCAATTGATGCAGGAAAAGTAAAATGCCATTCAGCAAAAATATTAAGTGATACTTATGAAGACAAAAGAAATAAAGCATTTCTTCCTTTTTAACATCCACTTTTAAAGCAATTGCAGACATTAAATTTACATTTTCAAAAATTAAATATTGATCATTGCACAGCCTTTACTGATATAAACACAACACTGTGGACATTGGCTGGACAACTTTTAAAACCAGCAATTATAAGGCACTTTGATAATTACATTGGAATATGTTTTTTGAAAGTTTTTTGAAAATTGAATATTGTGATCTTGGTTATTACTTCTTAGGAGAAATAGAAAAAAGTAATTTATTGCCTCATAAGATCTTTGAACAAAAATGTTTCCTTTTTAATAAAACCCTGTTACATGAACTTATAAAACGCATGCCAGATCATTTAGAAGTCTTTCGCCAAGTAAAACATTTTAGTCCTAAAATTATTCTTAATCCATTAAAAATAACAGACAAAGAGATCCATTATCGAAACATTTTAATTGTCGACTGGAAAGAAGCATTTGCAGGGGAAATTGTCCCAGAAGATACAATAATTTTTTAGAAAAAAGTAATTACTTTAAAAAATGCCGTAGTGGATTACAAGTTTAAGGACTTGGCAGAATTTGCATTTACAATGCCTTCCTTGCCCTCTTCAAATGTAGTGGCCGAAAGATCATTCTCGATAATATAATGAACATAGTAAAATGTAAAATTAGAAATCAAATGATGCTTTCTTTGTTAAATTCAATAATGATTTTAAGATATAATTTTTTTGTAAATGGTGTATGTTGTGAAAATTTCAATACTAAAAATGAAATGCTATCAAGATTTAATTCAGAAATTATGTATACAAATCCACACCAAAATCTTGAAGGGTGAAAAGGGTGAAAATGATATATTTGAGTAGTTCAATAAAGTTATTTTTTTATAAACTACATGTTATGTTCACGTATTTAATAAAAATAAAAATCGTGTCTTTCAAATTTGTGTTTAATTTCATGAGTTAATTGGACAGTTGGCGATTTTTGGGCGACATGGCAACGTTGGAACATGTTGCGATTTTTGCGACATTTGCTGGTTGAGTTGGCGCTTAAGGCGGTTGAACATCTGGCCACAGTTCTTCTAACTGCAAACCAGAATGGTTGGTTAAATCTTGTACATCATACCGACCCCGTTTAACTTAGAGGTGTAATTCAATATTTGTCGGGGCATATAGTCCGAGAAGTAGTTGTTTCTTCTAAGTGAACGGTCACGTTTTTGAGAATATTTTCAAAACCTTGTAATTGCAAACCAGAATGGTTAGTTAAATCTTGTAGATCATACCGATTCCGTTTAACTTAGAAGTGAAATTCAATGTCTCTCTGGGCATGTAGCCCGAGAAGAAGTTGTTTCCTCCATGTGAACTGTCACGTTTTTGAAAATACTTTCAAAACTTTGTACGTCGTTAACTAGCAAAATCTTCCTGAGGTATATGATCACAACCAAAAGAAATTGTTCCGTTAGCATAACTTTAGCCCAGAAAACAAGAATAAATCCCTTACATTCTCAGAATTAAGGTAGGTATATTCAAATTATTCGGTGATTTGTATTTATCACAATATATCACTGAAATTGAAACATATTATAATTGTTATATTGGTGAATCATTTATTGTATTATTCTATCAGTTTAAAATTTACCTACTGATTTGTTTTAGCCCATCAACCTCCACTGCAACTGCGTGTTGCTAATAAAACAATTGATACCTCAAAATGAGAGAGATCAAATTTCAGAAGCACTGAGATAACAAATGAGCTTTTCGAATATTTGTGAATCTGATAAAATTGTCTTAAAATATACACCTTTAAATAAAAATTATTTAATTCATTCTATGTAACTTTTATTAAACTCTGTATGACTCATATCATTAATAAATACCACCCCAATTCTTATGAAATTGTTTTATTAAAAAGAGATTGTGGATGTTTAAATTAGTTAGACTATACAGATTGTAATACTATTTTTTTTAAATAATATGGAAAAGTTCCAGAATGCATCTCTCCGCATTGCTATTGGTTGTAACGAAGAACAGTATAGTTTGTAGTGCGCGTGCGTCCATGCGACAAGAAACGAATGTGTATCGTGTATTGATTAAAGCAACCATTGCTGCTTTGTTTACTGTCTTCTTTACTCGAATGTTTCAACGTTTTTTTTTCGTATTTACGGTTAATTTTGATTTATTAGACTTTGTGAAATTTTGTTTGAGTCCATAATATATTTAACATGACTCAAGAATGAAGAAGGTGTTACTACACGCTATTCCCCTTTATCCCCTAAGCGGGCTTAGAAGGTAGTAAAACGGAAATAATGGTTAGTGTGGAGGTATTTTAACCACTTAACCAACTTAGATGAAATGATTTTCTTCCCGGACTTCTCGTTCGCGGAGAGTGGGTGGGTAAAATCTAATGAGGGAAAGTTTTAGTATTTCACCTCTAGTGCGGGGATAGTCTTTGATCTCTAAGATTGAAGTGGTAAATGATCTACTCAGTAGGCGTGTTGGTTTTTCTGTGGAACAATGGGGTTCTGTGAACTTACAGATTGACACAAGACACAATTGACAGCGCTTGGCTTGCCTTAAGGTACGTTTACATTCACTTCCAATTTGAATTGCAATTGGAAATTTTTGACAGCTAAATGATTGACCGTTTACATTGAAAATTGAATTGTTTTTTAGGTTACCTATCAATGAAAATGTAAACAAAATAAAAATATAATTATTTTTAAAGTTTTGTAAAAATGGATACTATACCTTGTTTTTAAACTAGGAGGAGCATTTTAGGAAACCTCAAACACACCACTAAAAGTAACTAGATTGGGAGAGTGTTCCGAAAGGGTCGTGTTCAGACTTTTTGAACTAATTGACAATTACGTGAAATATGTTTTGTAATGCTGGTAGTTGTCGTAGCCAATGAGGGATCAAGGCATGTCTAAATATCGAATAATCATTGGCCACAGGCCATGGCGAAAGTAGTGAGCAAATGACACATTATTGGGAAAAAATGTATGGTTATAATAGGTAGTTTATGTAAAATTTGTTAATAATTTGAGGATAAATAAATACGAAGAAAATGCAATTGTATGTTTCGGTTATACTTTATTTACGTTTGACGCTTAGGTATAGCACAAACTAAAAGTAAACAGAGGTTTTAATATCGAAAAATGCGATAATATTGTACTGTAATGTATGTAAAACTTGATGAAAAAATATTTAGAAAAGTAAGATTTTACTTGGAAACTTATATTATCAACAAGATTTTGTTTATCAAACTGAATAAATAATAAAAATAGCACTTAACTTGGTTGGAATATAATACTTTGTTAATAATAAAACAATCAACAACAAACGCAAAAAACTGGTACAGTCAGATTGAAGTAATGAATATTTTCATATAAATAAACACAAAACTGACAAATGTCGTTGTCAGTTACATCAAAAGTGCTGTGTGAAACGGGCTGCAATCTGACCAATCAATAGGCAGCAGAAATGCCAACTTAAATTCAAATCGCTCCTCTTAGTTTAAAAACAAGGTATAGAGATACTTTTAAAGTTTGTATATTAGGGGCTCTTAGTGCTGTAATTGGTGTTATGCGATTTAGATTAAAAAAAAGAAAAATTCAAAAAATTTCATCCGCAATAGACGAGTTTGGGTAAAAGACATTTATTTAAAACGACACCAGTTTGGATTTTTTCATAATTTAGTAGCTGAAATTCAAAGAAGTGATCCTGAACTATTTTTTAATTTTACTAGGATGAGTATTTCATCTTTTGATTATTTACTTTCAATTTGTGGACCACATTTAAAAAAAAACTCACCTAGAGAGGCTATACAACCGAGTATAAGACTTATACTGACATTAAGGTTTTTGGCTACAGGAGATTCTTAAGGTGCATATCCACCAAGCGCGCAAAGTGATTGCGATTGTTAGCAGATATTTGCAAACTCAATATTTGTTTGGTGGAGACGAAATCGACGTGCATTCGCAAACGTTAGCAATGGTTTGTCCGTGTTCCGAGCGATGTCGGTACATCAAAACGGATTCGTTGTTTGTGTGCGCGCGTTGTGCGTTTAGTGGAGACGTGGTCGCAGTGAAGGAATGTTATTTTTCGGAACGGATCGAGTACCTACGCATAACCTAAATTGAGAAAGTTTTAATAATAATAATATGGAGTGGGATAACGATAAATGTTTGCAATTAATTGAACTTTATGAAATGAAACCAGAAATATGGCAAAGTACCCATAAGTTTTATTACAATAAAACAAAAAAGCACGATGCGTGGAGTGAAATTGCAAGAGATGCGAAAACCACTGTGGATGTTGTAAAGGCAAAACTAAATTCTCTGCTCTCCTCTTTCAGAAGAGAAAAAGCGAAGCAAGAAAAGTCCATGACGACTGGAAGTGGTATGTTAATTTTTCAAATTTATTATCTGAAGGCCCCAGATTATAAACTACAAGACAAGTGACTAATTTACTTGGAGATAATAATTTAAAAAAAAACCTCTGCCCCCAACCCATTTTTGGCGTTCATTTGATTAAGTTACAATTTTAACACTAATGCACCTTTTCTTACAGGTCGAGATGAGGTGTATGAGAGCAAATGGTTTGGTTATAGAGCTTTTGCGTTCTTACTTGACAAAAATAAATGTCGAAAAACACTTACCACAGCGGATCTTAACCTAGACAAGGATACTGTGAAGGTAAACAGATTTTCAGTTATTTGACTTTATTTAACAAAAGTACATAAAAAAAGTTAAGCATATTCATTTTGCCAGCTAACAGTGCCATTACCCATAAAGTATTTAGAAAAATCATCTCGAAATTGTTGAGCACGTGTCGATGATTTTCTTGGAACTTTCCTTAAATTTAATAGAGATGACGTATTGGTATCATTTCTCCAAGTACCAGGAGTCACTTCTCCATCTACTTCGCTGTCTAACATACCTTCGGGACAATATATATTCTTTGAAGATTTGCTTTTACGTAAATAATTATGTAGATACACGCAAGCCATCACAACCAACTGTGCGTTTTCTGGTTTTAAAAGCAATGCCTTCCTTAAAACACGAAAAACAGATGAACAAATCCCAAACGCGTTTTCAACCACTCTGCGCGCCCTACTGAGTCTGTAATTAAAAATTCTTTCTTGTGAGCCTTTTTCGTGCAATCCTGAGTAGGGCTTCAGTAAATAATCATTCAAGGCAAAAGCTTCATCCCCTAAAATTACGTAAGGTAGGGGCGTTTCGTGTCCTGCCAATATTTCTGGTTGTGGTAAATTAAACTGGACATTTTCTAGACCTTTGTATAGCTGTGTATTCTTAAAAACACCTCCATCCGATATCCTGCCTTGGCATCCGACATCCACAAACAGAAAATTGTAATTTGCATCAACTAACGCAAATAGCACTATGCTAAAGAATGATTTGTAGTTAAAATAGTCGCTTCCACTGCCTCCAGGACATTGTATAACTACATGCTTTCCGTCTATTGCACCAATTGCATGAGGAAAATTCCATTGTTGTTCAAATTCTTTACTTACTTGCAGCCATTCCTGTTCACTATCTAGCATCTGCAATTTAAAAAAAAAACCATATTCAATCAATCATTTGTTTTTTAGGATAACGATGCTGATGATGTAGTACAAGTAGCGACTGAAGAGGAAAGTTTTCAAGATACAGAAGATTTTGCGTCGATAAATAATAGCGCCACTCAGGAAATTACTGATACAAGTGCCTCAGAAAAAACAAAAGCAAAGCACTCTAGGAATGTACCGCCAAAAACAAAAAAACCCAAACTTGAAGCCACACCTGATCCTCGTATTGACAAAGCTTTCAATCTTCTACAAGAGTGTGCTCAACGTGATGGTTGTGACATATATGGCGAGCATATTGCTGGGAAACTGCGAAGTTATAGTAAACGAACACAAGCAGTGGTCCAACATTTGTTCAATAACATTTTATTTAACGCCGATCTGGGTCAATATGATAATCACATCGTGCATGCCGATTCTAACGCGAGCTACTATAATCATCTACAATCACCGTCAACAATTACAAGTCCATATCCCTCACCATATTCAAGCATTGCAAGTAATAACAATGATTGGTCAAGAACATCTACACCGTTTTCTCAACCACAATCACCATATCCTTGTGTTTCTACAGAGCAGGTAAAAAACTCATACAATATTGAGACCACTTTACAAAAAGATAAATCGCAAGAAACATCAGTGGTGAACACAGCGAATCTCGAGAATCAGCCTTCAGGATCAGTAGCAACTTATGTAGCGAGCTTCAACCCGAATGTACTTACATTATAATATGTTTTATTATTAAAGTACAAAACACCTATACGAATAAATAAAGAGTTAATGCTCAATCGTGTACTTACTTTTATGTATTCCTTCAGAGCTTCTATGATACACGCACACACTTCAGGAATTATTCGTGAAATTAATTGCTTGGAAACTTTAAATAGATACATAAGGCTATTGTAGGAATCTCCTGTAGCCAAAAAACGAAGTGTGATTGCCAGTCTAACTTCTACGGGAATACAATCTCTATAATTTGTATCGCGTTTACATATTTTTGGGCCGATTAACGAAAGAATAAAATCAAAATCTTCCACTGACATACGGCAAAATTTTTTAAATAATCCACTCTTATCATTTGTTGTTAAGTCAGTTAGCAATTGCATTGACCGTCTTGTTTTCAAAAACTGGGAACTGGGATGTCCAAAACTTCCTTTCCTTTTTTGCTTTTTTCTATTCTCTTTTACAATTAACACCGACATAATTATGAAAGCTGCGGCACTACCAATACGTTTTCCTTTCGGAGCCATGTCGACGACACACGGAACACCAACAAATGATGCCAAATGTACAGCTGTTTGCGAATAGTTGCTGGTGGAGACGCTACAACTAACTAACATTTGCAAGCATTAATAAACGTTCACAAACGTTTGCTAAAAATTATTTTTTGGTGGATATGCACCTTTATGTAAGTCTTGCCTATGCATTTAGAATTCACAAATCGACAATTTGTAATATCATAAGGGAAACTTGTAACGTTTTATGGGAAATATTGTCACCAATTTATTTAAAAAAACCAACACAAGAAGAACTGTTAAAAATTGCTAATGATTCACTTAACATATTTTTTTTCTTTGGAATCTTATAAATCTTGACAGAACACAAGAACCTACACTACAACAAAACAGAAAACTAACCTTTAAATGTCAAATTTATGAATTTTACGAATTTTTTCTTGACCATGTCAAGCTGCTTGCACCAATTTGATTTGAAAGTGAGCGTGACCTTGAAAATAAATTTCAAAATAAACGACAATAGAGTTTGTCATTTGTCAAGCTCCAAATTTTCACTTCCAATTTAAATTGGAAGTGAATGTAAACGTACCTTTTATACAAAAAATACAACGTTCTTAAAGTATTGATAATTATGAAATATTTACATTATTATATGGAAAGATTCCACAGGAGTGTACTTCTGGGATTACACTTGTTTCCTGGTAAGTATTATATTATAACTAGCTTATGAATACTTTGTTAACATGATACTATTTACCTTGAGTGATAAATCTTATATTGGTAAATTAAAGGGAGAAAATCTGTTATACCCTATTATAATAGTTTACAGTTAAGTCCGATTGGCGCGTGCTTGTAAATTGTCGTGTTATGTTACCGAGCCTTTATTCTAATTTTCATGTCATGCATTATGTCAATATAGTTATTGCTGTCATTACTTTTATATTACTTAAAATACAATATTTTAAGTATGTAATGTGATTTAGTTACAGCAATGTGGCGACGAGGATAAAAGTAAAAACCACCGAGTACCGTCGATACCGTGAGTACATTTCGAAACATATCGAATCATGCAGTCCGAAGATTTAAAGTCAATATTGTCCACAATGGCTGAAGTTTTACGCCAAAACGGAGAAATTCTCCAGTCTATGAAGTCGAATCAGCCAATTCAACCAATCGTCAATATGGTGTCAAATTTCGAATACTTCGACGGTAGTAAGGAAACATTTCGTCAATACCGTAAGCGCCTCGAAAATTGGTTCAATTTAAAAGGAACTAAGGACAATAAAGAATTCTGGGTGAGAGAATTATTACTCCATATAGGTCCTCAACTACATACCATGTTATGTTCACTTATTACACCGGCGGATCCCGCTACAATGACCTATGACACCCTTGTCAACCTGTTAGAATATCATTTATGCCCAGTCCCAAACATAATCGTACAACAACATCGCTTCTTATCAAGAAATCAAAAAGAAGGGGAGACGATTGGCCAATATTCAACAGAACTACGTCAATTAGCGTCTACATGTAAATTCGAGTGTCAATGTGAACGAAATGTTGCGAATCAGTTACTGCGAGCTCAGTTTACCCAGCTCAGTTTATCCGGGGGCTAAAGGACAATGGAATCCGGGAAAAGCTTTTACAACTAGCTGAGGCAACATACGAAAGAGTGGTCGAATCAGCACTAGCGTATGAAGCATCAAAGATCGATTGCCGAGAAATGTCAAATCAATGTTCGTCAAATACATCTGCCAATACAGATGTTAATCGGATTTCACGTGCGCGTTCGCGTTCTAAAAACAAACAACGAACGAACCGTTTTCAACGTTTCTGTCAAAGTGATCGCTCTCCATCACAGACTAGTAAAAATTCGCGAATAAACTTTAAAGTACTTGGAATCGAGCAGAACTGTCTTCGATGTGCTAGAACAAATCATAGGTCGAATAATTGTCAAGTGCCTCGTGAAAAATTACGTTGTAGTGCCTGTTCAAAAACAGGTCACGTCAAAAAGGTTTGTTTGTCGTATCTGATGAAGAGACAAGTCGATTCTCAAGTCATATATGTCGAATTGGATTCTGAAGACATAGCTGAATCAAACTTCTTAGATGACCTTGTAGGTGTAAATAAAATATATGATATTTTCTCGTCTAATCTGGAACTTTCGACCAACGATGCCGCAAAATTCTTCAAAAATTTGAAGTTGATTCAGGATCGGCATTCACTTTACTTCCGTTTCGTGATTTTGACAAATTAAATTTCAAAGGTGACGTTAAACAGACTGATGTACGGTTTCGTTCATACACCCAGGGTATTTTTAAACCGTTTGGTTGTGCTGTTATTCCTGTCAAATATGAGGGCCACACGTCAAATGAATTATTATTTGTGGTACCTGACTGTTGTGACCTTTATTAGTCTTGTTGATATTAATCATAAAAATAAGTAATGTCATCGAGTACTGTCAAAGTTTAAATTGAATAAACAATGTCTATTTCTAAAAGATAGAAATAATTCAGTTTCAATCATTAGTTAAGACCCTTCTCAGAATTATAATAATTGGCGACGAGTGAAAAAAAATCATCCAATTCTCAAGAAACAAAGAGGAAATTTCAATAATTTTTTTCAAATGGATGCAGAACAATTTAAACAACTCATGTCTGTAATGCGTGAGCAGCAGCAAAGTCTCATTAACGAAATTAAGAATCAATTACGTCCGGAACAACAACAGCCCTCAACACCTTTTCCTGTGAATTTTTCCAGTATAGCACCCTTTTTGATGCCCACAAAGAAAAATTTTCCTGTTATCTTGAACGTTTTGAAAACTATTATAACATGAAAGGAATCAATGATGAATAGAAAATGGCTCAGTTGCTCTGTGTTTCAATAGGTTCCACACATTATAATAGTTTGGCAGCATTTCTTGGTCCCGACAAAGCAGTAAAACTTTTGAACTACAAAGATTTAGTGCAGGTTTTGAAACAAATGCTAATACCAAAGAAGAGTGTCATTGTTTCTCAACATTATTTTCTAAACGTTTACCAAAAAGAACGTCAGACAATTGCCGAATATGTTGCAGCACTTCAACGCGATCTTGCAGATTGTGAGTTTTCAACTACATGTGAATGTACCAGGTCTGTTTCTATTGCAGACATTTTCCTCAGAGCTCAGTTTATTCGTGGGTTGCGTGATGATTGGTTAAGAGAACAAATTTTACAGTCAAACGTTACATCTTTCGAAGAAATATTAAAAAAGGCAACTGCTCTCGAAGCCTCGAAAATAGAGAGTAAACAATTATCTCAGCACTCCAGTTCGAATCACTCGAATTTCAACACAAGTGATATCAAAGCAATATCAAATTCTACAAGACATAACAGGAATCGTTCCAGTTTGCAATCAAATTCTCGATCACAGAGTCCAAATCACCAGAATTTGCGATACCACCGCAGTCAACCAGATTACAAGGCACTTGGTATCGAAAATCTTTGTATTCGATGTGGCAGAAACAATCATAAAATTGGAGATTGTCGTGTCGATAGAAACAAAGTTTCCTGTCAATCCTGCAAGAAAATTGGACACGTTGCAAAAGTTTGTATTACAACATTGTTAAATGCCAATCGCAAAAGATCCGGTATAACAAACAGAAGTTCCACATCAGTGCATGTTGTTTCTGACGATCAAACAAGTTCTGATTATGAGTATGGCGTTAACCAGATGGACACATTATATAATCATTTTGAAGTGGTTGATTCATTCGAAATACGTCCTGATTCTGATAAATATTATATTACGGTGTACCTAAATGGGAAATCTCAACGTTTCGAAGTCGATTCAGGTGCAAAGTTTTCTTTACTAAATGAGAACGATTTCAATAATTTAAATTTGAATGTACCCATAAATAAATTAAACATAGCTTTCAGATCCTATTCAGGCAATGTAATTCAATCCAAGGGAAAAGTCTCTGTTAATGTTGAATACCGTGGGAAGGTGATTGAAGATGAACTACACATCGTTTCTGCGGGACATGATGCTCTACTTGGGCGACAATTGATTCGAGGACTAGGTATTGAACTTCATCAAATTGACACCGACATGAAAATCTCAGCTCCAGTATATACCATGCAGCACGTCAACTCAATCGAAAGTATATTCAATCATTTTTCACCAATATTCCAAGCAAAAGTTGGATGTGTTCCAGGACTGAAAGTTACACTTCAACTAAGAAAAGGCGTTAAGCCCTCGTTTACAAGAGAAAGAAGTGTGCCATATGCACTCCGGGAGCTTGTAAACAAAGAACTGGATTCCCTAGAAGCAGATGGTATTATATCATTAGTTCCTACAAGCGACTGGGGTTCACCTTTAGTCGTAATTGCGAAAGCAGATGGAGGTGTTCGATTATGTGTCGATTACAAATGTTGGGTTAACGAAAAACTAGTTCAAGCAAATCACCCAATACGTCGCATAGACGATGTCTTGAACAGCCTTCGAAATTCTAAATACTTCTGTAAGCTTGATCTCTATAAAGCTTATCTACATCTACAAGTAAATGAAGAAAGCAGTGCCATTCAAACAATTTCAACCCACCGTGGCACTTATCGCATGAATCGTCTCAGTTTTGGAATAAAGACAGCTCCATCCTAATTTAATCGCATTCTTTCTCAGCTTCTTAAGGGTCTTACAAAAACAGAATCGTATTTTGATGATATAATTGTACATAGATTGACCATTGAAGAATGCACTGAAAATTTAAAATCAGGCTTGCAAAAACTCATGGATTATGATCTTCATCTTAACAAAAATAAATGTTCATTCTTTGAAGAACGAATTGAATATCTGGGACATATTGTAGAATTCAATAAAATTTCAAAATCTCCAGACGAGATACGTGCAATTCAAGATATGCCACGTCCATCTAATGTAAATGATATTAAAAGATTCCTAGGTCTAGTCACCTATTATTCCAGATTTGTTCCCGATTTTTCTACTATTTCATACCCTCTTCGATGTTTGCTTAGAATAACTAAACGATGGTCATGGACAGCACTGTGCGAATCAGCGTTCATAAAATTGAAGGCTGAGCTTTGTAGCAATCGTGTTATTATACCCTTCGATCCCTGTTTACCACTTGTTTTAACCACAGATGCAAGTCCCACTGGAATAGCCGCAGTACTCAGCCATACTATAGACGGAGTTGAAAGACCAGTGGCATATGCTTCGCGTTCGCTTACAGCCTCTGAAAGCAATTATAGTCAACTTGACAGAGAAGCTCTTGCAATCATTTTTGGTGTTAATCACTTTTATAATTATTTATTTGGAAAGCATTTCTCACTTATTACCGACAATGAGCCAATTTCAAGAATTTTTCATCATCATAAAGCACTTCCACAAATGACGTCTTCGCGTTTACTTCGTTATGCATCATTTCTCTCAGGTTTCAATTATTCCGTCCAGTTCAAGAGAGGCAAAGAAAATCAAAATGTTGATTGTTTGTCTAGAGCTCCAATTAAAAATTCGAATATTTCAACTGATAATCGTATTGGTGATGAAGTGAATCAAATATATGATCAAGTAATTTTTCAAATCTCAAGCGAAAAAGTTACATCTACGATAATTCAAAATGAAACGAAAAACGACCCAGATCTCAGCAAAATTGTTCAGATGTTGAAAAATCAATCAATGGACTCTGAATACACATTGATTGACGATATACTTTTTAGGATGGATAGAATTGCAATTCCAGGAAGTTTAAGATCCAGTATACTTAAGGAACTACATGAAACACATCTGGGAATTACAAAAATGAAGCAATTGGCACGCCGCTATGTGTAGTGGCCTAGCATTGACCGGGACATCGAAAAACTGGTCAAAAGTTGTGAAAACTGTGCACTATCAAGATCAAATCCACCTAAGGTACCTGTTCATCCATGGGATTTACCTACAAGTAATTGGGAGAGAATCCACGTTGATTATACAGGTCCTTTTGAGTCATGCTATTTCTTAGTATGCATCGAAGCGAAATCAAATTGGGCAGAAGTTAAAATATTAAAGGATGCACCAAATAGTTTAACGACGATTAGATTATTGGAAAATAATTTTGCAGTTCATGGGTATCCATTGGAAATAGTTTCGGACAATGCATCCATTTTCAAAAGTGAAGAATTTCAAAAATATTGCGAATTCAATGGAATATTCCAAATTCAAAACATTTTGTTTCGGTATCGCGCGACACCACTAGCTTGTGATGAATCTCCTGCAGAGTTGTATTTACACCGGAAGATGCGAATCCGTTTGGATGCAATTTTTCCTTATCGACCCCAAGTCTCACAGACTCCATACAAACCGGTACGTTCATTTCAAGTGGGAGAGAGGATCCAGGCTAGAGTTTTCATAAATAACAAACATATATGGCAGCTCGGAAATGTCGAGAAGAAAATTGGGAAACTTCATTATCTGGTAGTTTTAGACACAGGAAGAACATTAAAAAGACATGTTAACCAATTGAAATCAACGCGGAAAAAGTCAGTAACGTTTGAACCCAGTCAGTCATTCGATGTTCCAATGCTTCCAGCAGTACCTCAAATTAATCCAGATTTATTGAATCATCGTCATTTAGTTGAACCAACACCTGATGAGTCATTATTACGACCTCAAAGAGAAAGACGTCCACCTGCTTGGTCCAAAGACTACGTAATGGCATAAAATACGAATTCAAGAGTATGTTATATGTGTATATAGGAATGTTAAATGTTTATATGTTTTAAAATTTGTCTATTTATATTGTGAAATAGTTTCGTAATAAGGAGGGGAGAATTGTTGTGACCTTTATTAGTCTTGTTGATATTAATCATAAAAATAAGTAATGTCATCGAGTACTGTCAAAGTTTATATTGAATAAAAAATGTCTATTTCTAAAAGATGGAAATAATTCAGTTTCAATCATTAGTTTAGACCCTTCTCAGAATGTAGATTATTTTTCGCGAGCTCCATTACAGTCAAACTTACCTGCTCTGAATGAAGGTCATCATTCAACAGAAATGTATCAATCAGATATCAACTGACGTGTTATCAGCCAAAACCATTGCTGCTGCTACGTCGCAAGATAGTAAGCTATCAAAATTGCTTCAACAACTGAAGAACGGAGAAAATCAAGAGGAACAGTACTCACTACAAGAAGGCGTAATATTCAAAGGAAATCGAGTCATGATTCCTGACGCCCTTCAAGCCTCAGTATTGTCAGAGCTGCATACTACCCACGTCAAGACATCCAAATTGAAAAGCTTGTCTCGAAGATATTGCTATTGGAAAAACATTGACTGTGATGTAGAATCTCTCGTAAAGAGTTGTGATGCTTGCGCTTCAACTGCTTGTGCCCCATCCGCTGCACCTTTACATTCGTGGGAAGAGCCAAAATCAAATTTCCAACGTGTCCATATCGATTACGCAGGCCCGAAAGATGGTTATTACATTTTCATTCTAATTGACGCTAAATCAAAGTGGCCGGAGATAAGATTGTCAAAGGCTGTGCCGACGTCAACTTCTACAATCGAATCCCTCAAAGACATCTTCAGTGTCCATGGCTTGCCAGAAATAATTGTGTCCGACAATGCCACAATTTTCACTAGTTCCGAATTCATAAAATTCTATGAGACAAATGGAATTTTTCGCCGTCTAATTGCACCGGGACATCCCCAAACAAACAGCCAAGTTGAACGTTACGTCCAATTTTTGAAACGAAAATTAGATGCCATGAAGTCCGAAAACGGGTCAATGCAATCGAAAATTCAAGAAATATTATTTCAATATCGCGCTACCCCTTGTAACGCGTTTCCCTCCTACGCGTGGCTCCTGCCACACGAACACGTCACTATGACACCCTTGAAGCAAAATTTTCGGTTCAAATCACGGGCGCCAGATTTTTAACGTGGTTTGCTCCACGGCCCCTTGACTCCTAGCGTCAAGAGTTCCAGATAGCCTCAGATGGAGGTTACGGAAAATTCCAGGAGTCTTGTTGAATTAAATTTAACTAACTAGTAAAAATCCGGAAAAGCCAAATCTTGGTTCTCCAATCAATAAATTTCGGTTAATAATGAAAATAATAGGAATTCAAAACTTTGATCTATTAATACTCTGTGGTCTATTTAGTTTGAATAACGGTAAAAAAAATGGTATTTACACCATATACCTGATACTATAACGGACGTAACAGTCAGTGCCGGTCAGGTTATATATTACGATTTAAATCGGCCGGGTAAACGAACAAGTTGTAACGGAGCCACTTCCAAGTTCGAGAAACCCTTAGGATTTAAATTAAAACCGAATCTACGATTTCAACAATGAAAAAAAATATATATATATATTGTTTAACGGGACGGGGAAAGAATGTTTTAAATCGGCCAGGTAATCGAACGAGTTGTAACGGAGCCACTTCCAAGTTCGAGAAACCCTTAGGATTTAAATTAAACCGACAAACTACGATTTATCAAAAATAAATAAAATAAAAATTGGTTCACGAGACGGGGAAAGAATGTTTTAAATCTGCCAGGTAATCGAACGAGTTGTAACGGAGCCACTTCCAAGTTCGAGTAACCCTTGGGATTTAAATTAAACCGGCAAACTACGATTTATCAAAATAAAATAAAAAATTGTTTGTTCACGAGACGGGGAAAGAACGTTTTAAATCGGCCAGGTAATCGAACGAGTTGTAACGGAGCCACTTCCAAGTTCGAGTAACCCTTGGGATTTAAATTAAACCGGCAAACTACGATTTATCAAAATAAATAAAATAAAAAATTGGTTCACGAGACGGGGAAAGAACGTTTTAAATCGGCCAGGTAATCGAACGAGTTGTAACAGAGCCACTTCCAAGTTCGAGAGACCCTTGGGATTTAAATTAAACCGGCAAACTACGATTTATCAAAATAAAATAAAAAAATTATTTGTTCACGAGACGGGGAAAGAACGTTTTAAATCAGCCAGGTTATCGAACGAGTTGTAACGGAGCCACTTCCAAGTTCGAGCAACCCTTAGGATTTAAAGTAAACCGGCAAACTACTTTAAACAAAGAAACTGACATAAAATTTTTTATTTAAAATAGACACGAGTTCCGACACACAGAATAAGAATAAATGACCCGAACAAAATTAATATATCACAATCCTCACAAGTGTTAATTGTATATAAACGACCTGTGAAGAAAAAAAACTCAAGTAGTAAATTCAATTGAGAACCGGCGAATAACTAAAATCAATTAATTTAGGAATATAATAAAAAACTCACTTCTAATACAACAAATCAACATTTATTTTCGTCACTTCGTGGTTAAGAGAGAAAGAAAGAAACAAAAAAAACTATACATACGGGTTTTCCTTTGAAAAGGAAAAAAACAAAACGGCAGAAAACAAATCCAAAGCAGAATTTACAAAATATTTCTACTTTCTCGGATGTACGAATACGGCAGAAAACAAATCCAAAGCAGAATTTACAAAATATTTCTACTTTCTCGGATGTACGAATTTCGAAAATACGGCGAATTATAAAACAAAATCTTTACCTTTTAAATAAGGCCTCAGTATCGGACGGTAGGCACACAGTTGCTAGTAGCACAAACAATTGTCTTTTTCTTCCGGTTTTCACTCCCGGAATTTTTCGCACAAGACCGGATAATAAACTTTTCGGATGTAGAGCATAGACTAGTTCACGAACGAAGAAGAAGATGAAGATCCCGAAGCAATCGTTGCTTTCCTATTTTTATTGTAATTAACGGTCGTAAAATTTATTTAGGTTGAACAAAAAATTTTCCGTCCTTCGGAATTAATTAAAATTTATATATACTGAACGGCCCATTAGTTGGACATTTTGAACATCGGAACGGATAAATTTTATACGATGGAATTTGAATTTTCGTACCTCTGGATTAATAATAAAATACATTTAAGCAGAAAAAAAAATTCCAATACGGTGACGGAAAGGGGTCGGAAAGTAAGTAATGAGTTATATAAAACAGCGGCAAAAATAAAATATGACGGAAAAATGAAAGTGAACATCGATTCGGTGCCAAAAAAAATAACTCGTTACACACCCCCTTTTCTTCGGTAAAAAAAATGAATGAACGAAAGTACAACTTTCGTTCGTTACATTTTTTTTCAACACACCACCTTATCATCTCTAACACAGTGCGTTAAACAAAACGGTCAGGATGTAGAGATCTCACTGCCTGGGACGGTGGCGTCGGGTGGAGCGGTCTAGACGGTGATGTCCTCTTCCTCGGGATGACTGATGTCGATAGGATCTGGAGGAGCGTTCGGCTACTTCCGGAGCGGGCTGGGGTCGTTCGGTGTCGATGCGGCACTGGACGGCGGAATCCAGCATTTGTCGGGGCTGGTTGACACTGGCGGCCAGATGGACCTGGACTGCCATTGATCGGGTACGGGGAATTTGTCGGTCACACGGGCACTTCCTGGACATCCTGCCAACTTATCCACAGCGGGAGCAAAATAGAATGGACGGTCGGCTGCAGCTCTCCCGACGGTGACCAGAGGTTCCACACCTCCAGCAAAGATCATCCGTCAGGGTGATGAACTTTCCGGATTCCATCCTTTTGCGCGGCAGGTCGGACTCTGGCGGCTTTGTCGGTGACGGTCGGTGATACTACGGGTCAGAAAAACAAACATATATTTCATTCATTGGCGGGTTTTAAATCTTTCACATGTATCCGATTATACCGTTTTCCTGTTTCGTCTCGCAAGTCATATACAACCGGAGAAATGACTCGTACGACTTCATACGGTCCAGAATATTTCGGGGCGAGTTTCGCGGCGATGTGGTCAACGGCAGAGGATAGCGTGTGTTCCCTCTTCATAACTTTGTCTCCGATAGTGCATTTCCAGTCTCGACGGTGCAGATTATAGTTACGACTTTGACCGGTAAATGCTCAAGACAGGTGCAGACGGACTAGGTCGAAGCACTCTTGTAGTTTCTCTACTGGCAAGAGATGCGGCTTCGGGTCTTCTTCGGTAGGGTCGTCCATTCCGGCGTCTTCTTCCGGACTTTTTCCGGTATCATTTTCAGCCTCTCTTCGGAAGGATTTCGGTGTCTCGGGTTCTCTCCCAAAGTTTAGGAAGGCAGGTGTGAATCCAGTTGAATCATGTCTTGAGTTATTCATCGCAAACTTCAAGTCTGACAACTTTACATCCCAGTCTCGGTGATCCGCTTCGCAATATTGCGCAATCATTGTCTTTAGGGTGCGGTTGGCTCGTTCTACTGGATTTGCTTGGGGTGTATACGGCGGCGTGAAACGGTGTCGGATTCCTAATCCACTCAGCATGTCCTTGAAAAGCTTACTGTCACTGAGTTGTACGTCACGGGGGCATCCAAATATCGTCAATACTTCTTCATAGAAGGCGGTACTTATGCTACTGTACACTGTACCCATTTAGTAAATCGGTCTTGGAGTATAATGATAAAACAGTTCCCTTTCTTACTCCTGGGTAACGGTCCAATGATATCGGAACTAACGGTTTGCCATGGTTGCCGGTTTGCTGATAGCTGCATCTTCCCTGGGAGCTTTTGTTGCGACGGCTTGTACCTTTGACATTGCAGACACCTCCTCACGTATTTGGTGATGTCCCTGAACATTCCTGGCCAATCGTACAGTTTTGCAATACGGGTGATGGTTTTAGCAATTCCCAGGTGCCCGGCGTTTGGAGCATCATGGTTTTCTTGCAGGATTCGGGTTCGGTCGGGCTTCGCTATGCACAGTTTCCAGGGATCTGATATTTCTGGCTCTCTGAAATCATTTATGTCCCAGAAATGACGGTATAGACGGTCTTCTTTAATGCAGTAGTCCGGAAACTTCTCTGGGTCCTTCAGGACCTCTTCCTTCTTGTTCCGGTACCACGAACATTCGGCGGTTACATCGGTCAAACAGAGAGCAGACGGTGGATCGGTCTCGGCGGTCATTGGTAGCGGGTTTCTTGACAAAGCGTCGGCCACACGATTTAGAGCACCTTTACGGTACTGTATCTCGAAATCATACTCTTGTAGGAAAATACTCCACCTAGCTAAACGTCCGGACGGACTAGATATGGAATGCAGCCATCTAAGAGATTGATGATCGGTAACAACCGTGAAATGGTAGCCCTCTAAATAAGGACGCATCTTTTCAATCCCCCAAACAATGGCAAGACATTCTTTCTCGGTGACGGAGTAATTTTTCTCTGTAGGACTCAGGGTGCGACTTGCATACGCTACCACGTGTTCGTGACCATCCTTCTGCTGGGTAAGGGCTATTCCCAAACCATATTCGGAGGCATCGGTCTGTAAGGTGAACGGTACGGTAAAATCAGGACAGCTTAAAACTGGTGCTTCGGATAGACAAGTTTTAATGTTAGCGAAAGCGGTTTCTTGTTCTTCAGCCCACTTCCATCGCTGAGACTTTCGGAGTAACTTCGTTAACGGAGCCACCTTTTGCGAAAATGATGGCACGAATCTCCTATACCAGGATACAACTCCCAATAATCTTCTCAACTCTAGGACATTTCTTGGGTCTGCATCACTATCTCCCAACTCTACGAGAGACGATGAACAGACTTCGGTAACAGATTGCTCCTTCCCAACCCCTAACACCAGGGAAGACGCAGAGACTTCGGAAACAGATTGCTCCTTGTCAACCCCTAACACCAGGGAAGACGCAGAGACTTCGGAAACAGATTGCTCCTTGTCAACCCCTAACACCAGGGAAGACGCAGAGACTTCGGAAACAGACTGCTCCTTGTCAACCCCTAACTCCAGGGAAGACGTAGAGACTTCGGAACTAGATTGCTCCTTGTCAACCCCTAACTCCAGGGAAGACGCAGAGACTTCAAGAACGGACTGCTCTTTGTCAACCCCTAACTCCAGGGAAGACGCAGACTTCAGAAACAGGTTGCTCCTTGTCAACCCCTAACACCAGGGAAGACTTCGGAATCAGACATAATTCTGGAACAGCGGTCTTTAGTCAGACGATGGTTCCTAACTCCAGCCGGAAATTATACTTTCGGAGGACATCAAGTCCTAACACAATATCGGTGATTAGTCCAGGGAAATGCTCTAACGAACCCTCCATAGTGACGTCATTGAGTTTCCATTTCAATTCATACGTATCGGTGATAGAGACCAAATTTCCATCAGCTAAACGGGCCTTCGTAGATGGACGGGCGGTACTTTGCTTTATTTGGGAAACTGTCTGAGCTACTTGATCACCAATATATGACTTTGCGGCAGTTAAGTCTGTTAAGTACGGATGTATATCGGCGGTTGATACCGTAGGCGCATCTTCTATACGCATCTAATTCGGTTTCAATTCAATAGTGAAAGTGGCCCCAAATAGTGCTTCGCTGCGAAATTAGGCTAAAAGTTCTGTGCGCGGACATCGTGAAATTCTCTAAGTCCAAGACAGGACTTACAAAAATTTCACCAGGGTATATATCTCCGGAATCAAAATTTTTTACGTTTTTCATCAAAAATTAAGGAAAACCAAAAAGTTTAGGGAAGAGTCGGGGAGGGTGAAAAACCACCCCCTACCCCTAAAAACTACCCCCACCGGAAAAGTATCTAGGAGCACGAATTGGACGATTTTAGGTTGTTTTGGGTTTTCAACCCCTAAAAACCACCCCTCCAGAATTTCACCCCATTGCATTTTTGGGCGTTTTTGGAGATTCTAAGAACCCCAGAAAAAAAAATTTTCCTAAGAAAATTTTTGGAAATTTTTGGACTTGGAATAATTTTAAACACCGTTGTCTTGCAAAATATTCAGACGTTGCGGACTTAGAAAAATTTTCTATTTCGTGAATATTGTGCGATTGTGTGCATTTTGGACGTACTGTAAGTTACCTTCTTTAATAGCTATATACTTTTTTTTTGCTTATTAATAACTCTGTATATAACACTGTTACTGGTACTGGTAACTAACTGTGTACATAAAACCTTCTAAGTTTCTATATATATATATATATATATATATATATATATATACTATAAAATTTTTTTATGGGGCACAGCCAAAATGATTTGTTGATGGTAAAGAAGACTCTTTTTTACTAATCCAAGCTTTCGATAATGTTTATTATCATTTTCAAGGCTAAAATTATAAATTATTTGTTACAATTTAGATAAAGAATATATTTTTTTTATAACAAACTTACTAGCAAGTGAGTTAATTCCTTTGAGAATGTAAATTCGTTTGTAAAACATGGAAACTAATCTTGACAAACTATTATTGAAAATTTACACATATTTTTAAAAAAATTAAAACTACTAAAATTGTTAAAAATGACAAAACTCAGTCATCTTGGTTCCATTATAAACTACACAAAACAAGTAACTGACCAAGTTTTTCATAATGTAGAAATAATAAAAAAGTCATCAGCTCGAAAATATAAAATACCTGTTTTAAGAAAAATACATTGTTACCAACAAAACTAGTACCAACTGAAATCAAGGCACCAATTTTTGAATAATTTAAGATTTAATTTATATTATTTTAATTCAATATCTTTGAAAATAGAAAAAATTAAAATTATTGATATATCTGTTAGTGTTGGATTTGAAATCTACATAACATTTCTTACTTTTGTTTTTATTTGATTTTATAAATCCCTTTTTGCAGTTGCCAATTGCAAAAGTCCTACTAGTGGAAAGAAATTGAAAAATTAGGAATTTCACTCAACCAACTTGCAGTCACTAACCTATCACATCAGAAACTATGAGTTGTCAAAGTGAAATGGAAGTTTGGTTTAAGAAACATCAGTTTGTCGAATTAAAGTCAACTCTCAAAAATTGCAAACAAGTGATTCAAACACAATAGGTAGTTGCTAATTACCTATCCTCTTTTTTATAATTATTAAAAATATTTTTGAATGTTATAAAAGAAAATTCTGCAATCCTTATCGAAACACTGTCTGCCACACAGTATCTCAAGCAAACCAACAAAAATTCGTGTTATTAATGTGACATGGTTACAAATTAAGAGAGCTGTTAATTTTGTATATCTGTTAAAATGAAATTAATAACAATTAAATAGAATTATAATGTTATATTGTTAGGAAGATGAAAATTATAATATTTAAATCTTCGATCGCATCGCATCGCAGTGATTGTAATAGACAAAAGAGATCATGTGCTTTAACTGAACATGTCATTGATACAGGTCATAAGATGAACTATGCAGGTGCTAAAATACTTGACGTTGAAATGAATAAGACTAAACGCGAGTTCATTGAAATGATTCATATTAAACTAAACCAACCATCTATCAATAAAAAAATGGAAATTTCTACTGTTAGTCCTATTTACACTTATTTACTCACTTTTCATAAAAAGCAATTTGATGACAATAACCGGACTTCATCCAATTCTGATGATGTTTGTTTTGACAGTTTTTAGTTTTGATGTATGAATTGTTACAATTTTTATCTTCCTAACATTATAATTTTAAAATTTCATTCAAATATGACACAAAATTAACAGCTCTCTATAAGTGTAACCATGTCACATACATAACACGATTTTTGTGAGTTTTCTTGTGATACTGGGTGGCAGACATTTGTCTTGAGGAATTTCGCGGAATTTTTCTTTCATAACATCTATAAATTTAATAATAAATAATTTAAAAAAAGATGATAGGTAATTAGCAACTACTTATTGTGTTGTAATCACTTGTTTACATTTTCGAGAGTTGTCTTCAATTTTAACAAACTGATGCTGAAACAACTAAACTTCCAATTCATTTTGACAACTCATAGTTTTTGATGTGATAGGTTAATGACTATGAGTTGGTTGAGTGAATTTCCTAATTTTATTAGTTCTCTCCACTAGTAGGACTTTTGCAATTGGCAACTGCAAAAAGGGATTGATTAAATCATATTAATACAAAAGTTGAGATTGTTGAGAAGATATCAATTCTAATAATAACAAACTAAATATTTATTATTGTAATTTTTTTTTTCTCTTTATCTAATTTGCATTTCTGGTGAAGATGGTAGTGACGGTTTTTAGTTCGAAGATTTAAATATTATAATTTTCATCTTCCTAACAATATAACATTATAATTCTATTTAATTGTTATTAATTTCATTTTAACAGATATACAAAATTAACAGCTCTCTTAATTTGTAACCATGTCACATTAATAACACGAATTTTTGTTGGTTTGCTTGAGATACTGTGTGGCAGACAGTGTTTCGATAAGGATTGCAGAATTTTCTTTTATAACATTCAAAAATATTTTTAATAATTATAAAAAAGAGGATAGGTAATTAGCAACTACCTATTGTGTTTGAATCACTTGTTTGCAATTTTTGAGAGTTGACTTTAATTCGACAAACTGATGTTTCTTAAACCAAACTTCCATTTCACTTTGACAACTCATAGTTTCTGATGTGATAGGTTAGTGACTGCAAGTTGGTTGAGTGAAATTCCTAATTTTTCAATTTCTTTCCACTAGTAGGACTTTTGCAATTGGCAACTGCAAAAAGGGATTTATAAAATCAAATAAAAACAAAAGTAAGAAATGTTATGTAGATTTCAAATCCAACACTAACAGATATATCAATAATTTTAATTTTTTCTATTTTCAAAGATATTGAATTAAAATAATATAAATTAAATCTTAAATTATTCAAAAATTGGTGCCTTGATTTCAGTTGGTACTAGTTTTGTTGGTAACAATGTATTTTTCTTAAAACAGGTATTTTATATTTTCGAGCTGATGACTTTTTTATTATTTCTACATTATGAAAAACTTGGTCAGTTACTTGTTTTGTGTAGTTTATAATGGAACCAAGATGACTGAATTTTGTCATTTTTAACAATTTTAGTAGTTTTAATTTTTTTTAAAATATGTGTAAATTTTCAATAATAGTTTGTCAAGATTAGTTTCCATGTTTTACAAACGAATTTACATTCTCAAAGGAATTAACTCACTTGCTAGTAAGTTTGTTATAAAAAAAATATATTCTTTATCTAAATTGTAACAAATAATTTATAATTTTAGCCTTGAAAATGATAATAAACATTATCGAAAGCTTGGATTAGTAAAAAAGAGTCTTCTTTACCATCAACAAATCATTTTGGCTGTGCCCCATAAAAAAATTTTATAGTTTATTTTTCAACTAGTCAGCCGTAACTACCCTACTGCTTCTTTTTTATATATATATATATATATATATATATATATATCTTTAACACAACACTGCTTTAGTTATAGTTTATAGTTTATTTATTAATTGTTACTATTTTATTCTATTTTGCTATTTCTTTTTATTATTTTGTCTTAATATGTTTTTCTACATATAACAACTGTACATATTACTTCTAGGGGAAGGGCTAAATTTATTGGTTGTATATCACCTCTTTCTTTCTTTTGTGTACACTCTATATTACTAACTGTGCATGCGCTTTAACGGAGCTATATCTTTGTTATAACACTCTAATACCTCTATTTCACTGTGTATGGAGGGTAGAAGGAAGGAGCACCATCTCAATGTATTAAAAAGTGTCCATCGAAAGGAAGCAAATTAAGATGGCGCCATAGTAGCAAGTGGAAGGCTTTTAAAAACAGCGCCATGAATTATTAGAGTAAGATACAAACTTAAAAAAGGAAATACTACGTAAATAATTGAGATTTTAAATACTGCATATTTTTCAACTACACAAGTTACGAAAAATACTAGATTTTTCAACCCAGCACACTTCACTCGGTTTATAACCCTAAATTCACATCATTTCCATTAGCTACACGAGCGCCATTTCGGTGAATCTTCGAATTATAATTTGCTGTTTACAGGTGGACACTTTTTCAACTTGTCACCCATACAAGATGGTGCTCCTTCCTTCTACCCTCCATATCACTGTGTCACACTGGGCGGTAGAAATCTTCTATTTGGATACGGGAAATCTCACACACATACAGGTCTAGCGTGATATTGACATGGACGGGGACGCGGACCAAAAGGTCGCGGACAAAACGGCAGCGGACAAAGAAAAATACTACGACTCGGTATTCACACAACGCAGGACACTGGAGAAATCATCTCCGGGAAAGTCAGAAATTTCGCCACGGACTAGAACGGCTAGCGACAGCCGCGTTTGCGTAAAGGTGGGAAACAAAGACGCGGATATTCTCAGAGACGAGGTAACGGGTAAGGCAGGAGGACGAGCCAACTAATTCTGGCGAAAACACGGAGTACGTTAGGGAAGCTTCGTATAAACGAACGAGACAGGACGTATCGTTGAGTGTGCCCGAAATCACCCAAAATGCATTAAGACAAAAAAGGACGATCATTGACTCCACAACAAAATCCACTCCGGAATCTCGAGGCAAAATAAGCTTCGGCAAAATAGATCAAGCAGCGGTTCTGGACGCTGCAGAGACGCTCTGCGCGCACATCCACGAACTGGTCGGACGTATCGCGGACCAGGAAAAACAAATTTCTGACCTTAAATCAGATATTATAAAAGGGCACAAGGGCAAACAAGGTTATGAGGTAGACAGCGACATATTACTACTACAACTAAAAAGAATAACGGACATGTTGGACAAGGACACTTACAAGACAAGAGACAATACAACCATAACGTCACAAACACCAACAGCCTCAACAAATTCGCATATGGACACCACTGTACAGGCAAACACACAGACCGGAACAACCGATAATGAATTTCCAACGCTTAGACCGCCAACCAAAACGTATGCGGAATTAGTTACAAAGCCAGCCAGCACAAAACAAAAGCCGACGGTACCTTGGACATCGCCGCCACCAGCGAGGAAAAGATATGAGGTAGTGATCAAAATGAAAGAGGGATTAACCGGACAAACTATGGCCGAACTAAAGAAAACTCTAGTAACCAAGGACATGGAAGACACTTATGTACTTCGAGCGGGGGAGTCAATCATTATCGGAACGGAAGTCCAAGACAAACACAGCCAAATTATGAGCAAAATAAGGACAATTGAGACGCTAAGCATAAAAGACGGAACCAGACATACTGACCCCGCTATAATCCTAACTGGCATGCAGAAGGGGACAAACATTGAGGAAATAAAAGAGGGGCTCATACTGGAAAACCTAGAAATCGGACAACTATTCGAACGAGAGATAGAAGACATTAAAATCCTGACCACGCGCCCTTGTAGGAACGTCTGGAAGGAAAATATAATAGTACAAGGTGCCCCTGATTTGTTAAAGTACATACTAAAACAGGGCTTCGTATATTTCGACCTGACTCGGGTACTGGTAGAGGAATACACGTCCATCTCACTATGTTATAGATGCTGCAGATACGGCCACGAAGGAAAATACTATAGGCAACCTAGACCAACGTGCTACAGATGCGGCGGGGACCATGATGGAAAGGAGTGTAATAGCACTAGATTGAACTGCACGAACTGTGAAAAACTACGGCTAGTCCCACGGAGTTATCAGGCCAGAGACAGTGAGTGCCCACTCTACAAGAGAAAACTGGAAGAGGCCCGGAGGCAAATAAACTACAGGGGGTAACACAACCCTAGCAAACAAAACAAGAACCCTTTTCTTCTCCTTCTTTTCTTCTTCTCGACAAGCAGACAAAACAGACAAAACACTCAAGCACGGACATGAGAGTATTACAATTCAACGCTGGAAGGGGGCAGGCTGCCTCCGTACAGCTACAACAAAAACTTACTGACGAAGACATAGACATTGCTCTAATACAGGAACCCCATCACCGACTAAAACACACGCCTTTATATCAGGTACTACGTGACGAACCAACCTCAAAAGCCCCTATTTTAATAAAGACGAAGCTAACAAAAATAACCACGATCATAAGAGACATGACTGACACAAACACAACTACAGTTAGCCTCCAGACAAAAGACGGAAAGATAACGATTATGAACGTATACGACGAACCTGGGGGCAGACAAAACTCACGCTTCGACAAACACAAAAACAAACTGGAACTAATAAAAAACAAAATCATAATAGGAGGGGAGTTTAACGCCAAAAACACTAGTTGGGGGGGACAAACCACGGACGCACGAGGGGAAGACATACTTAACTGGACAGTGACACACGGCTATATCATCAGCAATACATATGACAGCCCACCGACTTTTGTTAGCCAGAGAGGCAAAAGTTGGATCGACTTGACTATTACAAAGGACATCTACATACAAAACTGGTACGTGACGGAAGAGGAAACTCTTAGCGACCACCAGTACGTCATTCACGACACGGACATACGGACAAACTTACAAAAGAGAAACAAACAAATCGACGTTACGAGAATTGACTACGACAAGTTACGCACTGCAATTAACAAGGTCGACTGGTCCAAACACCTGTGCACCAGTGAAAATGCAAAAGACATACAGAACACAATACAGAACAACACCACACAAACGCCAACGCCAACGAAACAAAACAGACAACGCAAAAGACAAATATGGTGGACAGAGGAGTTAACAACACTCAGACGAAGGACAAACAAGCTAAGAACTCTGGCACAAAAAGTACCCGACCAACTCTTACGTATAGACAGGATGGAAGACTACCGCAGACAAAGACGTACGTACAAAAACGGCATAAAAAAAGCCAAAAAGACATCGATCAGGGAATTCATGACAGACATAGACACAGACAACCCCTGGGGTTAACCTTATAAGATTATAAGAACTAAAATAAACGAGGACAGAACAATCAGTACCCTACAAAAACAAGACGGTAGTTGGACAACAGACAGACATGACACAATTACGTTTCTACACGACAAATACTTCCCACGTGACAATAAGGAAAATGACAACGCAACCCATAAGGCACTCAGACTCCAGAACTACGTAAGCACGGACACCAATGACGAAACAAAGTTTACGGACATAGAAATCAGAAACACACTAGACATAATGAAGAAGAAAAGGGCCACAGCGGAGGACGGGATTCCAAAAGAAATCCTCGAAGTCGTCCACGAAGAACATCCGGAAATCCTAACAAACCTCTACAATGATTGCTTCGATCGGGGCGTTTTCCCTACAATCTGGAAATCAGCGGATATGGTATGGTTACCAAAAAAGGACGGGGGCAAAAGACCAATTTGTCTCTTACCCACGCTAGGCAAAGTGTTAGACAAATTAATCGCTAAAAGGATTAGCTTCTTCCTGGAGAACTCGGCGGGCATCAACCCTAACCAGTTTGGTTTCAGAGAGGGTACGTCCACCATAGACGCGGTAAATTCGATTGTCAATAAAATAGATATAAACAAACGGGACAAAAGGCATCAGATCATAATCACGCTAGACCTTAAAAACGCCTTTAACTCTGCCTGGATACCAGCCATTCACAATATGCTGAATAAACGTTATGTACCGGGCAACATTATAAAAACGTGTCTCAGCTTTCTGAGGGACATACAAATAACGACGGAAAACATAAGCACGAACACGGACAGGGGTTGCCCACAAGGATCTAGCCTAGGACCAGTCCTGTGATTGATCCTTATGGAAGACTGGTTTGACAGGACAAGAATGACCGACGAGATCGACAAAGAATATGACATCATACAAGCCTTCGCCGACGACCAAATTTTGATATTGACAGGGACTTCACTTAAACAAATAGAACAGAAATGGGACAAGACATGGGACATATGCAAACAATGGGCCGCGGACAATAAATTAGAATACAACCTACTAAAGACGAAAGCAATGTTCATACCACACCGACAAACGAGACAACCAAGATTAAAAATAGAAGGCACACCAATAACGTTTGAGCAAAATATTGACTACCTAGGACTGACAATAGACGCCAGACTCTCATGGCTAGATCATGTGAAAAAGACGAGACAAAAGACACTGAACATTGCCAACAAACTTTACGCTATAGCTGGACGAAATTGGGGCAGAAAACCAGAAACGCTGAGACACATATACGAAAGGGCAATAAAGCCCATGCTACTCTACGGGTCGGAAATTTGGGGACACAGATGTGGGGACTCAAGAGTGGTCAGACAGCTGAATGCAGCCGAACGGCCATTCTTGTTGTCCATAACAAAGGCATATAAGACTGCACCCACGTCTGCTCTAAACGTACTTGCGGGGGTAATTCCGTTAGCCTCAGAGGCCATGGCAAATAATTGTGCTTACGTAAATTACAACGCAGAAATACTGCAGCATAAAATTAAAACCATAGATACGGCTCACCCGGCATATCGCTATCCATTTGAGTGCTCAGACAATACTTCAGACATAAACATCTTTACTGACGCGAGCATAAAAGATGACAGCTCAACCATAGGCATATATATTACTACAAAACAACGCCACGAAACATATAACGCTAAAATTGACACGTGTAGTAGTAATGTACATGATATAGAATTACTGGGAATAATGAACGGACTGGACTTTTTGAAGAAATCATACCGACAGGAAGACGGAAAAACGATTACGATACAGACAGACTCCAAAAACGAAATACATAGACTGTGTAACACCAACCCCAGGCACAAAGTGACAATACAAATCATAAAGCTACGGTACGAACTGGAAAAGACGCATAACATAAAATGTGCCATAACACATGTGGACAAAAAGAGTATGGGTATGAAAAAAGCGCACGAGTTAGCTAACCAAGCTCACAAAAATACTGAGCCAAAATGCACCTACTCTAACAAGACGGACATTAAACGGATAAGACAAACACACAAAATGATGTTATGGCAGACAAGCTGGGACTCCAGTCTGACAGGAAGGAAGACATACGAGCTCATAAAGACGGTACGAGACAAACATATAAACGTCACATGGAAAACGGTGCAACTTTTCACCGGACATGGACACATAAACGAGTACTATGTTCGTTTCAACCTACGTGACATAGACGGACAGTGTGACATAGACAACGTCCCTGAGACACGAAACCACCTGATAAGGCAATGCACGCTTGACAGACGTAAGGTAGGAATTAGGACATATAGGGACAGATTACAGACGAAGGGGATAGACTTTCCACCAGAGGACATTGACATGACGGATACAACAATAAACACTTGGACCAATCACTGGGCGGAAGCACTCATATTGGATGACGATATGCAGGCATAGCAGGTACATCATAGGTTTACTCATTAAAAACTCTCACGGAAATAAACTTATATTCTCTCATAACTCTACCGCCAGATGAGACAAGTTATTGTTAATTTCTCTGTAACATTTTTGTATATATTACATTCTACTAGGTTTCACTCCTTATATAGAGGAGTCGGAACATTGGTAACTATCTGTATTATTATATTACTTTTATATTTTTTTTCTCATACCTCTTATCTTTACCGGAATATTGTAATTCTTTCTACTTTATTTTTATTTATTTTTTTCTTTAAGGTACACTTGGTTGCTATTTATTTTATTTTTTTTGCTAAAATTTCTACTATTATTATCACCACCACTATTATTTTGTTCTGCTTCCACACATTTAGCTTTTACTTTATTTGCTACCATATGTAAATAGTTTGTTATTTTGTTTTGCAAATACGTGATATATTTTTTTCTTGATTTGTCTGTTGGTATCTCAATAAAGGTCGACTTTTTCCCCGCTAATTTTTGGAGTGTGGATGTTGGGATGGTGTTCTTGTTGAACGTGGTTTTGTTAGAGAGAGGGTAAAATTGTCTCATGCCGAAAGGTAGGAAGACAGGCCCTTCGGGCCAACCCCCTATTCCTGTATCTAACAATGCTCTAAACATATGATTTTCTATTTCGACGTCTATGTGCGGTCGGGGGTCGTTCATTTCTGCTGGCGGTTCGGTATGAGAGGCAAAGATTTGCGGAAGCTGTGTCGGCCTCTCCTCGGTACAGCTTCGATTTAGTTTTCCTGCCTCCTGCAGAAACAGTCTCTCGAAAATACTCCTTCTTTTTGACAACGAGAACAGAATATTTTCGGCGGGTTTTGGCAGTTGTTGCGGTAGTGTCCAGACTCGCCACAACGGAAACAGATGGGTGACCGGGAAGATGATCCAGACGGGTGACGAGTAGCATCCGGCGGCGGACGGCGAAGAGTATCGGTCGATGACGGTTGACTGGGACCGGCGACGGGATCTCTGGACGGCCCAGGCACCGTGTTGTGGGAAGGTCCATATCTCGGCGAACTAGGGCCCCTAGGGCCTACAGTATTCAGCAGTAATACTGTAGTAGAGAGCGATCAAGCGAGAGAGTGAGAAAAGTGTTGCGAATTTTCGAAAATTCTCAGTGTTTGAAGTTCTCGATTTTTGTTGTGTGAACAACAGACAGACTAGATAGTGAAAAGTGCCACCTTCACGCGGTAAGGGGCGGAAACCAAGGCGGTGCAATTAGTCGGGGTACTCCCGCAATAAGCTCGACGCTAGGGCTAAGAGCACAAATTAAAACTTGTGGGTAGGAACAAAAGGGATGCCTCCCCCTCCGGGGGAAGAGAGAAGACTCTCAACCAGCTCGGAGGTTGAGGTAGTAATGGAAGCCGGTCTAACCGGAAGGTACAAAGAATTGATGTTTTACATCAATAATTATATGGATCCTGGGAACAGGTTATCGAAGATAGGTCGTCAAGGTCTACTTGAAAAGGTCATGGCCTTAGGAATGGATCAAGCCAACATGGAAGGACAAATAAAAATATTGAAAGAGGAAAACGAAAGAATGAGGAAAGAATTAGAGGAAGCAAAGAAGACACCGGTACTCAGCGGTGGCTTCAAAACCCAAACTCAACAATACTCAAAAGGTTATTCAGAAAAGCTCAGAAAAGCAAACAAATACACTATTTATAACATCAGACTCAATAGAAAATGGCAAAAAGGTACAGGAGGCATTCACAAAAGTATTGAATCCTAAAACAAATAAAATAAAAATAAACAAAATGAGAACAACTGGCAAATTATTGATTGTGGAGACAACTACAAAAGAGGACCTAGAAAAAAATAAAAAATAATGAAATAGTAAAACAAAACTTTAAATGTGAGTTACCGAAAAAACGGAACCCACTAATAATAATATACAATGTATCTTCTACTTTAAATGAAGAAGAAATAAAAGAAACCATATACAGTCAAAATTTTGACGATATGGATTACAATAAATTTGAAAGGGAATTTAAAATAAGGTTCAAAACTGGTCCGAAAGGAAAATCAACTGTCCATATTGTGGCTGAAGTTTCTCCACAATTAAGAAAAGAAATACTGAAAGATAGAATATACATGGGATATACAAGCGTGAATGCCAAAGACTACATTGTGGTCCCAAAATGTATGAAATGTATGGATTTGGGACACGTGTCGAAACATTGTAATCAAACAGAAATCTCATGCCATCACTGTGGTGAAGATCATGAGAAGAAAAATTGCACAAACACGGGGAGGGCTGGTGTGTGCATACCATGCCTGAAAAGAAACAAAAAATGTGATAAACAACAAAAAGATTGTCAAACCTATAGAATGTTAATGGATCGTTTGATCCAAAAAACCGATTATGGCAATTAAAAATGTCAGTACAAATTAACGAAACATCATCAATAACAACAGAGGAATCAAACAAAACAGAGCACGTAGAAGGACAATCTAAAACTCCATCAAAGAAACTAAGAGATAGATTAAGATTATTAAGTTTTAGAAGGAAAAAGAAAAAAGTTGATTTGCCGAAAGAAAACAATAACAACGAAATAATAATAGACGACAATAAAAAGTTAGAGAACATATTAATATATGAACATTTAGAACAAACGATGAGATTGACGAGACTTGAGGAGCCAGCTATACTAATGGCGGCCCTCAGGCTGATTGTCAGAAAGTTGCATCCGAAAGGAGACAGAATCACCTTTCCTGTGCCGGGTGCGGTGGATAGAATTCAGTTAAAAACATTTAATATACCAACAGACGAGGTGATATTAGAGGGACTGCTGAAACAGGTATTTGAAAGAAGAAATTATGCTCTAGACATAGAGGAAATATATAAAGACTTTGTAATGACTTACGGAAGACTTGCAATTGACTGTAAACAATGCTGGCCACAGAATCAAATTCATACCAGACATCCATAAGGGTTAGAATAGGCCAATTGAATTGCATGAGAAGTGCAACTGTAAGTCATGAAGTAAGAAATATTGCGGAAGAAATGAAGTTAGATATGGTGTGCCTACAAGAACCATATACAAAAAAGGGCAAAATTCAAGGGATGCCGATGACAGCACAAGTTGCAGGCATGGGAGAAAATCCGCAATCTTTAATAATATTATTTAATAATGACTTCAAATTATTCCTGATTAGGCAGTTCAGCGACGATCACTGTGTCTGTGTTGAATTGCTAACAGAAAAAGGTAAATATATAATCGCAAATTTATACTGTCAGTTTAATGAACAAATCGAACCGTATATAGAAAAAATGAAAAGGATATTTCAAGCTTATCAGAATGAATCAGTGATAGTCGTTGCAGATGCCAATGCAAAATCAGTTTTGTGGCACTCAAGACACACTGATCAAAAAGGCGAAATTGTTGAGGACATGATAAATGAGCTACAATTAGAAGTGCATAATAAAGCAGGAAACACAACAACTTTTCAGAATAGGGCTGGAGCAGCAAGTAACATTGATATAACTATATCTAATGTGAAAGCAGCGAACCAGGTAACTAACTGGAAAGTTGTCGACGGCACCATAAGTGATCATAATCTGATTACGTTCACTTTAAGCAAAGAAGCAGAAATAATCCACCAAAAAAAGAAAGTACGGTTCAATTTGGGCAGAGCTGACTGGCAACGGATAAAAAATGAATTCAGGATGCCGCTACCGATAGGGAGGGGTGAGGATGTGAATCAAAAAACAAAAGAATTAACAAAAGAAATAGAAAGAGTCATGGACATTGCGATCCCCCGTTATTTGAATCACAAAAAAGTAACAAATAATGCATGGAAGGCGGAACTTACTAGGCTGAGAAGTCAAGTGAGGTACGCCAGAAGGCAATATCAAAGAATACATGAGGAACGTCAAAGACTTCTTCATGTATACAGAAACATAAAAGAAAGGTACACGACGGAAATCTATAACACAAAAATAAAAAACTGGGAAACTTTCGTAGAAAAACATCTACAAACAGACATTTGGGGAGTGCCATACAAAATTGTAACGAAAAAGATTAAATGCCAGACCATGCTCTCATCTTTGCAAAAGAACGACGGAAGCATGACAAGTTGGGAGGAATCAGCAGAACTCTTGTTAGACGCGCTGCTTCCACCAGACAACTTGGAAAACGAAACGATGGAACAAAATTCAATAAGAGCCAAAATGTTACAAAAGTATCGAGTGCCACCAGAGACAAGAACAAAAATGTTTACGGAGACAGAAATTGCTGAATGTATATTCAGCATGAAAAGAAAAAAGGCTCCAGGGCCAGATGGTATTCATATTGAAGTGCTACAGGCACTTTGTGAGCAATTAACGCCGGTACTGTGTGCACTCTACAACGAATGTCTGAGACAAGGAAAGGTACCAAACAGCTTCAAACAAGCAGAGGTAGTGATAATAAATAAGGGGGAGGACAAAGATCCAAGCAAAACAAAATCATATAGACCAATTTGCCTAATAAACACAATGGGCAAATTGCAAGAGAAATTATTAATAAAAAGACTAATGACTCTAAGAAAAATAAAAGGACTACATCCAGATCAATATAGATATAGAGAAGGCAAATCAACTGAGGATGCGATAAATAAAGCAATGCAAATAGTAAATTCATCAACAAATAAATACGTAGTAATGATCTTTATAGACATATCTGGAGCATTCGATAATCTCTGGTGGCCGGCGTTTTTTGGAAGGCTACAAAGATTGGAATGCTCAAGTGAATTGTATGAGAAATTAAGAAATTAAATTAAAAATAAAATTATATCTTATACCATGTTTTTTCTCCATATTATACATATTATATATAGATATTGTGATTAACCTCGCTTAGTTTTCTTTGATAATGGTGATAATAAATTACCGAAAGCTCAGAACAAACTAAAAAGAGTTCACTTATTCACATTGCCGCATCCCCCACAATAATAGTTAGACCTAACTAGTATCGGCAACGAACTATTTCCTATATATATATATATATATACAGGGTGGGGCACTATGAACGAACTATTCTCTGGCGTCTTAACAGCAAATAAAATTAGAAAAAATTAGACGTAGAATTAAGTAGATTACTTAGGACTATAATTTAAAAATATTTTGGAATATACAGGGTGCTCCAAAAAAGCGTGCCGTATCAAAGTTAGGTTCCTTTAAATGGAACACCCTGTATTTGATCACATTTTTGAATTGTACTATTAAAAATAATGTAAGTTCATTAACATTTCCCTATACCTATCTAGTTCAGTTTCCAGGATAAATCGATTTTACATAATTTGTAGACCCTCCGAAAAAATACAATAACTTCAAAATAAAAACGAATAACCACATTTGCTTTACACTATCTCACTAAAAGCTTTTAACATTCTGTTTCCAATATTTACGGGTATGCTATAATATACAGGGTGTTTTTAATATGACAGTATAACACTAACCATTTAATACATAAATTTCTGGCTTAATTTAAATGGAACACCTTGTATCTGTTGGGTCTGTTAAACGTGGGAATTTATTACCTTTCAGTTGGTATTAGGGTTGCCTATATCTAACTCTGATAGTTTTCGAGAAATTTTAAATTTGTTTTTTAATATTCAATTATTTGCTGACATCTAGTTACCTATGAGATGATACTCCGATGGAAAGTTTTTAAAAATTTAAAATTTGTTATTTTGACAGTAAGTGCTTTGTTGTATGATTTATTATTGATAAATTAAAGGTCTCTTAAATCAGAATTTTTTTAAGGGTAAGTACACTTTTATTGGGCATACAGATACAATAAGCTTCAAAATTATAAAAAAATAAATACAAAAAATTTAAAGAAGGTGTTTAAAGTGACGCCCATCTTGTTGGATACAAATTTGAACTCTTTTAAAAAAGTTATTGTTCACTTTCTTTAACATTTCTGGTGTTACTGTTGAAACGCTCTCCTTATCCTATCCTTCATGTTCTCAGGAGTGGTTGGCTCTGTATTGTAGACAATACTTTTTATGTAACCCCAAAGAAAATAGCCTAATGGCGTCAAGCATGGGGACCTTGCCGACCAAAGATAAGGATCCCCTCGCCCAATCCATTTTTGTGGAAAAATATTGTTTAGGTAACGCCGGACAATTACACTGTAATGAACAGACGCACCATCTAACTGCAGCCACATTTTTTGTCTTGTAGCTAGTGGAACGTCATCTAAAAGTTCGGGTAGTTTGTTACGTAAAAATTTACGAAATTTTCTTCCAGTTAGCGTTCCATTAAAAAAATAAGGCCCTATTATGTGGGTTCCAACGATTCCTGCCCATACATTTAATGACCAACGATGTTGATGATCAAAACTTCGGAAGTAATGCGATAATATTAAAAACCAAATACAGTACACAGCCACCCACTTCAAAGGACATGAAGAATAGGATAATGCGAGCTTTTTAAAGAATAACACCAGAAATATTGAAAAAAAATAAAGAATAATTTTTTTAAAAGTGTTCAAGCTTGTATCTAACACGATAGGCATGATTTTGAATACTTTCTTTAAATTTTTTGTACAGTTAAGTTTTTTTACTAATCTTAATGCAAAGTTAATGATTGTGTACCCTTAATAAAATTCTGATTTAAGAGACCTTTAATTTATCAATAATAAATCATACAACAAAGTATTTACTGTCAAAATAACAAATTTTAAATTTTTAAAAACTTTCCATCGGAGTATCATGTCATAGGTAACTAGATGTCAGCAAATAATTGAATATTAAAAAACAAATTTAAAATTTCTCGAAAACTATCAGAGTTAGATATAGGCAACCCTAATACCAACTGAAAGGTAATAAATTCTCACGTTTAACAGACCCAACAGATACAGGATGTTCTATTTAAATTAAGCCAGAAATTTATGTATTAAATGGTTAGTGTTATACTGTCATATTAAAAACACCCTGTATATTATAGCATACCAGTAAATATTGGAAACAGAATGTTAAAAGCTTTTAGTGAGATAGTGTAAAGCAAATGTGGTTATTCGTTTTTATTTTGAAGTTATTGTATTTTTTCGGAAGGTCTACAAATTATGTAAAATCGATTTATCCTGGAAACTGAACTAGATAGGTATAGGGAAATGTTAATGAACTTACATTATTTTTAATAGTACAATTCAAAAATGTGATCAAATACAGGGTGTTCCATTTAAAGGAACCTAACTTTGATACGGCACGCTTTTTTGGAGCACCCTGTATATTCCAAAATATTTTTAAATTATAGTCCTAAGTAATCTACTTAATTCTACGTCTAATTTTTTCTAATTTTATTTGCCGTTAAGACGCCAGAGAATAGTTCGTTCATAGTGCCCCACCCTGTATATACAGTATCACTGAGCGTCTGTCCATGTTAAAACTTAGGTTGACGCCGCGTCCATCGTCACTGGGCGTTCGGTTATACGGACGCCCAGTGACATCGTCCTTTAAATTGTTTCACATGACCTGTGAGATGTTTACAATCGTTTGGTGCAAAAATCTGCCTGACGTTGTATGGCACCCTAAAGTGATTCGCGTATTAATTCGCAGTGCAAGCTTCGACCGTGTGTAGCGCTGACGGCACCTAATTGTATACACGTATATATAAAGTTCATGTCATAGACTCACCCGGCGTCTTAAATCTCTCGCTTTTTCTTTTATTTGTTTTTGAACGGCCTAGCGTATTTTATAAAAATCAAGAGGGCCAAATTTTAAATTTATCGGTGTGTTTTGAGTTGAAATCTAGGTGGCATGTATTCCTTTAGAACTCGTAAAATCATTAATGCTGCAAAGAAACAGCAAGCCACAAATGATAGGTCATATATGTTATTTATTTTACTTTTAAGATAATCTCAACTTGTAACAAAACTTAATTTTAAAATTCATAACATAAACCTAACCTAAAAATTGACTGCACATTTTAACTGTATATTTATGTTCAAAATAAGAATTACACCTGGTGTCTTGAAACAACAAATGACTTCAATCAATAACATAAGAAAAATTTAAAATTTGGGAATGTCAATATCTTTTTTGAAGAACGTTAGTATGTTTTAGAATATTTAAATTTTATATCTTTTTGTATTTGGGCCAATAGCCATCGTTGTCAAGACACGTTAATCTAAATAAAAAAAACGAAGGCGGCAACAAGATCATTTTTTTTAATAATACCGGTTGGCCAAGTGAATTTGAGCCCATTTTAAATCCCCGTATCTTAAACAGTATTTCAGAATTAAAGGTCCGGTTTTTACCGAACACCTTAAAAAATACTCAAGTTTTTTTTGGCATACGCCGTTTGTACAGCTACTTCCGTTTACACCGAAAATTAGTACGCCATTTGTGAGATATAGGGTTACTTTGTTATTTTATATGGAACACCATGTATATATATTTTTCAGAAACCTTAATCTTAATCTGCCCTATTTCGAAAAAGGGAAAATTTGTGACAATTCCTTAAATTCGTGTAGATGTGAGAGCGGTTTCAAATAATTGGAACCTATATATTTAAATAAAATACATCTAGTTACCTGTGGAATAAAATATTTAGTCGCAGTAGAAATGTCAAATAATAATTAATTCGTTGTTTAAATGTTAAATGGTTAACACTTTGAACAGTACCTGAATTAGATATTCTTTTCTATTTGTTTTTCTTTCAGACATTTTAATTTATAAGGAACTAGATGTATAAGTGTAAAGAAATAAAATTTGTAACAACTATTTAAAACCGCTATAACATCTACACGAATTTAAAGAGCAGTCACAAATTATAACTTTTTAGAAAGAGGACAGATAACGGTTTCTAAAAAAAAAATATACTGGGTGTTCCATATAAAATAACAAAGTTGCCCTATATCTCAAAAAGGCGTACTCATTTCCGGTGTAAACGGAAGTAGCTGTACAAACTTGACATAAAATGTAGTATTCGGTAAAGGTGTAAAAACCACACCTTAAAACCTGAAATACTTTTCAAGATACGGGCATTTAAAATGGGCCACCCGGAATGAAATTTCCGTTTTTATGCTGAAAGTCGATATCAGCAGCTTTAAGATATACTTAAAATCAGCGACGTGATTATTGAGCTGTGACTACATCGAACTAAAAAACTAAATGAATAGGGGATGGAAGTTAGTCCAAACGAAATGGTTTTTTATTCCAAATTCAACGGAGTTGTACAATGATGGTATTGATGTGGATAATTATGTCACATTTTCAATTTAATACTTATTATCTTATTCTTATTATCCACAATAACATTGAAATTGTGAAAATTTTGTGAGAAGTGTTGAAAATGACCGCTTGCTTCAACACATGTCTCATCATAGAAGGGTCTCATTTTGAATACATCCTTAAAAATGTTCAGAGTTTAAGTGACATTGGTTATTGTTAAGAATAAATATTAAATTAAAAATGTAGCAATAGCATATTGTGCAATAAGTGAGAAAAGTACTTTCCCCACATGTTGCATACTACAACTGCACAAATTTAAAGAATACAAGTAAAGTAACGTAATAATTGTAAGAGAATTTTTGTTTCTCGCCCTGTTATTCTTAAACTAGTTTTCGTTTCAAGTAAAATAAATTAAATCATGGGTACACCCTAATATTTCAGAAATGCATTTCTCGACAATTGTCTGAAATAGATAAGTAAAATATCATAATGTCACGTAGCCTTCGAGGCCACGAAAGGGGAAAGAAAGGTTTTAAGAACGATTTGGGTTTTAGTTGCTAGAAGATAACTAAAGTGTTCACTTGAGCCAGATAAATTTAAATATATAAAATATAGTGCGTATTGTGGTGCATGTCAGGAGTTAAATAGGTGAGTCTATCTCACAGAGTAATTCATTTTTGCCTGTTATTTGATATTTGAATTTAAAAGATATTTTATCACATAGGGTATATATATTTGCTAATTATTTTTAATAATAACTTTGTTTAAAGTTCTTTAATATTCAACGTTATCAAGAACATTAATTTATTGTTGCATTTCCTATTCATCCAATCCTACTGTACTGTGGAGAGTTTGTGCCACTTGCAGTTTAACTCACATACCTATACTGTACTGTGGAGAGTTTGCGCCACTTGCGGTTTGTTCATTCCTGATACAGGGTGACTTCTCACGTCACCTATATCTCCTTCCACCCCCCTGTATTGTGGAGAGCTTGAGCCACTTGCAGTGTAACCTTATTTAGCTGTACTGTGGAGAGTTTGTGCCACTTGCAGTTTAACTCACATACCTATACTGTACTGTGGAGAGTTTGCGCCACTTGCGGTTTGTCCATTCCTGATACAGGGTGACTTCTCACGTCACCTATATCTCCTTCCACCCCCCTGTATTGTGGAGAGCTTGAGCCACTTGCAGTGTAACCTTATTTTGCTGTACTGTGGAGAGTTTGTGCCATTTGCAGTGTTTTATTATTTTGCTGTACTGTGGAGAGTTTGTGCCACTTGCAGTGTATTATTATTTTGCTGTACTGTGGAGAGTTTGTGCCACTTGCAGTGTAATATTATTTTGCTGTACTGTGGAGAGTTTGTGCCACTTACAGTAGTTATAATATTGTTTGTGGAGAGTTTGTACCACATATTCCTTATATGCATTGGGGAGAGTTTGCGCCCCTTGCACCTTTCCTAATAACCCTAAATATTTACTATTAGGCATTTATTTTTGATCAAGTGAAGTTTTAACTTTACTTTAGTACTGATATGCATAATCACAGTTCAAACACATAAGATGCACCTTGTATATTATTAATACTTTCATTAATTTTGGGGATTTCAACTATACTAATCGTTAGTTAAATAATTAATCATTATTTATGGCAAATTGAATACTCAGAGTGTTTTTCTATCTAATTCCAGGTACGTCATCTCGGTTGTTCAACCTACTTGGACCATGTCCACATGGACTGTTCAATTAAATCCAGGCATCACGTCCAGTGTCTTGTAAATAGTTATTTTCAACATTTAGATTTGTTTTTATTATCTATATTATAAACAATATAATGTAAGTACACAGTAAGTAATTAAAAGTTAAATTCTAATTAAATATATCAATCTTTACAAATCACTCATTCTCCTCAAGTCAAGTTTTTCCCTCCTTACATAATTATTTATATGGTTAGTAAAACAAAAAATAACACTAAGGTATCCTACCTCTAAACTTTTAAATAATTTCATTTAAAATCATAGTTGATGGTGAAATTTGTACAATTTTGTATGGTCAAACCCGGAACGTCATTTGTTTTCACCAAATTCTCCGTTATATTAATAGTAGAAGTTGAGGGTTGATTCATATACGGTGCATATTATAATATATGATGTATTATTGAAATCGTCACTACTGTACTGTATTATAAATAAGTATATGTCTTGTTAAACTAATATTTAATGGAAATTGAGATTTTTATCAAAGCACGATTGAAACAACCTTTTAGAATTTAAAAACTTCTAATATAATCTGACAGTTTTGTGACAACTAAGTAGGTATTTAAAGATGACGGTTAGTAGCCTACTAAGTTTTTGTCGATTTTATTTGATTCTCCATATAAATGTATGTGGCGTGGGCAAAGTGCCGTGAGAAATATTATTTCTCACAGTATGAGCAATATTTGGTTTTGAAATTGAGTAAGGTATGAAAAATACGTCACTTTTCATAGCAGTTGTAGAAAAAATAATTATCCACATTAATACTCTCTTTAATATGATATGATGATATCACTGATCTCAATCATTTCACAAACGATAGCACTCAAAAACCCAATTGACATTTTCCAGTTTTCAAATAAAGATTTTTTTTCTACAGCTGCTATGAAAAGTGACGTATTTCTTATACCTTACTTAATTTCAAAACCAAATATTGCTCATACTGTGAGAATAGTAGTTTGTGCAACTAGTGTGGATATGATGGCCATATCGCACGAGGACGAAGTTTGAGCACGACGCCGTAGGCGGAGTGCTCAATCGTCCGAGAGCGATATGGATAATCCACACGAGTCGAACAGTATATTTTTTCTACGACCCACTTGAGAAAAAATCTATAAAATAAACATCTTATTAAACTATAATATAACTTCAAATTAAAAATTTTTAATAATTTTACGATTATTATTATTTTATTATTATTTAGAAATGAAATTAAAATTTAAAAAAAAATTCCCAACGGGGAATCGAACTCTGCTCTACCGCGTGAGAGGCTGGGATACTTACCACTGGACTACCGATGAATATAATAATCATCTATCTATAACGTCAAATGTATTACATAAAAACCGACGTTTGTCAGGAGTACCCTTAAATATTCAATTTATTCTGTTTCTATACGTTATACGTCTCCTTTGCGACTAAGCGAATATCTGGTGGAAAATTATTTATTGATTCATCACTGGAATCACTCATTTTTACTAATATTTTTCTTAAAAACTATAGAAATATTTTTACAAGTTATTTTGACGTTTCTATGAAATTGAAAAAAGATTAGTTGGCGGGTACTAAACGCAAATGCTGATTGGTGGATTTCATATACGTTCTAGGATGTTGCGATATCTTAAGCCACAAAATGGGAGAATGCCCATTTACTATCCCTATAATTTGATAGGTTGTGAAATAATAATATCGACCACTTGTCATCAATACTTTTAATGAATATTAAATCCATACACTGTTCGAATCGTTTTTATTCTTAACACTAAAAAACCAGAACTATCAATAAGTCAATGGCGTACCACAATGGGTATACTACAATATTCTCCCCCGCAAAAGAAAATGCTATTATTTTAACAAATATAATATTATTCATAATTTAGCCGCTCAATCGGCTTAATGTTCCTTTTTGGCCGCAAGAGCTCACCTTTAACTGTTTGATCGGTATTCGCGCACAAATTAACATTTTCGTTTTCACTTCTATCACTCACAGTAATTTCTTTGGTAGCGACATCTGAATTTGTATTGTTGGGAAGTGAAGCTTCTACATGATTAATTAATTTAATTTGATTCAGGTGGCGCTTCCATACAACCTTAAATTCAGGAATGTTTACCAAGTAAACACACTTTCCTAATTTTTTTTTAATTACACCCTTACACCAGGTAGGTTTACTAACATTTCCATAATTTTTTACAATAACTTCATCATTAATCTCAAAAACTACATTTCTACATCCACCATGATAAAATTTTTGCAATTCTTGCTTTGCTAAAATGTGATTTGTTAGATCTTTATTATTTGGATCACCATTAGAGCTATTAGGCAAAAGTGAATCAAATCGTGTTCGTAAATTACGCCCAAACATAAGGCTAGCCGGACTCTTTCCTGTTGTACAGTGTGCTACATTTCTGTAGTCAAACAAGAAATTATTTAAAACCTTATTCAAATCTAAAGATATACTTTTGCCCAAGGCATTTTTTAAAGCATTTTTAACGGTCTTTACGACATTTTCGGCCGCTCCATTGGATGAAGGTTGATAAGGGGGTGACGTTATGTGTTTAATATTATTTTGCATAAAAAAAATTCAAATTCATTAGAACAAAAATTTGTTGCATTATCTGTAACTAAAAGTTTTGGAAGACCAAATCTTGCAAAAGTCGTCCTCAAAATATCTATAGTGGTCTTAGACGTTATATTATGAACTGCAAAGACCTCTATCCATTTACTGAAAGAATCAACCAAAATTAAGAAATTCTTTTGTAAAAAAGGACCTAAATAATCTAAGTGTAAGCGTGACCACACTTCCTCCGGATAAGGCCAACAGTTTAAAACTGATTTATTAGGTGTTTTTTTTATACAAAATACAATTCTCACAAGAAGAACACATTTTTTCTATCTCTCTATTTAAATTTGGCCACCAAAAATATGATCTAGCCAGACTTTTTGATTTCACGATACCCAAATGAGATGAATGAAGATCCTCTAACATCATCTTCCGAAGTGTCGTAGGAATTATAATTCTATTGTTCCACAATAAACAATTATCTTCGATGCTTAACTCATCCCGTATTCTGTAAAAAGATTTCATTTCTGAATCTAACTTGAAAATTTTTGTGGGCCAACCTTCCGTAACATATTTTCGAACAGTTACTAAAGTTTTATCTACTTCAGTTTCCGATTTTATGTTTTTAAAATTTAAAGGAAAGTGTTCATTATTTTCAAAAAAATGTATAAAATCTATGTCCACATTTTCCCACGAGTTTTCATTGAACTGTTCCGGTAAACGTGATAATGAATCCGCTAAATTTTGCTCAGATTTAACAAATTCTATTTTATAGTTATAATTTGATAAAATCACAGCCCAGCGGCGGAGCCGGTTTGCGGAGAATTGGGGTATCCCTTTCTCTGGGTGAAAGATAGTAGTAAGGGGTTTATTATCGGTTACTAAGGTGAATTCGCGGCCATAAACATACTGGTTAAATTTACAAATACCGAATATAATCGCAAGCCCTTCTTTTTCGATTTGAGAATAGTTTTTCTCAGCCTTCGTCAATGTTCTTGACGCATACGCGATAGGTTTTTGCGTACCATCCGACATGACATGAGCTATCAAACCCGCAACTCCATACGGTGAGGCGTCAGTAATAAAGTTTTAATGGCATATTCGGGTCATAGTGCACTAAAACCGGGGCGGATGTCAATAATTTTTTAACTTTGGTAAATACCTTTGCACAATTTGCTGACCAGAACCATTTTACATCGGCCTTAAGTAGCTCATACAAAGGATACAATAGCGATGATAAATTTGGCAAAAATTTCCCATAGTAATTAATTAGACCTAACCACGACTTAAGCTGGGTAACATTCTCTGGTACCGGAGCATTATCAATAGCGGAAGTTTTTTCTTCCGACGTGTGTAGCCCCTCGTGGTCAATGACAAACCCTAAATAAGAAATTTTATTTTTAAAAAAATCGCATTTTTTCAAAGATATTTTTAGACCAACATCTTGTAATTTTGACAAGACTTGATTTAACCGTGACAAATGCTCCTGCCTATTTCGACCCGTAATTAATATGTCGTCCAAAAATATAGCCACACCCTGTACTCCCCCTAAAAGTGATTCCATTAATTTTTGAAATTTAGCTGGAATGCTCGCTATCCCAAAAGGGGCTCTATTATATTTAAATAATCCCTTATGAGTAGATATCGCTACTAACGTTTTCGATTTTTCATCTAAACAAACTTGAGTATAAGCGTTAGCTAAATCCAATTTCGTAAAATGTACTCCACCCTGTAATTTTACAAATAACTCCTCTATTCGCGGTAGTGGATACTGATCTATCTCTATAAATGGATTAACCGTAACTTTAAAATCGCCGCAAATTCGAACTGTACCATCACTCTTGAGAATTGGCACTATTGGAGTTCCCCAGGGGTTGTAATCTATGGGTTCAATAACTCCTAATTTTTGAAGTCGCTCCAGCTCCTTTTCAACCTTTTCCTTAATCGCGAATGGGAGCGGACGAGCTTTAATGAATTTCGGAGAAACTTCTTAATTTGTTAAATTTATTGAAATTACTCCTTTATTAAAAGTACCAAGGCCTGTTTCAAAAACTTCGCTAAACTTATTTAGTAAAAATTTTAAATCATCAGGTAGGCCCAAATAAAAATTATTTGAAATATTGAGATTGAACAGATTAAAAAAATCACGTCCTAGCAAAGGTGGACCAGATGCCGCTGGTATAACATAAATATTTAATTCATTGCTTACATTTTTATAAACAATATTACAAACTATGTACCCCTTAGGTACTATTTGCTCTCCGTTGTATAAATTGAAAATTTTGTCCGTTTTATACAATGTTTTAGCCTTGAAATTTTGTTCAAAGAAATTTTCTGAAATAACTGTAAAACTTGATCCTGTATCTAAATTGAAAGCATACTTATTGGTATCAATTTGCAGATCAATAATTATTGGATCAGTTTTTGAATCTAAATTGTACAAAGAAAAATCAGATTCTAAGTAATTTTGATTAGAATGATTTGATGATTTGTTATTATTTTTTTTATTACACATCGGAGCCAAATGACCTTTAATATTGCAAATGTGACAAAAACAATTTCTAAAAGAACACTTATCTGATTTGTGGTTCTTCCTTCCACAGACCTTGCATTTGTCCTTTGCCGGTAGTGTTTTTTGTTGTTGATGTCTCACTTGTTCGTGGTAGTTACTGCGCGTTGTAGTTGAACCTACTGACGTAGATGGCTTCTGGAAAGTGCGCGACGAACTTGGTTTCGCCTGCGCATACTGGATGTCCAGTTCTCGTTTTACATCAGCGTGGTTAAATTCTGGCGAGGTACCATAAGCAGCTGCTTTAGCCGTTGCAATTTCAACAACTTTTTTTAAGGAAACATTCTTTTTTTCCTCCAACAATCGATCTTGAACCGCACCTGGATTGTACCCAATTACAAAATGATCACGAAGCACTAAATCTAACTCTGTATTTTCAAAATCGCACAACACTGCTAAGCTTCTCAACCGAGCCGACCATTCCCGCGCTGTTTCACTAGGCAATTTACGCGAATTATAAAACTTTAATCAAGCCGGAAACACACCTAAACTTGGTTGAAAATGTTCTGTTAACGATGTTATCAATTCCGAATATTTCTTTTTTTCTGGTTGCACTGGTAAACACAAATTTTGTACAAGTTTGTAGGCTTCTTCACTAAGTGCATTTAGCAAGATAGCGGCTTTGCGCTTATCATCTTCAATGGCATTTGCCAGAAAATAATTTTCCAACCGTCTACTAAAAATAGACCAATCTGACAATGATGGGTCAAATTCCCTCAAATGTCCAATAATTTCACGAGTTTCGGCCATTTTCGGTGAACTCACAACGAAAAAAAAACTGCACGTGGAATTTCACACTAACTGCGATTTAATTGCAGAACTCAAGAACAAAATCCTCGTCGCCACTGCGATATCTTAAGCCACAAAATGGGAGAATGCCCATTTACTATCCCTATAATTTGATAGGTTGTGAAATAATAATATCGACCACTTGTCATCAATACTTTTAATGAATATTAAATCCATACACTGTTCGAATCGTTTTTATTCTTAACACTAAAAAACCAGAACTATCAATAAGTCAATGGCGTACCACAATGGGTATACTACGGATGTATATGAAATCATATCCGTTCAGTTAACCGGAATGGCCTACATTTACATCCTGTAAATTGTGCAGAAAATGGATAATATACATGTGGGTAGAAAAATATTATTTCTCACGGCACTTTGCCCATACCACATACATTTATATGGAGAATCAAATAAAATGGACAAAAACTTAGTAGGCTTCTGTCATCTTTAAATACCTACTTAGTTGTCATGAAACTGTCAGATTAATTAATATAACGGAGAATTCAGTGAAAAGAAATGACGTTTCGGATTTGACCATACAAAATTGTATAAATTTCACCAACTATAATTTTAAATAAAAGTATTTAACAGTATAGAGATGGGATACTTTAGTGTTATTTTTGTTTTACTAACCATAAAAATAAATAATAAGTTACTTTACTTGTATTCTTCAAATTTGTGCAGTTGTAGAAAAAGTATAGTGTGCAACATGTGGGGAAATTGAACTTTCCCCCCTTGTTGCACAATATACTATAGTTGTCTTCCAGTAACATCATGTAATAAATTTTTTGGATATGGTTTAAACGAGGCGGTCACAAACTCTCTTAAGAGGAGGATTAACCGACAGTTTTTTGCGTGATTTCTGCGATCTCAACATTCGTCCTGTATGTTTAATATTGATTTTTTTTTAAAACATAAGTATCCCTTACCAATTTTTTTTGTTTTTAAAAATATTTAATATTAAACATATAGGACGAATGTTAAGAACACAAGAAATGTCGCGAAAAACTGCCGGTAAATCCTCCACTTAGTGTATTATTGTCTCATGGAATATTTCAATTCGTTTTTTTTTAATTCAGTATAACCTCATATTTAATGTTTTTTTGTTTTGTCCAAAGATATATTTTTTTAATTTCCTAAAAGGCTGATTTGTATTTTAAATAAAGTAGAAATATTCAACATGTGTTTTTTTACTCCATTGCACTTCGTAAAAACCACAACTTAATATGATTTAAACAAAAAGCTTTTATTAAATTTTAGTAAATCAACTAATTTTCTTTAGTGAGATTTCTCAGATATATCACATCTATCAAATTATGGATCTGGTCATGAACTTTATTAAGTCCCCTTGAGTCGTTGACGGAAACTAAACATACGCTAATAATATTTAGTAGGACGCTGAATAACCGATAAAATGTACTTGTATGTATAGAGGTGCTAAAAATAGATGACGCTGAATAACCGATAAACGTACTTGAATGTATAGATGTGCTAAAAATAGATAACGAGGAGTAAACCGTTATGTTGTCCAAAGCGCCGCGAGATACCGTCAAACTAACCACCTTTAATACTCCCTTGAGTCGTCGACGAAAACTAAACAAAAAATAATAATATTTAGTAGGACGCTGAATAACCGATAAAATGTACTTGAATGTATAGAAGTGCTAAAAATAGATGACGCTGAATAACGGATAAAATGTACCTGAATGTATAGATGACGCTGAGTAACGGATAAAAAGTACTTGAATGAATAGAAGTGCTAAAAATAGATGACGCTGAGTAACGGATAAAATGTACTTGAATGTATAGATTTGCTAAAAATAGATGACGCTGAGTAATCCTGTATGTTGTCAAAAGCGCTGCGTGATACCGTCAAACTAACCACCTTTAATACGCCTGGTATACGCCAAACGCCGGGTAGGACTGTTCGTAGTTCAGACGCGGAGTGGTACTACATACAAATATATATATATATATATATATATATATATAAAAAAGAAGCAGTAGGGTAGTTACGGCTGACTAGTTGAAAAATAAACTATAAATTTTCTTATGGGGCACAGCCAAAATGATTTGTTGATGGTAAAGAAGACTCTTTTTTACTAATCCAAGCTTTCGATAATGTTTATTATCATTTTCAAGGCTAAAATTATAAATTATTTGTTACAATTTAGATAAAGAATATATTTTTTATAACAAACTTACTAGCAAGTGAGTTAATTCCTTTGAGAATGTAAATTCGTTTGTAAAACATGGAAACTAATCTTAACAAACTATTATCGAAAATTTACACATATTTTAAAAAAATTAAAACTTTTAAAATTGTTAAAAATTACAAATTCAGTCATCTTGGTTCCATTATAAACTACACAAAACAAGAACTGACCAAGTTTTTCATAGTGTAGAAATAATAAAAAAGTCATCAGCTCGAAAATATAAAATACCTGTTTTAAGAAAAATACATTGTTACCAACAAAACTAGTACCAACTGAAATCAAGGCACCAATTTTTGAATAATTTAAGATTTAATTTATATTATTTTAATTCAATATCTTTGAAAATAGAAAAAAAAATTAATTAAAATTATTTATATATCTGTTAGTGTTGGATTTGAAATCTACATAACATTTCTTACTTTTGTTTTTATTTGATTTTATAAATCCCTTTTTGCAGCTGCCAATTGCAAAAGTCCTACTAGTGGAAAGAAATTGAAAAATTAGGAATTTCACTCAACCAACTTACAGTCACTAACCTATCACATCAGAAACTATGAGTTGTCAAAGTGAAATGGAAGTTTGGTTTAAGAAACATCAGTTTGTCGAATTAAAGTCAACTCTCAAAAATGGCAAACAAGTGATTCAAACACAATAGGTAGTTGCTAATTACCTATCCTCTTTTTTATAATTATTAAAAATATTTTTGAATGTTATAAAAGAAAATTCTGCAATCCTTATCGAAACACTGTCTGCCACACAGTATCTCAAGCAAACCAACAAAAATTCGTGTTATTAATGTGACATGGTTACAAATTAAGAGAGCTGTTAATTTTGTTTATATGTTAAAATGAAATTAATAACAATTAAATAGAATTATAATGTTATATTGTTAGGAAGATGAAAATTATAATATTTCAATCTTCGAACTAAAAACTGTCATTACCATCATCACCAGAAATGCAAATTAGATAAAGAGAAAAAAAACACAATAATATATATTTAGTCTGTTATTATTAGAATTGATATCTTCTCAACAATCTCAATATGATTTAATCAATCCCTTTTTGCAGTTGCCAATTGCAAAAGTCCTACTAGTGGAGAGAACTAAGAAAATTAGGAAATTCACTCAACCAACTCATAGTCACTAACCTATCACATCAAAAACTATGAGTTATCAAAATGAATTGGAAGTTTAGTTGTTTTAGCATCAGTTTGTTAAAATTGGAATCAACTCTCGAAAATGTAAACAAGTGATTACAACACAATAGGTAGTTGCTAATTACCTATCATCTTTTTTTAAATTATTTATTATTAAATTTATAGATGTTATAAAGAAAAATTCCGCGAATTTCCTCAAGACAAATGTCTGCCACCCAGTATCATAAGAAAACTCACAAAAATCGTGTTATGTATGTGACATGGTTACACTTATAGAGAGCTGTTAATTTTGTGTCATATTTGAATGAAATTTTAAAATTATAATGTTAGGAAGATAAAAATTGTAACAATTCAAACATCATTGATGACAATAACCGGACTTCATCCAATTCTGATGATGTTTGTTTTGACAGTTTTTAGTTTTGATGTTTGAGTTGTTACAATTTTTATCTTCCTAACATTATAATTTTAAAATTTCATTCAAATATGACACAAAATTAACAGCTCTCTATAAGTGTAACCATGTCACATACATAACACGATTTTTGTGAGTTTTCTTATTATATTGGGTGGCAGACATTTGTCTTGAGGAAATTCGCGGAATTTTTCTTTATAACATCTATAAATTTAATAATAAATAATTTAAAAAAAGATGATAGGTAATTAGCAACTACCTATTGTGTTGTAATCACTTGTTTACATTTTCGAGAGTTGATTCCAATTTTAAGAAACTGATGCTAAAACAACTAAACTTCCAATTCATTTTGATAACTCATAGTTTTTGATGTGATAGGTTAGTGACTATGAGTTGGTTGAGTGAAATTCCTAATTTTTCAATTTCTTTCCACTAGTAGGACTTTTGCAATTGGCAACTGCAAAAAGGGATTTATAAAATCAAATAAAAACAAATGTAAGAAATGTTATGTAGATTTCAAATCCAACACTAACAGATATATAAATAATTTTAATTAAATTTTTTTTTCTATTTTCAAAGATATTGAATTAAAATAATATAAATTAAATCTTAAATTATTCAAAAATTGGTGCCTTGATTTCAGTTGGTACTAGTTTTGTTGGTAACAATGTATTTTTCTTAAAACAGGTATTTTATATTTTCGAGCTGATGACTTTTTTATTATTTCTACACTATGAAAAACTTGGTCAGTTACTTGTTTTGTGTAGTTTATAATGGAACCAAGATGACTGAATTTGTCATTTTTAACAATTTTAGTAGTTTTAATTTTTTTAAAATATGTGTAAATTTTCAATAATAGTTTGTTAAGATTAGTTTCCATGTTTTACAAACGAATTTACATTCTCAAAGGAATTAACTCACTTGCTAGTAAGTTTGTTATAAAAAATATATTCTTTATCTAAATTGTAACAAATAATTTATAATTTTAGCCTTGAAAATGATAATAAACATTATCGAAAGCTTGGATTAGTAAAAAAGAGTCTTCTTTACCATCAACAAATCATTTTGGCTGTGCCCCATAAAAAAATTTATAGTATATATATATACATCCCGCTATCTATTGTGCGTCCGTACAAGGAAATGTATTTGTGCGTCCACTAGAAAGACTAAATTTTTGAATATTTTGGTTGCGTATATTTACTCTTTTGTGCATCTAGAATACCACTGTCGGTTTAAATTACTTTATATATACAAAAAAAAATTGCATTTTTGACATTCCAAAGTACCTCTAGCTCCTCCCAGCCGTAAGTATTTGAACTTCCAACATAAACGTTTTGTCTTATTTGCATTCAATCATACGTCCATGCAAGGTTGCCAAGTATTTCACATACCTATACACCAATTATTTCAGTGATACACTATTCTGCGTCCGTTCAAAGCATAACATAATTTGAGAAATTGTAGATTATGTCCATACAGGATAAATCGCGTATAAAAGTGTGTAGTGGTCCAACTGAAAATGTTTTAAAATTTAATGTAGTTAATTAATGAGTATAAATTAATAAATTATTGGTTGAATTTTTTCAAGCATTCTCATAAATAAAAACACGATATTATTATTGTGACGCATGTAAAAAAATATCTAGAGAATCTTTTTACAATTTTTTATTTATTTTTGTTGTTCATATTCACTCTTACTGCAGTACACTGACTAGCCAGTATAAATAAAATGATTCTTTAAGTCAAATGTTGAACTATGTAATATTAGCACTGATTTTTGCTGAAATATTCATTTCGAAAAAAATGTAGATATTCAGTGATAAGATTAAATCTTATCGTCGACTTTCGAATTTCTTTAAATATCCGTCACTATAAGTTTCGATATTTTGTTGTAGTGCTTAAAAATTAGGACAGGACCATGTATGCATTTTTGATAAAACCGATAAAATCATTTAATTATTGATTTAAGACCATGTTAATCGGCTTTGTTAAGAAGTTTAATTTGTTTGGCAAAATTTGAATGAGACGTTATTCTGCATATTTTAGAGCAAATGTCAAATGTCTTTGACGTCAGCGTTTTGCGTACGGCTGCCATCTTGAATTTTTTGAAATGGCAACCTAGGTCGAGTGACATATCACAAAGAAGCTTATTTTTTTATTTCCAGAAATAAGAGCAATGTATCGCTTCAATACAAAATATCTTATAGAATATCAGTTTTATTTTTCTAAATTGAATTGTACTGTACTAATGATATGACTTTGTAGGTTTTTAAAATTAAACAAAAAACAATAGTAGTCATTAAAAACGTGAACCACATTTATGTACAAATTGTGAAAACTGATACCAATTTCAAATTAGCATAAAGTTTAAAAGTAAATTAAGAATAACGGCACATTCATCGGAAAAACAACGAATCGAAATCTTAATGTTGAATATGGTGATCGCAAACGTTCCCATGACGAAGCAGCTCATATTTTTAACGATTTAAATCCAGAATGCCCTCATATAAGTGGATCTACAGTGACATGGTTTATAAAAAATATGCATTTGCGCATTAACTTTTCGGAAAGCCTGCCTTATTCTATATTTCCTATCGTCTGGTGTACTTTGTACCCCTGATCTTTAGCATATCCTCTGGTGGCATGAAACTCCGGGGCAAAGGCACGCTAAGCTATTCCTTAAAAGCCCTTCGGTCAGACTGTCACGCGACATACTATGTCAAAGTCGAGAAACGACGAGGATGATGGTGGGAATGCTGACAGGGCATTGTAGGCTAAGGAAGCATATGCACACAATTGGCCTAGCAGATAGCCTATGTAGGTTATGCCGGGAAGAAGACGAAACCGTGGAGCACTTACTCTGCGAGTGCGAAGGCCTAACAAGGGTGCGGTTTCACCTATTCGGAGAAGAAAAACCGAGGGCAGAGAGCTACGCAAAGGAGGCGGTATCCAGGCTAATAGGTCTAATAAAAAGAATAAAGCTAGATATCGAGCTCTAAATATGGCGGAGGACCACAATAGATCTGCAAAGGTCGCAGTGGGATAGGACAAAGAGCCACTCCAATTCTAATCTAATCTAATCTAGCATTATCCTCTAAAGAACAAATCACTTTATTCAATTCTGGTGATCTTGGTGCCCAGAAAACTGGTCCTTATCGTGCAATCCAACTTTCAGGAAACATCATTCAATTGACTAAATGAGTGCATTATGATGAGTAGGAGCTTCGTCATGTAGATACCCCATTTGTTAACAAACGAATTAGGTAAACGTAAATGTTTGTTGATATTTCGGAACCTACCTAATTACTAAGTGCGACAATAATAGTGTGGATCTAATTTTACTCTTTTGAAAAACTACATCAAGAAATCTGTCCCTTATATGGCACTGTTATCGATGTTTTAAAAAAAATTCTAAAATCCTAACTCGTTAATTGTTCTGAATGAATTTTATATAGCTGTTTTTCATTGATTTTTTGTTGGAAATAAAATTTTTGATCATAAAATTGAAATATCACAGAAACCATTCAGTTTGGGTATAGGGAATACTTATCAAATTTGAAGTATAGTGAAGTAACTTTCATTTACGGATATGAATTACAAGGTGATCCGTATAAAAAAAATTGTGAAGCCGATGTATTCCAGTTTGAACTCGCCCTGTATACGGATATCTATATATATTGAAGCAGGTCTAGTGAATTATGATATTATAGTTTATTTCAACAAGTAGGTACACAGAGTATTGGAATGCAATACTCCCCTAACTAACAGATGTTTATCGGATATCACAGAGTTGTACTCAAAATTGACGAAATATTTTGTAATAATTTAATGGTATCTTAGGTAGGTACTATTGAAAAATAAGTACTTTTGGGCGTCACAATTTTTAAGTTTATAAAAGAAAACTTGAGGTGGATCACTTCGAATAAAAAATTATGTACTATAAAATATTATAGCTTCCGTACCCATTGTAAACAAACTTTCACTATCGATTTGACATGTTATGAATAAACACAGAAAGATTATCTATTGTTCTCCAATTCACAGTTAGAAAAACAAAAAACTGGTTACGTATTTTAAGAAATATTAATGTACAGGGTTATTCATTATAAATTACCCACCCCCAATCATCGTTATTATTGCTTTTAGAAAAAAAAGTCTTATATAAAAGTTTTTTGGTTACAGCTGAATTTTGTTAATATGCTATCAAAAGTTCAGTAGCGAGCAAATTTAAGGATATACAAAAAAGAATAGGTTTTTTTTAAATGGGATACCCTGTATATTTTTACATTTTTGGAATGGTCTTTTTTTATGATTTCAAAAGTATGTAGGTAAGATGTTACCCCGTTGTACCGTTTTTGGGTTATTAAATGTTCAAAATCTTAGTTTTAGTAGTTACTGTAAATATGAAAAAGATAACATTATTAAAGTAAGCTATGAAAATGACAACTAATATGTTTGATAATTGACATTTTTCTGATAAAGTTATTAAAATGGTTTACAGTAAGGAAGAAAAAATCCAAATTTCTACATGTTCTATAGAAAATAACAAAAATAAGCGTGCAGCACGAAGAGCATATAGGGTGTTGTATCCCAATCATCCAACACCATCAGAAAATACTTTTAAGAATGTTTACCAAATGGTAACAAACCAGGAAGAACAGCTAGATATATTGCTTCATTTCGAAGGAAAACTCATCCATTATAAGTATTTGCCCCGAGTAGACTTTTTTGAAACATTCTATTCTTTTTTAGAAAATTCTCAATGTAGTATACCTATATACTGCAGTTAATCAATTAGGTAAGAGTTATTCTAATATTCAACGTACTTTAAAAAATAACAACTATAAACCCTATAAAATTTTAGCGGTACAAGTTTTAACAGAGGCTCATAAAAGGAAAAGGCTTGACTTTTGCCGCCAGATGATTCAAAAGTTGGATGAAGATCCCGAGTATTTTACAAAAATATTATGGACTGATGAATCAACTTTTTCTACGGCAGGAGTTATTAACAGGAAAAAGGTCGTGGGAAAATAAGCATAACAGAAAAATATTAGTGAAACAAATATAAAAATCAGGAAGAAAAACTGTTGGCGTTTGGTGTGGAATTTTTAGAAATAAAATTGTTGGGACTATATATTATGATTATACCTTAACTGGAGTTACCTAATTGGAAATACTTATCCCATCAATTGTCCATATGATTTGGATGCAGGATGGCGCACTTCCGCAGAAAATTCCCATTTCTTTGGGGATTTCTAAAAGATATTGTTAATGATAATATTATACAGGTGATTAAAGAAAGGATTCAACTTGAAATTAACAAACTAAATGGAAATAATGAAGTCATCTGCAATGTTATTATAAATATAAGAAGGCGTTATCAATTATGCATTGACAATAATGGTGGACACATCGAAAATCTTCTATAAATTATTTTTTTATAAATTTTTTTAAATAAATCTTTGTTTTCTATTTTGACTTTTTCTTCCTCACTGTAAACCATTTTAAACACTTTATCAGAAAAATGTCAATTATCAAACATATTAGTTGTCATTTTCATAGCTTACTTTAATAATGTTATCTTTTTCATATTTACAGTACCTAACTACTAAAACTAAGATTTTCGACATTTAATAACTCAAAAACGGTACAAGGTAGGGGTAACATATTATATATTTTTGTAATCAGAAAAAAAATACCATTCCAAAAATGTAAAAATATACAGGGTATCCCATTAAAAAAACCCTATTCTTTTTTGTATCCCCTCAAATTTGCACGCTACTGAACTTTTGTAACCAAAAAAAATTTATATAAGACTTTTTTTCTAAAAGCAATAATAACGATGATAGGGGGTGGGTAATTTATAATGAGTAACCCTGTACAATATCGTCATTATGACCCATAGGTTTTCATATTAGTTTTAATTATGGTTTTAGTTTTGTAATAACCGTCTTTGAGAAGGGTTGTACCTATTTGTAAAATTTTGGACCATTAGGACTAAACGGACAAACGATGATTTTAAACGTATTTCGGTATATATAGAAAGAAAATCGCATGTCCTTAAACACACCGTCTTCTAATGCTTACTGTTTGCAAAACAGTGTTGACAGCACTATAGAAAAATGTGCACAAATTACTGGAGTGGGGATATCGACTATTTACAAAGTAATATGTGAACAAAAAACAAATCAGGTTTTAAGCGAATCTAAGGAGAAACCAGGACGAAAAGTAAAGAAAACCAATGAAGTACTAACATTAAAGAAAATATCTCAATTATTAAAAACTGATGCGAATTTGTCGCTTATAAGTAAAATAACGTTTTGTTGCATTTGCATAAAATAGGTTTTAAGTGTAAGCAACGGAGTAGGAATAGTTGTCTTACTGGAAAACGTATAATCAGATTATCTTCGCGAGATAATGGCAGCAAGACGTTGAGGAAAACAATTTTTTTATCTTGATGAAACTTGGGTTAACGGAGGACATACCCCTTCTAAGATTTGGCAGGATTCTAATATTAACAGAGGTATACAGGCGTTTATGGATAATGGTCAACCGGCATTGTAGGTCCTTGTGGTCGCTGTTTGATTATTGGACATATTGCTTCCGCATCTGGTTTTACTGAAAATGGTTTGTTACTATTTACTTCAAAAACTGACGGCGACTATCATAAAGATATGAACGCACAAATGTTAAAATTGGTTTAAGTCGTTTTTGGAAAATATACCACCATCACTCATAGCTCTTGATAATAGTGCCCTGCAAGAAAAATGACCAACCTGCTCATGGAGAAACGCTGAATTAATAAAATGGCGACAAAATAAAGGTATATCATTTAATAACAGCGTTACCAAAGCCTGTCTCTATGAGATTGCTACGCAACATAAGTGAAAATATAAAAAATATGTGATAGATGGACTTGTCAGTGTTTTACGGCTCCCCCCTCACCACTGCGAGTTAAACCCAATAGAGATGGTTTGGGCAGAAATTAAACAGTTCGGTGCGAGAAACAATATTACATACAAATTAGAATATGTAAAGAAATTACTATTAAGTCACGTTGAAAAAATTGAAAATGATGTGGAATATGGATCATAATGTTATTAAAAGTGTGAAAGTAAATCCTTTAATGATTAATGTAGATAGTTCTAACACAAGTGATAGTGAATCAAGTACAAGTGACACTGATAACGATGACGACCAGTAACTTTCTGCTTATATAACTAACATATTTCGTCAATTTTGAGTAAAACTCCGATAAACGCATGGAAACTTGTTGGAATAAATCATAGAAGAAAATCACAGACGTATGGCTGTAACTGATTAATTTCAAAATGTGCAGTTTAAAGTATACAGGGCATTGAACTCATTACGATTTTCAGGAACAAGTGCAAGTACAACCTCATATCATTGCAATAGAGAAATCAAGCAGAATTCAAATTAGAAGTAGAATACAGGGTGTCCCATTTAAAAAACTGTAGCTTTCATCTGGCACGGCGTTCTGGAACACACTGTACAATTGCAACCAATTTTAAAATATGAACCTTCAGGATAGAGAGCACCGGTCAAACTTTTATTCGAATATCTTCGAGGATTTACAATATATTGGACTCTATGGTACTAATGAATTACCATGTATACAATTTGCATCTGCTTTCACCGAGGACCAATCTTTTGACATTATGTTAATTTTCTCTCAATAAACTAATTAATTTAAGTACACTCCAATGTCACACAAAAATATATTCACTACAAAACCCAATGTACGTTATTAGTAATCTCACGGTAACACGATAATATTACCCCTACTAGGTGAAAAATGGAAATTCTAATAGATAATTAGTTTCTCACTTAAATATTACATTATGATTATTTTATCTATTTGGTAACGTGGTGCAAAATGACGAAGAAGTGAAGTTTGTGTTTGGTTACGTATAACGGATATTGTACTGGATATACTTCAATTCACATAATCTTTTTAAATTTCAATAGTTCAATTTTCAGTTTTCTCAACTTAAAAAAAATTATCCAATATTTTTTTCTACGAGCGCGCGGAAAAGTATACTATGGCGCACGATTCTACTTTGCCACACGCAAGGTATCATTTATTGTCTTTTATAGTTATTTTTCTCGTTTCATTGAAATTTAGTTCAATATGGAGTTAATAACTAATATTGATTACATCAATAACCAGACGGTAACTAATAAACTTGTTAGTTTGTATCCGTCTGCTCGTAGAAACAAACATATGCGTTAAGCGATAGGAAAATAACTATTTCAAGGGAAAATGAATGTTTGTTAATATTATAAGTTGCGGCGTCAACAAAACATGTCTAATACAAAAAGATAATCCGTTTATATCTCCGGTAAAAGATACTTTCTAGAAACTTTGAGGAGCCATAAGAGGTGAGAGGGGCTATAAAGTACCGACCATAGCGTTTACATTTCAGTTACTGTCAAACGTTTAAAGATACAACCTGTACAATTTAAAAATTTTAAATTATACAAAAATAACCAATTAAAAAATGATGTAATACTTGGTGTCTAATTTGAACGATTGCTTCCTTAAAATCACTGGTCACGAAGTTCATGCATCCTGATCTCCGAAATAATAAAATCAGACTCTGCGGAATGGTGAAAAATTAGACCAGCCATACAACCACGAAAAACATATTCAATTCAATGACGTAATTTTTTATCACGTGTCTCAACTTTCAAATTCCAAATGACACTTCCTGTATATTTTGAGAATTATTGGGTAAGCGCTTATTGTTAAAATCAAAGATCAGAATGACATTTTTTTCACTATAGTTACCTGTAAAATTTTTATATATTTGACATTAGTTACTAATTCATTTTATTGTTATTAGTTTACTTACGTTTACGTTTTATCTTTTATGGATCGTAAAATTTGCAGTGTTTTGTCTCCCCAGCGACATAATTGAGTTTCTGCTAGTAGTCGAATACACTCGTACAATTTTGTGCTCCTGCTTAATTTCGAGTTTACACTGTATAAACCGTATATTTTGTAAATAAATTTTCAAGTAATAATCTCTGTATATTGCAAGTAAGCAGTGATAGGTCTATGAAAAAGTGCAGTGTTAGTGCAGTAAAATAATATAAAAATAATATTTTAAACTGTACTACCATAACTGTACCATTCACCATTTTACAATCATTATTCATTATCATAGGACGTACTAATTACAACAAAAACTAGTATGCCTACTATGCCGACTTGTTCCAATTGTCTGAAGGCGGTAAATACAACTGATCGCAAACTCCAGTGCGATGGTTGTAAGCGACCAATGCACATGGCTTGCACCGATGTTTCTGCCGACGACCGGATTACGCGGCAGAAGGTCCGTGGCTTGTCTATCCTCTGCAAGAATTGCAGTTCAAATGTTTCAAACTTCTCGGAATTAAAAGCTCTCCTGCTAGATTTTAAAACAGAAATTCACAAGAAAATAAACGAATTTGATGATAAATTAACTCAATTAAACAATAAGCTGAGTCGGTACGATGCAGTTAATTCGACTGAATTCACTGACAACATCGCAAATGAGGCAGTAGATCGCATAGTGCGAGCCAAAAATATTATAATCAGAGGCGTACCTGAACCCTCCTCTGGGGATGCTCAACATAGAAAGGATGATGGCATGAATAAAATTAAGCTTGTCTTGGCTACTGTTGAATGTCATGAAACCCCCATCACCTTCTACAGAGTCGGCAAACCCAACCAGAAGTTTCCTCGCATGATCAAAGTAGTAATGCCTTCAGAACACCATGCCAAAAACATATTGAGGAATAAATCCAAACTTCTCGAGGAAAAGCGTACTGAAAAATTTTCTATAATAGATGACAAGACGCCCACACAACAACAACGATTAAGAGAACTTCGAAGTGAACTAGATACCCGTAAAAATAATGGCGAACATGATCTGACAATCAGGTACACTAACGGCATCCCAAAAATCTCGAAATTTCGTTCATAACTTTTCTACCCGCAAATTCAATGACTGGCTCTTTCTATACACAAATTTAAACTCACTTTACGCTAAACTTAGCGAATTCACATGCACAGTGCAACTTCTTAAACCACAAATTATTTTTATTACCGAAACCTGGCTTAAACCCTCAACACCAGACTCCTTAATTAACATTACTGGCTATACAATTTATCGTAAAGATAGAGAAAATCGTGTCGGTGGAGGTGTATGCATTTATTTATCCGACGATATTACCACAACTTTATCTACTAAAATTAAACTATTAGACATACCCGGGATAGATATTATACACGTAAATATTATTAAAAATCTATTTTCTCTTAACCTGGTATGCATATATCGCCCCCCTGAAACACAACTTGCGATGGACAACATATTGTTTGAAAAACTCGAAGAGTTATCACTTCTTGATAATCTCATCATTGCTGGAGATTTCAACTTCCCAGAAATATCCTGGCCGATAACTTCACTATCAGATGTTGTAAATTCACACAACTTACTTGAAAACTTTGTTGCAAATTCGAACCTCACTCAACTTATTACAGAACCCACAAGATTCAGAATTAATAACCTACCTTCCATTCTTGATCTCATACTCACTAATGATGAACAGCTAATCTCATCTCTTGAAATGAGCTCTCCTGTTGGAAAATCAGACCATGCAGTCATAACTGCTCACGTTCAGTTTATCCAGACATTACCGGGCAAAAATAAAATCACAACTTATGCTACTACTGATTTTTCTGAAGTTGATTCACAGCTTTCCCGACTTGATTGGGACCTAATTTTCACAAATTTACCCGATCCCTCGTTAATGTGGAACGCATTTCATGATACTACTCTCAGGATAATCTCTGCACATACTACTGTCCGCGAGATTTATAAAAACAATCTCAAACCCTGGATAAACCACGCAGCACTACAACGTATTAAGCACAAACGGCGCCTCTGGCGTAAATATCAGCTCACACAGCTTCCGAGTGATTTCCTGAACCACCGCAGATTTTCTAATACTCTACAACTATCTCTCAAAACTTTAAGACAAAATTTTGAAGAAAACATCATTGCCAGTGATAACAGTAAAAAGGTTTTCAAATATATACGATCTTCCCTATCATCAAAAGTTTCCATTCCTCTACTTCAAAAACCAGACCATACCGTATGCTCTTCAAATAAAGAGTCTTCTGAGACGCTCTCTTTAGCTTTCTCACAAGTTTTCACTCAAGAACCCAATAATGACAACCTCCCATTAATTAACTGTCCCCGCCTCAAGGCATCTTTAGAACATGTAGTATTTACACCAGACCGTATAAAACAGCAACCAAAATTCCTAAAAAGCTGCGCAAACTCGCTTGCAACACCCCTGTCGTTAATTATGCAGACGTCCTTTACTCAAAGTTCCATACCCCCCAGTTGGAAATTAGCATCTATCACACCCATATTCAAAAAAGGTAACAAACTTGATTCCAACAACTACCGCCCGATTAGTCTGCTGCCAGTAGTCAGTAAAGTCATGGAAGCCATTATTTCAGAGGAGATGACTAAATTTCTTCTCCTGGAAAATGTGATTCCAACGCAACAACACGGATTTGTCTCCGGCCGTTCCACCCTAATACACTGTGTTAACGACTGGACATCATCCCTTAACAATCGGCAGCCAGTTGATGTTGTCTATCTGGACTTCTCCAAAGCCTTTGATCGTGTTCCCAAGCGCAGACTTCTACACAAGCTGGAACACTTCGGCATTCGCGGCTCTTTACTTAGCTGGATTGACGACTTCCTAACAGACAGACATTTCAGAGTAAGAGTTGGCGAAGATTTCTCAAGGGATAGACTGGTGGAAAGTGGAGTACCACAGGGTTCTGTTCTTGGTCCTCTGCTTTTTACGGTTTTTTTTGTGGGCACCGATCAGAGGTTGATTTATTTTTTTTCCTTTCGTAACATTTTTTTTGGGGTTTAATATAACTCGTTACATACTTTCCAACCTTTTCCGTTACCGTATCCAGGTATTTATTTTTCTTTATACTTATATTTTTATTATCCGTCCGGAAGTACGTAAAGTCGGAGTATACTACATAAAATTTTTGATTTAAATATTTCAACCGAGGAGACATTCAGTAAATATACAAACTAATTAATTTTGAAAGACACCTAGTATACATGTGAATTTTTTTGGCTAGAGATAAATTTAACGATCACTAATGCCGAAAGGTAGAGTGGGAATTAAGATATAAATTGGAAGTCAATTGAAAGAATCGCTCTCTTCTCTGCTGTTCTCTGCGCTCTTCTCTTCTCTGCTCTTCGTTTTTAAAAACCAGTGAACCAGTGAAAATATTTTGTGAATCCGGAATTCGGCAGTTTTGTTTTGAAGGTAAAATAGTTTAAAGTAATAGTATATTCGAAGACTTTCCGTATCGCCGTTTAACATTAAAATTTTGTAGACATTTCTTTGAAAATTGTCATGACCAGTTTTTATGTACTAAGTTAAAACCTTGTTTGGACACGAAGGGTACGTGAATTCAATGTGGACTGTATATTTGATACGTTACTTTATTAATTATATTTCATTTAACAACTTGCAAAATAAAAATGATAAAAATGGCGGAAAAACTCATCTGACATATATGTATTGTCAAAAAAAAACTCACTACACACTATGTTTTTTCTTTATCTCAAAAATAAGGGCACGTTCCGGTCTTGGGACACACAAGGGTGCGTTCACATTGTTCTGGTTATCAGAACATCCTGCCCCCCGGTTGAAAGTCCTACTTTTAACTAACACAAAAAATCAACAGATAGGTATACAAATTAAATAGTTAACAATTAATACAAAATACAAAATTACAGTTTCCAATCAATCTTGATCGTTACAATAAGGCAATGGGCATAACTTTGTTATCGATCGAGTAAACACTCCGTGCCTTGTCCTTATCTTAACGACTCTAACCCTATTGTCTTGACCAGGAATAACTTCGATAACCCGTGCCAGAGGCCATTCGAATGGACGAGTTTCATCTTTTAATAAAACCATGTCATTTACCTTTAGGTTTTTAAAAGGTTTAAACCATTTTTGTTTGGCTTGCAACAAGTTTAAATACTCTTTGGACCATCGTTTCCAGAATAACTGATGGACCTGAGTGCATCGTTTGAATCTAGAGTCGATTTTCAGGGATTTCGGTGAAGTCCCTTTCGGAAAATGCTGTTAGACTTTCACCTATTAAAAAATGTCCAGGAGTCAGGCAAGTCAAATCGTTGGAATCAGAAGAAATTGGCTGTAAAGGACGGGAATTCAAAATCGCCTCTATTTGTGACAAAATAGTAGATAACTCCTCAAAGGTAAAATGTGAATTGCCAACAATTCTATACAGATGATATTTTGTACTTTTTATGGATGCCTCCCATAATCCGCCAAAATGAGGGCTTCTGGGAGGAATAAAACTCCAAGAAATTCCCTTAGTTGTTAAAAATGTCTCAATTTCGTTTGAAGTTGATTTTTTATTGAAAAAATCGTGCAGTTCCTTCAATTGGTTGCTTGAACCCAAAAAATTTGTCGCATTATCGCTATAGATAACCAATGGATTTCCGCGACGGGATATAAATCTTTTTAAAGTTAGTATAAAGGCTTCAGTAGATAAACTGGAAACGAGTTCAATGTGTACTGCCTTTGTAACCATGCACACAAAGACAGAAATGTATGCCTTTATTAAAGTTGCTCTTCTTAAAATTGAAGATTTCACAAAAAAAGGACCACCAAAGTCAACTCCGACCTTTGTAAAGGGCCTGGATGGAGTTACTCGATATCTAGGAAGATCCGACATGATCTGTTGACTTGATCGGCCTTTAAAACGATAACAAGTTGCACAATTGCGAATAATCCGTTTTATCTCTAACAGACCTCCAAGAGGCCAAAACCTTAATCGAAAATTTGACATTACTAACTGTGCCCCACCATGACCCAATCTAAGGTGCTCTGCTTTTAGCATCAATGATACGACCAAATTTTTCGAAGGAAGTAGAACTGGATGTTTTTGTGCATAGGGCAGATTTGCGTAGGCCAGACGACCTCCAACTCTCATCAATTCATTGTCATCGAGAAACGGTGATAATCGAAGAATGGCCTTGTTTGAAATGGTCTTATTGGATTTCAATGCTTGAATCTCAGTCGAAAAATTCGATTTTTGTAACACCTTAATAATAAACTGTTGGGATTTATCAAGCTCCTCAACCTTAAGAGGGCCTACAAATCCCTTGAATTTGTCCTTTGAATTATTAACAAAGCGAAAAACGAAGGCAATTACTCGTTGTAATTTTGAGTAAGAAGAGCTTCTTTCAAAAACAGAATTCCAAAAGGAAGATGTATCCTCCACTTTATGACCAAGTAAAACAGTTTTAGTTTTTCGTTCCTCCGGAATATCATGTAATGTTATTTTTGCCAGATCAAATTCCTCTAGTTCTAAATTGGGGCCACTCAAAAACGCCGGACCGTGAAACCACAATTTTGAAACCAAAATTTCATTGGGTGTCATTCCTCTAGATATCAAATCTGCGGGATTGTCAGACGATTTTACATATTGCCAGTGATAATTTGAAGTAATTTTTTGTATTTCCGATACTCTATTGGAGACAAATATAGACCATCTAGAAGGGTGAGATTGCAACCAACACAAAGTAATTTGGGAGTCTGTGTACAAGTGGATACCTTCAAAATGAAACTTATTTTCGAAGACGTTAATTATTTTTTTTATAAGCTTGGATAGAAGAACGGCTCCACAGAGTTCAAGACGAGGTATTGAAATAGTTTTTGTTGGTGCGACACGGCTTTTTGCACATACCAAATTGCAAGAAACAGTTTTGGTTAAATAAATTACTCTAATATAGATGCAAGCGCCATATGCCTTAAGGCTAGCATCGCAAAATCCATGAAGTTCAATTCTGAAAATGCTATGATTAAGAAATAAGTTTCTAGAAATTTTTAAAAGTCCCAGTTTGGGAATATTGGAAACAAATTCTGTCCATACAGACATAAGATCTTTTTTAAGATTCTCATCCCAGTCGATTTTAGATAACCAAATTTTTTGCATTATAATCTTTGCTACAATTATAATAGGAGCAACAAAACCTATCGGATCAAATAGTTGCGCTATTTGGGAAAGAACTTCCCTTTTAGTAGCGACGACCTTATCAACAACCTTTGGTAGTGTAATGGAGAACTTATCAGAATTCGAATTCCATGAGATTCCTAGAACCTTATTAATGTCATTTTCGCATTTGATTTCATACATTTGAAAACTAGGAGAAATATTAGTTTTCAAAATTTCCTTAACAAATTCCTTAGAATTCGAACACCACTTATGAAGTTGAATATTTGCTGATTGAAGCAATGATACAAGCTGTTTGTGGGTTTCCTGTAGCTCCTCCAAGGAATCACAGGTGGCAAGTATATCATCAACGTATGTCTGATGTAAAATGGCGTAAGCAGCTAGAGGATATTTGTCTTTGTTTCGAATGGCAAGTTCTTGAAGAACACGGGTTGCTAGATAAGGCGCACTATTAGTGCCGTAAGTAACAGTAAGCAGCTCAATGCATTGTAAGGGTTGTTCCAAGTTATCACGCCATAAAATGTTTTGAAGAAATGTTTGTTTGGGGGAAACTCGAATGCAACGGAACATCTTGATTATGTCACTAATGAGAACAAATTTAGAAGTTCTAAAACGGGTAAGTATATCAAAAAGTTCAGGCTGTACACGAAAGCCCTTTAGCATAATATCGTTTAATGAAAACCCACTTGAACTTCTCATCGAGGCATCAAACACTACCCTGAGCTTAGTGGTAGGGCTGTTGTCTCGAAGTTCACAATGGTGCGGCAAAAAATACTTGTTTTCTCCATTGGCATTAAAAAGGTCGAGAGGAACATATCTAGCATGATTCAAGGAGATGTATTCATCAATAAATTTCTTGTATTTAAGAAAAAGATCAGTAGATTTTACAAAGCGTCGTTCGAGATTTAGAAATCGTTTTCGAGCCATATTAAAGGAATCACCTAGTTTTAAATGTTCATTTGGTCCTTTTAAAGGAAGTGTCACTTCAAAGGACCCGTTAGGAAGAATTCGAACTGTTTGACGAAATATTGTTTCTGCAAGTTCATCATCAGGATTAATTATTCTTTCATGGGGAGTAATTTCTTCCCGAGACCAAAATTGTTCAAGTAAAGTGTCAGCTGGGATTTGTGTAAATATACAAGTTTCGAATCGATGTGCGTTGTCAAGTTTTTCCTCATATGAGATAAATTGATTGGGGACAGGACCACCAATCACGAAGCCTAGATGTGTGTCAACGAGTGTCAAAAACCTTTCATGTAATCGAATTATACCTCCTTTTACCAACTGATAATAGACGTCTGCACCAAGCAGTAAATCAATGTGCGAGGGAATAAAAAACAAAGGGTCAGCCAAGCTGATATTTTTAGGAATTGAAACAGAGTCCAAATTAAGCAAAAATGATGGTAAATGATTAGTTATTCTGTCTAGAACTGTACAAATCACATCAAAGAAGTAATTTCTCTCAATGTTCGAGTGAATCGTCAACTTTACAATCCTATTTGAGTTTGTGACAGTGTTACCAACACAGTCAATTCGAATTTGTCTCATTTCAAGTGTATATCCAAGTTTTTGAAGTAAACATTCTGTCATTAAAGAGGTGGTAGCGCCAGAATCAAGAATTGCCCTAACATTTAGTGGGCAGCCATTTTTGTCAAACACAGTTACCATTGCTGTAGCCAAAAGAGTCTATCCACTTAAGGCTGAAGTTGACAAGACTGTTTGTTGTATAGTAGATTGTGTGGGTGTTAGTCATAAATAATTATTATTCGAACTATTTGGTGCAAGTTGAGGTGTGAGTGGTTCTACTGCAGTTGAATTTTGATGGTTGGTTCGATGTTGTTCTGTTTGTTCAGAGTTTAAGTTTGAATTATTTTCAGACTGCGAAAATCGACTAACCGGATGCAACAAAGTATGATGCTTATAATTGCAAACTGTACAACCACGCGATGTGCAATTGTCAGTTACATGGTTGGGCATTAGGCAATTGTAACAAAGTTTCTTATCTTTAACAAAATTATACTTTTCAGAGCGAATTAATTTAATAAATTTTTGACATTTATAAATTTTGTGTCCTATAAAATTGCAGTATGTACATTTTGAATTATTAACTTGAGAAGAAAATACCTTTTGTTCTTCTTTATTGCTACCTTTATTTTGAACAAAATGAACCTTGTGATGTACTTTAATTTTATTAGCATTTAAATCCGGAATAGCAGACCGTTCGAAAATGATACAGAGTTTTTCAAGGAAATCAAAAAGTAATTTTAAAGTTGGGCGTGCGTTTGTACCCATTTCATAATCAAAGGCTTTACGGGTAGTTACATCAAGTTTCTGAGAAAACATATACACAAGAATTAGATCCCATTGATCTACATTGACATTTAAGTTTTTCAAACCGTCCATGTTTTGTTTTAAAAGAGTAACAAAATCTCTAAGTGACATGGAATTATTTTTACCTAAAACAGGAGCATCTATTAAATTTTTTATGTATGCGTAAATTATGTTCAATTCATTGTCATATCTATCCTTTAGAGTCTTAAGGGCTACATCGAAGTTATCACTGATCAATTGTGAATTACAAATTAAGTTTAAGGGTTCGCCTTTAAGATAAGTTTTAAGGTAGATTAGTTTTTCAATATTGGTTAAACTAGCATCATCTTCAATAAAGTTCTTAAAAAGCTCATAAAAACCGCGCCAAGTAGTAATATCACCAAAAAACATAGGAATATTCAACTGAGGCTTAGTTAAACGAGAAACACTAGAAGTAATATTAGGAGATCGTGAAGGGGAAGAAACATTTCCCAGTATTTTTAATTGATCAATCTTAGCTTGTAATTTAGACCTCAGGCCATAATATTTATTTTCTGATGTATCTCGCTCTTCATTATCATCAGTTTGTGTTAAACATTCAATTTCATCTTGATATTCACAAATTTTTGCAAATGCTTTTTCAAGTCCATCTAACCTAATTTCTAGCTCCTGTATAATAGTACTATCTGCATATTGAGTAAACCAGTTTTCAATTCTAGTCATACAGCCCTTTGCTGTGGCCCGTTTTCTAATAAAATCATCCATGATGAAATATTATTATATACAAAGAAAGTCAATACAATATTGTAACTTAAGCTTGCAATAATAAAATATAAGATTTTTTATTACAATATTAAATTTTGAATTGTTATTGTGCACCAATTTTTCCAAAAGGTACCGTGTAAATGATGAATTCGCAAAAATATGTGAGCGTATTGTTAGAAACAGAGTTTGAACAAGCACTTACAACCTGTACAAAGTTAGGTAAGTACTACAAAGCGAGTACTGAATGAAAACTCAAATTTTAAATCAATGTTCAATGGTCAACTTCAAATTATCTCTACTTTGTACTTTAACAAATGGAAAGAAATTGTTTATTTTCTTTTAATAATGTCACTACCACGGAGAAGGGCTCGGGTTCAATTTACGAGTCATTCGAATTCCAACAGATCTGGATGAAACTTCAAAATGACAGACGCCCTGTTAGTAGTAGTTAATAAGACCTGCATAAGTTACCTTTAATAATCTTGATATTATGAAATATTTGAATATTTCCTCGAAGATTTTAAAGCAGAAAACGTTGCGACATGCGACAAAATCGGTTAGCTCCTACCTGGTTTTAAGTATTTTCTCTTCACCTTTTCCTTGCACTCTTTGTCTCAATTTCCAATAAGTAGCTAGTACATCCAAAGTCTCAAGATTCAAAATCCGGGTCGATGTGACCAATTCGTGTTTGGACACGAAGGGTACGTGAATTCAATGTGGACTGTATAGTTTGATACGTTGCTTTATTAATTATATTTCATTTAACAACTTGCAAAATACAAATGATAAAAATGGCGGAAAAACTCATCTGACATATATGTATTGTCAAAAAAAAAACTCACTACACACTATGTTTTTTCTTTATCTCAAAAATAAGGGCACGTTCCGGTCTTGGGACACACAAGGGTGCGTTCACATTGTTCTGGTTATCAGAACAAACCTATTTTTTGATTCTTTCTTTTACAAAAATAAAATATTTATAGTTGGAATGAAATAAAGTTTCCGATAACTGTATCGATAATTTTTCGTACCGCCGTTTGAGATTAAAATTTTGTAGATATTTCTTCGAAAATTTTCATGACTAGTTTCTTTTAGATATTAAGTCAAGTTTTTTGTTGTTTGGTTCTTTTACAAAAATAAAAGTTGTAGTTGAAATATAGTTGGCTTAAATTTTTTTTGTATCACATCGTTTAAAATAATAATTCATAATCGATATGAATTATTATTATCCGGTTCTCTAGTGGTTTTATGATTTTAGTTGCTGAAGTTCTTTCTATATAATTAAAACTCGTGTCGATTGTGAAATTTTAACTTTATTCCGGTCTTGATATTTTTACTCTGTGTGTCGATAACTAGGTACCTTTTAAACTCGTGAAATTTATTTCGGGAATAGTAGTTTATAATATTTTTCTTCCGTATTTCTTTTAAATCCAAAGGGTTTCTCGAACTTGGAAGAGGCTTAGCTACAACTCGTTTGATTAACCGGCAGATTTAAACCGTTCTTACATCGTACCGTGGACCAGTTTATTTATTTTATTTTCTAAATAATATTTCTTTTGTATTTCTTTTAAATCCAAAGAGTTTCTCGAACTTGGAAGAGGCTTAGCTACAACTTGTTCGATTAACCGGCAGATTTAAACCCTTATTACGTCGTCCCGAGGACCAATTCAATTCTTTAATTGTCTAAATAATAATCTTTGTATTTATTGGGAATCCGAAGGGTTTCTCGAACTTGCAAGAGGCTTAGCCACAACTTGTTCGATTACCCGGCCGATTTAATTTTTTTTCTCTTACTTTCCACCATCTCGTGTGCAAAATATATATATATATAATTTTTTGTTGTTGTTTGAACACTGGCTTTCCGTATTTCCTTTGAATCATAAGGGCTTTCTTGAACTTGGAAGAGGCTTAGCCACAACTCGTTCGAGAACCCGGCTGATTTAGAAAGTTCTTTCACCGGCTCACGAATCAATACACTCTCTTCCTGTCTAAATAGTAAATTCCCGTGTCTCCATTGAATCCGAAGGGTTTCTTGAACTTGCAAGAGGCTTAGCCACAACTTGTTCGGTTACCCGGCAGATTTGAGCGGTATTTGAATAATCTGACCAGCCTTGACTGTTACGACCGTTAAAATCCCAGGTATAGGTAATACATACCTCATTTTCTTTCCCTGTTATTTTGATCGTCACTATAGAATTATCCATAAAATAGACCACAGAGTATTAATAGACCCAAAGGTTTCTTTTTTATTATTTTGTGATATACCGCCCTATTGTGTGATCGTAGGTATACACTAAACCGTAGGTAGTATACCACTCTGCTGAATTCCTGTTTCCTTCATTAACCCGTAATTTATAAATTGAAGGATACATATTTCATTGTAATTAAGTAAATAAAGTTAATTCAACAAGACCCCTGGAATTTTCCGTAACCTCCATCTGAGGCTATCTGGAACTCTTGACGCTAAGGGTCAAGGGGCCGTGGAGCAAACCACGTTAATAATCTGGCGCCCGAGATTTAAACCGAATTTTGCATCAAGGGTGTCCATAGTGACGTGTTCGTGTGGCAGGAGCCACGTGTAAGGAAGTAAGCACGTTACACGGTTTACACCAGCGATCTCTCTTATCACGTAACTAACAAAATATCTTTCTACGCTGACGACACAAAGATATATACAAATCCAATCACCAACCAACAAACCCTCCAGTTGGACTTAAACTCCATCTTCATCTGGTGTTCCCAGTGGCTACTTCCGTTGAACACTGAAAAATGTGTACTGCTCCGATTCGGTAAAAATAACCCACTACTACCGTACTTAGTAGACGGCCGACCATTAAATTCTGTGTTTTCTTATAACGACCTCGGAGTTATCGTAAATAGCAACCTAACTTGGTCTGATCATATAACTTCAGTCTGTAAGCGCGCTAACACCAGACTGTATCTCATTCGCAAGTGCTTTTCGAGTGTTTCGTTTCAGTCGTTTTGTAAACTGTATACTATCTATGTCCGACCAATTCTAGAGTACGCCGGTCCAACGTGGTACCCTGACCTAGTTCGTGATAAAAATATTTTGGAAAATGTTCAAAGAAAAGCCACTCGACTGTCCCTGGGACCGCGAAGACCTTCCTACGAAGAAAGACTCTCCATGGCCAACCTAACTTCCTTTGAACTTCGCAGGCACCGCGGAGACCTCATTACCACTTTTAAAATATTAAAATTTAATTTTGGTAATCTTGATATGATGTTCACCTTAAATCCAGATGACCGCCTTTTTAAACCTTTTTAAACTAAAAAAAGAAAACTTTGCCGTCAGATCAAGACAAAACTTCTTACCAAACAGGGTTTTCGACAGCTGAAATAACCTTGATGTATCCACAGTTTCTGCACCATCAACTAACTCGTTTAAAAACAGACTTGATCGAACGCTTTTAGAGCACCTATAGTTTCTTTTTTTTGGTATATTTGTATATATTGTAGTTTTTTTTCTTTTCTTCACCTACTAGTAGGTTACATATGTAATTATCTTTTTTTTGGGCACAATAGGGACCTGTCCCTCTGCCCTTGTCTAAATATAATAATAATAATAATAATAATAAGCTGAATTAAACTGCGTCAATCAACAAGAAAACAAAATTATGTAATTATGCTGCTATGGGCCCAGAGTCCTAGTAAATTATGTAAGTTTATAAAAGTTTTCTATGAAACGACCACCAAAGAAATATTCAGAAATATAGTCACTTAATTCCTAAAATTGCGGTGTTGCCACCAGCGGACGCACAAGTCGCTTGGTTTGGCTAAAAAATATTTTAGTATATTCACATCGTGTATATACAAGAGCGCCAGTGCGGAAATTTATGGAACTCACATATTATATACTTCAATCATTTTGCCGTATTTTGACGTCCACCATAAAATTTGCGGGAATGCTTGTTATGATGTAAAACTATCGAAAAAGTAGTTTAAATTGAAAATTAATAAAATAATATATATATATTTATATATATATATATATATATAGATGGATAAATAGATAGATAGACTAGACTGACATATAAAATTTATATATTTACTGACGCCGAAGTTACAGTTTTAGGACGGAGGTGTGGGTGGGTATAATAGGGTATCTATAAAAATGAATGTTGTACTGTCATAAACGTACCAATAGCGTTCGGTACCTATTTTATAAAAGTTTTAAAAATAATAATTATTATTATATAATAATTATATATAGAAACTGATTTATGCTTTGCTTTATAAAGGTAAGGTATTTTTCAAAACACGGTACCTATTTGTTAAAAATCGTAAAACAAAAAATACGAAGGAAAATATTGACATTATAAACGCCACTGGTTAATCAATGTCAATCAATTCTCGAAGTGAGAGGGAAGAACACACGCACGCGCTTGCCAATAGGAAGTCAGGTGGTAACCTAGCAACGGAGTTTCGATAAATATTCACCAATTGAGTTAGTAGGAGGGCGTGGCAATTATGATTTTCGCACGACGTTGCCGGCTTGAAGGAAACCCATAACATATTTGGAAAAGTGTTCATCTTTTGATATTCAGAAATTGAAAAAATAATGTTAATAGACAAAATCCAATGAAACAAGCACATTAAAGAACTAACGTTTAATCATTATTGACATATTGTTAGTAATAAAAAGTCCATTTTCTAATTATTATCACTACATACTTAGCACTTTAGGTTTTTCATAGTTAAACGTGGTAATATCGAATGTTTTCGACCGCATTCCTTTCACAGCTTCAGTTATGTTTGCCAAACTATATGTATACCGTTGATACGATTGCTAGGAGACTTTGATAAGTTGTTGCTGACACCTTGGGGAAGGTTTCTGGTTTGTTTACAAAGGGGGTTGAATCAACCCTTATATTTTATTATCTTAAATAGTGAAAATATAGGTTGTGAGGCATACCATTGATACGATTGCTTTGAAACTTTGGTGAGTTGTTGAAATTTAAGTGGAAATTTCTAGCTTTTTAAATTGGGGGTGCTACAACCCCAAAATTTTAAGACCTAAAAATAGCTGTGAGGTATTGAATTGCGATAAATAGAGTTCAACTTGTAGAGCGTATTTTTTGAATTAGTAAGATTATAAAACTACTCCAATATTTTTATCAGTCAAAATATAGGTTGTGGGGTGAAAGATTTATAGAAAATATATCAGGGGGAGTAATGAAGAAAAAAATAGAGGTCAACATTTTTGAAATCCTCTCATTTCATAGCGATGACACGGATTTCAGTAAGTTATTTGATTATGAAGGATTTACATATTAAAAAAGAAGAATGACGTTTTTGTCAACTTTTAATCAATAAGTTTTACCAGATGATCAGTCGGGATTTCTGCCCGCATACACTTTTATAATTTGAGAATCAAAAGTAAATTAATTAGTTTTTTGAAAGTTGATATAACATAAACAATATGATTGAAAAATATACTTAACGTTAATAAATGAATTATAACCTTCGTAAAAGCTGAAAAATTGAAAGGAATGTAGGTACTACCTATAAGGTATCTTAAAAAAATTGAGAAATGAACCAAATAATATTAAAGGCTATGGAGAAGATAAGGATAAGGAACATAGTAAGGAATTAGAATATGTTAAATTACCCTGGGGACCACGTTTATCAAGAAACAAATGGTGCATATTATTAGGTATTGTGCACTTTAAATTTACAAAAGGAGCTATGATGGATGGAATGAGTAAAAATAGAACAGGCAAAGGATGAATAGATGGATTTAGTTAGAAAAAATATTGGGCTGGTGGATAAAAAGCAGTACAAGAGAGAATGGTTGGAAAATGAGTTTTTTGTGTTGTGAACTAGAACATTTTTCTATACTTAACTAAATATTAAATAATGATATGAATAGGTACGTACATTATGCTCAAGTTAGATATTTTGTGCAAATGTTGGTTAGAATTGTGTAAACTTTTAAGACATATATTGTTGGACATTTGTATTAAAAAAAAAAGTACAAATTTTGAAAGTATATTTTAAAAATCATTCTTAATTAAACTAATATAGTGTTTTAGGTATTCTTAATTATATTTACCAAAAGTGTAACCATTTTGTAAAAATATGCCATGGGGTCAGCAATGAGTTAGCGGTTAGTAAAGTATACGGATATTTTTCAATAGGTAGGTAGGTACGTAGTGCTAGTTATATGTAATAAACAATTCTAATTATTACAAGATATCTCTGGAAAGGAGTATATGTGTATGAAACAAATAAATTTGAAAGAAGGTAGGGTAGGTAGATTCTGTAGGTATAAACCGGGGTCGCCGAGTTGTACCACAAGATATCAGGCAGGTATAATCCTACCGCCGAGTTGTACCAACGAATTTCCTGGGAGGATTGACGATTTAAAAATAAAGTCTAATTACTAATGACCTTAACAATTTTACTTTTACTTATAATATAACTTATAACTAATTTATAACTTATAATAAACTCTACTGCGGCAAATAAAAATAACATAAAGATAGGTTAGGTTAGGTTAGGTTAGGTTAGCTTTAACGCTATTGCTTACAGCTTGTCTTGCAATTGTCTTCTCACTTTCATGATTGTGTTCCAGCTGGGATTCCAAAATAGTTTTTTCATCTGCACTTGTGTATACTTTTGCATTGCACCTACTTTTGGCGTTAGTACAACGCCATCTTATTTTCCCACACTTCGCAATGTGTGCTTTTGAAAATTTTAAGTTATTTAACACCAACAATTTTGCCCCTTTTTCACTAAACATGTATTGAATTTCCATTCTGATAACAAACTCACAACCGACTACTCAATTGGCAAAACTAGAAATGAATAGTAACCACCCTTCACAAAGTTCGATTGAGCGGGTAAAGATTGGGTAAAATTACTGAGAAAATAAAAACAAATATGCGCCTTAATTAAATTTATTATTAGTGGTACTGGGCATTCCCTCAATAAATACGGCTTATGTGTAATTTCGTAATGATCCATCTCGATGATCTGTATAATCCCCAATAAAGGCAGAAATGGATTAACTCAGGTAGTCGTGGTACAACTCGGTAGTCCCCGTATAAACATATAAAGCACCCAACAAACAATGAAAGTCCGGGAAATAGCCGGCCCATTGAAGTATTCGCTGGGAAAATGATGGGGATGGCAAACATTTATCAGGCAAACATTCTTTCTTCGGTAAAGGGCCATTACAGAAAAAACATTGGAAGCCTATTATCTATTAACGGTAGATTAGAATTGGAGTGGCTCTTTGTCCTATCCCACTGCGACCTTTGCAGATCTATTGTGGTCCTCCCCCATATTTTGAGCTCGATATCTAGCTTTATTCTTTTTATTAAACCTATTAGCCTGGATACCGCCTCCTTTGCGTAGCTCTCTGCCCTCGGTTTTTCTTCTCCGAATAGGTGAAACCGCACCCTTGCTAGGCCTTCGCACTCACAGAGTAAGTGCTCCGCGGTTTCGTCTTCTTCCTGGCATAACCTACATAGGCTGTCATCTGCTAGGCCAATTGTGTGCATATGCTTCCTTAGCCTACAATGCCCTGTCAGCATTCCCACCATTATCCTCGTCGTTTCTCGACTTTGACATAGTAGGTCGCGTGACAGTCTGACCGAAGGGCTTTTAAGGAATAGCTTAGCGTGCCTTTGCCCCGGAGTTTCATACCACCAGCGCAACGCCTGGTTGTTTATCCATTGGTGGATGCTCTCCTTGGTGAGGCATTTAGCAATTCCGCAGGAAGGTTCTGGCCCTATCATGACCTCCGTCGCTCCCTGCTTGGCTAATTCATCGGCCTTTTCATTGCTTTTTATTCCTTGATGGCCTGGCACCCAGGCTAGGGTCACTCTACTATGACTGCCTAGTCTGTTGAGGGCCTTGCGACACTCCCACACCAGATTTGACGTCGTCCGATATGAGCTTATCGCTTTTAGTATTGCTTGGCTATCGGAGTAGATGACGATTCTTTGGCTATCCACCTCCCGTCTCATCAACTCTTCTGCACAGCATTGCACCGCCATTACCTCTGCCTGAAAGACAGTGGCATGTTTCCCAAATTTTCCCAATTAACGGTAACATGCCATAGTATTAAGCTAACATGTAAAGGGCCATTACTAGTCCTGAGATTATGTCAACATAATATTTCCTCTCTGTTTCACAAAATTTTAAAATCATATATTGTTTTTTTCAAGTCTGCTTTTAACTGTGATCACTTCATTAGCGGTAAACATTTGGCCCATCGCTGCCTGTGATGGGAAAATAAAAATTTCAAGTTATTTGTGGCTGGCATCTTCACACTGTAAAAGGCATGAAAATATAAGATTTGACATTTGGCAGATAATACCATAACACCATAATACATTGAACTCTATATACTTAGTATAGAGTTCAATGCCATAATAGGTTAGGTGAATAGGTGCAGTGATTTCGGATCTCGGTGTTTTTGGTTAAACTTTTATTTTCAGTGAATGTGGGAGAGTTGTATGTTGTATATTGTAACGAGTTATTTTTTTTTTTGCTTTTTGCAAGTTTAATTTTTATTTTATTTTGTTCCGTAATATATTTTATTTTACCACTAGGGTGTATATAACTCGTTACTTTACAACCCTTTCTACTACCGCATTGATTTATTTATTTTTTGTTATTACCGTTGTATATTTTGGTATAAGTCCGAGTTACGCAAATCCAAATTCTACCATACACAATTTATTCATTTCCGATATTTAAATTTTTCAACTGAAAGGACGCCCGGTATAAACAACATTTTAATTTAAACGAAAGCCGTCTAGTATAGATACAAGTTTTTGTCGAAACTAGATAAATTTCACGTTTGCTTCCCACACCACATTACGGCCGAAGAATGTAACTAAAAATTTTGGATATAAATTCTCAAACAATTCATTTTTCGGGTGATTTTTATTCGCGCTCCGATTTTTGTTCCGTCTCCGATTCATTCCGTCTAGCATTCATTTTCGCTCTAAGATTTTCATTCGTGCTCTGATTTATTCCGGCTCTGCAATAGTATTTCGTGATTCTTCGCTCAACTTTCTTCCGAAAAACCGATAAACCGTATTGTGAAAATTTAGTGCACCAAGATTGTGTGTTCAACTGTATTTTATAAGGTAAATCACTTTTACAATTAAACTGTGTATTCTAAACTTTCCGTATCGCCGCTTAGTATTAAATTGTTAAATGTATGGTTTTGAAAATTTTCCGACCGGCTATTTTTTTCTTTTGTTGTTGAACTGAAATTTGGTTTTTTTATTTTGTTTCTCTTATCTGGAAATAAAGATTTGTCAACCGTAATTTGATTTCGAATTTTATTTACTGCGTTTATTATATATTAATTAACTGATATGAGTTATTAGTGGATTCTCGAATTATTTTATTCTTTTGGTTATCAGTAGTTTTATATTAAATTGATATCCAAGTGGATTATAATATTTTAATTTTATGCTAGTACAAATATTTTTACTCTGTGTGTCGATAGTTGGGTACCGTTTAACTCGTGGGAACATTTTTTTTTTGGAATAATTGTTACCGGCTTTAGTTAGATTCAAGGGTTAATCAGACTTGGAAGAGGCTTAGCCACAATTTGTTTGATTTCCCGGCAGATCTAATTCGTTCTTAAATTTTATTTTTTTCGGAATAATAGTTACCGGCTTTAGTAGATTCAAGGGTTAATCAGACTTGGAAGAGGCCTAGCCACAATTTGTTTGATTTCCCGGCAGATCTATTTAGTTCTTAAATTTTATTTTTTTTCGGAATAATAGTTACCGGTTTCCTTTAGATTCAAGGGTTAATCAGACTTGGAAGAGGCTTAGCCACAATTTGTTTGATTTCCCGGCAGATCTAATTAGTTCTTAAATTTCATTTTTTCGGAATAATAGTTACCGGTTTCATTTGGATTCAAGGGTTAATCAGACATGGAAGAGGCTTAGCCACAATTTGTCTGATTACCCGGCAGATCTAAATCGTGCATTAGGGCCCCGTTAAACCCGGTAGATTCGAACCGTATTTTATAACCTGACCGTTAAGTCCGTTAAAATCCCAGATATAGGTAATACATACCTCATTTTCTTTTCCCGGTTAATTTGTTTGTCACTAAAGAATTCTTCGTAAAATAGACCACAGAGTATTAATAGATCAAAGTTTTGAATTCCTATTATTTTCATTTTTAACCGCAATTCATTGATTGGAGAACCAAGATTTGGCTTTTCCGGATGTTCACTAGTTAGTTAAATTTAATTCAACAAGACCCCTGGAATTTTCCGTAACCTCCATCTGAGGCTATCTGGAACTCTTGACGCTAAGGGTCAAGGGGCCGTGGAGCAAACCACGTTAATAAACTGGCGCCCGAGATTTAAAAACCCGAATTTTGCATCAAGGGTGTCCATAGTGACGTGTTCTTGTGGCAGGAGCCACCTGTAAGAAGGTAGGCGCGTTACAAAATGGCGCCCGAGCAGGGACCCGATTGTTGAGTACAATAGGATCAGTTTAATACCGTTTTCCATTTTTTAGCGTTTATTTGTGCTTGGACCGTTTAAGTCTGTTTTGACTATTTTCTGCTGTATTTTTTTTGTTAGAGCAGGGACCCGATTGTTGATTACAATAGGATCAGTTTAATACCGTTTTCAATTTTTTTGAAGCGTTTTTTCGCTTGGACCGGTTAAGTCTGTGTTGACTGTTTTTTTACCGTATTATTGCAGAGAGTTGATTATTTGTTAGAGCTGGAACCGTTATTCCGTTTCCGTTATTTTACCGTATTGTTGAAGAGACCTGATTATAGCAGGAACTGAAATACCGCTGTGGATATTTTTTTTAGCGTATTGTTGCTGGACCGTTTATACTGTTTTACGGGTTTTTTTTTTGCCCAGTGTTGATTTGAGCAGGGACCGTTATTTTAGTATAATATACTATTTTTTTTTCTCCGTATTGTAAATTTCAATAGCGACCGTTTTCCGGTGCTAGATTTTGCTTTTTTTTCCGCCTTTGTTGCTTTTTTATTTTGAGAAGAAGAAATATTGCTCCGCGATCCGCCATAGACCAAGAGGAATATCCGACCGCTATGGCAACTACACCGATAAACGTGCACGATTGGAAGGTGTCTTTTGGAAATCGGGGAGATCCTGCTGCGTTCATCGAAAGAATTGAAGAAATCTGTACCGCAAGGAATGTCCAGAAAGACAATCTGCTTCCTGTGTTACCTGAATTACTGTCAGGTGAACCGGCATTTTGGTACCGCAACAACCGGAGTAGGTACACGACCTGGGATGAATTTGAGGCAGATTTCCGAATTGTCTTCTATCCCGTTAACTACGAAGTTGACTTAGAAGCTGAGATAGGCCGTCGTCTACAAAGAAGGAATGAGTCCGCCGCCACATACCTCACCAGACTTTGATGCGGAGACATGGAAAGCTAACTCCCGAACAGCAGTTAGCATGGCTGTACCGTAACCTGTTGCCCGAATACCGTCTGCAAATACGAAAAGGGGACTTTGACGATTTTTCCTCCTTTTGTCAGGTGGTCAGGGAATATAAGCTCCTCAGGAAGGAACTCCAGTCTGTACCCAACCACTCTGGACCGAACAGGGGACCAAATCCCCGTCCGCAGCCAATGAATTCGCCGAGATATGGACCTTCTCCCAACACGATGCCTGGGCCATCCAGAGAGCCCATCGCCGCTCCCAGCCAACCGATACTTCTCGCCGTCCGCCGTCTGATACTACCCAGCAACCTTCCGGACAATCTTCCCGTCAACCCATCTGTTTCCGTTGTGGTGAGTCTGGACATTATAGGAACAACTGTCAAAACCCGCCGAAAATATTCTGTTCTCGTTGCCAGAAGGAAGGAGTGTTTTCCCGAGACTGTTCCTGTAGGAGGCAGGAAAACTAAACCGAAGTTGTACCGAAGAGAGGCCGACACAGCTTCCGCAAATCTTTGCCTCTCACACCGAACCGCCAGCAGAAATGAACGACCCCCGACCGCACATAGACGTCGAAATAGAAAATCATATGTTTAGAGCATTATTGGATACCGGAGCAGCAAAGTCGTATATTGGTGATCAAGTAGCTAAGACTTTTTCCCAAAGAAAGCAAACTACCTCTCGTCAAGCTACGAAGGCCCGTTTAGCTAATGGAAATCTAGTCTCCATCACCGACATATATGAGCTGAAATGGAAAATCGATGACGTCACAATGGAGGGTTCGTTGGAGCATTTCCCTGGTCTAATAACCGACATTGTATTAGGACATAATGTCCTCCGCAAGTATAATTTCCGGCTGGATTTACGAACCGGAGAAATATACGTGAATGATGAGTTAGTGAGGCGTTCACAATTGGCCAGTCCTGTTGGAATATTGGAGGCCGTGAACCCGCCTACGAAAGAAGTCAATTCTGCTGTACCGATAATATGTAGAGAAGAAACCACCCATCGTCTTAGGAAAGACCGCCGTTCTGTAAATCTGTATTGTTCCGAAGTCTCTGCGTCTTCCCTGGTGTTAGGGGTTGGCGAGGAGCAATCTGTTTCCGAAGTCTCTGCGTCTTCCCTGGTGTTAGGGGTTGACAAAGAGCAATCTGTTTCCGAAGTCTCTGCGTCTTCCCTGGTTTTAGGGGTTGACAAGGAGCAAGCTGTTTCCGAAGTCTCTGCGTCTTCCCCGGTGTTAGGGGTTGACAAGGAGCAAGCTGTTTCCGAAGTCTCTGCGTCGTCCCTGGTTTTAGGGGTTGACAAGGAGCAAGCTGTTTCCGAAGTCTCTGCGTCTTCCCTGGTGTTATGGGTTGGCGAGGAGCAAATTGTTTCCGAAGTCTCTGCGTCCTCCCTGGAGTTAGGGGTCGACAAGGAGCGAATTTGTTCCGAAGTCTCTGCGTCTTCCCTGGAATTAGGGGTCGACACGGAGCAACCTGTGTCCGAAGTCTCTGAATGTTCCCTGGTGTTAGGGGTTGACAAGGAGCAAACCGTTTCTGAAGTCTCTGCGTCTTGGGGTTGACAAGGAGCAAGCTGTTTCCGAAGTCTCTGCGTCTTCCCTGGTGTTAGGGGTTGGCGAGGAGCAAATTGTTTCCGAAGTCTCTGCGTCCTCCCTGGAGTTAGGGGTCGACAAGGAGCGAATTTGTTCCGAAGTCTCTGCGTCTTCCCTGGAGTTAGGGGTTGACAAGGAGCAACCTGTTTCCGAAGTCTCTGAATGTTCCCTGGTGTTAGGGGTTGACAAGGGGCAAACCGTTTCTGAAGTCTCTGCGTCTTCCCTGGTGTTAGGGGTTGACAAGGAGCAATCTGTTACCGAAGTCTGTTCATCGTATCTCGTAGAGTTGGGATATGTAATGCAGCCCCGAGAAATCTCCGAGAACTGAGAAGGTTTTTGGGAGTTGCATCCTGGTATAGGAGATTTGTGCCATCATTTTCACAAAAGGTGGCTCCGTTAACGAAGTTACTCCGTAAGTCTCAGCGGTGGAAGTGGGCTGAAGAACAGGAAGCTGCTTTAGCTAGAATCAAAACCTGTCTGTCGGAAGCACTCGTTTTGAGCTGTCCTGATTTTACCGTACCGTTCACTCTGCAGACCGATGCCTCCGAATATGGTTTGGGAATAGCCCTTACCCAGCAGAAGGATGGCCACGAACACGTGGTAGCGTATGCAAGTCGCACCTTGAGTGCTACCGAGAAAAATTACTCCGTAACCGAAAAAGAATGTCTTGCCATTGTTTGGGGGATTGAAAAGATTCGTCCTTATTTAGAGGGCTACCATTTCACGGTTGTTACCGATCATCAATCTCTTAGATGGCTGCATTCCATATCTAGTCCGTCCGGACGTTTCGCAAGCTGGAGTATTTTTCTACAACAGTATGATTTCGAGATACAGTACCGTAAAGGTGCTCTAAATCGTGTGGCCGACGCTTTGTCAAGAAACCCGCTACCAATGACCGCCGAGACCGACTCACCGTCCGCAATCTGTTTGACCGATGTAACCGCCGAATGTTCGTGGTACCGGAACAGGAAGGAAGAGGTCCTGAAGGATCCAGAGAAGTTTCCGGATTACTGCATAAAAGAAGACCGTCTATACCATCATTTTTGGGACATAAATGATTTCAGAGAGCCAGAAATGTCCGATCCCTGGAAACTGTGTATAGCAAAGCCCGACCGAACCCGGGTGTTGCAAGAAAACCATGATAATCCGAATGCTGGTCATCTGGGAATTGCTAAAACCATCACCCGGATTGCAAAATTGTACTATTGGCCAGGAATGTTCAGGGACATCACCAAGTCCGTAAAGAGGTGTCTGCGATGTCAACAGTACAAACCGTCACAGCAAAAACCGCCAGAGACCCATTTGCCACGAGAACGAATGGTAGCCGGCAAGTTCGTCACCCTGACTGATGATCTCTGTTGGAGATGTGGAATTTCCGGACACCGCCGAGAGAACTGCAGCAGGCCGTCTATTTTGTTTTGCTCCCGATGCGGACAAGTGGGACGGATGTCCCGAGAATGCCCGTGTGATCGACGCGGCCCCCGTACCCGATCGGTGGCAGTACAAGCGCTTCCAGCCAGTGTAGCATCGGCACCGAACGACCCCACCCCGCTCTGGAAACAGCCGGACGCTGCTCCAGGTCATACCGAAGACAGGCGTCCCGTGGAAGAGGACCGCCCCATCCACACCAAGCGACCCTACGCCGAAGTTCCAGGCTGTGAGACGCTACACCCTGGAACACCGTTTTGTTTTCTCACCTTTTTTATAATTAGGTATAAGTTGTTGTTTTAAAAAAAATGTAATGTCCGAAAGTTGCACTTTCGCTCATTCATTTTTTTTTACCGAAGTAAAGGGGGTGTGTAACGAGTTATTTTTTTTTGCTTTTTGCAAGTTTACTTTTTATTTTTTTTTTGTTCCGTAATATATTTTATTTTACCACTAGGGTGTATATAACTCGTTACTTTACAACCCTTTCTACTACCGCATTGATTTATTTATTTTTTGTTATTACCGTTGTATATTTTAGTATAAGTCCGAGTTACGCAAATCCAAATTCTACCATACACAATTTATTCATTTCCGATATTTAAATTTTTCAACTGAAAGGACGCCCGGTATATACAACATTTTAATTTAAACGAAAGCCGTCTAGTATAGACACAAGTTTTTGTCGAAACTAGATAAATTTCACGTTTGATTCCCACACCACATTACGGCCGAAGAATGTAACTAAAAATTTTGGATATAAACTCTCAAACAATTCATTTTTCGGGTGATTTCTATTCGCGCTCCGATTTTCGTTCCGTCTCCGATTCATTCCGTCTAGCATTCATTTTCGCTCTAAGATTTTCATTCGCGCTCTGATTTATTCCGGCTCTGCAATAGTATTTCGTGATTCTTCGCTCAACTTTCTTCCGAAAAACCGATAAACCGTATTGTGAAAATTTAGTGTACCAAGATTGTGTGTTCAACTGTATTTTATAAGGTAAATCACTTTTACAATTAAACTGTGTATTCTAAACTTTCCGTATCGCCGCTTAGTATTAAATTGTTAAATGTATGGTTTTGAAAATTTTCCGACCGGCTATTTTTTTCTTTTGTTGTTGAACTGAAATTTGGTTTTTTAATTTTGTTTCTCTTATCTGGAAATAAAGATTTGTCAACCGTAATTTGATTTCGAATTTTATTTACTGCGTTTATTATATATTAATTAACTGATATGAGTTATTAGTGGATTCTCGAATTATTTTATGCTTTTGGTTATCAGTAGTTTTATATTAAATTGATATCCAAGTGGATTATAATATTTTAATTTTATGCTAGTACAAATATTTTTACTCTGTGTGTCGATAGTTGGGTACCCTTTAACTCGTGGGAAAATATTTTTTTTTGGAATAATTGTTACCGGCTTTAGTTAGATTCAAGGGTTAATCAGACTTGGAAGAGGCTTAGCCACAATTTGTTTGATTTCCCGGCAGATCTAATTCGTTCTTAAATATTATTTTTTTCGGAATAATAGTTACCGGCTTTAGTAGATTCAAGGGTTAATCAGACTTGGAAGAGGCCTAGCCACAATTTGTTTGATTTCCCGGCAGATCTATTTAGTTCTTAAATTTTATTTTTTTCGGAATAATAGTTACCGGTTTCCTTTAGATTCAAGGGTTAATCAGACTTGGAAGAGGCTTAGCCACAATTTGTTTGATTTCCCGGCAGATCTAATTAGTTCTTAAATTTTATTTTTTCGGAATAATAGTTACCGGTTTCATTTGGATTCAAGGGTTAATCAGACTTGGAAGAGGCTTAGCCACAATTTGACTGATTACCCGGCAGATCTAAATCGTGCATTAGGGACCCCGTTAAACCCGGTAGATTCGAACCGTATTTGATAACCTGACCGTTAAGTCCGTTAAAATCCCAGATATAGGTAATACATACCTCATTTTCTCTTCCCGGTTAATTTGTTTGTCACTAAAGAATTCTTCGTAAAATAGACCACAGAGTATTAATAGATCAAAGTTTTGAATTCCTATTATTTTCATTTTTAACCGCAATTTATTGATTGGAGAACCAAGATTTGGCTTTTCCGGATGTTCACTAGTTAGTTGAATTTAATTCAACAAGACCCCTGGAATTTTCCGTAACCTCCATCTGAGGCTATCTGGAACTCTTGACGCTAAGGGTCAAGGGGCCGTGGAGCAAACCACGTTAATAAACTGGCGCCCGAGATTTAAAAACCCGAATTTTGCATCAAGGGTGTCCATAGTGACGTGTTCTTGTGGCAGGAGCCACGTGTAAGAAGGGAGGCACGTTACAATATTTAATATAATACCACTGGCGAGATACCATGTCGAAACAGGATGATGATCAAAAGTAAGTATATTATAGGAAGTAGCTTACTAACCTCAATTGTTTTGCCTCCTTAATAGAACATAAGTATTAGGTACATATATAACTATTAACTTATCGTAATTAGTTAAGGATGGCTTTCAAACATAAAAGTAAACGTTATTATTACAGACAAATCAAAAGTCAGAGTAATGAGATGTTTAACCTACTTGATTTAGACGACTTGGGTAGGCAACAAAAACCGGTAATTTCCTTTAAGAAAACTTCAGTGATGATGGAAACCACTTACAAAAAACAGCTGTTGATGCTGAAGATAACACTGCAACATTCAGCGATAACGAAAATCCAGCTAGAGCCGGGAGTGTAAGCGATATAGAATCATCAATTTATGATTTATTCATTCTTTGATTGAAGCATTTAACTTGTCATATTATTAGTTGTAATTGCACTCCTAGTCTCAAGTTGATCTGTAGTCTTTTTTCTATCCATCTATCACTAACAAAATCAAATATTTTTTATATTTTATTTGTTTTCAGCAATGGTGTAGTCTTTGATAACAAAACAAGAAATTATGTCAAAAAATATTGAATATGTTTTATTGTTGGTTCAGCATACACTCACCCATAATAAGATAAACTGAAAATGTGCAGAATTTTCTAGCGAAAGACATTACAACAATTTAATGTGACTCTAGCTGACGATGCTATTTTTTCAGAAGTGGTATGTTGAAAATTATTTTTCGAATTAATTAAAAATAAGTTTACAGTCTGATTTTAGTGTGTACATTTTTCATTTTGCTAAAGACAGTGTAGTTTATTCACCGTTACATAATTAATGTAGAGTGGAATGTATGCCATTGTCGGAGGCAAAGACTGTACAGACTCAACACGTAAAGCATTATTAAGCAAAATAATATCACACGACCAGGCTTTGAGGATGAATTGGAGTGGAAGGAATGGCTGTTCTTCCTTGAAAGAACTGAGAAATGTTATCAAACTTATTATAGGTATACATGTTTTCATTTTTTATTATTTTAATAAACATTTTAAGTATAATAAAATTAGATCAATAACCTATTATTTATGAATTTCTTGCTTAATTTTTTTTTGTAAATTAAAATTTACAGTACCAAATGAAAGTACTTATATGTTCTAATGAGTATCTAATATATATTATTTTCAAACGTAAATTCAAAATACAATTTATTACCATTTTCTTGTTGAATGTTGTTTTTTATTTAGCGCTTTAGTTTTATGGAATAGGGCAATAATAAATAAATATGGTCTAGTTTCAAATAGGTCAAATTTGTTTAAGAAATAATTTTTATACTTGACCTAGATCCAAAACTAATTGCTGTATAATTTCTAGCTGTAGTTCGAAGAAACCACCTTTCAAGAAATGTTACTGTATTTGATGTAGAATCCGTAATTAAAATGTGCCTTACTACGGTGCATTATGCAGCGAATATCCTTGACCCTTCTTTCAGGGGCAAAAACCTTAATGCTGCTCAGTACAATGAAGGTCTACATGCACGATTTTGCAATATATTTTTTGAAGAATGTAGAAATTGATGCTGTCTTCAAAGAATTGGCTAAATATCGTTCTGGAAGTGGATTTTTTTCATATAGGTTTGTTAAGGACTCAATGAATAATAAAAGTATGTTAGATCTTGATTTCTAGAAAGGTATTTGCACAGATCTCTCTTTAAGACATATTGCGGAAGCTTTACTTGGTCTGCCTGCAACGTCTGCTTCTACTGAGCGATCATTTAGTGTACAAGGAATCGTTCACAGTAAGAAAAGGAATCGACTCACTACATCTAGAGCTCGAAAATTAACTTATATCTACCACAACCTAAATTTGCTCAATGTCAAAAAACATATAAATTTGGCTAGGAGATCAGAAGTTACATGCACATGTGCTGCATCTTCGACATCAACACATTCTTTACAAGCTCCTGTTGAAATGGATGATGACGATGACCTTCAGCCCAATCCTCTTGAACAGGGTTTGGAACAGATGCCAACAGAATTCATTAGAAGAGATGAATTAGGATCGGAAACAGAAACCGAAACTGGAGAAGACGAAGAGGAAATTCAAGATTTGGAAAGGAATTTCGAATTTCGAGAATCTTCTGATCCAGAACCAGAAGATATTTCAGATTAAAAAAACACTTTCCCGAAACAGAAGTAGACTGATAGAATTAGACTGAATCTGAATCTAGAATATTTTTATTTTATTATGTAGGTACCTCTCAATTGCCTCGTTTCCTTATTCCTCACCTTATTCATCTTTGTTAATGTGATATGAGAATGTGTTTTTGTTTTTTTATTTCTTGTTTTCTAGTTAGAAGTAAGAGTACATTCGTTTTTGGTTTTTGTTTAATATTGATAGTTTTATTTTTGTTTCCGTTATATTATTGATTATTCAGACTATTCTAAATGTTAATAATATATTTATATTAATTATATTATTTATAGATATTCTTATTACTTAAGTTACATAAGTATATCTTATACAACAGTTATTGTTGTATAATTTATACATTTAGTACTTTAGTACCATAGTCCATAGTAGATACCTTTAACATTTTTAGTGTGATATTGGTGTTCTTTTTTATGTTAATAATAAATTGTTTATTTCTTATATATCGTTTTTTTTATTTCAAGGTAATGATTCACATATCTGCATTTCACGTCTTTCTGCATTTAGGTATATTTCAAAAATTAATGAATTGTCAAAGATTATGAAAATGACCAAAATGAAGGTCACGTGACGGTCATTTGTCACAATATTTAAAATGACCGTCATTTTACATCACTGTAAATGTAATTTCATGGCTGTTGGGCCAATGAAGTATAGCAGTGGAAATTAAATTGTAGCCCTTCAATGTGCCTTTACAATATCAGTGAATAATGTCCGAATTGTTGTAATGGGGTAATGATGGCCTTCCAAATGAAATTAAGGCTTAGAGACTCGGGCCCGACTGTCGGCCGTAGTGACCTATATATACTGGGCTTTTAACTGAAAAAGTTAATTGGGCAGAACTACTAAGGGAGGGGGACAGTTAATGGGCAGTTAATTTCCCAGACCAAAATGTTTGCTTGGCATGATAATAATGTACGAATTCATCGGTTTTAGTATAACTGTGATATATAAATAAAACATTACAATCAAAACTAACAGCTAAACACATTCTCAAGACAATTATCATCTCAAAAATAACTGGCAACCAAGGATCTGATTATTTTATATGTAGGTACCTATGATAATTTGTGTTTATTTCTTAAGCTTTATTAAGGTTCTTTCTGCTGCGTGAAAATATTGGTCCAATTTCAGATTGTAGGTATTTACTACTTTTTATTCAAATTAAAAATATTCCTTTCAGTTTCACAATATACATTTGAACAACACACTTTAGTAAAATCTAAGTAATTGTGTGAAATTATGTTTTGTGTAATGCATAACCAATTTTTGCTAGTTAAGTAGGTAGTACATAAATTAAATTTAATATTGTTGTTTCATTTACTACAGTAACAGTTAGATGTAGTTATTACAATAAGTAAATCTATTGTTAAAGTGGAACTACACAAGCAGTTTATATTAATTTTAGATCAGAATAAAATCTCATGGAGTGTTCAAATATAGATATCTCCAATAGTAGGGGACAGGCGGGAGGTTTGGGCGGGTTTGGTTTGGGACATGTTCAAATTTGCCGCCTTAAATTGCTTCTAGTATAACCAAACCGCGGCAGTAGTTGACCTTTTAGTGTAATACCACGTGCGTGACCAAACATTTGGATTGTTACTGTGAATTGGTGCAGCAGGATATAATTTATGTTTTTGTCATATTCTGGTTTCTGGATTTCACCTTAGATTACTTTTTTTAGTCTAACAAAATATAATCAGATTTTTAAAAATATAGTGGGGCTACGATATGATGTCATAAATAGAGTAGTCATTGACGTATTTAGATTTCTTAAAATCTAACTTCAAATTTTAATAGGCAAAATACTCTAGAAGTTATGTCGGATCTTCAATTAATTCAGCATTTTCGATTGAACAAAATACCTTTTAATGAATTGCTACAGGAGCTAAGAGACATTGATACAGTAGTTGAAGTGCGACGTACAGCAATGAACTTAACTATAAAGGCAAGTACTTGAATATTTTCTGTAAATTTGAAATATCATGCTCAACCACTTACTGGAAAGTCTGTGTTGTCATTTTTATTTGAAAATTACTCATAATTAGTCTTACTAAAACCGTGGTTTATACAGATTCCATTATATTTAACCGGATTCAATTAAAATTACATTCAACAACTGATTAGGGTGATTATAACGTAGAATTGAAACCAGAGTTTCATTTAGATTCATTCTGATTAAATTTTATCAACTAGATACTGCAACAATAACTGACTTAATAATTACTTCTTTTCATGATCTAGTTATTGGTGACCCTTACGTTTTATGGCCAAGGCAGCTACCAAAGAGTAATGGGAAACAATTGTTTCATTGGTCTAAGTCAAGCTAGTGTCTCAAGAGCAATAGATCATATCAGTAATCTTCTGAAAAACCCTCAAATGACATCCAGATGGATAACATTTCCTCATAACGTAGAGGAACTTGTACAGCAAAGAAGAAGGTAACATTTTTGTCATTTATATGTTTCCATAATTCATTACATACGTTATTGATTGCACTCATGTTGCAATATTTGTGCCTAGAGATGACGAAAACATTTATGTTAACAGAAAAAACTACCATTCATTGAATGTTTAGCTTGTAAGTATAAGTTTAACCAGTTATAGAACAATTATCTCAAAATTTTCTCCCAGATTTGTGATGAAAATCTGAAAATTATGAATGTGAACTCAAATTTTCCTGGCAGTGCACATGATTCTTATATATGGGCACAATCCAATATTCCAAGAATCATGGAGGAGGATCCTCACAATATTTTTTTTCTTTCTTGGTGATTCAGGTAAGGCCAATGTGTAAATGATTTTAAAGGTTACAAAAATATACATGACATCTCTTATAGGTTACCCGTTACGACTTTGGTTGATAACTCCTCTAAGAGACCCAGCTCCAGGAATGGAAGAGAGGTTCAACAATTGTTTTAAAACGGCAAGATCTATTATAGAAAGATGCAATGGGGTCTTAAAAAATAGATTTAGATGTCTATTAAAGCATCGGGTACTGCACTACAAGCCAGAAAAAGCAGCAAAAATTGTTATTGCATGTTGTATTTTACACAATATATGTATAATTAATAAAATTCCAGAACCAGAAGTAGATGAAGCTTTTGAAGTTATGGAGATGGTGCAGAATGTTCACCCTCCTGTGCCCAATGCACTGGGAAATGCTGATCTATTAGCTGGTAGACAACTCCGCCAGGCCATCATTGAAAATCATTTTAATATGTGAATGGGATTGAGGAAAATGTTAGTTTTTTGTGATAATACATTTTTTTATGACATGACAAAAATGTCTTTAATTCCAACTTTTTACTACCTTACACAAAAACTACATGTGAAAATAAAAAAATATAGTTAACAAAAACACAAGGTAAAGTACATTTAAAAAAAAACAAGTAAATATTAAATAAAATCAAAAAACAGTCTTATAGTAAAAAAATGTAAGGTACCATAGAAAAAAAGTAAATACTTTAAACAAATATCAAAAATATTGAATAAAAACAAAAAAAGTCATGTAGTAAAAAAATGTAAGGTACAATGTACAAAAACAAAAAAGACACTAACTTAATTCATAAAAAACAGGGTATTAAATGTGATGGACAGGTTTATCCACCAACAATTTGTATTTCTATTCATTCTCATTTTGTTCCGAATCTTCCTATTTTCTATTAGTAACTTATTTTCATAATATTGTAACATCAAACTATTTCTTTCATTCGTGGATTTGAGGTAGTTTTGATTGAGATTTATTGATGTTTGAAGTCTTGTTGTCTTGCTGCTTTTTTTTTGGTGGGCCTCGTTGCTTTTTTGTTGGTGATGCTGATGGATAATCAAAATTATAATTGTGCTCCTCAAGAATCTAAAATTACAAAAGTAAGTAAATTGCAAAATTTTGTATACCGACCCTCATTACTTCAATATTTTCAATGTCAGTGACATCTGACGTGGTATTTCCACTGCTAATCAACTGTAACTAAAAGAAAAATAATTATTATATCTTAGCCATTAAAATTGAGAAAACTCACATGTTCTGAAGTATGTATGTATGTATGTAAATTGGGGTGACATTCACTGAGACCTAAAAGATCTATTGTGCCCCCTTACTTCTACTTAGTTCCTGAGGAAAGTCTCGGAGACTAGTAGCTCCTTTAGTCCTATTTCCCGGAGGAATTTTAGGATATCTGCAGGCTTCAACTTAGGTAAATGTCCCTCTTCTATCCAGTAATCTCCAAGGTGTTGTGCCCTAGGATTCTGAATTGCTGTGCAGTTCGCAAGTATGTGGATGGAAGTTTCTTCTTCCATACCACAGAATCTACATTCTTCTTCCTCCACTATTTTGAGCTTTTTCAGGTGCCCATTCAGGCGACAATGTCCCGTAAGGATGCCTGTTAAAACTCTTAGTGCAGTTTTACTTTGACTTATGCATTCATTTGATCTCAGCAGGTTGTAGTCACCCAGAAGAATCTTTGATTGCCTAAGTCCTACTAGATCTTTCCAATGGTCAGATCTTCTCTTTTCTTCGGCTTTGCCTATTTCTCCCAATATTACATTGGAGCTGATACCGCAAAAGGGTTCCGGCCCCCAAAAGGGTATTCCAGTCCCCCCTCTTTGCTAGTTCATCTGCTATTTCATTTCCTTCTATACCTGTGTGTCCTGGAATCCACAGCAAGGTGACTATATTGTTCTCGCCTAGTTCATTTAGTTTGCCTAGGCATTCCTACACCATTTTGGAACTGATAACCCAAGAGCTCAGTGCTTCAATGGCTGCTTGACTATCCGACATTATGATAATCCTTTGCCTTCTATATCCTTTATCAATATTGAACTGGGCACACTTTCTTATGGCGTGAATTTCCGCTTGAAAGATACTCGGGGTTTTTCCCAAGCTTTCAGAGTGTTTGGTTCCTGGCCCGTACACTCCTATCCCAGTTCCTTCTATTGCTTTTGAGCCATTTGTGTACCATTGAATGGCATTCTTTCCAAGTCTGTTAATGGTATTTGGATCCCATTCCTTCTTGTTGCTTAATTCCGTAACGAATTTCTTTGAAAAGTTATACTTTTTCATCATACCAGGTTTTCTGATTTCTAAGAAGAAAGGAGGTAGTTTTTTTTAATGATTCCCTCTCTACTTAGTCATGTTCTGATGTAACTACGTTATTACTGGCAATAAATTTGAACCAATTAAATAATAGAAAGGAAAATAATTCAACATTTACCTTGTTCATAGCATCAAATGTTATTGGGGTTTCATATATCTCCATACCGTCTGTTTGGATGTTACTCATTGAGCTGAGAACTTTTGTCTCAGCTTCTGTAAGATCTGAGGGACACGATGGTCCCCCACCTGTTTGGGTTGCATGCTTCCTTATTTTCGAATTTTTCGCTTTTGCGTTTTTTTTTAGGTCTTGCCATGTCTGAAAACACCACAATTATTTAAGTAAACCAAGACCAAAACAAGATTATTCATTAGCAAACGTCATAATGTCCAAAACTTACTTTTCTCCATTGTGACCAATTCTTCACCTTTCCATTTGGGATAGAATTCAATTCGGCAAAAATATTTTCCCACAGCTTTTGAGCAGATTTAAATGAAAAAGTTGTGGTAAACTTTCCACTTCGGAGCTCAGGATTCTCACTCATGAATTCTATTAATCTTTGTTTCTGTGCTGAGCACAACATACTTTCAACCTTTATTTTAATTTCACGAAATCTATTTTTTGCCACCCAGAATCTATGGTTATGTACGTTTATTAAACAGTAATGAAGTTAGCATTTAACATAAATCCCATGTGAAAATCATGGCAACACTGCGTAGATACTGAGAGAGTAGCTTCACCGTCGTGAATATGTGAGCAGCGACAGAGAGATTGATCAGATAGGCACCAGGAGTGGCACTCTGTAATTTATTTTCTCATCGAAAGCGAAAAGAATAGTGAAGCGAGAATATCTTTATCCCTATATTTGTTAGTACTTTATACTTTGATATCGTTAGCTAACGATAATCGTTATGGACCGATATTTCTGATTCTATAGCAGAAAGACTGTTGTTACTGTACGACAAGAATTGTCGTTCCTGTATATCGTCGATTCAGCTGTCGTTTTCGTCGTTGGAGTTGTCGATAGGAGAAAGTGAGGTTAGAAAGTGTAATTATTTTATATTTGTTGTGATTTTATATTATTCCGAAGAGACTAAACGCTTACTGGTATGGATAACCATGAAGTTGAATTAATAAGAGAAGAAATACTGCGTAGGTAAATTCTTATATTCTCTTGTATATAATTTGTTTTGAAAAAAATATATATCTTCTAGGCAACAACATCGACATAGGTTGAGAATAATGAGGGATACAAGCAATACATTTGAATTACCAGATGTGCTTTTCAGACAGATGAATCGTTTGAATAAAGAGACAGCACAAGATTTATTGGATGAAATTGCAGTGTTCATGCGGCCATCACAAAGGAACACAAGAACAGCGCCTATAGTTAGAGTGAGATTTAAATGATGCAATATTCTTATAAATCAAAGATATATTATTATTTTATTTTTCCTAGTTTTTCACCACTTTATTGTTTCTGGCCCATGGAAGCTATCAAAAGCCTGTAGGCTTAGATATAATCAATAGCTCTTCTAAGTCCAATGTTTCCAGATCTGCTCATGAAGTGGTAGATATTATAGTTGGTCATATTGCTCACAGATATGTGAAATTTCCACAGACTGCCGATGAAATTTTCCATACCAAAAATGGGTAATTGTGAATGACTATTTTTTTAATTCATTGATTTCTGTAGATGTAGAAAACCCTATATTTTGGTACCTAGATTTGATGTTTTCATGATTTAATGTGTCTTGCAGATTCTTCAGGAAATATGAGATACCAGGTATCATAGGTTGTATAGATTGTACTCATATAAAAATTGTACCACCAAATTTTCAAAACCTGGGCTATCCTCCAAATGTTTTCATGAACAGGAAAGGATATTACAGCATCAATTGTCAAATAGTGGGTACATTATTACAGTATACTGACACCAATGTAGAAAAATCTATTTTCATTAAATTAATGAAATTCTCCTAATTTTAGATTTGTGATGTTGATACAAAAATACTAAATGTGAATGCCCAGTATTCTGGTAGTGTACATGATGCTGCAATATGGAGAATGAGCAATGTTAAGATTAACTTACATGAAAAATTTGTCAACGGAGACCACTCAACATATTTATTAGGTATATTGATGACCTTTGATATTTTCATTATAATAAGTGATATATTTATATATTTAGGTGATTCTGGTTATCCTTTGTTGCCATATCTTTTAACACCAATTATTGGTGCACAAGATGATACACCAGGGTAGATATACCAGGAAACATAAAACAATCAGGAATTGTATTGAGAGAACTAATGGCATTTTAAAAGGAGTTTGGAGATGTCTACATTCTGATAGGGTGTTACATTATAATCCTGAAGTTGCAGCTAAGATTGTATATGCCTGCTGTGTATTACACAATTTAACAGGCATGAGAAACATTCTAGGTAGGTCTTCATTCACTCCAAACTAAATCAAGCAACTAACTAACTCTTCTTGAATAATTTTCCTTTACTAAATGATTAAGCGATCAACATAGGCATCTTAAATCCGTTTTGTTTTAGTGGATGAAAATCTTATGGAAGAATTAGCTCCAGATGAAGATGACATTGGTCAACCTGGTAATGCAGATTATGTTGCACCGTTGCTTAATCGGGGAAATATAATGAGAAATCGTGTTGTAATGGCTTATTTTCCTATTGTATGAAATGGAAGGAATTTGTTTTGAAACAGGCTGTATCAGATAATACATTTTATTAAAAAAATATATATTTCAATACATAATTGTTTTCTTTTATTCTACACAGATTGGTAACGTAGAAAAATAATCAGTCTCATACTTAGAATGAAATGAACTAAAAAGTTAACTCTTATCTATAAAAAACATAAATTGCTACTTTAGAAACCTTATTTTATAAAAAAAATAAGAACCAAGAACCTTCCACACTTGACCTACTACTCACAAATGATGAACAGTTGTTAACTGTACCTGAATATCTTCCTCCCATAGGAAAATCAGATCACGTTGTTATTTCATGCCAATTGCAATTTAACTCATTTTGTTATGACTCTACAGTTTACAATACTTTTTCATACACAAATTACAATAGAGTATTTTCATATTTGAATGACACAAATTGGAAAGATATTTTTTCTTCTGAATCTGATCCAAGCCGACTTTGGATCTTATTTCAAAGTACTGTTACTAATTGCATAAAAATGTACACTAAAGAAAAAATGATAAAAAAAGCGAAACTTAAACCATGGATAAATAATCAACTTTTGTCTATGATAAGACACAAAAAACAATTATGGAGAAAATTTAAGAGAACCAATAATCCAAGTGACTCTTCTACTCATCGTCAGTTTTCCAATCATCTTAGTACCGAAATTAATAATGCAAAACGTAATTATCAAGAAACCATTTTTTCTAGTGCAGATAGTAAAAAGTTTTATAAGTACATCCGATCAAATTTAACATCAAAAGTATGTTCCGTACCCCTTCTACAAAACGAAACTGGTGATAAATGTGCCAACAATGCAGAATCAAAACTACTACTTTCAAATACTTTCTCTAAAGTATTCACACAAGAAGATCCAACTACACCATTGCCATACATTTCTGTAAACAGAATAAATGCTTCACTTTCCATCATCTCCTTTGATTCTCAGCAGGTGGAAGCTAAACTTAAGGCACTAAAATCCAACTCATCACCTGGTCTGGACAATATATCATCTCATATTTTGAAATCATGTGCCGAGGCTCTATGTCATCCTATATCACGTATAATGAATGCTCCTTTCAAGACTCACACACTACCTCCGATATGGAAAACTTATTTGTTATTATATATATGATTAGAGTACCCCACTGATCAGTTGGTTCACCTAATGAATTTAACGACCGCAAGTTTTTTGTTATGGTGTCTAAAAGTGATCTTAATTGTACATGTGACTCTTTTGCTATGCTAGGCTGATCAAAAATCGCTTTTACATGGTTATGAATAATTAACCGTTTATTTTCAAACCTTTCCTCTAGCAAATCCCATGCAATATTGTAATTATTGTCGGTAACTTCAATGGACTCTATAACTTGAGCTGCATCATCCTGTATACAAGAACGTAAATAGTAAAACTTTTGTATATTTGATATTGACCTATTTGTATGAATTAAAGACCTGAACGCATCTCTAAACTCAAGCCATTGACCATATTGTCCCTTAAAATTAGGTAAATTTATCGTAGGTAATTTGACACTCTGTAGGACCTCACTGCTAGAAATTGGTAACGGATTACTTGATGTTGATGTTCCATTTGAATTATTGAAATTAGTAATTACCTGATTTATTTTTGAAGTAATCTCGTAAAATGCCGTTTCGAACACTTCTACTTCGGTTGTATCGCTTGTATCGTCAAGATATTGAATCTCAGAATTAATCTCGTAAAACTCGTCTAAAGTATTAATAAATCGTTCTAATCGGAGCTTTAATTGAGTAATAGCTCCATTGTTTAAATTGCTTATATCTAGTGTATCGTAAAATGTTAGTAAACGCGATAATTTTCCCTTGATCGTACCTCTCTTCGCCTTTGCTTTTTTGAGTTCTTCAGACATATTTTGTTTGTTTTGTTTTTATGGTTATTTATTGTAAATTGTAATAGTTCAAAAAGAAAGTATTAAATTAAATTAGAAAGACTTACTGGACAAAGACGGAAGACGGCACTGTACTTTCTTGTTTTGGCGCGCAAACCGGCACAACTGTTGCTACTCGCTTGACCTTTGATTGTTTTCTTTATGCGGCTACGAAGGTCCAAAATGTTTGGGATTGTTCATCGATTTAGTGGACTGTCTTATATATATATATATATTAACAAAAGTTCCTCACGTGTTCAATGGATTTATTCACTGATATTTAAAGAACATATTTGACCACATTTAATTTACATATTTTTACAGTATCTAACACCTTGACTCTGCGACTTACTTGGCGACAGTGCCTGCCCAACGGGCGCGTCTCAAAATCGTTAGAAAACAAAGCGATGTTGCCACGTTTTGCAATTTAACTTAAATCTAAATACAAAAAGGCATTAGGCCTAAACAGATGTTGCAAATTTAATGAACGAACAGCAGGTGAGAAAAAAGAACCCGTTTTTTTCTTCAAATTAAATCTTCTATGGTTGATATCTTTTTAGTTTAAAGACCATTTCAGAATTCTCCCGGAAACTGCAGAAATGCTGATTACAAAATTTGAGAACTCAACATTTTATCCCAAAAATGAAAATCGTGGAGGCAGGCAACAGATCACTGCCTCAAGCCATATACTTTCTTTTTTATGGTATGTAATGATTCACATTATAATGTAACTCAAAATTATTTCATATTTAATTATTACAGGTTTGCAGGTAACAAGTGCTCACTACTGCTGAGCGTTTTGGAATGACCATCTCTTCCCTTGTAAGGGTCAGTCAAAGGGTAATGAATTTTCTTATAAGCATAGGTACCTCTGTAATAAAAATGCCAAACAGTGGTGAGGAAAAACAACAAATGGCTGCTGAATTCCAAAATGTGAGTATATTGTTGATAAGAAGAAACTAAACATTCTGAGTGCCAAAGATTTACTGCAGTTATTAGATTTATTTATTTTTTTGCAGGTATCTGGATTTCCTGGAGTTATAGGGCGTATTGATGGAACATCGGTGAGAATCAGAAACCAGCCCACAAGGTGAAGTCAACTTATGTTAACCGACATGACATTCCATCAATCAATTTACAGGGCATATGTGACTTCAAGAGAAGATTCATAGATATTTTTACTGGAGTTCCAGGGAAAATTCATGATTCACGGGTTTTAAAATTGTCATATATATTCAAGGGACTTGATTATGTGGAAATCATTACCACCTGTTAGGAGATAATGGTTACCCAATCCAAAAATGATTACTTGTTCCCTACAGAGATTATGGTAACATTACTGAAAGACAGCATTCATTCAACAGGAAATTGAGCTCAACAAGGGTGTTGATTGAAAACACCTTTGGAATTTTGAAGGGCCGATTTAGGCAATTGCTCCAGCTGGACATGCATACTGGCCCAAAGATAACTCAATTTATAATTTCCTGTTGTATTTTACATAATATCTGCATAGATAATAATGACATTTTGGATGAAGAGGAAATAGTGAATGATAATATTGACAATGGTGCTCCCACAGAAACTGATTCTGAATTGCGGTTGAAATGCATGGGAGAAGAAAAACGTAATAGGCTATGTGAATATTTACTTTACATGGATTGAAACTGGGAGTATACCGGCATAGGAAAATAAAATTTGAAACTTATTTAGTTTCAAGGTCAATTATTTTGAAGTTTTTTTTAAATCAAAATTTCATTTTTTCTTATTTTTTATAATTTTGATAGTCTGAATAGTTTTTGTAAAGGTTTATTTTAATATAAAATACTATCTCAAAACAAAACATTTTATTGTGTTCTTAGAATAGAATAAAAAATAGTAAACATAAAAGTTAAAAACTAAGGGTTATTCTTAAAATCAAAACATTGTAAATTTGAATATACGATAAATAATAAAGTAACAAAGTTTGTAATATAAAACAATAAATAAAATTAGCAGTTATTCTTAAAATACATAAAAACATTGCTATCAATACAAAGTAAAGAAGTTTGTACTATAAAACAATAAATAAAATTAGAAGTTATTCTTAAAATAAATAAAAACATTGCTATCAATACAAAGTAAAGAAGTTTGTACTATAAAACAATAAATAAAATTAGAAGTTATTCTTGAAATAAATAAAAACATTGCTATCAATACAAAGTAAAGAAGTTTGTACTATAAAACAATAAATGAAATTAGAAGTTATTCTTAAAATAAATAAAAACATTGCTATCAATACAAAGTAAAGAAGTTTGTACTATAAAACAATAAATAAAATTAGAAGCCATTCTTACAAAAATAAACAGTACTTTCTCAATAAACAAAATAAAAAAGCATATTATAAAATAATATTATTTAATTTTTTAAACAGCTCCCTTATCAGCTCAAGCTTCTCCTTGTGGTGCCTCTCTAGATTCTTGTTTTTCTTTGTGAATAAGTTTTAAAACTTGAGATATTGATTCTTTTTTTCTGGGTTTCAGTACAGGTCTTCTTGTACTAGATAAATCTGATGGTTCTTGCTTTGATGTACCAGGCAGACTATCTGTATCGACAAATGAACTTGATGATCCTTGTCTTGATCTGTTAGGTATATCTGTCTCATAAGGTATATTATTATGATTTCCCTTCAAAATCCGAACTCCTGAAGCACTACCTAGTACCTCTGGCTCAATACTGTCAAACAGTGCACTGATTTTGTTCAATTCAAATTCATATGGTACAGTTTGACGCAAAGAACCTGACCGTGTATTGTTTTAAACAGCTGCCTTTTTCCTTTTTAATACAGTCTTGTATCGGTTTTCCACCTGAGTTGCATTTCTATTTATTTTAAAGTGATTATTCAGGTTCTTACTGATATCTGATATCACATGTTTTTTAGTTTTGTATTTTTTCATAGGCCCTACCCGGGGCATGTTTTCTTGATATAAATCCAATAATAGTTTTGTTCCAGCCTCTGTCCATTCTAAAAAGAGGTTAATTATAAGTTTCATTTTTTATTGTAATTGAAAAATGATAAATATTGATTTTTAAAACCATTACTACCACTTCTACAGAAATATTTAGGCCAAAATTATTTATTTTTCACTGAATATTATAGTAAAAAGTAGAGTATTTTACAAATACTGAACCAGTGATTGGAAGTATTAAATTGTTTTAGGCAATGAATAATCTTTCAATGTACTTTTAATTAAAATTTTCTCATTATTTTTAATGTTAAATAATAAAACAACTAGATAATTTGTTATGATATTGGATACATAAACTGCACCTGCTTTCTGGATATTTTCTTGATTTTCTACTATGTCTTCCTCAACTTGGTTTTGAGCATATACAACACCCTCTGATGAATACAAGAGAGTTTCCCTATAAAAAATACATTTCTGCTAGTCTTTGTGATATTCATGAATTAAATTATGATTACCAGTCATCTTCCAATCTATAAACCTCCTGCACCGGCTCTGCTAATGACAGATAACCATTGTTGAGAAGATTCATTACATATTCTACAGCAAATTCATCTTCACCTAGAGAAGATAACAGTTTATACAGTATTTCATTTATTAGTGATATTTTTCATTACCTACTTCTCAGTCTATAGATGACTTCATCATCGTTGGGAAATGTTAGGGTAAAATTTCCATTGTTAATTTTAATCCTGATTGTTCCTTCCATTTTAGCTAACAAAATCAACAAAACGTTTTAAAAAGTAATCAGAACAACAAAAACCACAACACAACCAACTTGATTTGACGAATGACAACTGACAACTTTTCTGTGTTCGATTGACCCTGCAAAATATAGGTACACTGGTGTAGAGTACGCTCGAACTTGGTGTCAACTTAGTGCATGCCGATGGAAAACGCTATTAAATTTGACGTTCAATCCACAGATAATATACCCACTGTTCAATCTAAGCTTTATGTTTAATCAAGTATTTTATACAGGTGTTTAATAAAGGAATTCAAAAGCGTTTAATAATCACTAGAGTCCCATCAGTTTTTTAAAAGTGTTTTTTCGGCTTTTTTCGCGGTTTTAAAGCAAAATGAATAATCAAAAAGAGACCAGAACACTAAATTTTTCGCCAGGCGAAAAAGTGTGCCTTTTTAATTTAGTGCTGGAACATGCTGAAGTTCTGGAGGATAAAAAAACAAATAGAATCACAACACAAAAACAAAGTGAAGTGTGGAAAAAAATTGGAAAATATTTCAATAATGTGGCCCCTTTGGTTTCCTATCGGAGTGCTGAACAGCTAAAAAGATGAACATAAAAAAACAACTTCGAAAAAAAATGTCGGAGCACAAAAAACAGTCGTTTTTAACTGGAGGTGGACCCATGCCGTATCTAAAATGGGACCCTGTTGATGAAATTGATGAAAATAGTTCATGATAAAACAGACACAGGGTTTAACGTGCAATTTGATAACGATGCAGATGTAGAACCAGCCTAGTATTGGAGCTCCCCCCAGTAAATAATAAATTTTTTGATGAATCTGTTTTTATAGTAAGTAGATATTTATAGTGCATAAATAGTTTTTTTTTATTTTCCTTTAAAAAATAGAGCCATACAACATGCAAGAGAAATAAAATATTTCAGTTCATGCTCAGTTAACCATTTGCTTTAACTGCACATGTTCAAGATAACTTGTACATTGTATTGCCCCATGTTAACCAGGCTTTAAACTTGCTTGGTACGGAGCAATGCAAGATATCTTGAAAAAAGAACGCACAGTTAAATGTCATGTCAATGGTCAACTTTGCTTTAACTGAGCATGTCTTATTGTGTGTCAAATGGGCTTTACATTTTTTTTGTAAATGGTCTCATTATAGACGTATTGTTTTGAAAGTATATGGGTCTTATCAATAATCAATATTTTTTAAAATACAGCGAGAACCAAGTACCCAAATAGTCAATCTTAACGAGGTTAAAGTCACTGCTTGGCAAAAGTTTCTACTTTCCTTTATTCACTTGGTTTTTGGTAATATGTATGCACCACATTTTGTAAAATTCTAAATATTTAATTCATTATTTTTTGCAAAAAATTTTGTTAATTTTTTTGCTGATACAATCTTTTTATTTTTTTAGGATGCAGATATGGATATGCGTTTGGAACAGCCCCACTGTTCTAAAAACAATGAAGCAGAGGACACTACCAATAAAGAAAATAGGTCGAAGTTCAGGACCCCAAAAAATACATCTACAAAATTGCGGTCCACATCATTCAGGAGACGCCCACAAACAGGTGTGAGGATTTTAACTTCGTCAGATATTGCTGAAAAGTATAATTTACTTCTGGATAAAAGACTAGTTTTGGTCAGTAAACAATTGGAGCAAAAAACAAAATTTTGTACGAGATGAACAGAAGCAGAAAATAGATTTGCTTCACAAACAAAATGAAATTTTGACATTGGAAAAAGAAGAAAAAAAGATAAAAGTGGAGCTCTTAAAGCTTGAGGTTGCTTAAAGCTTGAGGCTGCACCTCCCTATCGTTTCCGAGATTTTTGTAGTTAAAATGGGTCGGAAACTTCTAGGACACCCAGTATTACATTTCTATCTTTGAAGTTCTAGTTACTCCATTAAAATGTATTTATTTAAGCATTATATTAGTTATGGATAGAATATTTTTGTTAATGTAATCAGAAAGTGGAAAATGTTTTTTAATAACATAATAATTGTTACTAATGTTTTTATATTGAAATATTGAATCCAAAATAATAAAAAACAAATAAAAATCAACTGTGTTATTTATTTTTACATTTCATATTCGTCCAAAATAATTATTTATTAAGTTTCTTCTGTAATTGAGAACTGCGTTGTTATTTCCCACATTTTCGTCTTCATTATAATTTATATTTCCTAACTCTATTAAATAGTTTAACTCTTCCTCCGTTACTTCTTCTGGAAGAGGAGGTACTCCTTCATGGTTATTTATGGCCATATTATGAAGAACAGCCGTAGCCACAATTAAGTTGCATGATGGCTGTACTTTATAACGTAGACCATATGCCAACACAGGAAACCTCCTCTTCCAAACTCCTATCAATCTCTCTATTGAGTTCCGTGTCCTTATATGGGAACGGTTGTATAACATTTCAGCCCTAGTCACTGGATGAAGAAGTGGTGTCAATAAATAACTTCTGATGGCGTAACCATTATCTCCTAAAAAAATATTGAAACAGCAAAAATTGTCCACTCATAAAAAGTTGTATGTTGTTTACTTGTTGGGAAAATACCCTAATTGCACATTAGGTAAGTACTTATATGTATCTTATCATATTACCCATATTTAGTAATAAAATATATTATTCTTACCCAGCAGCACAGAATCTCCAAAATCATGGTTTTCCATTCTAGCTCGAACTCTGCTATTGTTAAAAATTGTCATATCATGGGCCGACCCAGGCCAACTGGCTACAACATCTCGTATCTTTAAATTGTGGTCACCAACCAGTTGATAGACAAAAAAGTTTTCCGGTTTCGGAAAATCTCTGCATCTTCTCCTCCTAAAAAGTAAAACAGCAATATAGGTATAATACCTTCAATTTTCAATTATAATTGCAAAAGAAGCAACTATTCAATTAAACATAAAAGTTTGGCCAAGCAAACAGAAACTTCATATCCTAAAATTTGTATACCTGGAGATTGGATTTTAATGTGAGTTCCATCGACACACCTCAAAACTTTTGGAAATCGTGCTAGTTGATGAAATCTAGTTGCAATTTCCAATATTTCCCTGTCCTCTGGCATAAAAACATATTGTTGCCTTAACCTGGCAATAGCATCAGTGACTCTTTTAAAAATTCTTGAAATAGTACTCTGGTGGGCTCCTATAAAGTCCCCAGGGTTATAGGTATACTTCTTAATTTATATTAGTAAATCATTACCGAGACCATTACTCTAATTATGACATAAAACACGTTTATTGGAATAATAATATAATTTTATACAAATTAAGTTTTGTTTTCAATTAAGGATGTTTCTATACTTACAAATCATTATCAAATTCTATTTCGGGCTCAATTTCTTGCAACAACTGAATAACAGAAGGTTTGGTCAGTCTAAACCTCCTAAAGAAGGAGTAATTATCCATTGTGTCAAACTATTCAGACCTTTCATAAGTACCTACGTCTTGGGAATCCAAAAGCAATAACGTCCAAAATATCTTGGTCATCATCCAAAAAAATGTCGTCTTCTATTTCCATCTTCACCTTTCCAAAAGAAAATATCAAAATTTAAATCATGTAAGTAGAAAATCAAACTAAAAACTAAAAATAAACTTTAGGGTGCATGCAGATAAGAAAATGTTTTACTTGATTCTCTATGGGTGCATGAAACACAATTCAAAATGCAAGATTACATAAAAATTGCCTGTAGGCATAAAGAAATATAAACGTAAAAACCAAAAAATCGTTTTTTATTAAGGAACTGAAATATACTAGATTCACTTTATATATTATAAACATCTCATTAGTTTTCTACCTATCCGAAATTATTCCAAATTTACCAAAAAAGATCACCAACAAAATTTATAACCTCGGAAAGTCTAAAATGTCAGTTTTTGAGGTTAGGATCCCGCGCTTAAACCAGCTTAAATGGTCAATTTTCTAGGTTTAGTTTGCACTCGATTAAACTGTAGATATGCATACGGTGCATAACAAAAATGCTTGAAAAACAGGATTAAATATATAATCCAGATTAAGTAGGTACGGTGCATCTGGGTGTACCACATCTCTTCTTTGACGGAAATGGTTCGACAATCCTCGTGTCATTGATTCGTATTGATATTTTTATTCAACATTCTAAAAACATAGACTTTTTGAACTGATGACAAAAATTAATTAGGAGAAGAGAAGAAATTAAGAAAGAATATAACCTGTTTTTTTGTTTATATTAGAAGATATAAGAATAGTTGTCAGTGTTCTATGTTGATTTGATTATTTTTTTAAATTGTAACAGTCAATATGTTACCAGCTCAACGGTTCCTTTTCAATCAATTAGAAAACGTAGAGAGGATGTATGAAAATTGGCTAGAAAAAAAAGTTTTGCGGAACAGTACTGACCCATTCAACCTGCACGACAGAGTGTTTAGAGAACTATTCCGATTAAACAAGGATCTAGTTTCTTTTTTATTTGACCAACTTGTTCATCATATGGTTGATGAGCAAAGGAATACAAAAATACCTCGCCAGACCCGAATTTCAATTGCTTTGCGTTTTTTTGCAAGTGGGAATTACCAAATAGGTATGTATATTTGAAGTTTTAGTAATATACAACTTACTTTTAAAGTATAATTCTACCTTTTGTTCAACATTGCTAAACTCTCAAAAACATTAAAACAATTTTATAAATTTTGTTGGCTGCAAATTGGTATATTATTAAATTTATTATACATAGTAAGGCAAAAATAGGTAAATAATACTCTTGTAAACTTAGGATATATAATTTTCTACCTAAAAATATTAGCATTTATCATATGAAACCTTTCATTGTATATTTTATTCCAGGTATTGGTGAAGAATTCCTTCTGTCAACTAGTCAATAAGTTGTGAGTCGATGCATAAATGAGGTTGCCATATCCATCAATCAACACTTGGGACCTGCGTGGATAAAGTTCCCATTGGATCCACAGTCAAAGGATGAGGCAAAAAGGGGATTCATGGAAAAAGCAGGATTTCCAGGCATAATTGGCTGTATAGACTGCACACACATTGCCATAATAGGACCATCTGAGGACGAGTTTAATTATGTTAATAGAAAAGGCTTCCATTCCAAAAATATGCAGATAATTTGCAGTCATGATCTTCAAATTACAAATATCAATACAAGATATCCAGGATCGGTAAACGATGCATTTATATGGAGGTCGTGACAGATAAGGCATCTTCTGCAGCAGGAATACAATGGCAGTAAGTACAAAAATGTTAATTGCAAAAAAAAATTGTTTAAAATTTTGGAATTCATGATTAATTGAAACAATACAGTAATAATTATTGATTTGTTATATAACAAATCAATAAGTATAATATAAGGCTCTGAACAATTTTGTTATATAATTTATTGCAATATTTCTATTAATTTTTAGATCTGAGAAACCAGTGGTTGTTAGGAAACTCTAGAACCTTGGCTGCTCACTCCTTTTGAAAACAATGCTGATGCCAACATTCCAGAAGGCCATTATAACCGCAGTCAGAAAATCACAAGAAGCATAGTGGAGAGATGCATAGGTCGTCTGAAACTTGTTTTTAGATGCCTTTTGGGGGAAAGAAAATTGAGGACAGCCCAGAAAAAGTTGGAGTTATTGTGAATGCATGTGCAGTTCTGCACAATCTAAGCATCAGGGCAGGAGTTGAATATGATAACATTGATTTCAATTTTGTAAGAGATGATAACATGAATAATGTCAATGTTTATCGCCAAGTTCTGGATGAAGGTCGACAAACCAGACAGCATGTGGGGCAGAGATATTTTATGTAACACTTTATGTATTAATTGAATTTTCAGTTTATAACAACAAATGCCTAGTTACACTTACTTTTTTCTATTTAGCTCAAAAATCTTTAAAATTATAATTTTAAAACTTTATTTAGATTTATCTCTTCAGATTTAATTGTAATAATACAAATACTTTATGATAAATTATATTTTCTATAATGAATTTTATTTATAAACAAATCCAAACTCTGTTGAAGAACAAAAAACTTTGGAACAGAAGCAACATTAGTAAATAGAAATAAAAACTAAAAAATAAATCATCAGACAACAGCAAATAACTTAGAAACTACTATTGGCAAAATGTAATGTATTTACAATTTTCCTATAAATGAACATTAAAACTGACATCAAGTATCAAGAGAAATACTGTAAAAAAACAACCATTCTAAAGGAACTAAAACACAAAAAATTTCAACTATCTTTGGAAAAACAACATAATGAAGAACCACAAGAACTATTCTAATTAAGTTTGTTTAATATGGCCTCTTGAATATCTCCTAGTCTAGATAAGTTCTTGTTTATTTGCTTAAGTACATCAATAGTTTCCTCATGTACCCTTCGTAATGTAATCGAGTCTTCTTTCCTTTGAAACCTTGCTCTTTTTTTAATAGACTCATTCGGCATTTTCCTTTTTTTTGATAATTGAGGATTTGTTGAAGTAGTAGGGGTTTCTATAGTTGTAGTGTCATTTTTTTGAAGTGATTTACTACATGTCAAAATTGTAAGAGGGGGAATATTTGCAAATTGGTCAAAGGTTTCATCTGTCGGAGGAATCTCAGTGGTATTATTTGTAAGGCTGAGTAAACAATTTTCTTTATTTTCCTGAAAATAGGAGGAGTGATTTACTACAAGTTTGCTCAATTTAAGAATTAGGAAATGTTATATTTAGCTTAATATACCTATCAGTTAATTTTCAACACATGCATCATCACCATACATAGAAAGTACTTACAAGTCCTCATTCCATAGTACCATCCCCATCTACGAATTTCCACCCAATTATACCCATGAGTTTCTCCTCTACTGTTGTGAGAGGTGGTAAAGGACCTCCTCCACCTGTTCTGTTCATCCCAATACGAATACTTTGTGCTTTCATTTTTACTTTGCTCTTCCATTTTGTAAATGCCTGAAAAAGGGAAAATTATATATCAGTCATTTTTCACACAATAATTCATTTTTATTATTAATTTTAGAAAAATATTCAAACACCTTAAATTAGAATAATTTAAGAGCTATGATGTATGTCATGTAATGGGGTGACATTCACTGAGACCTAAGAGATCTGTTGTGCCCCAAGAACTATAAAATATGCATATAAAAATTATGTTCACTTTATATTATTATACTCACGTCTATCCATTTGGATGAGCTTTTTGACCCAAAACCCATACTATTTAAATGCGCTGCGATTTGGTCCCACATCCTCTTATAGTTTTGTCGGGAATCAAACCCAACAAATGATTAAGTTACTAGTTCTGGATGTTCCATCAAAAAATCAACTAAAACTGACCATTGTGTTGGATGTGTTTTCGTGTGCTGGACATCAAACCAGTATTGGTGATTATATTGGACGTCAAAAAATAATAGTTCAATACTATTAAACGCTTTACAAAATTAGAAAAATTAATTTCCAAAGAGCAGACCGTCCACTAAGAAGCAACAACTACCTCTCGGGCTATATACCCCGACAGACATTGAATTACACTTCTAAAGTAAACGGGGTTGGTATATCTGTTAAGATAGATCCAACCATTCTGGTTTGCGATTAGAAGGAATAACATCACTTGTGGACCGGTTTCGGCGTTTTTGCGCCTCATCAGCACAAGGTAGATGCTATTCGTCCAGAAGCTCTGAGAGCATAATCCTGGACTAGAGACTACGTTGATACCACACCAATACATTAGTCTTAGTAAAGGAAATGTTAAGAGTGCGATATCGGCGACATCTCTACATCTAATCACAAACCAAAATTCTATATCGACAAAAAACCATCTCGGTTTTGTAGGTATTTACTTAATTACAGTTACCTGTAAATAATTGTCATATTAGTAGAGCGTGATCTATAGACGTCAAAAAATAATAGTTCAATACTAGTCCAGGATTATGCTCTCAGAGCTTTTGGACGAATGGCATCTACCTTGTGCTGATGAGGCGCAAAAACGCCGAAACCGGTCCACAAGTGATGTTATTACTTCTAATCGCAAACCAGAATGGTTGGTTCTATCTTAACAGATATACCAACCCCGTTTACTTTAGAAGTGTAATTCAATGTCTGTCGGGGCATATAGCCCGAGAAGTAGTTGTTGCTTCTTAGTGGACGGTCTGCTCTTTGGAAATTAATTTTTCTAATTTTGTAAAGCGTTTAATAGTATTGAACTATTATTTTTTGACGTCTATAGATCACGCTTTACTAATATGACAATTATTTACAGGTAACTGTAATTAAGAAGATTATATTGGAATTCACCAAAGCACTGTATCGAGAGTTGTTACAAAAGTAACTAATGCAATAGCAAGACTCCGGCCTCAATTTGTATATATGCCAAATGAAAGAGAGAAATTACAAATCCATACCGGCTTTCACAATCTAGGTGGATTCCCAAAGGTTTTGGGCTGTATTGATGGCACTCATATTAAACTTCAATCACCAGGTAAGATTAATCAATTTTGAGAATGTAGTAAATATAACATTTTCCTTCAAAACTCATTTACTTCAGTTACTATTTACAGTTAGAGATACAAAACAATCATTGGTGGTATTTTTTCAGGTGGGGCAGAAGCGGAGATCTACAGAAACCGCAAATCATATTTTTCAATAAATACACAGGTTATTGGAGATCATGACCTCAAAATATTGTGTCTAAAAAATATTGTGGCAAGGTGGCCAGGGTCAGCCCATGATCTCACAATTTTCAACAACAGCAGGATTCGGGCCAGTATTGAGAATAATGATTTTGGAAATTCAGTTCTATTAGGTATGAGATTACAAATTAGTTATTGATTCATATAATTCATTAGCTCATCTCGTCATATATTTTTTATTTATATTATTGGATATTTTATCTATTACTAAAATCTTTATTTTTGATTCAAGGGGATAATGGTTATGCAAATAGGAATTATTTGCTGACACCTCCTCTGCAACCTATGACTAGAAGTGAGACTATATATAACCGAAGTCATATTAGAACCAGAAATTCTGTTGAGAGATTGATTGGAGTTTGGAAGAGGAGATTTCCTGTACTAGCCTATGGGCTACGGTACAAAGTTGTTAAATCCTGCAACATAATTGTAGCAACTTCAGTATTGCATAATATAGCAATTAACAGCAATGAGGTGCTCCCACCATTACCCGAGAATATAAATGAAGAAGAATTTAATTATCTAATTGTACAAGGCCGAATAGAAGATGACATACAACGAAATGTTCAGAACAATAATGAATTTTTCAACTATAGAACAAATTTAATTAACAACTATATTGCTCGATCATAAAACTGCTACTACATATTTTATAAATTATTTTGTATTATGTTTTAGTTTAAGAATGAATTGTTGCTTGACTAAAATAAATATACATACATAACATTCATAAACGCACCCAGAAGTCTTGGTCCTGAACCTATGGAAGTGCTCTTGTGATAATGTGTATTTTTATTTGCTTTTTATAAAAAAAAAATTAAAACAAATTAAATTGATGGAAAATAAAAAACTACCTTTATAAATGAAGTTTTATGAACACTAAACACCATAAACCTACATCCTTAAACAAAATTCCTATCCTAATATTAAAATAACTAAAAATATATTGGAAGACCTAAATATTTGATAATATTGATTTTTTAGAGGCAACTTCAAGTTTCAGTAGTTCAAGTTTTATTTTTTTCTCTTCTTTCTCCAATACACAAATTTCAAATTGGTCCTTAAGCAAGGCCGCCTTTTGCTTGTGCTCTTTTCGAGCAAAAGCTTGACTCAGCTATTTGTTCTATTTGTTTGTTCACTAAGATGAGTCTTCGATCTAGTAGCAAATTGTATTTTTCAGAGACATCTGAAGATGTTAACAATCTAGATGTTTGAGGCCTCCTTCTAGATGTTTCTGTAGGTGTGCTTGTTAGTGTGTGTAGCTCACTATTTTCTTTTTCTCTTGAATGATAATTTTTCACCTTGCTTCTTAAAATTTGTGTATTTGAGCAGGAAGGCAGACTTGATTTGGTGAATGTCTTGCTTACAGTTTTACTTTCATGGGATTCCTCTTTCTCATTGGTTTTCCACTCGTTTTCTTAAACTGCTTCAATCCCATGCATAGCATTGTCCTAAATGAAAATAAACACAATAATTAGAAAACAGTTAGGTGTGGAGGCAACCAAATGCCTATAATATTTTATGCTGTATACATTACTATACCATGCCACTATGTATAGTCACTCTCCAATTACATACAGTAATATAGATTATAGAGGATACTATAATTATATTGTTATCTTTTAAAAGATGGAAGCAAATTTTTCACTTACTACAAACGACAATTCTCCAGGTGTGTCCTCAAGTGCAGATCCTGGATGAAATTCAAACATTGCTTCATTATTTATTTTGCTCTTTTTACAGACTGGCTCCATATCTGCATCACAATCAAAGGGCACCTCAATTCCTCTAACAGTTTTTTCATTAACAATCTGTATCAAAATTTCATCAATGGGGTCCCATTTGAAACCAGGAAGCGAACCACCTCCAGTCAAAAATATTTGCTTTTTTTGTTCTGCGACTTTCTTTCGCAACTCCTTCTTCTTATTTTCATAGATCCTTTTCAATTGCTCTGCACTTCTAAAACACACTACAGGAGCGACATTGTTAAATTGTATCTCTATTTTCTTCCACATTTTGTGTTTTTCCTCAATACTGGTGCGATTTGTCTTTTTATCTTCCAAAATATCTGCATGCAGAGCTACAATATTGAAGAGACATTCTTTTTCACCTCCAGTGAAATTTGAAGTGCGCTCTAACTTATTCATGATTCTTCTTAAGAAATATTTTGTAAGGGAGTCTGTAGGAAGCAATAAGTAAACAAAATAAATCACAGATTAAATAGGGTTATGTTAATTTTTTCCTAAAGAAAGCATGGAAATTCAATGTTGCCAGATTGTTTAGAAATATTGGCTAATCCGAGTGTGGTGCATTAGAAATCTAAGCGCCAGGTCTGATCGGATTTTGTTAATCGCGATTACTGAACGGTGCATCTGTGTTTGCACACCCGAGTGCCCAGTGCCTGCAGCGCTATTTTTGACATTGCTCGCAACTTTGCGTATACGTGTTACTACGAGCGGATAATTTGCGAAGACTTCGTGTAAATGGTATTTTTGAGCACTGTTCGAGAGTTAAATTCTTGTACATGTGAAATAGATTTGGCAACGTGGAAATTTCGAAGGTATCAAAAAAGAGTTGTTTTCATTATGTTTTGTTTATCACGCCGCGCCGGTAATAAATAAATTATTAATAAAAAATTAATGGAACAGTGAGAATTGTTTTTAAAAAATGGCTGAAAATCCTGCTGTTCCTCATAAAAGTGCTAGAGGTGGAAACACGTCAAGTGAACAAAAGAAAATTTTGTTAGAGTTCATTAAGGAAAATCCTAGTCTCGCAAGTGGTAAATTTTCAAACAATTTCACTCAAAAAGATGGTCAAATTTTATGGCAAGACATCAGCAATATATTAAACAGTTGCCGCGGAGCGAATAAAGACTGGAAGTCGTGGCGTAAGGTAATAAAAAGTCGAAATCTTTTTGGTTTGTGTTGTACTATATGTTGTACTATGTTAGTATATTTTTATAGACATGGCAAGATATACGATCTCGCACTAAAACGAAAAGAAGCATAAACTTAAGCCAACGCAGAGGAACCGGAGGCGGACCATACCAAAAAAGTCCAACCACTGACTTTGAAAAGGATGTTTTAGAGACTATCAAAACAGTCTCAATAGAAGGCTACCAAAATGTGTTGGAATCCCAGGTAGAATTTGACTTTCATGACCTACAGGAATTACCACCAAGATCACAATCCTCTATATACGTTCCACTGCCAGAGAAACCAGCAGATGACCAACAGATATTGGATTCTCCCACAAATGAGAAGGCTACACCGTCAACTGCATCAAATAGGGTAGAAAAGACTGAACGCTTTCCCCGGGCATCCAGAAAAAAACTTGTTTATGCTTCTGAAGCCGCTGATATGTATAGACAATCCCTCGAGAAAAAAAAAATCAAAGAAAAATATGCGCAGAAAATTGAAATTCTAGAAAGGATTGCGGTAGCAAAGGAAATAAGTGCTTGTGCCAAAGAAGATATGGCAAAGCAGTTTACAGAACTTAATCAAAATATATCAGCTATTTATGTTAGCGCAGTGGTATTATTGTTATTTCAAATGTGGAAAAAAATGTTTGATCTCTTTTTTGTGTTAAATACCGAACTGTTTCTTTTGTGTTTATTTTCCTTGTAGGTTATTTAGAATGTTGTTTGATTTGTAAGACATGATTTTTATTCTTGAAAATAATTTTTGATCTCTCTTGTTAATCCTAATAATATTAAGAATGTTAAATTTTATGGGTAGGTATTGCTTTCCAAATGTTTGTTCCTTTTAGTCTCACCGGTATTCAGAAATATTAAATAACGGTGCCCTTACGATAACGGATCCGTTGAATATTAGTTGGTATTCACAGCTTAACCAGACGAGATATAACGTCACCGTTACAAAACGAGCGGCCACACTATGGCAACGTTGTGTCGGTAACTAAATCTGTAATGTAAGTGTCAATCATACTTCAAAGTTTGTTTGATTCTGATACCTGATATAGTAGTTTATACCAATACCTCATTTTATTTTTGAACATTATAATATATATTATATACGTGTGTTCCCAGTAAGTTGGATTAAATATTTTTTATGTTGTTGTTTTACATAGTTATTTTATAGTTATGGCCGGTAAACGAAATAAGAGTAAAAATTATACCGAACAAGAAAAAGAATTGTTTTTAAAAATCGTAGAATCGTAAGTATTTAAGGTGTTACGGAAATTAGGATATAAAGGAAATTCCGTGTAACATTGAGATAGAGAATCATTATGTTGTGTTAGTAGTAGTAGTTTTAAGGAATGTTAAAGAGGTACGGCAACGCCGCACCTTAGTGAGGGGAGTTATAATCTCGATGGCCGACTCTGGCACGTGTCTTAATGGTGCTCTTAAATAAATACATAAAACTAACTCGTGATCTTTCATTTATAAGGACCCAAACAGAACATGGTGGCAGCTTGGTGGTCTTCGCGAGTTGACATTGTATAAAACCAATCGATTAGGCCGTATAAATCCGGTAATAAAAAACTAACCTAACATTCGGTAAGAAAGCAGTGCGCGCCAAAGCATTTTCGATTGATACAGTGTTGAAATCATACACACGAAAGTAAAAACGGTGATTTATATAAAAACAGTGCTCGATATTCACGTTCACGATACAGTACATGTCTGTAAATTAAAAAAAATAAAAAAAAATGTCTACAACAAACAACCCTACGACAACAATGACTTCTATTATTGTTGCACCACCAGAAAAATTTAATTTTTCAATGCCAGCAGCGTGGCTAGGTTGGAAACAGAGGTTTGAAAGGTATGTCAGTATCGGGACTCCTTTCTAAACCAGATAAAGAAAAAATTGACATACTAATGTATATTATGGGGGATGAATCTGAAGAAGTTGTTCTGCAGTTCCCAAATGAACCAATACTATATCAAGAAACCATTCAGATGTTTGAAAATTTCTTCATTCCACGTAGGAATATAATTTTTGAAAGATTTAAATTTAATTCAAGGACTCAACAACCAGGTGAAACTATTGACTCCTTCATAACTAGTCTTCATACCCCAGCTGAGCATTGTGATTATGGGCAACTCAAAGAGGAATTAATCCGAGATAGGATAGTAGTGGGTATGGCAGATACAAAAACGTCTGAAAGACTTCAACTTAGAGAAAAACTTACGTTGCAACAGTGTACTCTAGAAGCCAAACAAGCGGAGTTACAGGCTTCACAGAATAAAGAACTCTTAAGTAACCACAGGCAAATTGGTCGCGTACAAGCTAGGTATAAAAATAGTGCTACTGGTTCGAGTGTGCGAATAAATAATGAGAAAAAGTTATTTAAGTGCGGCTTTTGTGGTCTACAGTCACATTCCCGGGACAAGTGCCCTGCTAATCAGTCTACATGCAATAAATGCAAGAAGAAAGGACATTGGGCTTCCGTCTGCAGGAAATTTAATCAGGTCAGATCTCTCCAAGTTAATAAAATACTAGATTTAGAGAATAAATATAATACCGCTGACTATGATTCTGAGGAGGAATCAGAAGTAGGCGAAGTTGACTTTATGGGGTCTATTACAATCGATCATCAAATTAATCATGTAGACTCTAAAGAATGGGTTGCCTCGGTATGGGTTTCTAAGTTAAATAAAAATATTGAATTTTTGATTGACCGTGGTGCGGACATTAGTTATCTTCCCAAAAATGTAATTAATCCTGGTCTGTATAGTTATATTAAGTCATCTAATCGAACTGTAACTGGTCCGTCTGGGGTTAAATTGTCGGTTCTTGGGACACTTGATGTCAGTTTTAAACATAAAGATCTCTCATTTGAAACAGAAATTTTTGTCATTGATAAATTAACAAAACCGATTCTTGGAAGATCAGCTATTTTAAATTTAAAAGTTCTGAACTTGGTCTATAATCAAGTTGCACCGATCAAAATAATTGATTCAGATATTACAAAAAAACAAATTATATCCAAATTTCCTAAATTATTTAGTAGTGTAGGAAAATTCAAAACGGAATTAAAAATTAAGTTAAGGGAAAATGTTCAACCTTATATTCAGTCAGTACCAAGAGTTGTGCCTATTCTGCTTCTGAAGCCTTTAAAACAAGAACTTGATAGGCTGCAAAAATTAAAGATAATCGAGCCGGTTGATTGTCCTACTGAATGGGTCAGCCCCATCGTTGTTGTCCAGAAAAATGACAAAATAAGGCTTTGCGTGGACTATACTCATTTAAATAAAGCTGTCTTAAGGGCTCACTACCCTATCGGAAAAGTTGAAACCATACTGGCAAAAATTTCAAACTCTAAATTTTTCTCTAAACTAGACACCAATTCCGCCTTTCATCAAATTAGATTAGTCAAAGATTCCCAACTTCTGACAACTTTCATTACACCGTTTGGAAGATTTTTTTTCAAACGCTTGCCCTTCGGAATAACATGCGCTCCTGAATAGTTTTCTTGTCTTATTAATAAGATTATAGAAGGTATAGAGGGGGTAGTTAGTCATATTGACGATATTTTAATTCACTCACCAACGCTTGAACAACATAACGAAATCTTTAACGAAGTTTTAAAAAGAATTGAACAAGAGGGTATAACTTTGAATCAACATAAATGCATTTTTGGGGTCCAATCTTTAACTTTTTTAGGTCATGAAATTTCTAACACAGGAATATTAGTAGATCAGGAAAGAATTCGCGCTATTCGTGAATACCCGGAACCTAAAAACAGGAAACAAGTTTTGCAATACTTGGGCATGTTAAATTTTTCTAGTAGATTTATCCCAAATCGATCGCAACTTCTAGAACCACTCACATCTTTGCTTAAAAAAAACGTTAAATTTATTTGGGGAATTTCACAAAAGGACGCCTTTGAGAAATCTAAAGAAATACTTTCCAACTGCCCTACATTAGCATATTTTGACCCCACAAAAAAAATTTCGATTCAAGCCTTCAAGCTTCATCTTTTGGGATTGGGGCATGTCTAATGCAAACTGCCAACGACACTGAAATTGTCGCTTATGCGTCCAGATTATTATCGGACACCGAGAAAATGTACGCTCAAATTGAGAGAGAAGCACTGGCTTTAACGTGGGCAACGGATAAATTTTCCGAGTACGTCACTGGCCTACCATCTCTCATGCTTGATACTAATCATAAACCGCTATTACAGATTTTACAGACAAAACTAATCGACGAACTAACACCGCGCTTACAACGCTTCAGATTACGCTTAATGCGCTATAATTATCAAGTATTTTACTCTCCAGGAAAAGATCTCGTGGTAGCGGATGCCTTATCGCGAAATTTTCCTGCAAACGCAAAAAAACCAGAGAAAAACTAATTAGAGTCCGAAACCGAAGCGCACGTCAATTTAATTTTACAATCGATTCAAGTAGAACCGAATTTTCTAGAACAAATTAAAAGTGAACAAAACATCGATCCGATCGTAACAAAAATACTCCGAAACAGGGTGGCCAAGTAAAAAAAAGTTGCCTGACGAACTTCAATCCTATTATCAATATAGATTTGAATTTTCGTTTTCTGACGGAATTTTATTACGAAATTCAAGAATAGTAATCCCTCAGTCTTTGCAGCTAACAGTTCTGAAATTCATACATGATGGACATTTTGGTATAGTGAAATGTAGAAACAGAGCGAAAACTTCAGTCTGGTGGCTAGGTCTCTCTACACAAATTGAAAACCTAGTACGGAACTGCCCGCAATGTGTTGAACATCGAACCAATCCGAAAGAACCCATGATAAGCGATACATTCCCCGAAAGACCGTGGCAGAAAGCAGCTTTGGACCTTTATAAATGTAATGAAGTATGGTACTTAATAATAACCGATTATTATTCAAGATTTTTCGAAATATTCAAACTCAATAAAATGACTGAAACAGTCCTTATTGAGAAGGTAAAAGAAATATTTTCTCGGTATGGAATCTGTGAAATCGTACGTTCAGACAATGGTCCACAATTCCGAAGTGAGTTTCATAAATTTGCCAAGGAATATGATTTTGAACAGATAACAAGTAGCCCGATTTTTCCTCAATCCAATGGCTGTATTGAGGCGGCTGTAAAAGTAGCAAAACATTTAATTAAGAAAAATGACGATATAAACCAAGCTTTGTTATCCTATAGAACTACTCCCTTAGAATGCAGCTTTTCGCCAGCGGAATTGTTATACAGTAGAAAAATTAGGTCCTTTTTACCCATTCTACCTAGTCAACTAAATTGTCAGTTAGATTTAAGTTCTCTGAAAGAAAAAGAGAGTAGGTCTAAGGATAAGAGTGCTAAACAGTTTAACAACAGACACCGGACAAAAAATTTGTCAGATTTGAAAATAGGAGATTATGTCTGGGTAACTGATCTTAGGATATATGCAAAAATAATAGAGTTTCCGGAAGAACCGCGTTCATATTTGATTCAATCCAATGCTGGGCACATTTACCGTCGTAATAGATGGCATTTAATACCCGCTCCTTATTATACCAAACCTAATCAGTTTACTCCGGCATCAGTCTCATCTGATCCAGAACGAAACGAATCAAATTCTTCTGTTTTTGAAAGTAATAATAATAGGGCTAGAGAAAATATATGTACTTCCTCCCCTTCAAATATTGAAAAAAAACACAACTCAGCTGTTTATGAAAATGACTTAAACGAAAGTAATGTGCCAGTGTCTCAATCTGTGTCACCTAAAGTTAAAGTGTGTGAGTCGCCAACTTCCAAGGTGCATTTGTCTCCAAATACTCAATTTGTGCCTACCGACGCTCCGGTTTTACAAAGACCTAAAAGAAACATTAAAAAGTCCTCTTATCTGAGAGACTATGTGGGTTAATTTTATATGATTTCTTGATTGCCTAAATATTGTAAAAGAGGGAGATGTTGTGTTAGTAGTAGTAGTTTTAAGGAATGTTAAAGAGGTACGGCAACGCCGCACCTTAGTGAGGGGAGTTATAATCTCGATGGCCGACTGTGGCACGTGTCTTAATGGTGCTCTTAAATAAATACATAAAACTAACTCGTGATCTTTCATTTATAAGGACCCAAACAGAACACATTAGTCAATCATAAAACATTTAAAATTTTTGTTTCTATCCCTATTGCCAACACATAACCTACAACAAATTATACTTGAAGAATACGAGAACTTCATCAATTTACTACTTTTCAGTATTCAGATTTTGAATTAAATTAGTTTTATGTGTAAATATTACTATCCTCTGATAAAAATACCTACGTTAAGGTAAACATGCCAAATATTGATAAATATACCAAAAAATATGAATGTCTCGGCAAGAGAATACCCATTTTTCTCCTAACCTAATCCTTTTTCCTAAATTCCTCAACTGTACAGAAAAAAAGACACTGTGGAAAGCAAATTTACAAATGCTAGCACAATGAAGAGGAAAAGGGAAGCTTTGGAGACCATAACGAAGCAATTCAATGCTTGTGCTGAAGAGCCTAGAGATGTGAAGCAATTGAAAACTCAGTACGAAAATTGTAAAAGGAAAGCTAGGAAGGATGTTGCAGAAGAGAATGTAACTCCTACTCAATAATTATTTATTATTTCGATAAGTATAAGTTTAAAATGATAATATATACGCATTTCAAACAGAATTCTTATAGTGTCCCAAGAGTGAAAGTTTAAAAAAGAAACTACTACTTTTTTGTTCTGTCAACAATTTTTATATTCTGCATATAGCTATATACTATAAATTGTTTGCATAAACTCCTTTGCAATAAGTAAATGTATTTGGGATATTTTGCAGAGAGCACAATATGAACAAGCAGTGATCATGGAGATTGATGTTGAGGAGGATGATGCACAAGCTGCAATACAATTTGCAAAAGAAGAAGCTAAGCTTCAAAAGGTGAGAAAATGATATGTGACCAATACATTTTAAAAACAAAATATTTTTTAGAATTAGTGCAAGACATTCTGCTCAATTTCTTTGTGGTAAAATTTTGATCTAAAATCATAATATTGTTTTTTTCAACATTAACAAAGTATATCAATATTTTGTAAATAAAATATTTTGTAGATAGGTACCAAAAATGTTTGGAATTGCTGACAATTCACTAAGAAATATGAGTTTATTATTCAATAAATACAATATTTCACAAAATTTTTTATAATTTATACAATTATTACAAATTATATGTATTTAAGTGAGAAGACACTTGTTTGTACAAATACATCTCAAATAAGTTTGTCCTATCTTTTCCATTGTCTATGGATCCAGAAAATCAATACTCATTTAATATAAATTTATGGGGGTATCAGTTGAAATTTTTTTAACCATTTTTTATATTTGCTTTGTATATAGAAATTTTGAAAACTGGGGCAGGTGGCTGTGTTCCGGAAATCAGCAACACTAGTCAGCAGATACTGAGCATAGTGGGAGGTAATATTAAACCAAATGCCAACATGTATGATTCCGCTGCTGACTATTACAATGGTAATGTATTGTCTTGATGAATATTCATCATGTATATACAAATTATTGTTTATATCTAAAATCTGCTCGAAGTTTATTTTAAAATAAACATTACTAATTAATTACCAATTTATGTTAAAGATGCTGAATACTCACCAATAATTATAAGAACAAATAATATTTGCCATCCATGTTTTTTCTCTTGTATTGAAGTATTATACACTTTTTTACTTATCAGACATGTAGCCGATTTTAGTGACTGAAGTCACTTCTGTTAACCCTAGCCCTATCTCCATGCCCATTTCACCAGAACCAACCCCTTTGACTTTACCAACCCCAAAGCCTGTATTCCGTGCCCGGCAGAATAAAATGAAAAGTCATATAAATATTAGTTCGGAGGCATTGAAAAAAAAATATTTTAAGCAAACATTAAGGAACGCCCAGTATGAGGCAATGTCTCAAAAGTCATTATTCAAGCTACAAAGACAAAGCCTAATGTGGGAATTGGAAATTAAAAAGAAAAAATATGCTTTATTATTAAAAAATGAAAATTAAATGAAGAGTTTTATTTCGTTTACTTATGCAGGGTTTTATTTGTAAAAAATGTCAATATGTCAATAGAAAAGAATTGATTTCATAATACAGTTTCTGATAAAATGCAGTACTAGAAATGTCTGAAAATTATTTTCAGGTGAAATAACCTTCAATAATGGCATTTCTAACTGTTGTGTTTGCATTGCGTTGGCGAATGGATGCAGCATCATTATTTTCAACAACTTCCAGATATTCATCAGGATCATGTTCAAAAAAATCCCCAAGATCAATGGCTATATTGTGTAATACAGCACAAGCAACAATCCCCAAGATCAATGGCTATATTGTGTAATACAGCACAAGCAACTATAACTGCTGCTGTGGTATCCACGTGCGTTCTTAAACCCACTGACAAGCAGGCAAATCTTCACTTAAGAACTCCAAAACACCTCTCCACAGTATTTCTTGTGGCAATTTGGGCTCTGTTGTACTCTTCTTCAGCTGGAGTTCTTGGATTTAACACAGGTTTTAATAGATATGTTTCACATGGATATCCACTATCACCTAGGAGAAAATTGTTCCTACCATATCTTCCACGAGTCAAATCAACAACTAAATATATATAAATATATATATATATATATATAGGTCTAACTATTATTGGGGGATGCGGCAATGTGAATAAGTGAACTCTTTTTAGTTTGTTCTGAGCTTTCGGTAATTTATTATCACCATTATCAAAGAACTACAAAAGATACATTTATAGATATTTCAAACAGGTATAAATAAATTCAGTTTAAAAGTAAAACATTAATTACTTACAACTAAGCGAGGTTAATCACAATATCTATATATAATATGTATAAAATGGAGAAAAAACATGGTATTAGATATAATTTTCTTTTTCAAGAAATTAAATAAAAAATAAAACTATCAAAATTGACATTACGACATCGATGTTAATTTTTAGTAATCATAGAAATGTCTTTAAATATGTTTAGTATATTAGCAAGTGAAATAATAGTTGGTAAGTTAATATAAAGGAACAGAATTCACATCTTCAATATTTGAATTTTTTGTTTTTTTGTCAAAAGATAATAAATAGCTATAAATTGTACTAAAATTGTACCTAAAATACATAAACCAAATTTATCAGTAAGACCTATTGTAGCTTCTATGGGAATTCCTACAGAACATTTATCTGCATTTATAACTAATATACTTACTAATGCATATGATTGCAATAATGAACATTTTGTAAAAGATTCTTTCCAAATTTCAGTTACATTCAATAAAATGAAACTTCCTCCAAATTATGTTTTAGCAAGTCTAGATGTAGTATCTTCATTTAGTAATGTATACTTAGAATCCTGCTTAAGATCTATTGATAAACATTGGGATTGTATTCGTTTACATTGTAATATAAACAAAAATACTTTTTTAGAAATTATCACTTATTTGTTTAATAATACTTTTTTCACATTTAATAAAAACTTTTATAAACAAACTTTTGGTACCCCAATGGAAGCAAATATATCTCCCATATTAGCTGCATACGTTATGGATGACTTGTTAGACATTGTTGTTCCAGTACTTTCTTTCAATCTTCATTTTATAAAAAAATATGTAGACGATATTATCGTAGCACTACCTATCATAAACATCAATGAGATATTAGAAACATTTAATAGTTATGACCCTCACATTCAGTTTACAATTGAAACTGAAGATACGGAACAATCCGTTCCTTTCTTAGATACCAAAGGAAAAATGATACTATTACAGTTGATTGGTATCGAAAACCCTGTAGTTCTGGTAGATATATCAACTATTTTTCATACCATACATTTTCAACAAAAATAAATTTGATAAAACAAATGAAAAATAGGGTACTTATTATCTCAGATAGTACGATGCATAATAAAAACTTACATATATTATCTAACCTATTTATTAATAATGGTAATCCTAAAACATTAGTAAGAAAAATTCTGTTTAACACCCCTCATCCCATACATACTGCAATTGAACCAAATTTAGTTATTACGAACTCAGAACATGTAACGAATACAACTACAACTAACATATTTTTTGCATCTTTACCTTACTTTAGAGAGCTTACACCTAAAATTTCCAAAATATTAAAAGAAGTAACTAATATAAAACTTGCAAATAAAAATGTTCTCTCACTTAATTGTGTTTATAGTAAGTTGAAAGAAATTGATCCTCTTACTGATCTTTCTAATGTAATATATAGATTGACTTGCTCTACATGTGAATCTGCATATGTAGGTGAAACATCACAAAAAATAACTAAACGTTGTTATGGTCTGACTTTCAAATAAAATCTTTTCGTAATATGCATTCACCAGTTGACTTAAAATTAATATTTTGGACACTCTGTATAACTAATAAATTTACAAATGCTTCGGTTATCGGTAGAACTCGTGTCTTCTCCGAGTGGCTGGTATTAATCTACGAATCTAATGAAATTGTTTCGCTACGAGAACGGTGTTTCTTGTTCACAGTATATATGTATAATGCTGTAGTATCGATAAGGTAGGAGAATTTAGGAAATTTGGACGTACTTCTTTTGTTTCCCCATTGTGCTCGACAACTACAGGTTACCAACTGGAATAATTTAATAGCTAGATTTTAATTGTTTTTATTAACGGATTTTTGGATATTTCGAATTTTATATTATTGGATATTGTGGTATGACTGTTTTGAAGCCATCTTTTCTATGGCAACGGGGAGAAGGTGATACAGTTTTAGAGAACGAAAGGTTCGGTGCTTAGTGCGAGTTATTTTATTAGTTAAATTTTCGATTAGTTACCCTAATTAGGGGATATAAATTCGCATAAGTTGCTTGGAAATCCGACTATTTTGGGTAGTTTGTTTGGAAGTCGTTTTTTTCCGCCGTTGAGGGATTATTTCACACCGGATCCACGATTCATTAAGATCGAATCAACCTCCTTTCAAGACCTGCCAGAATCCACCATTTTGTGAGCCTATTGGTGGAGGTTGTCCATTGATGGTTTCACAGGGCTGGACATGGGAATTTTGCGAACCCTCATTGATAAATTGAGGTAAGATATTTTTAGTTTTTACAAAACTAAAACTCTCTAGATGGTGAGATTGATTTTTTTTTCTCTCTCCTTATTGTAGGGGTTTTCTGTTGTGTACTTATTTCTACGCTTTACTCTTCCTTCTACTGTTGGGGTTTTAATTTGGGACCCTTTTTGGTTGTCTGGATTGGATTTCGTCCCAGATTTCACACCTGGTTCGACCTGTTTTACGACATCAGAGAATCTTCCCAGCCGAGACGATGCCTGGAAATTTACCAGTTTTCTACTCCCGAGAGTGACCTTGTGGATGGTGGCTGGACCTCCAAATTCGTGAAAGCTAAGTACAAAAAAAAGAACTTGATTTTACGTTTTATTATCGTTTTAAGATTCTCAGTTTCAAACACGAGTTTAAGTGATTATTAGTTATACCAAATAATTTCAATTTGGACGGTTGTAAAATTGTCTTGATTTGGATTGCAATTTTAATTCAAAGCCTTTATAATTGCGGTAGTATTATGATGTAGATTATTATTCGGCTTTTGGCATTTATAGGTAGGTTTATGGTACATGTAAAGCTGGTATGATCATACTTGACTACACCTCTATCACCTACTAAACGATTATTCTTTTGTTTTATACCTAGGATATTTTCTTTTGGATAACAAATATTTGTGACATATTCCGACTGATTTTTGATTTAATTTTGACTAAATTTTGATTTGTCTTTGATATATATTTCTTGTATTTACTTGTAACAGGAGCGTCGTATTGTCGATTATCTTATTTAGCAATAAAAGATTGGCCTGTACTAGTTGGACTATTTATTTATACGTCATTTGTAAATATATATATTTTTCCGCGATTTTGGTTACTTGTATAACATTTCTTTTACGATCGCCTTCAGCATAATAGCTTCTAAAAACTCGGTGGCGCCTATTCACGGATTTGACATAACCATATGACCAAGGAAACTGTGATACAAAGAACCCTATATTATTTATTCCCTGAGGTATAGTTCTCAATTATTTTCCTCCAGATATAGTTTAATCGCTTCAAGTATACTTTTATTTAGCCTGGGCAACCATCGGCGATAACGCCTTATATAAGCAGCGATTATTTGTTTTCTCCACTACAGTATTGGAAAAAAAATAGGTAAATGCATATTTTCCGTGCCTTTAAATACATGGGATACAATATTATGCTGATAGTTCAATTCGGTATACTGTGTATTTTAGTAATAACTTGTAGTTATTGACAATTTTGTTCCCCTGCGTTTTCGTTTAAAATCACTAGTAACAATTGACCCCTTGGGTAAAGGTTACAACTTTACGGTTACTGTGGAACACTAATAACGTATAGCTCTACATAAGAGCGATGCAAGATTATATCCAGAAAGATCAGCATTAGCTGAACATGTTTTTTCTACAAATCATATAATAGATTATAAAAACTTTGAAATTTTACATAAAGAAAACAACTACTCTAAAAGGATTTTCCTGGAAATGGCATTCATATCTCAAGAAGATAATTGCTTAAATAAAAGAACTGATATTCAAAAACTTAGTACAATTTATAGCTATTTATTATCTTTTGACAAAAAAACAAAAAATTCAAATATTGAAGATGAGAATTCTGTTCCTTTATATTAACTTACCAACTATTATTTCACTTGCTAATATACTAAACATATTTAAAGACATTTCTATGACTACTAAAAATTAACATCGATGTCGTAATGTCAATTTTGATAGTTTTATTTTTAATTTAATTTCTTGAAAAAGAAAATTATATCTAATACCATGTTTTTTCTCCATTTTATACATATTATATATAGATATTGTGATTAACCTCGCTTAGTTGTAAGTAATTAATGTTTTACTTTCAAACTGAATTTATTCATACCTGTTTGAAATATCTATAAATGTATCTTTTGTAGTTCTTTGATAATGGTGATAATAAATTACCGAAAGATCAGAACAAACTAAAAAGAGTTCACTTATTCACATTGCCGCATATATATATATATATATATATATATATATATATATGTATATATATATATATATATATATATAACTATTATTGTGGGGGATGCGGCAATGTGAATAAGTGAACTCTTTTTAGTTTGTTCTGATCTTTCGGTAATTTATTATCACCATTATCAAAGAACTACAAAAGATACATTTATAGATATTTCAAACAGGTATGAATAAATTCAGTTTAAAAGTAAAACATTAATTACTTACAACTAAGCGAGGTTAATCACAATATCTATATATAATATGTATAAAATGGAGAAAAAACATGGTATTAGATATAATTTTATTTTTCAAGAAATTAAATTAAAAATAAAACTATCAAAATTGACATTACGACATCGATGTTAATTTTTAGTAGTCATAGAAATGTCTTTAAATATGTTTAGTATATTAGCAAGTGAAATAATAGTTGGTAAGTTAATATAAAGGAACAGAATTCTCATCTTCAATATTTGAATTTTTTGTTTTTTGTCAAAAGATAATAAATAGTACTAAGTTTTTGAATATCAGTTCTTTTATTTAAGCAATTATCTTCTTGAGATATGAATGCCTTTTCCAGGAAAATCCTTTTAGAGTAGTTGTTTTCTTTATGTAAAATTTCAAAGTTTTTATAATCTACATATTATATATAGATATTGTGATTAACCTCGCTTAGTTGTAAGTAATTAATGTTTTACTTTTAAACTGAATGTATTCATACCTGTTTAAAATATCTATAAATATATCTTTTGTAGTTCTTTGATAATGGTGATAATAAATTACCGAAAGCTCAAGACAAAGTAAAAAGAGTTCACTTATTCACATTGCCGCATCCCCCACAATAATAGTTAGACCTAACTAGTATCGGCAACGAACTATTTCATATATATATATATATATATATATATATATATATATATATATATATATATATGTATATATGTATATATATATATATATATATATATATATATATATATACAGTGTGTCTACTTAAGTTGGACTCATATGGGATATTTTTTTATTATTGGTTTTAGGAAAAAAAGTTATTCTTCATAAAAAGTTCTGCATTATCTAAAACCTTAAATGCAATCATTAGATATTTCTTATTTTGAGCCGTATACGAGGTTTGTCAAAAAATATTAATCTTACTCAAGAGTAAAGTACCTTTATTTTTTACAATACAGAAAAATTGTAAGAAGTAAAGTTGTTAATAATTAAACGTTATATTCAAATATGCAATTACAGCTATTTAGCATGAAAATTAAGATTTGGTGATTATTTACGTTTTACATTATAAAGTATTTGTAATCGTAAATTTCAATACTGACTTTATCCCTCTCATCTGTTGAAAATATGATAACCTTTCTATTTGTTAATGTGTTTGGACAATCTTGCATTTAAATACGTGCTGCATTATAATTATTTATCTTAGAAATAGGAGAATCCACACAAAGAATATTATGTACCTAAACAAAAATCTATTTATAACTAACAAACATAATTAAATTTTAATTTAAACTACTAAAGCTTCGACATATCCACCTTCTCTTTCTAAACATGTAATTGTTCTTGTCTGAAACTCTTTTATTATTTTCCGTATATTTGGAGTAATTTTTTGGCATTCATCAGAAATAATCCTTTCCAAATGGTCTACATCATCAAATGGTCCTCGCTCATAAACCTTCTGTTTTAAGTAACCCCATAAAAAAAAGTCAAGTGGAGTTAAATCAGGAGACCTGGGAGGCCAAAAAATAGCTGAATACCTGTGAATCACCTTTCCATTAAACATATTTTCAAGCAGTTCTCTAACGTTTACGGTACTATGGATGGAGGCACCGTCTTGTTGGAACCAAATTTTCATACGTTCTTCTAACGGAAGTTCGTGCAAAAAATCACTTACTTGATTTTCTAATAATTGTAAGTAACGTGCGGCATTTAACGATTGTCGATAAAAAAATGGTCCAATTAATTTATTTTAGTAAACCCCACACCATACGTTCGTTTTAAACGAATATTGGCTACGACTTTTTATTACAAAATTTGGATTACTGTTGGACCACCAGCGACAATTGTGATGAGACGGTTCCGTTGGATGAAAATGTGGCTTCATCGGAAAAATTATACTTCTTGCAAAAAACGGGTCTTCTTCCAACTTTCCTTGGATCAAAGCGCAGAATTCAAATCGAACATCGTAATCCCTTGGTAGTAATGTGTGTACGAATTGAGGTTTGTATGCATGATATTTATAACGTTTTAAAATATTTGCCACTGTATCTTTTTTTACCGAAGTATTTGTGATTAGAGAAGCCCTTTTGCGTAATCCGATTTTTGGTTCCTCGACGACAGAAAGCATCACTTCCAACTCAGTGTCTTCATTGGCAACCCGTTTTATGCGTTTATTATTAAACTTATTATCAACACTTCCACTGGTCTTGAATTTCTTCATTATTTTGGTAACTGTTGAATACCCGATGCTTCTATGGGGATGTCTGTTGTTGAAAATATTTGCTGCCTCTCTATGTGTATTGTAATTTTCTCCAACAATTAAAACTATTTCTATTTTTTCTTCACAAGTCAGTAAAGCTGCAATTTTTACTGTAATTTTATGAAAACTAACCCATTCTGACATTCACTGTCAAATACTTCATGACAGAGCATCCTAGATTACATTAAATTGTACCAAGCCAGAATAATTAATACGGAATGAATAGTAAATAATCACCAAATCTTAATTTTCATGCTAAATAGCTGTAATTGTATATTTGAATATAACTTTTAATTTTAAACAACTTTACTTCTTACAATTTTTCTGTATTGTAAAAAATAAAGGTACTTTACTCTTGAGTAAGATTAATATTTTTTGACAAACCTCGTATACGGCTCAAAATGAGAAATATCTAATGATTGCATTTTGGGTTTTAGATAATGCAGAACTTTTTATGAGGAATAACTTTTTTTCCTAAAACCCATAATAAAAAAGTTTCCCATATGAGTCCAACTTAAGTAGACACACTGTATAAGCCAGAAATATTGGGAAAACGGCAAGTTTATAAAAGTGAACTCTTCTTACTAATTTAACAAGCTTTCGGAAACTTTTATTTCCATTATCAAGTTACAGTAAATTGAGGATTGATATAAAATGGTAAATATATATTAAATGCTAAAATTGGTATTTGAATTTTTAAAAAAATATTGAAATATTGTCATTATGACAGATAAACAATTTCATTTTTTTCTTCTAATAAGTTATAAAAATTATGTCAAAAAATGAAGAGTGTAGGTTATGATAATGTCAAATTATTATAAAAGTTTTTTTAAAAAAATTAATTTTTGATTAAGAATTGAAATTTGAAATCTTATTATTGTGATCCATTGATAGTAAGTAGTGATAAATATCACTGAGATTCTTATGGTCACTCTTATTCTTAATAGTACAAGGTTCTTGTGATATGTGAGCCATTTCTAAGAAAAGTCTTTTTTTAGTATTTGTTTGTATGTCTAAAATATTAACAGATTCAAAATCCATAACGTGGTCTTTATCAATTACATGTTCTGCTAATGCACATCTGTCAGGATGTAATCTACAATCACTTTTATGTAAACTTAAACGACTTTTTAATTTTTGACTAGTGTGGCCAATGTATTTATTATTACAGTTTTTACATGGTATACAATATATTACATTTGATAGATTGAGAATCGGAGTTTTGTCTTTCAATTTTGTAAAAATAGATTTTATCGTGAAACATGTTTTATTGGCAATTTTAATGTTATTTATTGGTTTGAAAATCCTACTCAACTTTGGTGTTATTTCTTTAATATATGGAGAAGATATATATTTATTTATATGTACTGTATTGTGGGATGTATTATTATTGTCTGCAATGTCTACAGTTGGAAAATAATTATACAATATGTTTTTGATTAAATTATTAGGGTATCCATTTTCTAAAAATAATTTATGAAAAATTTTTAGGTTCTTTTCATGAAAATTGGGATCTGAAATTTTGGTTATTCTGTTCTTCATTTGTCTAATCAAGTTAATTTTTATTGAATATTTATGATAAGACCAATGGTTCATTAATCTTCCAGAGCTTATTGGTTTAATGTACCAATCAATAGATAATGTATTATCAGTAATTCTTATAAATTTTGTGTCTAAAAATGGTACACTTTGTTCACTGTCTTCTTTTTCCATAGTGTATTGAATATATGGATTATAGCTATTGAAAATGAAAAGAACCTCATCTAAGTTAGTTTTTGGTATTGACATAATAATGTCATCAACATATTTTTTTATAAAAATTATTTCAAATGGTAATAATGGTATAATAGAATCCAACATATTATCCATTACATAACAAGCTATAATTGGAGAAATTGCAGGTCCCATTGGAGTACCAAAGGTTTGTTTGTATATTTGGGAATTAAAAGTAGGATTTTCAAACCAATAAATAACATTAAAATTGCCAATAAAACATGTTTCACGATAAAATCTATTTTTACAAAATTGAAAGACAAAACTCCGATTCTCAATCTATCAAATGTAATATATTGTATACCATGTAAAAACTGTAATAATAAATACATTGGCCACACTAGTCAAAAATTAAAAAGTCGTTTAAGTTTACATAAAAGTGATTGTAGATTACATTCTGACAGATGTGCATTAGCAGAACATGTAATTGATAAAGACCACGTTATGGATTTTGAATCTGTTAATATTTTAGACATACAAACAAATACTAAAAAAAGACTTTTCTTAGAAATGGCTCACATATCACAAGAGCCTTGTACTATTAACAAGAAGAGTGACCATAAGAATCTCAGTGATATTTATCACTACTTACTATCAATGGATCACAATAATAAGATTTCAAATTTCAATTCTTAATCAAAAATTAATTTTTTTAAAAAAACTTTTATAATAATTTGACATTATCATAACCTACACTCTCCATTTTTTGACATAATTTTTATAACTTATTAGAAGAAAAAAATGAAATTGTTTATCTGTCATAATGACAATATTTCAATATTTTTTAAAAAATTCAAATACCAATTTTAGCATTTAATATATATTTACCATTTTATATCAATCCTCAATTTACTGTAACTTGATAATGGAAATAAAAGTTTCCGAAAGCTTGTAAAATTAGTAAGAAGAGTTCACTTTTATAAACTTGCCGTTTCCCCAATATTTCTGGTTTTATACCTAATTAGTCGGCAAAGACTATCCTATATATATATATATTTATATATATATATATATATATATATATGTCTAACTATTATTGTGGGGGATGCGGCAATGTGAATAAGTGAACTATTTTTAGTTTGTTCTGAGCTTTCGGTAATTTATTATCACCATTATCAAAGAACTACAAAAGATACATTTATAGATATTTCAAACATGTATAAATAAATTCAGTTTAAAAGTAAAACATTAATTACTTACAACTAAGCGAGGTTAATCACAATATCTATATATAATATGTATAATATGGAGAAAAAACATGGTATAAGATATAATTTTCTTTTTCAAGAAATTAAATTAAAAATAAAACTATCAAAATTGACATTACGACATCGATGTTAATTTCTAGTAGTCATAGAAATGTCTTTAAATATGTTTAGTATATTAGCAAGTGAAATAATAGTTGGTAAGTTAATATAAAGGAACAGAATTCTCATCTTCAATATTTGAATTTTTTGTTTTTTTGTCAAAAGATAATAAATAGCTATAAATTGTACTAAGTTTTTGAATATCAGTTCTTTTATTTAAGCAATTATGTTCTTGAGATATGAATGCCATTTCCAGGAAAATCCTTTTAGAGTAGTTGTTTTCTTTATGTAAAATTTCAAAGTTTTTATAATCTATTATATGATTTGTAGAAAAAACATGTTCAGCTAATGCTGATCTTTCTGGATATAATCTTGCATCGCTCTTATGTAGAGCTATACGTTTAGTTATTTTTTGTGATGTTTCACCTACATATGCAGATTTACATGTAGAGCAAGTCAATCTATATATTACATTAGAAAGATCAGTAAGAGGATCAATTTCTTTCAACTTACTATGAACACAATTAAGTGAGAGAACATTTTTATTTGCAAGTTTTATATTAGTTACTTCTTTTAATATTTTGGAAATTCTAGGTGTAAGCTCTCTAAAGTAAGGTAAAGATGCAAAAAATATGTTAGTTGTAGTTGTATTCGTTACATTTTCTGAGTTCGTAATAACTAAATTTGGTTCAATTGCAGAGTTCTCACTCTAACCCTAAATTTTGCACAAAAGTTTGAAATAAGTGATTATCAGGTGAGATCAACATTTTTTCGAGATTTATCTCTAAATAACCTTGATCGATTAAATTCCCTACTTTATGATACGGACTTTAATGAAATATATCTAGAAACTAGTGTAGACTCTGCCTTTACATCCTTCTTAAATATTTTTATTTTTATTCTTGATAAATCTTGTCCTTTGAAGCATAAAAATTCTAATAATTCAAATTCAACATGTAATTGGATCACACATACCATTAAAAAAGCTGGACAAGACTTAAAACGCCTAAATTGGCTGTGTAAAAATAGTGACAACAATTTACCTAGAGATCTTTATAGGACAGCTAAATTCAATTATAATAAAATGATTACTGAAGCTAAATTTAATTATAATAAAAAGTTGATTAACGAATCTAACAATAAACAGAAAACAGTATGGAGATTAGTCAATGTGGATCTTGGTACTGGTTTAAAGTTCAAGAAAATAAATTTGGATGTGAATGGTAAAATATATGCAATTCCACAAGAAATTGCGGATGTTTTTGGTAATTACTTTGCCAATATTACTGAAGACAGTCTATTAACTCACTTTGGAAAAACTAGATCAAAAAACTGTACTGTATCTAATATGGAGAGGAAAACATTCTTTTTTAGTCCAGTTTTGCCTAATGAAGTTTTGAATGCGATTCAAAATCTAAAGAGCAAAAATTGTAGTGGAACTGATAATATTTCGACAAAAATTTTAAAAGCTGCTAGTGGACCTATTGCTGAGCATCTTGCACATCTGATAAACGTATCAATCACGACGGGTAAATTTCCTTCATGTCTAAAAACAGCAACCATTATTCCGGTTTATAAAAAGAGCAATCCTTTGGATATTGCTAATTATAGACCAATTTCAATATTGAGCGTATTTTCTAAGGTTATAGAAAAACTGGTTTATACTAAAATGTATGATTTTTTATCAAAGTTCGACATCCTCAGTGATTGTCAGCATGGTTTTCGATCAGGTAAATCAACGCAGACAGCTACTTCCAGTTTAATTGAATTTGTGTATTACAGCATGGACCACGGCAAATATGTAGTTGGTCTTTTTTTTGACTTGTCTAGAGCTTTCGACAGCATTAATTTAGAGTTTCTTAGGAATAAATTGTACAATATAGGATTTAGAGGTATATTTTTAGATTGGAATTAGTGATTATTTCAGTCACAGACATTTATCTGTAAAAATTGAAAATGCTTATTCGGCTAAAAAGCCGATTAATATCGGTGTACCTCAGGGTTCGGTCTTAGGGCCACTGCTTTTTCTGCTTTTTTCAATGATATGCCTCAAAATTTGAATGCGAAACTGGTATCTCTTTTTGCTGATGACACTTCTTTAGTTGTTGCAGAATCTACCTTTGATGAGCTGATTAAGTCAACAAAAGACATTTTAAATAGTTTTAGTACTTGGTGCGGCAGTAATGGCCTGATATCCAATGTTTCCAAAACGGAATGCATATATTTTACTCTCCATAATCCAGCTACTTTACAAATCAATCTTAATGGAAATACATTAATATCAACTAAATGTGCAAAATTTCTGGGTGTTTATGTTGATCAACATCTTAGATGGTCAGATCACATTGATATGCTTAATAAAAAACTAAATAAATCTAAATATGCAATTTCTCGAATAAGGTCCTCCATGCCTTTAGAGTCCTTATTAACAGTTTATTATAGTCTCGTATATAGTCATTTGTCGTATAATGTTATTCTTTGGGGAAATTCTGTCGATAGCAACAGGATTTTTATTACCCAAAAACGTATAATCCGCACCATATTCAAACTACCTCCAGGTGAATCTTGTAAAGCCTATTATATTTCTCATGAAATTCTAACATTGCCTTGTATATACATACTGTATATACATACTGATGTATATTTAAGAAAATTTCAACAGTTTAATATTAAATTCTCATTATCACAATTACTCAACTAGAAAGGCTAACTTCTTAAGTGTACCGTCTCATAGGACCACTAAATTTGAAGAATCTCCAACATTTCAAGGTATTAGGCTGTATAACCATTTACCAAATAGTATAAAAAATTTAAATACGTTTGCGTTTAAGCAGCGTTTAAAATTATTATTAATTTCTAAAGGCTACTACAGGGTAGAGGAGTTTATTGGAGATTCAGAGCTTGACTGAACTAATATTACTGTTTGTGTGTACATAGCAATAGTTTGTTTTTTATATTTTATTTGTATTTTTGTTATTAGTGTAGTTTTTGACTTGTCCTATACATTTTCATGTCATCAGAGGATCAATATACATTATTATTATTATTATTATTTTTTTTTTTTTTTTTTTTTTTTTTTCAATTATAGAGCGTCGGCTGCAAAGGCCATTGGCTCTGTACGTCGAGAATCAGGGGGGAAAACTCATGATCACTCATTAAAGTAGTGTTGGACTTCATTTACATGACCTACCAACCAAAAACCCCCTGTGTAGATTTGTTGATGTTCATTGTTAGACGGTTCTATTAAAACATAAATCGATAAGCTAGGGTTGAGATCAAATTTTAAAATACATATTTATCAATTTTAAATATTCGATAACTTTCTGAAAGTTCGTTGTTAAGGACAGATATGTTGGGTCGTTATTTTTTATACCTACTTGATGTCTAAAGTCTTTAAATTTCTCGCAATAAAAAAGAATATGTTCGACTGTAAGTTGAGAACTACACTCTTCACATTCAGGGGGTATTCTTCCAAGAAGTAAGTATGGGGATGTTAAATTTGTATGACCCATTCTTATTCTAGATATGATGACCTGATTTTTTCTGTTTGCTAGGTTGTATATACTTGGGTATAAGGATACAATTGGTTTTACTGTTTGGTGAAAAGTGTTATTTAGATGCCACTCATTTTGCCAAGTATTCACAATTCTGTTGCTGAGGTTATTTTTCAAATCATGATGGGAATATCTGCTGACGTTTATAATGTCTAATAAAGTTGCTTCTTTCGCTGCTTTATCAGCCTTTTCATTTCCCGGTATGCCTTTGTGACTTGGTACCCAGATAAAAATAACATCTGTTCCATGCACTGTCAATTCATGAAGAATAGTAAGAATACTTTTGTTGAGGAGATCTTCGTTATTTGTATTTTTCAGGGATGTTAAGCAGCTGAGAGAGTCAGAACAGATTGCAGCATTTTTTATATACAATAATGATTCCAGAACTGCATGCTGTTCTGCATAGTAGACACTTGACCAGGGAAAGTGTTTCCATTTTAGTGTTACGTCTTTAGTGGAAATCGCACTCCCTACACCTTGGTCTGTTTTAGAGCCATCGGTGTATATTTGAACTGGGTTTTTGTGAGAACTTAAAATCATCTTCAATTCATTCATAAACAAATCGATTGGAGTATTGTTTTTTTCGTATTTTTGGCAGTCAATATGAATGTTGGGTGGTTCAATTAACCACGGGGGAATATCCATTTCTATAGCAGGAAATACAGGTGGTATATCGTATCCCAAGTTTGTCATTAATTGGAAAGCTCGGACCGCAAAGGGAAGACCACTAGTGCGTCGGATATGTGAAAAAGCGTCCTGAGATTCGTTGAATATAATAGAATGTACTGGGTGGGAGGGTGAAGTAAGTATTTTACAAAAATAACTAGCTATCATATATTCTCTTCTATAACGGAGAGGCGGGATGCCCGCTTCACTACACAACGATGGATATGAGGTGGTTCTAAAAGCTCCTAGTGCTAACCGAAGTCCGTTAGCTTGAACATATTCGAGATATTTGAGATTAGAGTCGCTAGCTGCGCCATAAATTACACTTCCATAGTCCATCTTCGACAGTACCAGAGCCTTGTAAAGATTAATAAGTATATTCATATCTGCACCCCAGTTAATATTTGACATAACCCTCAATATATTCAAACGTTTTTTACACCTCACCGCCAGATCTGTAATATGTTCTTTCCATACTAGTTTCTTATCAAAAATCAAACCCAAAAATCTTGTAGATTCCTTAATTTCTATTTTTTTTCCATACAAACGAAAATTTGGTTAAGGGTGGGGTTTTCTAAGTCTGCAGAAGTGTATACAGTGGGTTTTACTGGAACAGATTTTAAAACCATTATTTTCAGCATAGGAACATATTTTGTTTATGGTTTCTTGTAGTGTTTCAACTATCTCGTCCATATTTTGTGCTGAGTAATATATAGCCAGGTCATCTACATACAAACTTCTTTTCACTTCATCAGGAATTACTTCAGCTAACCCATTTACTGCCACCAAAAAAAGAACAACACTTAAATTCGATCCCTGAGGTATGCCATTTTCTAATACGTGAGTATCAGATACGCTTTGTCCAACTCGTACCCTAAATGTTCTATCACTCAAGAACTGGCTTATGAATATTGGAAGTGGACCTCGTAGGCCCCAGTTATATAATTTTTTTAATATTCCATGTCTCCATGTTGTGTCAAAAGCTTTTTCCAGATCAAAAAAGATCGCCACTGTATGTGATCTGGTGGCGAAACTGCGCTTAATAAAGTTGTCTAATGATACGAGCTGATCGATAGTCGATCTCCCTCTTCGAAACCCCATTTGGAAGTTAGAAAGAAGTTGTTTATTTTCTAGCAACCACATTAACCTAATACTGATCATTTTTTCTAGTGTTTTTCCTAGGCAACATATAAGAGAAATTGGTCTGTAACTTGCTGGGTTTTGGGCATCCTTTCCAGGTTTGGGGATAGGAATCACCATAACTTCTCTCCATTTCAGGGGGTAGTTTCCTTGTTTAAAAATATTGTTGAAAATATTAAGTAGGTACATTTTCTTGGGTTCAGTTAATTGTTTGAGGAGTTCCCAAGGAATTTGATCGTTACCTGGAGCTGTATTTTTCGTCGTTGACAACGCATGGTCCAGCTCTTGTAGGGTGAAAGGAAGATTATAGTATAAATCCTCATCTGTGTTAAAAATAAAATCAGTATTCTGTTCCAATTCTTTCATTTCATTAAAGGCATCACTGTGATTTGTAGAGGAACTGATAGATTCAAAGAATATGGCCAGCTGCTCAGCTATGTTTTCGTCGCCAGTGATCTCACGGCCATTCACAATTAATATAGGGGAGGACATGGAGAGACTGCATCCTTTTATTTTTCTCACCTTCTCCCATACCTCTTTTGAAGGGGTATTTATAGTAATGGAACTTACATATTTCCTCCAGGATTCCCTTTTGCTTTTAACCAACAAAAACCGTGCCTTTGCTCTTAACTTTTTAAAAATTATCATTTTCTCGGTCGTAGGAAATCTCTTGAATGTGTTGTAGGCTTTCTTTTTGTTCCTAATGGCTGTTTCCAATTCAGTGTTCCACCAAGGGACTCTTTTTGCTGGGAGTATACCTTTCGATTGGGGTATGGACAACTCAGCTGCTTCTTGAATTTCTTTTGTAAATTGTTCGACTTGTTCACTCACGGTAGATCCTACAGTTTCAAGTGAACTCAAGGTATTTTTGTATAATTCCCAATTGGCCTTTCTGAGGTTCCATTTTTGTCGGTAACTTGTTTTCATCGGTTTATTTGCTAGATCAATATAAATTGGAATATGGTCTGCGTTCCATTCATGTTTGACTTTCCACTGAAAATTTATAGCAATTTGGGGGGACGAAATACTAAGATCTATTGCAGATAATGTATTTGATCTAGTATTTAAATAAGTTCCCTCTCCCGAATTGAGAATTATGAGATCACGTTCATCAATGATGTCTTCAATGATCCGACCTCCAGCACATGTTCTAGTAGATCCCCATAAAACATTATGTACATTAAAGTCGCCTAATACTAAAAAAGGTTCCGGTAACTGTTGAAAACAGTTTCTGAGTTCTTGAGAGGTCCAATTCGCATTTGGTAGATAAATGTTACATATTGTCATTTTTATGGGATAACTTACTTTTATCGCTACAGCCTGTAAAGTTGTTGTTAAAGGAATGACAGAAAACGGAATGTGTTCTTTAATAAAAGTAACTACACCACTTCTTGCTCTTTGATCAGGTATAATATCTTTTCTGATTGATTTGTACCCCCTTAAATTAAAATTTTCTTGTGGTTTTAAGTGTGATTCTTGGATACACACGCAGAAAGGTGTTCTTTTGAGAAGTTGAGCCTTTAATTCGGGATAGTGGAGTTTAATTCCATTACAATTCCACTGTATTATATTTTCGTTTTTGGTCATTAGGATTGTTTAAGCAAATAACTCATAGGTAACCAATTATGAGAAGATTAAATATTTCTTACTTAAATTTTTTGGTGGAATGTAAACTCCTGGGTAAATCAATAAATATGTAGGTACTTAAATAATATAAAAATAGTAAAAACATTGTTATTAATGTAACAAGAACATTAATAAGTATAAAGTTAAAATTGTATAAATTATAAAACTGTAGTAATAAATCACAAAAAATTTTAGACAAAGAGTCAGATTACTGACTGTCTGTTATAATGTCTGGCTCTATTTCAGATTTCGTATTTCTTTCTTTGGAGGTTTTTCTGGGTTTGCCTTTCGGCCAACCTTTGCGAATTTTTTTGCGGGTTTCGCTCGCTACCGAGTTAGCCTCGGATTCGCTGGTGATAAGTTCATCTGGACTTAATGGTCGCTTTTCAGAGGATTGGCTATAAACAGGCGCAATAGCAAAATCAACTAATATCATAACTAATCAAATAAACCATAAATTAAATATTTCATTCTTTCGTAATTTATACTATAAAACAAAGAAATTTCTAAAAACACATTCTAATATAGTTGTTACTAATAGTGATAAAGGTAACTCCACTGTTATAATGTTGAAAGAAAACTATGTTGAACTATCTTCAGAAATTCTGAATAATTCTTCTTACATCAGATTAAACAAAGATCCTACAACAACAATTCAAAATAAATGCAATAATATAATTAAAAAACTTTTTAATACCAAACAAATAGATAAAATTACGAAAGACAAACTTACTTGTTATAATGGCATACCTGCTAAATTTTATGGCCTTCCAAAAATTCATAAACCAATTTTATCAATTAGACCTATAGTTGCTTGTATAGGTACCCCAACTAATTTATTAAGTTCATATATCACTGAAATTTTAACAAAAGCTTACGACTTTAATACAAAATATTACATCAAAGATTCATTCGATATTTTTAATCAATTTAACAAATTTCAACTACCTGATAATCATGTAATTTGCAGTTTAGATGTTATATCTTTATTTAGTAATGTCTATTTAGAAATTGCTCTAATAGCAATTGATAAAAAATGGAATGAAATCAGTCAACATTGTAAAATATCAAAAAAATATTTTCTAGAAATTGTTACATTACTCTTTGAAAATACCTATTTTACTTTTAATTCCCAAATATACAAACAAACCTTTGGTACTCCAATGGGAGCTGCAATTTCTCCAATTATAGCTTGTTATGTAATGGATAATATGTTGGATTCTATTATACCATTATTACCATTTGAAATAATTTTTATAAAAAAATATGTTGATGACATTATTATGTCAATACCAAAAACTAACTTAGATGAGGTTCTTTTCATTTTCAATAGCTATAATCCATATATTCAATACACTATGGAAAAAGAAGACAGTGAACAAAGTGTACCATTTTTAGACACAAAATTTATAAGAAATACTGATAATACATTATCTATTGATTGGTACATTAAACCAATAAGCTCTGGAAGATTAATGAACTATTGGTCTTATCATAAATATTCAATAAAAATTAACTTGATTAGACAAATGAAGAACAGAATAACCAAAATTTCAGATCCCAATTTTCATGAAAAGAACCTAAAAATTCTTCATAAATTATTTTTAGAAAATGGATACCCTAATAATTTAATCAAAAACATATTGTATAATTATTTTCCAACTGTAGACATTGCGGACAATAATAATACATCCCACAATACAGTACATATAAATAAATATATATCTTTTCCATATATTAAAGAAATAACACCAAAGTTGAGTAGGATTTTCAAACCAATAAATAACATTAAAATTGCCAATAAAACATGTTTCACGATCAAATCTATTTTTACAAAATTGAAAGACAAAACTCCGATTCTCAATCTATCAAATGTAATATATTGTATACCATGTAAAAACTGTAATAATAAATACATTGGCCACACTAGTCAAAAATTAAAAAGTCGTTTAAGTTTACATAAAAGTGATTGTAGATTACATCCTGACAGATGTGCATTAGCAGAACATGTAATTGATAAAGACCACGTTATGGATTTTGAATCTGTTAATATTTTAGACATACAAACAAATACTAAAAAAAGACTTTTCTTAGAAATGGCTCACATATCACAAGAACCTTGTACTATTAACAAGAAAAGTGACCATAAGAATCTCAGTGATATTTATCACTACTTACTATCAATGGATCACAATAATAAGATTTCAAATTTCAATTCTTAATCAAAAATTAATTTTTTAAAAAAACTTTTATAATAATTTGACATTATCATAACCTACACTCTCCATTTTTTGACATAATTTTTATAACTTATTAGAAGGAAAAAAATGAAATTGTTTATCTGTCATAATGACAATATTTCAATATTTTTTAAAAAATTCAAATACCAATTTTAGCATTTAATATATATTTACCATTTTATATCAATCCTCAATTTACTGTAACTTGATAATGGAAATAAAAGTTTCCGAAAGCTTGTTAAATTAGTAAGAAGAGTTCACTTTTATAAACTTGCCGTTTCCCCAATATTTCTGGTTTTATACCTAATTAGTCGGCAAAGACTATCCTATATATATATATATATGTATCTCTCCTGTATGGTGCAGGCAAAATCGGATGATCGTGCTGCCAGTTGGATGATAAGGCGACCGGGCTTGGATGATAGGGCGACCAGACCTTTGCTGGGAAATAAAGTGCTTAGGTAAACGGAGTTTAGCGTGACCACCATATATATATTTTTGGTCAGGCTATCATCCAAAAATCTGTTTAAAATGCAGCAGTGTTGCCACTGCTATCAATAAATACTAAATAACGAGATACCAGTGACCGGAACCGTTACTTATTTAAAAGTGTACCTCTATTATGTCGAGTAAAGTGAAGGTGGAGGTGTTACCCAATAAAGGAGAAAAAAGAAGAAAGATATGAGGTTATGTTATTATATTATAAATACAGAATTTTGTTAGGAATAATTCTATTATTAATGTTTATAAATTTCTGTAAATTTTGTGCTATTATCAATAGAATAAGTAGAAAAATGTAAGAAAATAATAGAATGAAAAATTATCGATAAAATGAATAACGCTAAAAGGTATATTCAAAGAAAATTAGTGTGGCTTTTATGTAACATTTTTTTTTATAATAAGGTAGGGCAAACTAGAGAAACAGAACTTTAAACAAATCATGATAACTTGACAACAAAAGTTCGAAAATTAGTTGGTGGAGGAAAACTTTAATTTGAACCAAGCAGAGCAAGCATTGTTAGGAGTATTAAATACATGTTGATCCAGGGAATGATTGTGATGAATATTATTATAGTACATTAGGGAGACTTTATACACAATATCAATAATGGCAATTTTGGTAAACTATAATTTTATGGCTAATTAAAGAGTGTACATGTATATAAACGTAATTAAAAAGTTGACTCTGAACCATACATCATTATTATATAGTTGTACTACTAGCTATATATTTGTTGTGTTCTTTTTACGGTATTTGCTCGAGCAGATCAGTTGCTCTGTTCACTTAAATGCTTTGGCGTATTCTTTTTAAGCGCTCGCTTTGAACAGAGCTGAACTATCGCTTCCCCCCTTACCCCTAACTGCACTACCTCTAGAGGGGGCTCGGTTCCGATTACTTGCTCCGTTTAGTTGATCATAACCTCAAACCATAACGAAAACAATAAAAATTTTAATTTATTTTGAAGTGGTTTCAAAATGTGTGAGGACTTATATGGCAACACTAATAATTTCATTACAATCAGGATAAAGGATAATGAAACAAACTTATCCTATGATATTGGCCTTAGTTCAGAAGATCAAAAAAGAGCAGAAACGGGTAAGGTAGTGAACATAATTTTTTATTTAACTTAAGTATTACATAATATAATTATTTTAGACATTGATTTTTTCAAAAAACTGTTGGAACATTGTAAAGAGCATTATCCACCCAACCAAAATGACGAGATATTAGACAACCATGCCCAGGACAATGCTGAAGAGTCTTCATTAAATAATAGTAATGATAAGACCTTTTGGAACTTTGAAAGCATAACTGCGTTAATTAATACAGTAGATTCACTGAGGGATGAATTAAATGATCCCCGTAAGAGAAAAAAAGTTTGGCAAAATGTGGCCAATATTCTTAGTAGTCAAAACTTTAATGTAAATTATTAATCCAATTTTATTACTAAACGAAATATTTTTTAATTTAATCTAATTTTAGTTTAACTCTGATGTTTGCTCTCGAAAATGGAGGAACTTGTTGAGAACATACAAGATTTGTAAGGATAATGTTTCTAAAACTGGAAGAGGCCCGATTCGATTTGAGTATTTTAAAATGATGGACGAAATATTGGGCAATCAGCCTAATATTACCTCTCCTCATTCCATTAATATTTCAAGCTTAACATCAGAAGCTCCTAAAAATCAGGAGCAAAATGATGCTCCAACAAATATTGTAAATGACAATCCTCTACTAGAAATAACTAATTCACCTACAACCTCAACTCCGAGAAATGAAAATCTGGAAATTATTGGTACACCTTCGAGTGAAAATAAAAATAAACGAAAAAATGCTAATATTGAATACTTCAAAGTTAAAAAACAATATTTTGAAAGCAAAAAGGAGGAATGGGAAGAAAAAAGGGAGTACAAAAAAAGCAAAGATAATAAAATATTAGAATTAATGAACAGAAAATTAATATTGGAAGAAAGGAAAGTAAAAGCTTTAGAGGACTTGGTGTCAATAAAAAATTTAGAAATACAAAATAGAATCAACTTGTAAAATATTTGTATTATAATTTGTTATTGACAGTTTTTTTTCAGTATTATCATCACTATATACTATACACATTTAAGTTACCATTATATGTATTACATATATATAAAAATGTTATTTATTTTTAAACTTTAAGGGAGATATATTTTTTTCAATTACATTATTAGAATACTATTTTATTTTTTTATAAATATTATTTAGTTTTTAATTTCAGTGTGATATTTTTATCTTGAGATTAAAATTAACATTCATATGTAGGTAATTTAAAATAAAATAATTTTTTTTTTATTATGCTGTTTATTTTAAACTTACAGCAAATATTTATTTACAATGTATTAAATTATAATATATATTTGTTAATTTAAGTTATACAACTCATTAAATATCTCTAATCTTCTGTCTCTACCAACTTCAAATTCTAAATTTTCATCTTCAATAAGATTATCATTTTCATCTTCCACTTCATAATCAATATCTAGATCATCCAAATTGATACATATGTTATGTATAACACAAGCAGCAATTACGCTTTTAACTATAAATGGTATTTTTATGTTTTCGAAATATTTCAATCTTCTAAATCTCCCCTTTAATAAACCAAAGGAGTTTTCAATAATTACTCTGGTTGCCGAATGTCTATAATTAAAATTTCTTTGCAAATCATTGACATTATTTTTAAAAGGTGGTACCAACCATTCAAGGTTTGGATAAGCAGAATCTCCAAGAATAACTAAATTATTTAATTTTTTTACACTACACACTTTAAATATGTTAGATTTTTTTCAACACTCTAGCATCATGCACTGAACCAGGTTCTCCACAAAAAATGTCAATAAACCGCTTATTGTGATCACAAACTGCTTGAAGAACTATACTATGGTTAACTTTCCGATTGCAATATGCAAGTTGAATTTCCCGTTTTGGTTTTTTAATGTTAATATGGCACCCATCAATAGCACCAATAACATGGTTTACATTTTGTTTACTTTTAAAGTTTTCTACTATATCTGTAGATTCTTCTCTTGAGGGCCATTTAATATAATCTCCACTTATGTCAACTAAAGCTGAAACCACCCTATTTATACATGTATGTGCAGCACTTCTGGTAACATTAAAACGATCTGAAATCTGTCTAAACGTCTCCATGTTTGCGAGATACCAAATTGTTAAAAGTAAAGCATGTTTTGGTGTTATTTTTTCCCTTCCATATAAATGTGCTGGTAGTTTTTCCTGCAAATTTAATGAATCCAACAAATATTCGAAAGTGGTTCTAGAGATCCTAAAATTTTCTCTAAACTGTTGGTAATCAAATTTATCCACGCAATCTTCAACATATCTTTTCATTCGAATCACGGTCCTATGGATAGGCGGCCCAAACTCTTCTGGAAAATCACTATCATCTTCGTTACTTTCATCGAAAGAACTACTGGAGTCACTCACCATTTCTACCATTTTTTCGAAGTCCTCTTCAAAAGAATCATCATTATGGAGCAAGTCCTAAAGACATAATTTTACTATTGAAATTGTGTAAATTCAAAATTATATATTTACCATAACGATATCCTCCAAATTATCTTCTACTTGCATATTTTTTAATATTTTTATTATATATATACTATATACTAAATAATAAACAATAAGCTAACCAACATAGAATAATACTTATAAACAGCTAACCAAAGACAATTGGCGCTAACCTAAAATTTTTGATGCTCTTTCCTTCTCTTCTATTTTTGCGCATTCTTTTTAGGATTTCCTGCTCACTTTGGTCACCCGCTCGGGTTGAAAATTATCTCAACAGAGCTGAACAGAATCATGTAAAAAGAACACAGCAATTATTAGTTTGTTGCAGATCATCTTTGTAGTTGAAGAGAGAGAGAAGATGGCACATCATTAAAAAAATGTGTAATATAATAAATGCAAGAACCACAAACTTTCTCATGAATAATTTTCAAGATAGAATGAATAGTAAAGAAAAAACAATGATCCACCAAAACAATGAAAGTATTGAATTCAAAGCTCAAAACTTAATATGAAAAAATCAGATGAGGTTAGTATCCTAAAAATTGATTAAAAAAATGTGTGAGGTTAGCCTACCTACATATTTTTTTTCATATTTGTCATGTAAATATATAAGATTACTCAATACATTGCTACAATAAAAATTAATTTCCTTCAACAAAATAGAGTTTAATACATTTTGGCATTGTGAATAAAATATACAGAAAATATTACTAATTTAGATTTTGTTTGGGTATCGACTTTTCACTCTGCAACCTTAAAAGCTATATTGTACCAACTTATAATAATACTACTCGTAATACTAGTAAATAATAAAAAACAATACTTTTTCTTATAATTTTTAGAAACGATGAAGGAATTGGTTAGGTTATATATCAAAAAAAGGTGAAAACTATATCTCAAGAAATCTGCGGGCCATAGAACCTTCCACTTTGAAAAGAAATATTATATAGACTGATATTTTGAGAAAAGAAGAACATAAATTAAAAGTGTGTATAGTTTCTGCAGATGCTATTGAACTTGAAAAGTATCAGTTAAATAAATAAAATGTAATAAAAGTACCATATGTATGGAAACATTCATTTTATAGTTTCTATTAGGGTCTATTTCATAGTCACAGGTTATAGGATGTTGACAATTTTTGCTTTGATATTTTTGATGCCGGCGCTACTGTAACGCAAGCTAGAAATCGACTTGGGCAAATGTTCCGAATAAACTACTATTTCTTGTATCGATTCCAGAAAATTGGTATTGTTATTTTTGTCAATATTGTTTATTTTAAATTTTTGTTTTAATATATTTTATATGTTTTATCAATAGATAATATATAGGTTGCTTAAAAAATGTGATTGTATATTTTAACATAATGTAATATTCCTATTGATATATTGTTTCATTAAATAGTGGAATTAATTAGAAACAGTTAGTCTCATTTATAACATTAAATTTATTGAATTACAAAGTAATAGATACCAAATAGTATCCATACTTTTAAACAAAATATCCAGTAGTATGATATTGTAAAGAATACTCATAAGTACAAAGTATCGTAGACTTTTGATATCGTTGCATCCCTAGTTATAAATAAATAGTTTATAACTACCATTTCTTGTTTTTATTTTTTTTCAATCGAGGTAGGTATAAGTGTTGGGAATTCAATAAAGCAGTTTCACAATCTCTCATCTATAAACATAAACTACTTTACATAAATGATCATATGAATGATATTGTTTAGTCTAGACTTTATCACTATTTGATATCACCTACATATATAGTAATGTAATATAAAGTAGATACATACAAGTGATCTTGTGTATTTTCTGAACCAGAATAAAATAATTCTTCAGTACTTCAATTGCCCAGCATGATTATTAATATTTGCCTATTTCATATAAATAATAAAATAAAGACAGAGATGTGATGACGGGTTGCCTACATTCAGGAGGGCAAAAGTATAATAATCAAAATACAGGTAAATTATTTTCATCCTCGACTAATTTATTATTTGTTCACTATTCTTGAGTTTACTGTATACATTTATTAACTAGTGAATAATGATTTCACTGGTCTTACTGATTTCTAGTTCAAATATGAAAAGCTCAAACTTTCATATTATATATATAATTATATCTATTATGATTTTGTATTTGTAGGTATAAGGTTAGATTTAATTTGAAACGTCAAAACGTTGTTCCCTTTATTTAAGCACCACACTTTCATTCAAAGTATTTCATTAAAAAAGGGTGACCTGTTTGTTTTTATTCAGTTGTGTTATTTTGCTCTTGTGTTTTTGACAATAATTAGGAAGATGGGATTTGTTCCTTGTGTTTCCAAGTGTACTACCTATATAACAGAAAATCCTAGAGCTTAGTTTTCATTATATTTCATTTCGTAATCAAAATAAGCATCTTAATTTTTTATTACTTTATGATTTATTTGTTAAATAAAATGTGTTCTTTTTAATATCTTGTTTTATTTATAAACCAAAGGCTCTTAAAATTATTTCAAGCCAGAAGCAACAATTTTGTGTTATTGGCATATTACCATTTTCAAAGTAGTTTATACTTTTAAAAACGCATTGAAGGCAAAAAACCTAAAATTGTTATTTTGGTCTTGAGAGGTATCAACACTGAGGATATTAAAATAAATTGGTATAAACTTTGAACTTACCGCCAATAAAATTGATAGATTTCTGCTAATTATTTCTCTTAATATATCAAGACAACTACATATGGCACCACATTTGCTTAAAAAAGTTTGCTGCAACATTCGTGTCACGATAAACATCATTTACTAAATGAAGCGACAGTATATCCTTTCAGTCGAAAGCCTATACTGGTTTTAAAAATTTTTTGCGGTCTAAATGTGCCTCCTCTAGAATTGTGCATTCTGGAATTTATAATAAATTTGGAGAACTTTTTTATTTTCAAAGAAATATGTAAAAATCAAATTGGAAAAAATTCAGAGATTTGTTTAAAAATATAAATTTTACACATCCATGTAAAGATTTTTACTATGAATAAATGTATATCTATATACATTATATACAAGTAGAAACGGTGGAGCTTTTCCATCACGTGACTGTTACATCAGCAACAATATTCATATGAATCAAATCAAAACTTCTGTCAACTCAATATAAATAATCGTTATGACTAATATTCCAAAGGTCGGCCTTTTACGAATTGGTAATTAAACAATAAATTTTTTTAATTGTATTTATTTTATTTATATGGTCAACATCGACATATTTATTAAAACTATCGATATACTGGGTGAATAAAATATTAACAAATATTAACCATGCTGGCTTATTAGTGTATAATTAGTATAATTTGTCTATCTATCACACTATCACGATTTTTTCTATATTTTCGAAAAACGCACGCTCTTTGACTAGCAATATTTGTTCGTTCTATTAATGCTCTTCTGTTGTCTTTCTTTTTCATATTTAAATTCCAAATGTTTCAATAACACCAATAAAGAGGTATTTCCAACAGAAAGAATTTCTTTATTTTTTAGTTCTTCATTTATGGCTTTCACAGTAACATGTTTCCCTAAAAAAATAAAAAGTTTAAAATTATCATTATCTCAAACAAAACAAAAGATTTTTTTATATTTACTTCATACTAAACGTCAAACGAACACAAATTTTTGATATTCAGATTTTTTTATTATTTGTACCAAATAATGTATAAAGCAACCCCGTATATGTGACATAAAAAATTTCAAATTAGTCAACTAAATTGTGAAAAACACAATCTATACACATTTACCGACAGTACTCAACTTAGAAATCAGCACATGTAGAAGCTTTAATTTATCACATTCAAATTAAAAATATGGACAACTTTCTGTATTCGAAAACTTTCATTACTCATAACATCTACAATCGAACGTACGTTAAATTACCTACTAGTTTTCTAAGATTTTCATATACCACACTACAAGCTTCTGGTGAAAAATCTCAATGTGTAGATAATACTACATGCACTATGATGTGTAATCTGAATTATTAAGGTACTATGATCTCACTTCTCTTTTATTTAAAGTGTAAGCTGACTTTAATCTAAGGGTTAAGAACATTATAACATGTTATATTATTGTTTCACATATTTGTTTACTTACTTTGTTGATACATGTTATATAAGGTATTCCTCACTGCCATTTTGGTTCCCTCGGGTAAATCCTCTGTTTTTAGTTTTAATCGAGGTGTTTGTCTGAGTGACGTTGGGAAAGTTGGAATATTTTCCTTACTTTTTTAAAGGGAACATACCGTTTTCACAGATATTTTCAGTGCAGTTGCCACTCTCTGAAATTTAATATTAAATAGAAATGTCCTTAAATAGATGTTAACTTTAGTATAATACCTCCTAAACAGATGAAATAGGTTGAAAGGGTCCCCGTTGTTTTTTTCCATTTCAAAATGTTTAATCAAGTTTATAACAAACTCCTGTGCTCATGAAATAAGCCATTTTCAACCAGGCATTTTCTAAAAATAATTGTTGGTTGATATACCGTTACAAGTACAATCAGACACTTGATTCATGCAAATGTGAAAATTCTACAGATATTTACAAATTGTAGAGAATTATAAATACTATTTACCACCAATAAGTGGTAAAATAAGCATTGTAATATTCCCGTCTCACGGTATTTTAGGTGTTATGAAATGTCGAAAGTTTACAAGTTGATAATGTATTATATTCGTACTTACCAATGTCAAATAGAATAAAAAGTCAAATTAGTTCTTACAAGAACTGATTTTAACAATAAATACACTTTCAATTCAAAAATTCGCTAAAAAAAAGACTAAGCTTGCATAACCTCAATTCGGTAGTGTCAAATTCAACTTTTAGTACGATCAGGATCAGTTATTCACGTTACGTCAATTACATCGTTGTCTCTTTTCACGATTACTACGGCAAATTTAAACAAACTATTACGTATGTCGCGTAGTTGGTCTTGTGAAGAAGACAAAATCGATCGTACATAGTACTTTGTTATGATTGATTTAGGTATATTGATAGAAGAAGGTAAAGTATGTAGAATGTGTTGCATAAATCGTGGATTGGATCAGGTGATGGAAAAGGTCCACCGTTTCTAGAATGCGAATATATTTTACGTTAAAATTTGTTAATCCAGAAATTTAACAACAAATAAAAGAAAAAAATAGAGCCACATAGGTATAAAATTAACAATTTTACAGAATTTATAGTAATTATGTATATTAAAATATTCGTAGGTAGGTATGTTTGCCTTATTTCTTTTTTACTTTTATATTGAGATTGGGTAGTTATAATTAGTATAAACTTTGCTTTCTAATTTATTAAATATTGAAAAATTCCATCTGTACTTTGGAATTCATTTCTATTAACCCCCATTAAAATACTAGACACATGCGATAGCTAGTTAGTCGGAATACGGCGCCGACGGCTCGCTTTTGTAGACCCAATATCTACCGACGTACCGACACGAAGTGACCCTTCTTGTAATTGTATATGTTCGGCGTTACAAAGGGAAAAATTGTTTATCATTTTACAACCGAAAATTAAGAGCAACCAAAGAGAAACAGACAAACTATGTTTATTTTTAATTCCATAAGGTCTGAAAAAAGGTATAGAGTAGAGTCGGGAGAGAGATAGAGTAAATGTTATGAATTGCATTATTTTGAAAAGTTTTTTTAGGTCGGGAGAACGTAGAAAAAGGGTATTAGAGATATTATTTTGTTCCAAAAGGTCGTAGAAAAAGGGTTTAAAATAAATTATCTGAAATTTCTAATAAAAGATAAATTTAAGATAAACATAACGATAGATTTCTATCGTTACAGCCATGAATCAAAAACAAAAAATAAATGTCTTATACAACAACAATTAAATACTTACGAATAATCTTAGCAAAATTATTATGAATAGTTTTTATGGACCAATGAAAAATCGATCATAAGTAGGTAGTTTATTACTCATTATTATTCTGTCAACACCACTAAGTGTAGTCGATAAAGGCATTTCCTGATAGGTATTTTGAAAAACCAAAAAAAACAGAACATTAAACATACTAAATAAATAAATTTTACTATGGAACAAAAGCAAATAGATAGGCAGCCTTTATGGTAATTGTTATTGCTATAGAAAAAAAGTTCAATGTAGAACGTGTACGGTTAACTATGAATTTTATTAAAATTTCATAAGAAACATAGGTGCAGATTTTAGGGGATACAAAAAAAAATATATTTACTTTTTTTTCCAATGGAATACCTACTATGAATATTATTTAATTTTTATATAGATTTATTTTTCAATTAAAAAATATACCATAGGTATTATGTTATCCTCACCTTATACCGTTTTTGGCTTATTAAACACAACAAATATTTTGTAAGACTAGTCGTCACTGAAAATACGTATAGGTAAAGTTTGTCCAAAATCAATTGTGGTCTCTATGATATTCGCCGTTTATTAACTCAAAAACAGTATAAGGTAAAAGGAATGGTATATTTTTGAATCAAGAAAAAAATCATTCGAAAAATTAAATGATATACAGGATAGGTAGCTACTTAACCCATTTGAAAAATTATGTTTTTGTATCCCCTGAAAACTGCAAACTGCTCAGATAACATTTTAACCATATACCTAACTTGAATCTGGGGATATCATTGAATCCAACAGGAGTATTTACGGTAATAAAAAGGTAGGTATTTCAAATTAGTTAGACGAGCTTTTGATCAATAATGATAATTTGTTGCTAAGTATGATTGAGAAATTGTTCCATGAATTAACCGTGTTCGAGAGGAAAATGTAGGTATTATCTATTATTTATTATTCTCAATGTCGGAAGCCAATATAGGTAACTTTTGTATTTAATTTGTTGCTATTATCGGAAGAAAATATAAGTCTTCTGCCGATTATCCTGCAGATGCGAGAAACCGACAACCGAATTATTTGGAAAATGGTTTGTCAGACTGCTTTTAGCTAACTTTTCGTCGAATTCGGTACTTACAATAAGTACCTATAGAATTTTAAAATGCTTAAAAATAAAAATATCAATATACCTACATCACATCCCCTCAAAAGGTTTCAAAGAAAATGAAATTTATTGAAAATATACTTATAAAAAGTCGGAATTATGAGAATGAATATGTCATTGATACCTACTATTTGCAGGTTAAACCTACAGTAATACTCTTTTGCCCTAACTATTTTGGTTTTGGATAGGCATGTATACGTACCTACCGTAAAAAACGTTTACGAAAATATAATAATTAGCCACCAATCGTGAGTTGTGTACCTACCAATAACGATAAAATTGACAAGTTGTTATCTTATCCTATTAGGTATGTGGGTAAAAATTTAAAATTACGTGCATTTTGACCTATATTTTTTGTATCTCATATAGGTACCTACTACCTAGGTATTAAAAAATGAAATTATTTCACAGTTTCCAACTTTATACAAAATATATAATATGCACGCCATTGGACGGCGTTTGCCATCAATGGAATTAAAAAGTAGACTGTTTTTAGTTTTCATCACACACTGACTGAAATGAGTTGGTGTTAAAGAGTAATGCCACGTGCAAATATCAAATGATTTGTTATTTCAAATAGAAATGTATAATGTATGTATATTTTGGATTCAATGAAAAACTGAGGTCTTAATTTAACCATTCTCGAAAATTTAAGATTTTTGTACTAAATATTTTTCAACAACGAGCATTTACATTACCAACGGTAGGTACCTAGGTAGGTATATATATGGTTTAATTGTTACCTACCTATAATGAATTTCAAGTTTTATACCTTAGGGATATTAAGAACATTCTTCTAGCACAAAGTGATACTCTAAATGTAATTATTTTGCAGGGTGTGTACTGTGTAGAATAAAGCATCCAGTAGGTCTACCTATTTACATTGTCATTTCTCAAAAAATCGATAATTCGAAATGAAACCACCGTCGCCGTCGCCGTGACCTTCCATTTTTTAAGTATACAATTATGGTTTTGTTTATTAAAATGTTTCCAAATAATAAAATCGGTCAAAGCATACTTTTTGTCCTGCCTGACTGACTGGTTCGGATTCCGTACTCTGGTCCGGATTCCGCATTCTAAAATTCTACATTGGAAATTACTAAGGAAGCAAAATTATTTTACAAAAGTCTCATAAGTTTGCCGTTTGTATTTAAATTAGTTATTACTACATACCTATTTTATTCAAAAACAAAATCATTCGGAATGTATAATCATCTACAGAGTATGTCGCTAATGTATGGAATACCTAAATTCATTATTTCCAAAATAAATATTTAACCCTTAACTGGTATACAATTTTCTTATAACGTAACTGGTATATTGGGGTCGCAGGTGACCCCAATTCAAACCCAATATAAAGAAGAAAAAAAAAGCCGATATTTTTTTTGGGGGGGAAATAAGTTAATGTATTACATAAAAACTGTTATAATACCGTAAAAAATAAAAGTATTTTCTTAAAATAATAAAAAAATATAAACATTAATAAAATACAAGAAAATAAACAACATTTTCACAGGCTTGTGCAAAACTGGCCCCAAAACTCAAACGGACAGTTTCACTCCTCCAAAATGGCCTACTATCGTTTCTTTAGTCTTCATCAGACCACCTGTAATGAAGAAAAGCCTAATTAGAATGTTGGTAAAAAAAATAACAGTGACGTTCTCTCTTACATTTCCAATGCTATGGTGCAGGCGTTACAGACAAATATCTGTTCAGCGTGTTGCTTGCAGATGGGTTTTCTACATTTTGAACACATCATAGGAGTCTTTCTATCCTTGGATCGTGGACACAGAGAGCATCTCATTCTTTTTGGAGGAGGAGGTTGCAAATCAGTGGCGTCCGGTTGACCTTGTGCTGCTATCCCAAGAACTTTTCCTATCATGCTTTTCATTTCCTTTGAGATATTCAATGAAAGCCGTTCTTGTAGGTGTTCTTGTATCAGAGCCTTTCCCAGTAATACGTTAAATTTTTTTCGGGTCATCTTGTGTTCCAAATTCGCAGCTATATATAGTATACGAGAGTTTACTGTCGAGATATTTACCATGGCAGAAAAAATTGTTAGAGGCCACCTGCGACTTCTTCTGCTGCAAGAATAGCTTGCACATTTTTGATCCAAACTGTCTACACCTGATTTTGTAGAGTTGTAAAATTCGTTTATTTCTGGTTTTTTGGACTGTTTATTAACAACATCACTATGGTGCATTGAAGATAACAGTATTACACTCCTATTTTTTTTGGGAACAAAGGAAACCAGTGTTCTGTCCCCAGTAAAACCAAATATTGAGCTTCCTGCAGTGCGGATTTTGTTCGGTTGGAACTGTGGGGGAATGTCTCTTTTATTTTTTCTCATAGTTCCGACGTACGTTAGACCCCTCGACTTAAGTTCAGACACTAATTCGTTTGAGGTAAACCAATTATCTCCCGTAATATTTCTATTGGTGTTTTCAATTGGTGAAACAAGATCTAATACATCTAAAGTTGGAATGGATCATTTTTTTGGGTTTCTTCTTAGAGCATTTTTGCCAGTATAAATAAACGCATTAGTAAGGTAATGAGTTTTCGCATCACATAGGCACATAATTTTCAACCCATATTTTGCAGGTTTACTCTTCATGTACATCCTGAATTTGCATTTTCCCCTGAACGGCACCAGGATTTCGTCAACGGTTGTAAATTCTGAGCATGTATAGTTGGCACTGCAATTTTGTATAAAGTTTTTAAACACTTCAGAAATTGCAGCAGCAGTGTCACCAGATGCTATTCTGTCTGCCCTGGTATCAGCATTGTCAAATCGAACTGCGGATAATAGAAACAAGAAACGCTTTAGAGACATGGTAGCCCGAAAGATGTCTCTACCCGTTCCGTCCATAGCCCATAGAGACTCTGCGTCTTCTCTTCCAGATTTAAAAACTCCGGCTAATACATTCAAACCCAAAAATGCATTGAGTTCAGACATACTAAGATGATTAACGTACATTACATTTTTACTATGATATTCGGCACTCAAATCCGTTATCTTTGCATTGGTATGCTCCAAAATTACTCCTAGAATCTTGTCTGTGAACAAGAGTTGCCAAGCCTGAAATGGAGTCGTTGGATTAGTTACTCTTGCTGGTCCTCTTAAACCCGGCAGATGGGTGACTATATTATGTGCGAGAGTTCGGCGATCACGCTTTGGGGCACTTCTAGACCATTTATATCTATTTTTACCATAGAAATATGAAGAGGTTTCTTGATTGGATTCGTCGCCAGACAGGGAATCATCCGAGTTTTCTTGAATATTTTCTCCATCTGTAAACTCTTGTTCAGATTCAGTGTCGTGGTCTGTGTGTTCACTTTCAGTATCAGACAGATCGCTATCTGGGTCTTCTAAATCTGCTAACACTCTAGGCTCTTCTTCTGAATCATTATAGTTCATCAAAATCTCTTCAAGTTCTTTATCGGTTAAACATTTGCGCGACATTTTCAAACAGAAATAATAACGTAACTGGTATATCGGGGTCAGATTTCACCCCAACGCGACGTATTTTCGGAACTATGCAACCTATGCGTTTGCCCGTCAGGCACCAACTAGAAGGCGTCGATTGATGCGGGTACTGAATGGCGCGGCGCCGTATTGCCAAATGTAACCAATTACCAATAGATTTAATGCGCTTGGGGTCAGTGTTGACACCAGTATACCAGTTAAGGGTTAATATAATTTAATTGTATTTTACTAAACAGTTCTCTGTATTTTAGTAAATAAACAGTTTTGGTCGACCCTGTAGAAATAAATATTCAAATAATTACATCGTTGTAAAGACGATTAGAAGACCTTTCCAATGAGGGGTCTTGAGACACATGGTTGCATTTAAAAAAAATTGCCGATTACGTCACCACGTTAATACTGATAACGCAAAATGTTCGTTACATCTATCTACATTCAAAAATTAAAATTGACCTGTTGTTGATTTTGGAAATAATGAATTTATTCTATACATTAGCGACATAATGTACAGGTAAATTCAGAGACGTTGATGAGTTTCTTGAAATAACAGATATTTTATTGGAAATATGACCAGCAGTGGCGGTCTTAAGAATTCTGGTTATACATACTTGCATATGTTTTTATAGAAATAAATATTTTTAAGTAAAAATGCTACATGTTTCAATATTTTGTAAAGAGAGTACCTACGCCTCTGCGTGGGATGGTTTACCCTTGACCTACCTGCCACCCTGACCCGGGATTGAAAGAGTTTATTTTTAGATTGTTCTTTGTTCTTTTGGGTTGATGTACATACCTACCTAGTTACAATTTGTACTAACAAATCCTAGATATTTGTCCCGCGTTTTTCTTGGTAGCTTCTGAGACGTTCGGATTCAAAGTAAATAATTAGCAATTTAAATTTTCTTGAATATTAGTTACTCAAAATGAGTCATTTTAACATGAAAAAATTAAATAATGCAACTGTCAAACATTTCGTTACTAAAACAATTGAAAATTAGGTATAATAAATCTGGAAATACCTATCTCAGAAATCCGCAAATTTGGGCATGTAATGAATTGCAAACAAAGTTGCAATAATGAAATTCAGTGTGTTTAATTTGAAATTATCGATTTCTTTAGAATTGAAAATGTAAATACTGATGCCTGATTCTATACACTCTTGCAAAAAGTATCTAAGTGTCTAGAGTTTTAAGTTGTGCTAGAATAATCGCTATATGAAATTTAAAATACATTAGGCAGGTAGGTAGGTACCTATAACAATCAAACTGTAGTTAAATGGTTAAATTTAGACATCAGTTTTTTATTGAATCCAAAATATAGGTAGGTAGGTAGGTACATACATTTCTATTTGAAATAACAAGTAAGTTGATATTTCGACGTGACACACCCTGTATAGAATACACCTCGAGAATATATCAAAAGTCAAAACAAAATAGGTATTAAGCTCGGTTTTATTCTTGTAATGCCAAATCATTTCGCTAACATAATAATATGCTTTTTAGTAATGTTAAATGTACGATAATGATAACAAGAGCATTTTTTTCTGATGAAAAATCCAAATTTTGTTTTTCGCTATAAACAAATTTTAGACGAATATGCAATACCTAACCTAGGAACATAGGTATTTAAATGTTGTTTTTCGATCTATTTGAAGGCCCAACATTTGACAACATTGCATTTAAAATGAAAGTAATATTTCATGTACATTGCAGACGAACAGGGTCGGACTTTCTTAATGTAAATGAATTTTCTGTTGACGTATTTAATGTATTTCTCTATTTTTGTCAAATATTTTGGCTAATGATGATTTTTATTAATAATAGAGTTAATAGTACAACTTTGTTATTGTTACGAGGTAACAACGTTGTATATTATAAACAAATGTTGTAGGTACCTAAGTAAAATTTGAACATGCTAGATTAATTTGTTTATAGCATTGTTGAATAAGACTTTAATCATGCTTCGACGGAACTATGTTAAGATCCAGTCATTTTATTACTATGTTTTAATCCCCCAATAAACTGTAAGTAGGTAGGTAATACCTACCTAGTAGGTATCTAGTATCAACGCAGCTAATACTAATTGTGAAATATCGTTTCCTCATAGGTAACTTGTCCACTATAAAATACTCATCAGTTATGATTACAAATTATTGCCGTTATTGTCACATTTATGATTCTCACTTGGTCTATTGGTTTCAATTAGGTAAATCTATTACAAAATTCTGATAATGCTGCAAATATTTAAATTAGGTACCTATTCGTTTTTTTTATTAACTATACCTACCTATATTATGTAACAAAATTAACGCAATGTGTGGAAGAAATTTGTTTATATTGTTTTTTCTGACACTTCTTTTGAAAAGTGACCACAATAATTCTATCGGATTTAGGAGGGAGTCTTGAAACCGTAGTCCATTGCTTTATGCAATTTCATTTATAAGTATACCTACATAAAATATTCTCTTTTATAGTTTTTTTGTGCGAAAAACTTGTAACGGGTAGGTATAATTGTTTCTTTGTATAGGTACCTTCCTAGTTCACTTCAAATTGTGAATCTTTCTGATACAAACATTTTTCTCTTACTGAAGGGAGCAATTTATGTTAGGAATTTTTCTACTTTAGCCTTGAATTATTATTTAGGTACCTATTATGGGAAGTATTGTCCACTATTAGGTATATATTAGCTGGATAACTTAGATAAAAGTACCTACCTAGGTATCTATTTTCTTCAAGGATTTAAAGTACGTTCCTGGTATATATTTGCTGCTTATTCCTTTATGGTTTTATGGATTTACCCAGATACTGATTTACTACGATAAGGGATAGGTAGGTACCTGGGTACCTACCCAAATGAGGATAAAGTAGGTAGGTTTTGTTTAAGATATATGTTATAATAGAAATATTTATTTTTAACCATAAATTCTCATCAAATTTGAACTTTACTAATATTGTTTAATGACTTTCGATAAATAAATAATATAATGTAGGTATCAGTTTGGCAACCTTGTATTTTAGTTTGTAGTCGCTGGAGCCATGTGTTTTGTTATTGTTGTCTGTTTTTTTTTAAGACTTGTCTTGACTTGAGAGAACTAATCATATCGTTTCAAACATTATTTTTATTTTATGTAAACCTACCTTTGTATAGTGTGTAATAGATAACTATCTAGTACCTAATAGTTAATTAAAATACCTAACCTAGTAATTTTCCACTTGCTTTCGAACCGGCAACGTTGAATCGTTATGTTTCTTTTTTGTTGATGTTGACTCAAGGTCACTGAAACCGTTGCCTACTACCAGGTAGGTGATCTGTGTAGTATCATTTTTGCTATAATGAATATTCGATATTATTGTGTGGATTTAAGTCGAATATTTAACTGGCCCACTAGATCCGAACCGAATTTTGGACGGTGGTATAAATAGGGAAATATTTTTAAATTTGTTTATTTCACATTTCACTTTCAGTATTTTGAGGTGAACATTGGTGTGTGCGTTGTACTTTTGCGTTGTTTGGTTATAAAAATATTTTTTCTTTGCGGTGTTACTTGATTCCTTTGCGTTGTGAATTACCTACCTAATTTCTTTAAATTTTGCATACCTAGTTATAAGTATGTATCCAAATAAAAGTGCCTCTGCCTCATCTTCTAGAGAGGTTGCATCAACTTCTGGAGAAGTTGCCTCAACTTCAGGAAACTCTTATTACCAATGGTAAGTGAATTAGAACATTTTATTTTTATTGCTGGGATGGGGAGTGTCGTCACATTAAAAAAATTTGTTTGATTGAAAAAACTCGAAAACCTCAAAAATTGTGGGTACGCAATTAAGCTTTGAGTAAACCTAAATTTATGCTATACATACAGATCACTTCATTGTAATTTAATTTGAAATTCAAAATTAACCAATTTTTCAATATGAATTAGTTTTTCTCGTCGATTTAATTGTTGATTACACCATAAAGTGTAAAAAATATAAAACTATCATTGATAATTCATTGGCCGTGGATAAAGTTACGACAGTCGTAATTCTAGCGGTTTTAGATAAAGTTACGACAGTCACATTATTATTGTATGTTAGTTACGCCGAATTTGTGTAATTGCAGTTTGTGAAACAATTCAATATTTACATCTACAAACAAGACCGTAATAGAATTTTGTACTATACCCAAATATTCTTAATCTATGGCAAATAAAATAATTGTCCCCCACTATTTAGAATTTCTGTCTTGTTTAAAACAGATCATTGAATAATTTATCGAGAAGGGCAAGGAAATTCATTGAAGAAGCCATTTTTTTAACACTGTATAGCTTCTTCAATGATTTTCCTAGCCCTCCTCGATAAAAACTACAACTATAAAATCTCCCGGCGGTTAAAAACAATGAACAAAATAAACTGACTAACTTTTTATGCTTGTTTTATATATTGCCTAGTCAGTTTATAACTTGTGCCGTATTTCATATATAGCGGAGTAAGTTCAGGCAATACATATACCGGCTGGACAGTATATATAATGCCTAATTTCATATATTGACTGAACACATGTTATAATATGACTGTCGTAACTTTATCTAAAACTGCTATAATTACGACTGTCGTAACTTTATCCACGGCCTAATTTATTTGGGTATTAAAATTCAACATTACTAGTATAAAATGATTTTTTATCATTCATCAGATCATAGCTTTTTTATTTGTACCAAGGTATATATACCTAATTCATATTCTATTACTGCAAACTATACAGTATTTAAATCAGTAAAATTAAGGATTTTAAAATTGCTTTGTATGAACTGCAATGGGTCAAAGCCAACTGAGCTGAGGTCCGAGACGATGTTTGAGAGTTATCCAAATAATTTATTGTTTAATAAACAGCTAG